>CM035235.1:38880981-39513344 GCA_020226215.1 Sindora glabra | reverse complement strand
AGTGTTTAAATTTAATTCATTATTAGTATAAAATATTTTAACATTATCATAAATAAATAATATAGATTTAAAAATAATAATTAAAATTTTTTAATAATAGTGAAAAATTTTAATAATTTCTATTAATATAACATGTAAATAGATGATAATACAATTACTATTCAATTTAAATCATGCTCTTGTGAAGAATACTCATACCACTCTCCTCATTTACTACCTATTTATATAGGTTATTTGTCTTGTTCATAAACATTACCATTGAGAAAATTACTATAAAATTAAAATACCAAAAAAAAAAAAAAGCACCCAGTAAACCTTACTTGGTGAGTGTACTCTGGTGGCAATAATATTTTTATTCCTTGGTGAATTAGCAGCAAATAGAAAAATTATCATAATAAATTATCAAATAGCAAATAGAAAAATTTTATTTTTATTCCTTGGGCATAAAATTGTTTGATAACCAAGAATCAATCCCTAAAACAAAACTGTTAACTATTTCCAATCTGAATCCAGTCTACAAAATTCTTATATGTTCTCAACCTTAGATTGTGTTACTAGTTTATTCTACAGCAAGCCAGCCTCCACAGCTTCAAGCAACAGCTAACTCCATACAATGCTACCTTCAAACAGCAATCTGCCAACTTCAGAATCTCACCTCCAGAACCTCTGACAACAAACAGTAAAAGAAAATGGCCCTTCAGAATACAAACAACAAATTTTAAATACAAGATGAAATGACTAAAAGATATATACCTCGCTTCACATAGTCGATAGCCAGTATTCCAGGTCCTCATCATGAAACCCTGAATGTCCCATTGGAAAATCATCCAAATCATCAAACTCTCCCCCATTAGTTTCAGAAGTATCGCCTTCAATGGGCAGCATCATTGGAGGAGTAGGAAGCAGCTGTCGTGGAGGAGTTTGTCCCAGAGCATCATTGACTTGTGATGGTGGTGAAGCAATTTCATTTCTGATGCCAGGATTCTCTCCACTTTTCATGCAAGTTTGCTGTCGAGGAACTTGTGGCTGCATGTCATTGATTTGAGATTGCGAAGGAAGTGGCAGCTGCAGGTCATTGACTTGCAATATTGGACGATGCATTTCATTTCGGCCACCAGAGTTCTCCCCGCCAGAGAGTTCTACATGTCCCTCGGAAATTTCTTCACCTGTGGCATTTTTAGCCTGTCCAAAGCCTGCAAATGCCTTCCAATGACCATAGATCTTAAGTTTACCGCCACATATGGGGTGCACAAATACTGGCAGAATAAATTCACTTGAGTCATGACCACTTGAAAGAGCCTCAGAAATTAATCGTTCAGGACTACGGTAATGCATGGGCAGGGAACTACAGCTATCCTTTAGAAGGTTGCTGTTGGAGTCTGGTTCATAAGTCACAAATAGCTGATCCATGTATGGGGTTAATTTTTCAACATAGTCGCTTGTCCCAGACAGAGGGTCTGATCCCAATTGAAAGTCAGATAAAATACAGGCCCAGCCCTCGGGCAAAGCATCCTCTCCTAAGTCAGATAAAATACAGGTCCTGTCCTCCGGCACAGCATCCACTTCCTGTTATGGCAAGAAAATATTTTTTAATCATTATTCACATATTTCTACTATATATTCAGATGATGACACAGAAATTAAAACTGATAGTGAAAACATAACTTGTAGTATGCTGTATCATATATTTAAGTGGTAATTTAATGCACTATAACACTGAAATTGTTGTAATCATGTTTCAGCATATTCTACCCACATTGAGTAAGATAGTGATTGTTCATATTCTATAGATGCCTACTACTCAAGAATGAGCACAAGTTAGAAAAAGGAACTATGAAAGATGAAGATGGCATCAACGCACCATCACAAAGAACAGACCTGTAAACAGCTCAGAGTTCTCTCCTTTTCAGCTTCTGGTATATCCAAAGTGGCCAGGAGCCTCTTTATTAACTCATCATTCCAAGCAAGCCTCTTTCTGGGGGTTCGTGATTCATTGTTTTCTCCAATTTCATCTGTGCTGAGAAGTTCTTTACCATCCTGTTTACTTTTCTGTGTTTGATTCCCCAGGAAGCCACCTGCTCCTTCACTGGCTATTTTATCCATGTTCTTTTTCAATGTTCCAAATTGCCATAGGGCTTTTAAATCAGCAATCACAACTAGATTTACCGATAAAAATTTGCCCCATGCAGACAATGCTACCACCAAGGAAAACTCAATATCATCGGAAGACATAACTACACACACAAGAAGCAGATACTGTCAATTGATAAAAGTCCCACATCGGGCACCTCAGGGTTCGCATAAACTTAAGCCATAGCCTATCTGATAAAATAACTCACCAAAGAATGGCATTTTGGATCTTTCTCTTATTCTCTTAATGGAGAAGCTTCTTGCCATGTCAAGCAAGTGAAATGCCATGAGCACAAGGTGAACCTCGTCCTTTTGCTGCTCAACAATGGACAATGCATTTGATGCAAGTGTAGCAGTTATGACTGGTAGGAAAGAATGTATCGAACAATATTAGAGAATAAAACTATGAAAATTAAAAACAGGGCTAAAAATTGTATCAAAATAGACTAACATCAGATATTACCTGATTGCTGTAAATTCAATTACCAAGTAGACAAGAAAGACAAGAATATTCCAATACAAGTTGATGGCAAATTAAATTAACCTCCTCATTCAACAAAATTATTTCAGTGACAAGATTGCAGTTATGTTATCAAAATACAGGATAACTCGGAACACAGACAGACGGACAGACACAACACAAGCACACAGCCTCTCTCTCTCTCTCTCTCACACACACACACACAAAAGAATAACAGGATAACGGAACAGAAGCAATATATATTATTTCACCATCATTAAACCCCTGCTTGACACTGTGGAAAAGAAAATTAATGGAAAATTTTGAATTTTAAATTTTTTCCTTGATTGAAAACGGGAAGAAAGGAAATGTTGATTGCATTATTTTTATATATCAACATTTTAAAATTTTCTCTTCTTCACATTTTCTCTTCCAATTTTCAAATTTTTCTTTCCTTTCCTTCCATTTTCCTCACAACCAATCACAAGGTAAGCATCTACTTTCACCATTACATTAACAAAATGGAAAAGGAATATAAAACTAGAGGATAAGGAATACTCAGAAAAAGAAAAGAAAAAACTAGAGGAACACCAACAAAAATCAACTCAACATAGCAACCATATTTCTATCAAATCTTCTAGAAACAGCTAGAACACTAATGAAAATCAACTCAACATGGCAGACCAATTTTTATGAAAATCTGACAGACTCAAACCTTACAAAGACAGACTTTGAGTGAAAAATACGACAGAGACAAAACAAATTTACCACCCAAAAAACCATTTCTTTTAGAATATATGACCGTTGAAAATTACCTTCATATCCAAGGCCAAGCAGCATTTCTGTTACAATATCTAGACGTTCTGAGTTGTCATCCACAATCAAAATTCTGGTACCAGGTAGAAAAGGTACTGGACAAATGTTTTTGCTCATTGCATCCAATTGTTCCTTGTCTGACCTCATGCTACAGGAGAGGCACTAATACAGAGAATCAGATCTAACTGAAAGGTAAAGAGATAGGGGGGGGGGGGGGAGGAACTGTTAAATTGGAGGACTATATTCTTCTATAACAAAACTCTGAGCATGTGATGCCAAGTTTTTAATGAAACAATTGGCAGAATAATGCTAAACACATTTCTTGCATTTACAAATATGCAGAATTATAGTATTATAAGAAAGCTCCACAAGTGAGTCAAGGTCACTGCAGAAATCAACAACACATTATGTATGCTACTTATGAAAATAGAGTGCCTTCATTAACCATCAAGAAGACAACTGGGAAGTCAGAGTCATTAATAGTCTTCATATAATTGTGCCTCTTTCCAAAATAACTGCACAACATGCAAAACAAGGCTGATTAAGATACAAAAGTTAAATGCAACCATATATCAAAACTCTGCTCTTTTTTCATTTTTGTTGGGGTGGGAAAAAAATGATAGTGAGGAATAGTTTAAGAGAAAAAATGGATTTAGACAAATGCCACATCTATAAACTGAAAACTTTGCAGTTTTTAGTGCACAAAAGGTGAAAGACTCTTCAAGTTTGAATCTACAATGCATTTTGTTTCTGTTCCAATTACAACATGTCAAGCTTAAATTTATCCAATAGAATCACACGTAAATTCTCGTGCACGTTTTGCATAGGAAGATAACATCACCTAATGGTGCAGAAATCATGACAATTTTTCTGAAAGAAAATATTGTCTAGTATCTTCAAAATTATTGAAGAGCTACACTATCCTTGTTTTACCTTGAGACATTAGCCTCGTTAAGAGCACTGCTATTGAGAATTGACTCAAATCATATATAATGCTGAGATTAATATAACCATATAAACCATCATAAGTTTACATTCTTTTTAATGACACAAGTATACTGAATTTCTGAATCAGTCTTGCTTGATAATGCAGAACCTAGATAGTAATACCATTAAATTACCACCCCTTTACCATTAAGAATCAATTAAGATCGATTTTGACCATTCAATATGTCTAGTTTTCCTGCAGGCCTTATCATATCTCACTTTTGTAAAAAATAAAAAACAACAATTGCAAGTCAAGGAGACCATTTATTGATTCAGCAAATCTATGGTTTCTTAAGCTGCAGAGCCAGAGCAACAGACACAATATCTTGCATAACATTGATTGCAAAGATGTATCAAATGAGATATTAAATCATCTACAAAGTTACCTTACGGGAAATTTTAAATGTTATGCTACTTCACACCCCCCCTTTACATGGAAAAAAAACACTTCAATCTACACCCAATCAACAACTTGCATTATGCTTTTATGACAAACAAAGTATTCCTTCTCAAGTAAATTTGAATATCCCAATTGAAAATTACTTATAGCATAACCTTTCTACTGATCAAATTGGAAAATATCAAACAGTGACAATACCAGCATTCCACTTCAAGACCCAACAAAAGCATTGTTTTTAGACATCAATTTGGAAGACCCAAACCAAACCTAAAAAATATCTTCCCTTCTACCCCACATCAAAGAAAACACCCCACAGTCTTTTCAATCGTGTAAAACAGGAAATTTAAAATAAGGATAAATGATAAAAATAGGATATTGGACAAACTAGTGAAAAATAAGGGTAATTTGACCCCCAACGGAAAAGGAAGTCCCTTTCATTATCCAACCACTTAAAAACAAGGATAAGTGAAGAACAAACAGCATGAGGATTAGCACCAAAAGCAACATGCAAATACACAAGACACCACCAACATCTGGAAACATAATGCAACATAAACTAGAGCACTTAGCAAACTTTTAATAGAAGATCATAGATTCATGCAAAATTACAAATTGAATATCTTGCCCAAGTCTTGAAATGAATTGAACCAGTGAAGAGACCTGGGCTTTTGTGCTATAGTTTATAAAGTTTTAACCACAAATCACAACATTGACCTTTCCTAACCACTCCCTAGCCTATCAAATACACAAATTAATACTCCTGATTCCATTTAAAAATGCAGCTTCCAGTGACTACAGTGATGTTTGCTGTTCTTTTATGAAGAAACAAATCTATCAAAAAATCAATCAGAATTATTATGCAATTTATAATACAAATCAATCAACATATGATGCATTCAATTACTCTTACCTTTCATTTTGCTACCATTCAAATCAGATTATTTATGTGATCTATCAAACTCGTTAAAATATTAATTGTCACCACAATCCAAAAGAAATGCAATCTAGCCCCAATGGAAAAATGAACAAGTAGCAAAAGACTAGAGAACTTACCCACAACAGATGACACCGAAATACTGATTAACCAGTCTTGCAATACTTCTTCGTTGTTAAGTGCTCAATCCACTTAGCCAAGTGAAAGGGAAGACGAGGATAATATGGGCGACTGTCAGGTTTTGATGCCCTCCCTCCCCCCCCCCCCCAATTTATACCGCAAATCTCAACACTTTCCAGAAAAGGACAGATGCTAAGATAATGAATATCATAAATGCAGATAACATAAAATACATAAGAATTTAATGGAGAAATCTCATATACAACCTAAGATTCCTAGAATTTGGGCCACAAAAGAAAGGTGAACCCATTCCGCACAAAAAACCCGAATGGTCGTATTACTTCATCAAGAGGCGTATGCAGACTAAGAATACAACATGGCAAAGTTGAATCCAACCTCTTCAGACCAAAATTGTCTCACAATCCTGCCAGAGATTTGATCATGCCCCATCAAGCTATCTTGCCATTGCATCTCAAGTATTTGTAATTAAGTCTGAGACACATTAAAGTCATACAATGACCCTCAACAATTAGCTAGCGTCTTCAACTCACAGCATCAACATGGTGATGAACTATCCAACCAAGTGGTTTAGAGTTTGAATCCAGCTGACACTAGAACTAGATGTCATCAGAAATTAATAATGTGCTTATAGAGCTTAATAGATATAATCAGAAGGCAATGTTTAGCCATCACACAATACGTCTTAATCTTGTCAAACAAGTGGTCCACTGATGATTCAAAGCTATGCTATACATAACCCTGTCCTTTGGTGATTGATAAGTATGGAGCCAGGAGTAAGATGGAAATTAATGCTTGAAAGCAATTTAATGTTATAGACCCTATAATAACGTAGAAATCAGAAGACACACAGCCTCTATTATGTAAAGGTGATACAGGTGCTGGTTAACCATTTACAAATGAAATGGGTACTCTTGATAAACTGTATGTTAGAAAAAAAGACATTTTTACAATTAAACCATTTATTGTCTTCTATGAGAAATTAAATCATTTATTGCCACTGCTCAGTACTGCTTATATGAAGTAATTATATTAATGGATCATAAGAATCATATGCCTTAGAGAGGCAAACACTCAATTTTGAATATAAGATATCAGATATGGGTAGAAAATTCAATTGGACTACATAAGTTAAGCACTGAGAATGGAGGCAATTTAGAAAGAGGAAAACTAGATTTATACATGCTGCAAAAAGAAGAGAGCAACTGAAAACAAAATGTGATCTTGCCTCTAACACCGCTGTTCTAATTCTTATGACCTTGACTACAATCTACTCACTGGCCTATATTCAACAGTAAGAAAAAGTTAATGCTCCGAGGTCAACACAACTTTACTCTTTCTATTTCAACATTTTCCTCAAGGCATTAGAAGATCCAAAAGCTCAACATATCCTAGTCAAAAAGAAGGCGACGCCTCACAGATTTTGGAAGATTTGGGCTTGACACTCTCCTTTTTCCTTTTGAGGTTCCACTTCCTTCAATGTTGATGTTCTTGGCTGGCTCTTCTTGTTTTGACTGATTTTGTACTTTAGATGAACGGTAGAACTCTGTAATGTTTAGCTGGATGCTTCTTGAATTTGGCGATGCCAACCTCTCATTTCTTCAGACCTTAAAGTCGGAGTTCTCCTTCCTTTCAGTTCCTGCAATGTCAAGCATGTAGATGTAATTCTATCCTCAGTTTTCAAAAAATATAAGACTAATGTACAGATTATGATAGTAGAAGCAACTTCAATCTCCTCTTGGTTGTTGCAACCAGGAAATGAGACAATTTCTTCCTCTCAACCCTCACCAGTTCAAATTTCCTTCTTGCAAAAATAACTGATCTAACTGGTAAATTTATACATAACTATCTTCCCTCCACCCCCTCCCTGCCCCCCCCCTCTCTCTCTCTCTCACACACACACACACACACGCAAAGTTCCTTCATCTCCACATCAATTTGTTACAATTTTACCAGGAAGGCATGACCATCAGAACGAAAGTATGTTGCTCAATTTAATCCTTAGCCATAATGCATTCCCAAGCCCCCCCCCCACTCTTTAATGATCAATTATTTTGGCATGGTCCCTCAACTTCTCCAACCACAATAAATAGATTTCTTAAATCAAACTCCAACTTTATTAAACTAATACTCTCTTCATTCCTTTTTAAGTGTCATTTTAAAGAAAAAAATTTGTGCCTATTTATCTATCTTTAAGGAAACCAAGATTGTATTTATTGTCTTCTTTCAAATATTACCCTTGCTGTCTAAATAAATGCTTAACAACTTTATTTACTAGTAAACTTTTAATAGAGGATATATTAGTAAATTATAACTCATCTCTCTTAAAATTAAGGTTATTTATTGATTTCCTTAATCCTCATGCAATAACCTTAAATGACACCTAAAAAGAAATGGAGGGAGTAATTACTATCAAACTTGATTTGAAATGGTCGATCCATTGATGTACAAAATTTATAATAGATATATTCAATTCCCAATTTCCATTATTAAACAAAATAGATCCAGATTCCAGATAAAGAAGGAGATGCAAGATAACAAAGGTTAGAAAACAATGATAAAAACCCTAGCGTGGAAGGGAAAGAATAAAGACCTGTTCCTTGCAAAACCTTTCAACTTCTTCAGGAAAAGCAGCCTTCACAAGATCCCTATTTTCATCTGTCAAGAGAAAACTACATCCATCACCCACAAGAATCTCAGGAACATCAGAGTCATCCAATTCAACCACTGATTCATCAACCTCCATATCATTCATGTTGCAAGTCAGATTCACTTGATGGGACTGCATGGATGATGTCGCTAACTGCACGTCTCCACTTGACAACATAAAACTGATATCCATATCTTATCTTTACACGTCTTATAGAATCAAACTCATATTGCCCAAATAACAAAGTTTCTACTGGAGTATTAGCCATATCTCTCAAAAAGATGGTGGACATCATAGGAAATATCTGCTGCCTAATGTATGATGGATCCCAGTGTTGATGAAAGTTCAAGAAATCAATCAGCATTTCAGTGTTTGGTCTTCGCCATGAGATGCAAGGGCCATCATTTGCTGTATCAATTGAAAGAATGCATATATAATATGAGTCACAGATATAATTATAATCCCCATAACCCTATAATGGAGACAAATTAGCAAACACTTAAGGCTAGCCTACAACATCAATGGCATGTACACCCATATGCTGAACACAAAGAGCCCTAACATCAGAGTCATGATATCCAAATTGTATCATTAACAACAGTCATCTCACTAATCATACCCTGAGACTCATTTGTTTAACATACCAGAGAAATAACCATTGTCATTGCACAAATACATTTCAACGATTTCATCCTTTGGAAAATTCATCTCCTTCGCAATCTTGTGACAAATTCTCGCCTGCCAATTTTCCACCCTTTTCTGCCCTTTTTGTTTCCTATTCTGCCAACCAAATACCATATCTCATAAAATGATGAAATGAACTTGCAGAAAATAAACAGGAAACAGAGCTACAAACATCTTTTAAACAACAAAAACACAGGCACTAAAAAAACAATAATGACACTATCCAACGAAATTTAAACAAATCATAAGATGACTGAATTGATTGAGAGGGCATACAGCATCACAGGAGAAGCAATCGCACTTAAAACCCTCTGGTTTTCTCATGCAACCTTCATCAACATTTGTCCCACAATATTCACATGGAAACTTCATATGATCTCTTTTGTTGCCAGGATGCCCACACAAGGAACAGTGAGGTTGTTTTGTTTTTGCATAGTTCCCATCCATGTCATCAAATCCCTCCAAAGGTTTAATGCTGATTGGAAATCGTGGAGCATTTCCACTACCTATCTCATGTAATCTGTACAATGGTCATTCTCAGTCCAGACTCAAATAATTATCTAAACATCAATGTACACCTTAAAAAATTTAGCAAGGATTCATACCTATTCAATATATCATCTTCACTGAAAGCTTGGACAAAACGAAGAGCTGAATCAAGTCCAATGCCTCGAACACCATTTATATCATGATCATTTCCAACCAAAAGAGAGATAGCTACCAAGTGTTTCCTTTTCAACCTTAGACCAGCTTCAATATCTGACATATTGTAGCATTCAAATGGTTCCTGCATTCAATGAAATTCACAAACTTGCCAAAGAAGGAAAGGAAAATAAACCATGCCACCTTCTCAAGAAAAAGGAGGATAGGGGGAAACTTAAAAAGACAATTAAGCAAACAAGAGGAGAAAAGAAAACTTTGGCTTTTAATGGAACCTACCTGCCCTTAAAGAACTCAATTCAAATGTGTATTGTAGCTTAATTTGTGAAACAAGAAGGTTAATTGAAAATGTCTGTAACTCATCATCCCATATTTCCAATTTTCTGGAAGATTGGAGTAGAGAAACGCACATGGATAAGAAAGTTATGTAAGGAATATTAAACTCTAGCAACTCACATTAACAACAAATTAATAAAATTATAGTTGAGGAAGAAGAAGACAGGGTTTGATTAAAGTACTAATAATGAATTTAACTTAGATGTTTTTTTGCCCAAATAAATGCAACCAGCATACTAAACAACTCCAAACCCAAAAGGTCATACAAAACTAATAGCCACTGACATTGAGAAACATGTGACTGGAGGCAAGTTACAAGTTAAATCATGAACTGTTATGGGAGAAAATGAAGCATAAAAAAACACAATCAAAATTCAAGACGACCACTTAACAACAAATTAATAAAATTATATTTGAGGAAGAAGAAGACGGGGTTTGATTAAAGTACTAATAATGAATTTAACTTAGATGTTTTTTTGCCCAAATAAATGCAACCAGCATACTAAACGACTCCAAACCCAAAAGGTCATACAAAACTAATAGCCACTGACATTAAGAAACATGTGACTTGAAGCAAGTTACAAGTTAAATCATGAACTGTTATGGGAGAAAATTAAGTATAAATAAAACACAATCAAAATTCGAGACAACCACTTAACAACAAATTAATAAAATTATAGTTGAGGAAGAAGAAGACGGGGTTTGATTAAAGTACTAATAATGAATTTAACTTAGATGTTTTTTTGCCCAAATAAATGCAACCAGCATACTAAACGACTCCAAACCCAAAAGTTCATACAAAACTAATAGCCACTGACATTAAGAAACATATGACTTGAAGCAAGTTACAAGTTAAATCATGAACTGTTATGGGAGAAAATGAAGTATAAATAAAACACAATCAAAATTCAAGACAACCACTTACTTTGGAATTGGCATGGAATGCTTTATGACACACTTAGCCCCAAACAGGAAGGCATCACTGTCAGCAGTAATGCAAGCATCTACATAACCGTCAGTGTTCAGCTGAGCACAGAGTGCTTCAGCCTCTCCTTTGGCCTTTAATACAGGTATCCCAAGTAACTCAAGAAGCTCCTATCAGAGAACACATTTTGACCAACTGAAGAAACATTCTAAAAGAATAACCAAATTAAAAAAAAATGCCCAAGTTTGTATTTTGACAATACAAGATCTTAAAAGTTAAAAATAAAAAACAGAAGAAACTGATGGCAAGAAGTGTTAGACAAGTATGCACACATATTAAAACGCTGATTCCACACAGTTTATTAAATCAGAACCAAAAGGATCATTCTGCTTGCCAACAATCTCAAAGATTAACCAGAAAAAATATCACTAACTGGGAATGACAGTTCAGTACAAAATAGCAGAATATACAACTGAAGAACACTTTTGAAAGTTAAGCAAGGGTTAACTCGCACACCACACACTCTTGGACACATCTTGAAAATGCACAGTTCCGGTCAACTGAAACTCCTTCTGCCACTGGCATGCTAGTTAATTCAATTCCGGAAGAATTGAAGAACCTTGCAATCCTGGCCTGTGATTTCAATGGCGATGGTGCCCCATCAACAACAAAGACAGGATATGCTCCAAACTGCAAAGTACACAACATCATAAATCTCACTCTGAAATCCAAAGTCTTCAAGGCTATGGTTCATGCTAATTAAAATGTCAGGTTCAAAATAGAATTCCAGTTCTGAGTTCTAGCTTTCTCTTTCTTCACAATTAGACTCTTTTTAAATGCTAACATACACGCTAAGCACTTAAAATACCCAGGTTTCAATTGTTGTAACTCAAGCAAAGAGCACCCTTCAATAAATTTATAGTCAGCAGCAGAATTGAAAATCAAGGTACGACCCAACTTCTTGAATTTGTCAATACCACTACTATAAGACTTAAATCTCCCACTTTCCAAGTTCATCCAAGAACGCAAATAACTTTCGACAACAGCTACTTCCACGCACTCTAACTTAACCAAGGGATACAAAATTTTAATGTTATGATCATATATTCAGGTAACATACAATTGTTTTTCTTCTTGACAAAACTCATCTTACTAGAAAGGAACACAAGATTCTGCAACTTTCTATCACTCTCCTTCTTGGCAACCAAAAGAGTTACCGGAAAAGAGAAAATATGAACCTTGGGAGAAGAGGTTGATGGTGCGAAAGAAAGTGAGACGCAAATGGGGTTTCCGAGCATTTGCCTTGATGGCAGTCTCATGCTGGACAATCCAAAAGGAGAGGTCCACTGCCACTCGCTTGTTCCTCAAGAAATCAAAACCCTCGTTTCGGGCATAAGGCTTGAGTAAATCCCAGAAATTACCACCCACGCCCATAACCTTAGGTTAATTATAAAACGGGTCTGCGAGAACATCCACAAAGCGAAGGCTCTCTGCAACTCAGTGAGGGACCTGTTGCTGTTTTTCGGCTTTGAAAGAAGAAGAAGAAGAAGAAGAGGAAGAAGAAGAGTGTTTTTTGTTTCTTTTTTGGATACGCAGAGAGCGCAAATTACAAATAGAGCCGTTCTGTGTTTTGTACCGTTACAGTTTGGAGTTGAAGGTTTCAATTTCCAAAGCCCACCTCTGAAAAGTTGGACCAAAGCCCATTTCTCGTTGTTGGGGGCGATCATCTTGTAGGCCCGCTCACTTTGGATGTTAGCCCAGTTTATTTTGATCGGACGAAGAAGGACAGGGAAGGGGGAGATCAAACGGCAAAAATAAATAATAAATAAAGTGAGGGAAATCAACAGAAAATCTTTTCCAAAATTTTTTTTTTAATTTATGCTATTTTGAAGTTACAGCATGTGCTCAAATACAATCTAAACCTAAATTGGCTCAATTACCTCTTCTCCAAAGTACTTCTTTATATATTAAATTTACAAAATAGTTTTGTTTCACCATAACGATTAATTAAGTTATGACTAACGTAAAATTTATTTCTCAATTTTCATTAACTTAGGGATCATTTGATTTACACTAAAAATATGAAAAATTATATTTTCTAAGGAATAGAAAAATATGAGTTGTTTGATTACCCACAAAATATAAGAAATCACTACTCAGGAAATTGTATTTCTCATAAAACATAAGAAATCATTTACCTACTTCCTTTAGGTAACTTCTATTTTCTGAGAAAAATGTAACTTCATTTATATCAACTAAATAAAATTGATAACTTTTCAAAAAGTGTATATAGGAAGTAACTTTTTAAAAATTTAACTTCCCATAAGAACTTATTTCTCACATGAATCAAACGACTCCTTAATTTAGTCCATCAACCTAATGATATCACTCAACTACTATTAAATATACACATTTTATATACATTATCAAAATATACATGGAACATTCGTTTTGTAATTTTATATATACAGTACTAGGAGACGTAAAACACTATATGTACTCTATCTACAAATTATGGGTGCCCTAGGAAGATGACAAGAAGATCTATGATTCTTGAAGTACAAGCAGTGGAGAGGGAATTTTAGTAAGCACATCTTAAAAAAAATGACAAAAGGCTCAAGCAATAAAGATTGTTGAGATCTCTTTAATGTTCAACTTAGTATTTATAACTTAAAACCAATAATAAATTTAAGTGAATATTAAAAAGTCATTGTGAGCAAACTTTACGGTATTTATAAAGGCTTCCAACTAATTAGATATATAGGTAAATCCATCACATATCTTTCTTTATAGTGCGCCTGAAAGTAAATCCATCATTCTGTATTAACTAGCAAATTCTCTAACTAATAGTAACTATCATGATGCCATATTTGTGTTCATATAGTCAATCACAATTACATTAATAATTTAAGGTGGGTAATGAGTCAAATTAATTCCAACTCAAATTGAACTCACTTTAAATTTGTATTATTTATAACTTGATTAAAGTTTAATTCGAGTCAATTTTCTTAGCACAAACTCAATTTGAATCAAGCTTACAAACAACTTAATTTGTCGCATTATTTGAAATCAAAGTTTAAATACACTTTTTGTTCCCTAATTTGCAAATCATTCGAGTTTGGTCTCTTAAAAATGAAAAATCGATGTTAATCTCTCTAAAAGCTAAATCAATCCACATTTGGTCCACTTCGTTAAATTTTAAATAGACTTGATGGAAGTCTATTGTGGCACGGACAATAGAATCATACCATTTTACCCCATAACTAATATTATAATATATTAAGGGTATAATGTTAAAAATAATACAATTAACTCTTTTTTTGTCAAAAAAAACAATTGATATCATATTAAAATTATTCTGCTTTATTTAACCTAGGTTTAATTAAAGTAAAAAAATTAAGATATTATATTATTTTATTACAAATAAAGTTTTTACCTACAATTATTATGCTTTTATTATTTTGTTTTAATTACTTAAGATATTTTAAATTGAGAAAAAAGAGGACAAATTAAATATTCAAAATACAGAATTACATTAATTATAATTTCAATTAAATAGTAGTATAATGTGTATTTTAAAAGATAAAGTAAAATATCATAATCTTTGATGAAAAAATCAAAGGATTTCGTAATCACAAGTTTAAAATTTTCATTTTTAATTCATTTTGATTTATTGAATTTTGTCATTAAGGATTATGATATTTCATTTTATTTTATAAAATTCATTTTACACTTTAAAAGAGTCCAATTTAATTAAATTAATACTAATTTCAATTAAATATAATTTCTTATATAAATTTCCTAAAAATTCAACTACTTCAACAATATAGCAATAAATTGTGCTATAATATTTTGTCTTAACTATTTAAGACATTTCAATCAGAAACAAAAACCCTGAAGATAGTATTCTATTAGTATAAATTTTAATTAGAGTATAACAAATAAAATACAAATTCGAAGAGTTGAAAGGAAAAAAAACAAGATACTTATGATTTTATTAATTATATTTAAAACATTGATTCAATATATTTAAAACTATAACTCATTTACCAAATATTATAAGGATATATTTAAAATTATATTTTAATTAAATTTGGTATTTAAATTTATTAAGAAAATACTTATTTTAATTATAATTAATAATATATTTCATAATACTAAATACTGATATTAGTATCATTTTTAAAAGTTATTTTATCTCTATTAGATATTAACGAGATTGATATCTTCTTTTAAAGTAAAATCATCTTCTTTAATAAAATTAATGATTTCTTACTTAATTTTCCTTTTCAGTTCTTAAACAAAAATCCATCTTGTATCTGTTTGTTGAAGAGGATCCAGCCCCTTCTTCTTCATCCTCTTTTTCTCCACCACCCGTCATTGCAACAAATAGATACAAATGAATTTTTGTTTAAGAAGAAAAATGAAAAATTAAGTAATAAAACATTAATTTTATTAATAAATATAATTTTACTTTAAAAAAAGATATCTATCTTATTAATATGTAATAGAGATAAATTAACTTTTAAAATGGATGCTAATATTGATATTTAGTATATAATATAAATTATTAATATTAATTATAATTAAAATAAGTATATTATTAATACATTAATACATATTAAATAATACATATATTCAAAATATAATTTTAGGTGGTGTTTGATTCGCGAAATATTTTTAACATTCTCGGGAATATTTTAAAGGAATATCACATTCTCATATTTCGTTTAAATTTTTAAAAAAATCTAAAATATTCTCATGGGGAGAGGTGGATATCTCATATTCTCATAGAATGGGAATGTAATATTAAAATATTCCTAGAAAAATTTATAATGAATCAAAAAGAGGAATATTATATTCTTATTAATTAAATTTTCAAGAATCACATTCCTAAGAATGTATACTTTCCTGAAAATATAAGATCCTGTGAACTAAACGCTACCATATATTCTTATAATATTTAGTAAATGAGTTATAGTTTTAAATATAATCTCAAAGTTAATGTTTTAAATATAGCTTATAAAATCATCAGTATCTTTTTTTTTCAATTTTTTATTTTTATTTTA
The DNA here is from genome assembly GCA_020226215.1 of Sindora glabra. Classification (NCBI taxonomy): domain Eukaryota; kingdom Viridiplantae; phylum Streptophyta; class Magnoliopsida; order Fabales; family Fabaceae; genus Sindora; species Sindora glabra. The sequence goes on along the minus strand of CM035235.1, from coordinate 39,497,155 downwards.
TTTTTAATATTGTAATTGAAATTTATATTAACATAATACTATTTTTCCAAAGTTTATTTCAAATTAAAATGTCTTAAATAGTTAAGACAAAATAATTATATCATAATTTATTATTGTATTGTTTGTATTGTTGAAGTAGTTGGATTTTTAGGAAGTTTATGTAAGAAATTATATTTTAATTAAAATTAGTATCACTCTAATTGAATTGTGGTCTTTTAAAGTGTAAGATATATTTTAGAGAATAAATAATGGAAAAAATTAAGGATTTAAAATTTAATAAATAAAAATTAATTAAAAATGAAAATTCTAAGTTTGTAATTACCAAATTCTTTAATTTTTTTATTAAAAGTTATGATATCTAACTTGTATCTTGCACTGCTACCTAATTGAGATTATAATTAATGTAATCCTATATTTTAAATGTTTAATTTATCCCCTTTTTTAATTTAAAATATTAAACGTAATTAAAATGAAATAATAAAAGCATAGATAAAAACTTTATTTGCAATTGAAATATTTTAATTAACTAAAAATTTTATTTTTATTAAAATAATATAATATCTTAATTTTTTTTACTTTAATTAACCTATGTTAAATAAAACAAATAATTTTAACACAATATCAATTTTTTTGGCAAAATAAAACTTAATTGTATTATTTTTAACATTATATAATATATTAAGTTATATATCATAGTATCTATATTGCTATATAATTTTTAGTTTTCAGAAAATCCCATGATAACTTATTTTATGGAAAAAAATGGGTAAACTATGGAATTTTACAATTAATTTATTTGATAATTAAATGTTAGTTTCTTTAGCAGTTGCAAAAAATTTAATTGCAATTAAAAAAGTTGGATCTTAAGAATTGGTATGCTTTAGATTTTTTTTTTCCAATTTTCATCCCTCTTTTTATATGAAAATGTTACTTATTACTAATATTGAAAAAGCAAGAATTTTATTATTATCATTATTTTTGTTTGAAAATTTTTATAGTTTTATTTGAACAATTGAATTTTTATTTTTTTTATTATCTATACTACTATATAAAGATAATTGAAAGATTTGATATTCACTTTTTGGATTCCACAAAAGCCCATGATAACTTATTTATCGAAAAAGAAGTAGGGGTAATTATGTAATTCTACAATTATTTTATTCAATAATTAAATGTTAGTTGTATTAGAAGTTACAAAAAATTTAGTTGCAATTAAAATTTCATCTCTCGTGTTATCAACCTTACTAGTTTTTATTATTTATGTTATCCTCTTATTTCTCTAATTCCCTTTGCACCAATGTGTTTCATGGAGTTATTTTAAAAGTATTTTTCCCCTAACAAAAGGAGGAGCTCCTTTATAAGTACATCAATTTGATTTGAAAATTTTGAACATTAAGAGTTGGTATGTTTTAAATCTTGATTTTCTTTTTTCAATTTCTATTCTTCTTTTTGTATGAAAATTTTGCTTATTACTGATGTTATAAAGGCAAGAACTTTATTATTGACATTTTTTTTATTTGAAAATTTCTATATTTTTATTTAAACAATTGAATTTATATTTTTTCATTCGTTTGAAATAAATAGTTTTATTTCTTTTTATTTTCTTTATTTTTTTATGATCTTAATATTTTATCCAAAACATTTGACTATCATTTGCTAGGATTTTGTTTTTTTTTTGCTAAAAAGTGTATAATTGTAATTTTATTTAGCCCTTCAATTTTTGCTTTTATTCGATTGACTAAATATAGATAGAAGTGAATGCGGAGTAAGCAACGAATAAGGATGGAGACAATCAAAGAATTATGTCAGCAATAATAATGATAAAATTAATGAAAAAAGATGAATAAATTCGGAAGATATAAAAGTAAAATTAAGTGCATGTTTCAAGGGAAAAAATATTGTAATTGATCATTCTTCAAAATTATCCAATGCTAAAATTTTCCACTAATTAGGTCTCTCACTCATGGTCAAAATTTGAAAGGTAATTAATGCCTTAAGCATTAATTTTGAAAGGTTAAAATTAGCGAATTCGTTTTTCATAGTTATAGAGCATAAGTATATTTTCATCTAATAGTAATGGTCATGGCCACATAAAAAAAATGTCATAATTATGATGTTAAATCATATTAAATATGTAGCTAAATCCCTATAAATTATAAGGTTAAATTTCCTTAAACATGCGATTAAATTTTATTAAGTATGTGATTAAATTTTATTAAATATGACATTAAATTTTGTTAAGTGTGCAATTAAATTCTATTAATTATGGGGTTAAATCTTATTATTTATGCAATTAAATCTTATTAATTATATGGTTAAATCCTATTTAATATGTTATTGAATCCTATTAAATTTGAAATTAAATCTAATTAATTGTGTAGTTGAATCGTATTACGGGAATGGTTAAATCCTATTAAATATGATTTATATAAATTCCATTTTACAAGTTCTGAATGTTGTACCTAGCAATTATTTATACAAATCTCTTTCCCCTAATAGTGTTTTAAAGTGATATGAAAGAATTATTGCATTTTGTTTACATTAAATTAATTTATAATAGAATTTTTTTGTCAATTGAATTTGATGAATAAAATAATATATGAGTTTACATATATCAAATAGTTAATATTATTAAAACATATATTTTCTTTAAATAAAAAAATTCTTTGAGCACATACGAACATATTTGAATTTGTTCATAAACATACAGGTTTTTTAAATTAAAAAAAAATAGCCTCTCAATAGGAGTAAAATGGTATTATTCTATTGTTTATGCCACAATGAACTTCCGTTGGATCCGTTTGAGATTCAACAGAATGGATCAAATGTGGACTGATTTAATTTTTAGAAGGACGAAAATTGATTTTTCATTTTTAGGGGACCAAACTCTAACAATTTACATATAATAATGATGTATTTTACTGAAAAATAATATAGAATAAATAAAAAAATACACATGATCAAATTTAATATAATTATATTGTTACTCATATATTGTAAGCATACTCGTATATACTAAGCGATTAAGTCTTGTAGGGCTTAAGAAGCACGTTAAATGGCAATGAAACAAATTAGTTGAGATTTTTTTCATGAATTGAGAAGTTAAATTTTACTTAACACCTCTCTCTTTCAGTCTTGGATAAATTGTCTTTATAACAATTTGATCGTTCAGAAAATATTAGTATCGTTTTGATTCCTAATTGACGATTTAATATAATATTTTAATTCTTTTACCGATGTAAATATTAAAAATTTGAAAAAATTAATAATTTAGCATTGTTATTTTTGTTTTATCCTTTCCTACTTTTTTTCATTATTAAGAGATGTATTTATATTAATTTCATCCTTCTAAAAATGTAAGTATCATTTTGGTTTCCAATTAATAATTTAATATAATATTTTAGTTCTTTTATCAAAATAAATGTTAGAAAATTAATGAAATTAATAATTTGGCATTCAAATTTCTGTTTTGCATCTTTTCATTTTCTTTAGTATCTTATATCTACACTTGCAAATGATGGATAATATACAATTCAATGTTATTATTCCTTTTATCTTTTTATTACAATAAAGAAATTTTATAAGTTTTACATATTTTTATGTATAAAAGTGAAAGGTCAAAATTAAGATATATGAGTAATCTATTTTTTTATTCAAATCAAAGACAATTAGAGAAAAACTATAAATTGAGAAAGCAGAAACTAACTCATTAATTTTAATTTTTGGAAGAATTATTTTTATTTTCACTTTCCAAATTTAAAACTAATAGATTAGCTTACATTCCCTTACTTTGCAATTTTTTTGTTATTTTTCTTTAGTTTTTGTATAGAAATAGATTCTTCTTATATTTTTATTTTAATCTTTTGCTTTTAAGAATCTTTTTAATTTTATATTCAAGTAGAGTGGTAAAAATAATAATAATATTAAATCATTTATAATCAATCATTTAAAAACGTAGAAATAGAGTAAAATAGAAATAATAATATCAAAATTTTAATCCTATTGAATTTTAACACTTATTATAATAGGAGACCAAAATATTACATACTAATAGTGTGTTTAGATATATTTTTATTTTTATATTTTTAAAAATTATTTTCTTATTTTCAAAAATCATTTTTAGATCGGAGGAAAATCAAGATTAGAAAGTGGTTGATATTATAAATATAATAAAAAATACTTTATTTAATTTCAAAAATAATATCCATAAGAAGAAAATAAGTTTAGAAAATAACTAAAAGTTATTTTTATTTTTATATTTATAAATTACATATTTAAAGAATAATTTTTAAAAATAAATTTTAAAAATATATTGCTAAACATGTTTTTTTATTTTTTAAAAATAGAAAACAATCAGACCCTAAGAATGTGTTCGGATATTCTTTTATTTTTACATTTTTAAAAATTATTGAAAATTATTTTAAAAATTATTCTCTTGTTGTAAAAATTATTTTTGTATTGAAAGAAAATTAAGATTAAAATATGGTTGCTATTTAAAAAATAAAATATTTTATTTAATTATAAAATTAATATTAAAAAAAAGAAAATAAATTTAGAAAATAACTAAAAGTTATTCCTATTTTTTTATTTTTAAGTTATATATTTAAAGAATAGTTTTTAAAAATAGATTTTATAAAAAGATTCTAAAAACAAATTAACAAGCATATTCTTATATTTTAAAAAATAAAAAAAATATTTTTAAAAATAGAAAACAAACAAACCCTAAATCACTAGTCAAGGAACAAAATGATACTTATATTTCTCGAAAGATGAGATTAATATAAAAATAATTTATTAATAATAAAGAAACTAGGAAGGCAGGGATAAAAATAGGAATAATAATGTCAAATTTTTTTATATAATAACTAAAATATTACACCCTGTGTTGACTAAGAGATAAAATTAATATAAAAATAATCTATGAAAGATTAAAAGAAGCGCTTAATCTAAATTATATATAAGAATGAAATTTGAAGCAAAAATTATTACTTAATTATATAATTTATAAAATCAAAATTAATAAATAAATTATTTAAAAGAATGAAACTTAAAGTTAAAATTATTTAATTAATCATTTAACATAAAAACAAAATTAATGAAATTTCATGAACTTTTTGCTTTTTGCTATTTTATTTTTACGTTTTTGATGGATCCACAAATTCAAAATAATTATCAATTGTTAATCTAATTTTTATATCTTTACTTAAAATAATAGCTAAAATATTTAAAAATATTGTGAAAACATAATTTTATTATATATAATTTACATTTTAAAATACAATTTTTTCAAATATTTTTTAAATACAACATATAATATAATATGCATGATTATATATTTATTTTTTGTGTTTATATATGCAAATAAATGGAATTTTTATTAAGTCAGACACAACTTTTTAAAAATAGGCTCAATTTCATTTTTAATCCCCATAATTTTTAAATTGAGCATATTTAGCCCCCTAAAATAGAAAAATTTTCTTAGTCCTCCTAAGATGAAAATTAAATCACATTTGATCCACTTGCTAACTCTTGTTAAGTTTCCAACAAAGATGCTTAGCCTGCAGAAATTTGATCTAATTTCCATTTTATTCTAAAATGGTTAGCGGGTCTACCCGTTTCAGTGTGCTCCACGCACCTGAACCAACATCCTTAACAAGTTCTGATTTTCAACCAAAGCCTTGTTGAGCCCATCATCCGTCTCTACCTTATCCTAACTAATTCCTCCTCTCCCATTCATGTCTCCCCAGCAAGACGACACCGTTTTTCCTGAAGAAGACCACAACGACGACGAGGATGAAATCCAAGGAGAACAAGACGAGGATGTCTTAGGCCAACTCGAACTCGACAACGACGTAGAAAAACAAACTTCTCTCTCCGCCTTTGTCGTCCCCGACGCTTCTGCATCACTGGTTCCGGAATCGTTAATGGCGATGTTGTTTCGATTTTGACTGTAGTTGTCGCCTCTAATTCCTTAAATTCGAAACAACAGCATGTCGAACAGAGTGAAGAGAAAAAGACCTTGCATAGCAAAATTTATTAAAAAGAAATTAAGAAGGGAGATTACAAAATATTTGATTACTCATAAACTTACACGTTGAATACATTTAAATTGACTCGCAATCTTTTTTTAATCAGTGGTACATATTCTCACATTGTATATGTCCTTCGATCAGTACAAATAATCTCACTAAAAAATAAGGATTGATTGTAGGATTTCAAGTTATTTCTCATGAAATTACAAATACAAACTCTTTACTTTGGGCCTCTTTATCAAATTATTTTTGCCCAAATGTAACATATTTATAAGTCTTAAAAACTTACTTACTTGAGAAGAAACTTTCAATTTAAAATAAAAATAATAAATAATTGATAAGAATTATCTTTAATAGAAAATCTTTTATACAAAGAAATAATCATAAATTAGTGATAATTAAAATTTAAATTAAATTATAATAATCTCTATCTAAATACAAATTTTCATATCAAAAGTCTTCAAGTTTTAAATATTAAATCATCTTTTCAAAAAATCACAAGTATCTCTAATTCTCTGCTTCCAATGGAGTAATATTACTTTACACATGCATCAAATTTATTTCAACTTTTCCATGAAGTGTTTTCAAAATGAAATCATTGGAAATACAATATGGAGCCATTGCTCAAACAAAATTTAACTTTATGTAGAACTTAAAAAATCAAACTGTGCCAAAACTTCTTTAATTAATTTGAACATAATATCAGAACTAATTAAGATTATCTAAATGAATAGGATCTATACTTAGTAGAATTAAGCTTTAATATCATTTGTTTGAAAAAAAAAATCTTTGAATGGCTACAATGGTGTGAAAGCAATGTGTTGGCATCATTTAAGGTCAAAGAAGCAATAAATTAGCAGGATATAGATATTTAATGTTTAATACCACTTATTTGGAAAAAAAATCTTCAGATGGCTACAATAATGTAAAAGCAATGTGTTAGTTAATAATATACAGATATTTAATGTGATTTAGCTTTTTATTTATTCTACAAGCAAAGATGATAATAAAAATTCATTACAAAGAAATCAAATAGAGATATTACAAAATATTTGATTATTCTCAAACTCACATTTAAAATATCTCATAGTTTTTTTTTTCTAACTAATAGTACATATTCTCACAAAATAGTGTATATGCCCTTCACTCAATACAAATAATCACACCATAGAGTAAGAGTTAATTATTAAATTTCAAGTAACTCCCATAAAGGTTAGAAATATGAACTTTCTTATTTGAGTCTTTCTGACAAATTCTTTTTGCCTTCTAGGCATTAAAGATTTATTTAATAAGAAAATTCTAATTCCCAATAAGAAGTAACAAATAATTGATAAAAATTATAATTTGAATAAAATCATTCACAAAAAAATATAAATTAATAATAATTAGGATTTGAATTAAATCTTAATAGGACCAATAGACGCAAGATCGACCTTTTACAAGGGTTCCTTGATTACACAACATAATGAGGATCCTTTCACCATAATTTGGATTAATGTTTACTAGCTAAACATCCTTGTCAGGAACTTAATGCTTACAAATATAATATATTTATAGGCATTAAAAATTTAATTAACAAAAGAATTCTAATTAAAAAAAGAAATAAAAATAATTGATAAAAAATTTAGTTTAAATATAGAAGTCATTTATAAAGAAAATAATAATAAATTGGTGATAATTAAAATTTGGGTAAAATCTTAATAGAATCGATAAAGACAAGATTGACCTCTTACAAGAATTCCTCAATTACACAACATAACAAAGATCCTTTCACCACAACATGGATTAATGTTTGCCAGCTAAACATCTCTATTAGGAACTTAACATGAGTGAATGAAGTGGGCCTAATTTGATCTAATTTCTATTTCAAGATGACTAAAATAGAATTTTTTATTTTAGGGGATCAAATGTGTTCAATTTAAAAATTAGGGCACAAAAATTGGAATTAAGCCTTTAAAATAGAGGCCAATATTTTAACTTATGTGTAATTCATTTATCTCATAAATTTAATTTATCGAATTAAAATTTAAATCAAATTATGAATCATTCACAAACTAATTTAAGTTATGGTCAACCTTACTCATTAAACCTGTGATTTTAATCTTTCTTCAAATGGTATTCATTAAACAACAATGCTATATGTACTGAAAATAAAATTTAGAATTAGATTTCAAATGTAAATTAAATATTGTCGTTAAATACAAAATAATTAATCAAACTTGTAAAGCTAAATTCAATTGATATAGACTAAATATAATATTTAATCTCTCATTTACAAATATGATAATTATTATATTTCTCAAATATTATAACTAATACTACTAGTCCCTTATTTTTATTCTTACTATAATATTCATTCATTTTTCATATTTAACATTAAAATAAATAATAAAAATAAAATATATGACAAAAAGTAGGTATATATTTGATATTGTTAAAGTATTATTTAATAATTATCTTTAATAATTTTCATTTATTTTAAAATTTCAAATAAATTGAGGGATGAATAATTATAACAAAAATAAAAATAAGGAATTAATATTACTAGTTATGAAATTTAAAAAATGTAATAATTATCATCCTTATAAATGAAGGATTAAGGAATTATTTGATCTGTACGAGAAGTAACTTTCTACAAAAAATTAAAATTCTTAAGAAGTAACCTCCTATGCAAATATTTTAGAAAATGTTTAAAATTATTTGGTTGACATCAAGGAAATGTCACTTTTTATATTTTATTTAATTTAACTTTGAATTTTGTATGAAATATTAATAAAATAACTATTATATTCTCAATATTATTTCATCTCTCTGTTTTTTATTATTTGTCATATTTTGAAAAAAAAATATTCTTTTTTATTTGTCACTTTCAAATTTTAATAAAGCATTTTTTAATTGCATTCTTTTTTATTAATAAATATTTCATTATTCTATATTCTCAATGCACTTGTATTTATTTTATTATGTTTTTTTTAATTTTTAACTATCTTGAATTTTGTGTACAAAGAATAATCTGAAAATATTTATAAAAAATAAATAAATAAAACTAATTTCTTCATATTTATAAACTTAATTAATTATAATAGATATCAAGGAATGAAAAGTAATAATTTTAATTATCATTAACTGAATTTAATGATAATAATTTTATCTTTGTATTTATAAATAATATAAGAAGTAGAACTCACATAAAAAGAAAATAAAACTTTATGAAAAGTTTAATTTTTTTCAATTTATTAAATAATGATATATCAAATAATTCATCTCTTTTTATTTTTGGAGAAATAAAATTTTTCATATTGTTATCTTGAACTAAATGACCTCTAAATATTATGTTTACTTAATATAAAAGATCTGAAATTTAGTTTCAAATTATATTTTTTATAATTATAACATTTTTATTCATATTATATAATGCACTATTATCTGTTCTTTATTTAGGAGCAAATAATAGTGTATTTAATTTTTCTTAATTAGCTTAAAATATTTCATCAAATAAATATAGACGCCGGGCAGCCAAAATTTCCACTTTTACCGGCATGCTCTGTGAAAGTATTACAACAACGATCAGTCAAATTAACAAGGAAACTAAAATAAAATATTTTAATTCAATTAAACTATAAAAACAGAGATGAGCGCGCAGATGGTGTTGTTTGGAGGAGCCGAGCCCGCGTGAGCACACGGGCAATGTGCAGCAGTAATGAACGCAGCATCGGATCCCCCTCCCTCGGGCCCCACTTATCTTTGAATAACTTCAACTCGCACGTGTTGCTCAGAACAAATAAGGATTTGCCACATGTGATGCACCTGCTGAGCTGGCAGATAGCTACCGGACGGTTTCAAAATCTTTGAAAGAGATCGCGGTAAGATCACGCACCCAATTGATTGCACAAGTTAACGTTAAAAGAGGATTTGCAACGTGCACGCCTTGCTTGGTTGCACGCCCTTCACGCACATCAAAACGCATCATTTGAATCATACTCGTGCCAATAATCAATTTCAAGAAGAGTGGAAGAATATAGGGGTGATGCATTGACATTAATTGTAATTTTTGAAAAATTATTTTTATATTGTTGTGAGAAAAATATAAAAAAATTATATTTTTATAGTTTGTAATAGTTGGATCTTCTTTGTTTAACTTATTAGTGATTTGATTCAATAGTATAAAAAATTTTATTTTGCAACAAATAGCAATAAAATAGATTATTTGATTACTTATTATCTAATAAATTAGGAGAAATATAACTTTTCAAAAAAATTTATTTTTTTATAGAGTATAAAAGTTGCTTATCACATTAACTACGTAAGTTTTACTTTTTATATTTTTCATGGATATAAATACAAAATTATTTTTATTAAATTTAATTAATAATAATTAAAATATATTAATATGTATTATAATAATATTAAAAGTATAGTAATTATTTTATTAGTACTTTTTAAAAAATTTGAAATTGAATCAAACAAAATATATGAGATTATTTATTAAGGAGTGTCACTTTCGCATATCAATTAAATAATTTTAAATATTTTTTAAAAAATTCACATACGAAATTACTTTATAGGATATTTAATTTTTTATGAGAACTTATTTCATATGTGAATCAAATCATTTCTTAAATTTAGAGCTCTTAAATTGGACAAAATTTTAGAATTAATATCTGCCATTAATTTAATTATCCTTGACTAAATTACTTTACTATTCTTTATAATTTTAGTCAATTATTAATGACATGTTTATAGTTTAAAATTTTAGAATAGGATCCTTACACTTCTTTTTTTACATTTTTAATTAGATACTTTCTATCATTTCTTGTTAGATTTTGTTAGCAATTTGTTCACATAAACAATTATATATTAGCAATTTATAAAGTCAGAAACAAATTATCCAATCCTTCGTTATAAAAATAAAATAATTTCACAGAATGTCCTAATTTTTCTATTTGTCGCTTATATGCAATTAAAAAAATTGTATGGAAACTTTATATCAACAATCATTGCCACATCATAAGAGTGTTATTCATGTGTGCTAATTATTATCAAAATCTAACAAAAAAAAAAGAAAAAAGGCATTTTATTAGGAATAAAAAATTAGTATAAAGATTTAATTCAAAATTTCTAAACTATAAAAATTTAATTAAAAATTGGGTGAAATTACAGAGAAAAAAATAAATTAACCTCATCTTTTTTATTAAATCACATGGCTTTTTTATGAAGTTTTTGAGTAAGGATCTGTATTTTAGATTATATTTAATTTTTTAACATAATTTTAAACTTATTTTCATATATTTGATTAAATTTCTATATTACTAATTTATTTTTTATTAATTATACAACATAAAAATTGTGTGCAAAGTGGCTTAGTCTATCAACATAAAATAATGATGTGAGTCATGTTTAAAAATTTCATAAAAAATCAAATAATTTAATAAAATAGCTAATTAAGTAGATTATGAATGTAAATTTGAAAGTTTTATATAAGCCTTTTATTTTGGGTAGTAATAATGATAAATCATTTAATATACATAAAGTGTTGGCTTCCAACCCAAAATATAAGGAGAGAAAGTCTCAAATACAACATCAAATATCACTATATTGCAAAAAGTGCTAATAAATTTTATAAATATATGGTCTTTGAATATTTAAATTTAAAAAATTAAAGGGATTAAAATTCACTTTATCCAGTCGACCCAAAGTAAATTGTATTTGTTGCATTTTACTTTATTATTTTTAGTTCAAATTTTGTGTGTATTAAATGTTTTCTAACTTCTCCTCTTATACAAAAAAAATAAAACCATGTTTTAAGAAAGATGATTGATTAATCATGCAATAATTATAAAATTAGATTTTGTATATATTAAAGTTAAATATCTGATTTGGTATTGAGGTATTTACAATCTCGAATTAATAAAATAGCATGTCTATTTTAAATCGATTCCATTGCTACATATATTTTTAATAAGATTTAAGATTTAAAACATTTCTCATGTATATATATATATATCCATTGCTATATGCATAGTGTATGCAAATTTTGTATATATAAAAGGAATGGAAATATTCAACATTAGTATTAGTATTTGAACAAGCATGCTGTGTCTTGTAAAAATCCATATTGGAATATTCAGTTGTCCTATCACGAAAATAATTTTTACAATATTAATTTTACTTTTAAAATTATAAAGTATTGATAAAATAACCTTTAATTATATGAAGTTATAATTTTATTTTTGAATAATGATTTGTACAGATAAATTCATCCTTCCTATAAGTAATTCCATCCTTGAATTACTATATAGAGGGATGAGATTATTTATATAAATTCTTATTTAAAGATAAAATTATAATTTTATATAATTTGAAAATAATTTTACTAGCCTTTCATAATTTCATAAATGAAATTATATATTTTATATTTTTTCCAAGTCGAGAACTAATCGGTCTTATTTAATGTTTCAATCCTCTTTGATTATCATAAATCAATCATGCATAAATGATTCTTAAATTTGAAGTGAGTTATTTTGATATTTTTACACTACTAGTCTCTTTGAAAAAGAAAGTCTAATTGACCGGAAAAATTTTAGTATTAAAAATTCAATGTTATTTCTATATATTTTTTCACAAGTAGATCAATTTTTCGATTCTTAACGTCAAATTTTATTTTATTTTTAAAATACATTGACATGTATGTTATAGTTAATTTATACCCAAAAAAAATTGCACTTATCAAAATTTATAGGGGGTAATATTGAATTTTAAGTACTAATATAACATTAGAAAATTTTCCATAAATGAGTGAGGGAAAATGAATCTTTTATTTCTCATTCAATGTAAAAGTAATATTTAATTTTAAGTTAAAATACATATAATTCTCTATATTATATTTCATATGTTAAAAAATCTTTGATGTTTTAGAAAGTGTAATTAAAACACTTAAACTATATATGTTGATGTGCTGGGTTGTACAAAAATTGACATTTTAAAAACATATATGTTTAAAATTGATTTTAAAATGTAAAATATAGATTATAAATAATAATATTAATTTTAAAGTTAATATTTAAATATTATTAATTAATAATATTAATTTATAATAAATGTTTTTAAACTTGTTATACATAATCAATTATATTCAAAATAATTTTAAAAATATTTCATTTTATTCCAATTTTGAGCAATTTTCTTTTCCACAAGTACAGTTTTTTATGAATTTATTTTCATAATAATATAATAATTTAAATTTCAACTAAAATTTAATATTGAGATAATTTTTCTAGTAATTTTTTTGTGTATATATATATGCATAAGTATTTTATAAATAATTTATTTATTTATGATTTACTTATATGAACTATACTTCTTACTGTATTCAATAAATTTGAGAAAAAAAGGAATTTTCATTAAATTTATTATATTTTTCTAAGAATTAATTCATGAATTCAATTTCTTTAAATTTGTTATAAACATGTGAACATCGTTTTAATTTTTACGTATTCTTTTCAATTTTAAAGGTTTTTACCTGTGTTTTAAAAAAATAAAAGAAAATTTTAATTGTTATTTTAAGTTATATGTATTATTAAGAAAAAATTTCATAAAAAAATTATATCCATACAAAAGAAAAGTACTTAAGATGAAGTAGAATAAAAAAAAAATTTAAGTTATTTTGTTGATGGGAATATAATTGATTATGATTAATTAATTTAAAAAATTATTATAGATTAATATTTAAATATTAATTTTTAAATTTACATTTTCTGACTTTTAATTTAAAATCAATTTTAGCTACAAAGTCAACTTTTATGCAATCATGCACACTAAAAAAATAATCATAAAATTTTTTTATCATTAAAATTTGGAAAGAGAGCGTACATAGAGAAGGATTTTCCACACAATATATATAGTTTAAATATTTTAATTATATATAATTAAATAATGGGGGATTTTTTGTACATAAAATATAATACACGAGGACTATATAAATTTTAATCTTAATTTTAACTAACAGTTGTAGGAATCCAATTTCTTAACTTTTTGTTTTGAAATAGAAAAAAAAATTAAGAAATTCATATGGCTTGGCAACCAACCCTACAATATTTACGAAATAGAAGTTCGTAAATCTTACTGAATTATTTTACCCAAACTTGCTTTATTTGTAGAACTATCATAAGCTTAAATACTTCTTTTAAATAAAAGTTTATAAATAATATAAGTTGTTTAATCCTAAAATTAAGATATACTATTCAAATTCTTTAGGTTTACAGTAGTAAGTAATTATAGATTGTTTGATTTATTAAAACTGTTAGTAATGATATTCAAATTCAGTATGGATGATCAAAGATAATTTTTATTCGAATGAAAAAAACTTGTTAAATGTTCTCAGTTGACTGTAGTTTCTACGCAATGTTAAAAAAATTAAAAAAGAGAGAAAATGTAAAACAATTTTTTATTAGATGAATTTTACCTTCTTTTATTATAAAAAATGTGAAAAATCACTTTTTGAAATCTCAAAAAAATTGAAATTAATATTTATTATTAATTTAATTAATTATTTTATCAAATTATATTATTTTTAATAAAATTTTAACAAAAAATCACAATAGTATAATATATTAGTTTATTTCATCATTTTTCGCATATAATTTTGTACCTAATTTTTATTAATTACTCAAAATTTTATATATCTAATTTAATTTTTATTAATTATATAATATAAAATTATTTATATAAACAACAAAATAAACTAACATTATTATTTTTGTAATTCTTGTTTAAAAATATTAAAAGATTATAAAATTTGATAAAATGATAATTTAAATTAACAGTAAATATTAATTCTAAATTTTATATATTTAAAAAAATGATTACTAAATTTTTAAAATTATAAAGGACAAAATTTAATCATCCTATGATTAATAAATACATAGGGCGGATCCGTCCCAAAAGAGCATGCGATGACAGTGATGTGATCAGTAAGTATACTTGAGTAATAGACAATTGTCTGAACTAATCACAGCCCACTTTGACTTGAGTCAACTGAATCCGCCTACTAAACGACGACGTACTTCTGAAGTCAAAAGATTTCCCAATCTCACTCTCGTTAAATAATGACCTATAAAATTATTCATAAGAACCATCCGCGCTTCTACACTTTTTGTCATTTTCTTCCTGCGTATCCAAATATTCTGATCTAATCTAATAATTATAATATGGATTATAAAAAATAAATTTGTATTGACATGTAATCCTATAAATTTTATAAAAAAGTTTTACATTTTTCTACCGGTGTAACTTTTATATAAAAATAAAAATTGATGTAATTTCAAATGATAAAGTTGTAGTTTCTATGTACTTCTTATACAAACACAACTTTTTGTTACAATTTTTAAGTTACACTTTCGTGAATATTGATGAAATTTTGAAAATATTAACAATAATATGAAACCTTACTTCTATAATAATACTCATTAATTAGTCATGAATATTTAACTGAATTGATATCTAATATATTTTTAAAGATTTTATTTTTCTCTACATTTTGATTGGATCTTGAATTCTTATCTAGGTGTATTTTATGGTTTAATTAATATTACTGTCACAAAAGGATAGATTATATTTATCTTCTATAAAATTTAATTTAATTACATTTATATTCTTTTCATTTTCAAAAATATACACTCACATTTTTTATCTTTGAAAAAAAGAAATGATAAATGTATGTTTAAATTAAAACAAAGGGAAGGTGAGTGTATATAAAATGAAAAATTAATCTATATTTATATATGAAAATAGAAGAGATATTAGTATAATTATGTTAAATCTAAAAAAAGTGAATATAATTTATAACAAATAAATAGCCACTAACCACTATTATGCCCTTCCACCTTGAGAACAAGCTTCTATCCCTCCTTGCACGAGTAGAAAATGGGAGGAAAAATTCACAGCACAACATTTTTAATGTAATAAATTTAATGATTATAATTTAATTAATTTTCAAATAACAATAAATCTCATTTAAATTTGATTAACTCATGATTATCGATAGTGTAAATTTACCCAATCAAAAAATGTTGCATAGTTGACACTTCATGTATATATCCTTTCCTTGTTACATGAATAAATAGGCAATTGATATCTCACTTTACTTGGAGATGCCCCATTAGAACCTCCCTCCCTCCTTCCTCCATTTCACCCTATATATTCAAAATCTCTCACTCTCACTTGCTGGCTTTTCCTCTTACTTCTACTTCATTCTTCCTCCATTCATCTTTCTCTTTGGTCATTCTCTTTGTTGCTAGGCATTGCATCTTAGAGATAAAATTCTGGAGAGCTACTTTCTTCTTTATCATCATCTTCTTTGTTAGCCATTTTACCCGGAGAAAAAAATTCTTGAAAATTATTTCTTCATCAACACCATTCCAAATGCTTTTTCTTGATTAGGTCATTCGGTTCGCTTTAGTCATTGCATTTTGGACGTAGAGTTTCGAAAAACTACTTCTCCTTCTAAGTCATTTTGTCCACTGTTAGACATTGCCCATTGTATTCTGGAAATAAAATTCTTAAACTTTTTTGTATTCTGGGGATAGAATTTTAAAGATTACTTGCAACTAATTGAGAAGGTAAAATCTCACAGCTAATTTCAATCCTGGAATTTTCTTTGTTCTGATCTTTTGTATTTTGAATTTCCCACATCATGTCCACCATTTCTATAGCAAACATGCAGCAAAGAAGGCTTAATGCAATGGAACCGAGGCCTCGAATGCTTAAGGAATTCCTCACCGAGAATTCAAATTCTTGTTCCTCCAGTGGATTCAAATCTTTTCCGAGAAAACAAGTTCCTCCACAAACTTCTTGCAGCATGCGCAGCCTCATAGAAATCGATCTAAATTCCAGAAATTCGATTCCAAGAAGTATGAGTAAATTATCAAGAAGCACCTCTTCAAAATCAGCCTTCCAAACACTGATAAACGCAGTGAAGAGCATTTCCTTCACGGCCGTGAAAGCAAAGTCCCCGTCGATTCTACCGCGCAGCCTCTCGCGCAAGCTGTCATCAAGGAGGAATCCACAGAAGGAAAGCGACAAGAACGGAAGTGAAATCAAACTCACGGTGAAGATCAAGGACATCATACGGTGGAAATCGTTCCGAGACTTAGCTGAGGAGCAACCTCCGCCGTTGGATATGGCTTCGTGCACGACGGCGTCCACCAGCACCGCCAGCCCCTGTAGTAGCAATGGCTCGAGTTGGACAGACAGCGATTTCACCGCTTCGTCGTGGGACGGTAATTTCGCGGAGGCTGCCCAAAACGACGCTGGAGCGGGTAAAAAGTTTTCACCATTCGTCGGCAAGGAGCCGGCGGAAGCGACAACGGAGACGACGGATTACACGGCAGTAGGGGCCAAGGTGAGTAATTATTTAGTGCGTCCCGTACTTGGAATATACAGTGTGTCTGTGGCTGAGGGTTGTTTGATGCAATTGTTTACGCGTGGTGCTTCCAATTTCTGGGTGTCTGATTGTGAGATTTTGGATTGATGCATGGTACCATTTCATTTTTATTTTGTTTTATTATGTTTTTTAATTAATATTCTTATGTTCCCACATATTATTGAACAAGACAAATTGAGAAGTCAGTAGGAAAGAGACATGACCAACAATTTGTTGGTAAATCTCTTATTTTTATATTCTGTTGTTTAGATGGGTTGGGGACAGATAAGGCAGTTGACTCTAGTTCTAATAGTGACCAAAGAAGTTTTAGTACTGATAATTCATAACTAAAAAAATGTTTAATTTTTTTTCTATTTTGTTAAAAAGAAAGTATAATCAGATACGGTTGAGACGGTGCCACATGCATAATATTTTTTTTTAAGAAAAAATAGAATCATAAGCATATTTTACTCAAGAACATCCCACTAATTATAAAAATCCTTAACCTCTCCTCTATAAGAAAAAACCTTATATGTTTGTGAATTCTAGGAACAGCAATAAGTTCTAGAAAGGTTCGATGAGGTACTCTATCTATTTTTTGAGGGCAACAATCTGTTTATTCTTAATTTTTTTTGTAAAAAAATAATAATATACAAGGATTTGAACTTATTACACTTTTAGGTCTTTAATTCATTTTTTTTAATGCAACTTCCTGATAGGATTACTTTACTGATAATCATTGGTATGAAATCTGAACAGGAACTTTTAACTTGCCAAGATGAGCAACAGAGCCCAATTTCAGTTCTTCAAATTGAAGAAGATGAATTTTCATCCTTTGATCAAAGTCATGCAAATGTTGAAAGTAAGTTCCTGCATTCCATTTAAGTACCTATTTCAGAAATTAACTCTTCTTTTACAACATCCAGTTTATTCTTCTCCATTTTTTATTTTTAATCATTATTGCCGCAATTTTGATCGAAAGTTTCTGTTTCAGTTGTTGTTTTCTATTTCTTAAATATTTAACAATAAAAGAGTGATATTATTTAATTCATACCAAGGTCTGTAAGTAAATTATTGGTAATTGGTAGCAGAGATATTCCTTAGGGTACTTCTACAACACTCCCTGTTGCATGGAATGAATCCTACATTTTGTTGACATTCACCTTATGTGGAAGGAAGTGTTTTTAAAAAGTGTTTTCGGAGAGTAATTTCATAATTTTCCTGTACATATTATCCATCCAATATTGCGTTTAAGAATTTCAAACAAGTGTAAAAAATTATACATGAACAAGTGTGAAACAAATTTATTGTCGTGAAGATTTTTAATTAGGCTACTGTTTTGGCACTTCCTTCTTCCGTAAGAATATGGCATTCAAGTTTTTACTCTTCCTTTTTGGCACATCGGTCAACTCAACTGTATTAAATTCTTTATGAGAGTGATGCTAACAATATATGACTTTCAACAGGGGAAAGGCAAAAGTTTTTGCAAACCATTCAAAGATTTGAGGACCTGGCAAAATTGGATCTTGTAAACTCAGAAAAATGTCATTCAGAGGAAGAGAATACTGACTCTGAAGAAGATTATGATGATCAGGACAAAAAAGATGAGGATGAAAGTGATGAGCAAGAAGAAAGAATTGAGGACATGGCAAGGAGAATGCTACATTGTGCAAAAGCCAATGGGGACAAATTGTTGTTTGATTTCTTCAGAGATGAACTAAATGCTAGGAGAAACCAAACTATGAACAATGATGGGTTTGAATGGGAGATATTGAGAATAGCACAGAATTGGATAGAAGGATCACTCGAATGTGACATGGGGCTTCAAAAGGATGCTTGCATCGATGATATGGACAAGAGAGCTAGGTGGAACAAGTTTGAGGAGGAGCAAGAGGAATTGGGGTTGGAGATTGAATCGGCTATATTGGATATTTTGTTGTATGAGTTTGTGGATGATTTCTCTTCAAATTAAGAGCAAATGGTTCACTTGCAAAATTCTATTTCAAACTATGTTTAATGGAGTGACGTTGTTCTAATTTTATACTTTGTTGGTTGCACAATTTTATCACTCATAATTAACATAAATACAAATGTTGATTTTCTACATTAATGCCATCTTTAATATATATATATATATATATATATATATATAGAAAATTGAGTTAATTTTGAAATTTACAATCAAATTTGATGTAAGTGTCACATGCATTAATCTGACACTCAAATATGATTTGATTATGAGTTAATTGTGTTTGGTAGAATTGTGCTAACTTTGACCACCCAATGAAAACTTGAGCCATCGATATTGATTTTGGAGTTTTGAAGAATTTGATTTTTGGGATGGAACAGCTTGTGAGGTTTGTCTGTGTCCTTATG
The DNA here is from genome assembly GCA_020226215.1 of Sindora glabra. NCBI lineage: Eukaryota > Viridiplantae > Streptophyta > Magnoliopsida > Fabales > Fabaceae > Sindora > Sindora glabra. The sequence goes on along the minus strand of CM035235.1, from coordinate 39,477,328 downwards.
CATAAGCATAACTCATGCCTCTTTGTAATTTATGTATTTGAGTTTTCCCACATATTTGTAGAAAAATAAATAAACCAGCAATGTTTCTATATCTTCTGTGGTCCTCTCTTCGGCTATTGCTTCAAGTTTGTTGTCAATGCATGGGATACGTTAGAGAGAGAACTTTCAAAAGGGAAGTGCAGGGGAATGTTGAAACAAAGGAAGCTACAATTTTTTTCTTTTAAAATAATATTACTCTCACAATTAATTATGCATAAAAAGGGCAAACGAATTTTGTATAGAAATTTACACCTAAAGAAATATTAAAATTATTCCTTTCATTCATTTTTAAGTGTTTTTAAGGTTAATACATAAGAATTAAAGAAAATAATAAATAAATTTAACTTTAAGACAGATGAAATATAATTTATTAATATTTCATTTATAAAATGTTAATTGATAAGTATAGTTATTAAATAGTATTTAAATAATAAAAATAATATTTAAAAGAAAATAATAAATACAATCTTAATTTCTTAAAATGATAGATAGATAATCATAATATTTTTTTTAAATAACAATAAAAAGGGAACGGTTGGAATAATTATAAGGACTCGTTTGGTTCATACGGGAACTAAGTTCCCATGGAAAATGGAACTTCACAGGAAGTTGATTTCCCGTATGAACTTCCTGGGATATCTAAATTTTTGTTTGGTTGATAGGGAGCAAGTTCCATTTCCCGCAAAAGAACTTCCTATGTTTTTGTTTGGTTCAACTTTGTATTTCCTACGATATAACAATGAAATGACGACAATAGCCTCCAAAATAAACATTAACAGATATTAATTGATTTATTTTTTTTATGTGGAAAATACTGTTCTCCGATGCAGGAAAATGAAAGGACACGATATCGAAGCGACAAAACGCAATGGCCTGAATACGAAATGACGTACGCGAATGGCGTTTCGGCGGGGGCAAAAAGGCCGAAACAGTAACAGTAACAACACTTCGCATTCCATCTCAAAGCTCACCAGAACCAGTGATCTCAAGACGCGGGAAGACACCGTGGTTATCATCGCCGAATACACCAAGAGAAGATACCAAACGACTCTGAACAACCGGATAACATCATTTATCCACATCGGACGCTAAAAGCAAGATCAAACAGCAACTCCGCACAAATGGATCGTCCACAGGTAAACCCACCTCCTCTTTACCATTGACTCTAATACAGGCATCATACTTCAGTTATAAGTGCAACGAAAATGTGGAGTTGCTTGCTTGGACTTGTGTTCCTATGTGAGTTGAAGTGAAACCCTAGCAGTTACTAGGACCACAACATACCATGTATTTTGTTGCATGTTACTGTCACTCCACATAATATCCGTAAGACAGTTATACTACGGTTATAGGCTCATGTTACTGTTTCTCGGTGAAACAGTAACATCCCACTGCCACGATGTTGCATTATTATTCATACCTCACAGAGTGGCACTTACCCACGAGTTTTGTTAAACATGTATATCTCATTTTTTATCTCATGTTACTTTTTCTTGCTGAAACAGTAACATCACTAGGAAGAATTGGATGTTGCATTAGAAATCATACCTCATTTTGTCTATTTATGCTTGAGCTAACTCTTGATTTGACGTTTACCCGAGCAGAAAAGCGCCAAAGCACTCACACAAAGAGACTTTTCTAATGAAGAAACCCAGAAATTTCAGCAATATAGGTCCAATCTCTTGGCCTGCATTAGGCAGGTTGATCAGCTTCAGTTGGATGACAGGCACACGACGGTGCTACGACACAACCCATTCTGGGTCCTAATTAACGCAATAATAACAAAGGAACTGGATCGCAGCATGTGTCGCAAGAGCGATGTTGAAATTCAGTCCATAATTGCTACCTTCTCAGACAAGAATAATTATTTTAACATCGGGGGCGATCATCTCAGAATAACACCAACATCAGTGAAGCTGATCTTTGGAATAAGAGATGGAGACCAGCCCATCCAGACAACCTCTGGCAAGAGGACACTGTCAGAGTTTGATGTTAGATGTTTCCGTGGTAAATCACAGATGAGCAAACCAATAATATTCAAAGCTCTCGAAAGAGCAGTGCGGGGAACATCGGAGACTGACGTGCAGGATGTCTCCCGCCTCATGACGTTGATGCTTCTTGTCACCCTCTTCGTACCAAACAGGGCCCACACATTAGCCTGGTCATACATCAAATACGTGGAGGATGTAGACGAAATAGCACAATATGGGTGGTCACAACACATTCACGACCAACTCATGAATTCTCTCAAAAAGGACAGCACCCCCAATGTAACCGGGTGTGTCATGCTATTGTCAGTAAGTTCTTCGTACCAAACAGCACCCCCAAGTTTTATTTCAATTGTTATTGTTGATGTGATCTCATTTGACAGTGATTCGTGAGTTCTTCATCCCTGTTGTATGTTTGTCGCAGGTCTTGGCCCATGTTGCTGTTTTAGACTAAAACAGTAACATGCCCCTGCTTTGTCTCTAATGGGTTGCCCCAAGTTTTATTTCAATTGTTATTGTTAATGTGATCTCATTTGACAGTTATTCCTCACGTTCTTCATCCCTGTTGTATGTTTGTCGCAGGTCTTGGCTCATGTTGCTGTTTTAGACTAAAACAGTAACATGCTCCTGCTTTGTCTCTGAGGGGTTGCCCCAAGTTTTATTTCAATTGTTATTGTTAATGTGATCTCATTTGACAGTTATTCCTCACGTTCTTCATCCCTGTTGTATGTTTGTCGCAGGTCTTGGCCCATGTTGCTGTTTTAGACTAAAACAGTAACATGCCCCTGTTTTGTCTCTGAGGGGTTGCCCCAAGTTTTATTTCAATTGTTATTGTTAATGTGATCTCATTTGACAGTTATTCCTCATGTTCTTCATCCCTGTTGTATGTTTGTCGCAGGTCTTGGCCCATGTTGCTGTTTTAGACTAAAACAGTAACATGCCCCTGCTTTGTCTCTGAGGGGTTACCCCAAATTTTATTTCAATTGTTATTGTTAATGTGATCTCATTTGACAGTTACTCGTGAGTTCTTCATCCCTGTTGTATGTTTGTCGTAGGTCTTGGCCCATGTTGCTGTTTTAGACTAAAACAGTAACATGCCCCTGCTTTGTCTCTGAGGGGTTGCCCCAAGTTTTATTTCAATTATTATTGTTAATGTGATCTCATGTTAAAGACTTCGTACAAGAATAACTTGTTTACCTCCAGTTGTTCTTCATCTTTTTATTACTCCGTCTTCGATGCAGCCTCCTAAGGAAATTAACGTGATAAATTGTACGTTTTATTGTCCGCAGTATTGGCTGTGTGAGATTACCAGCGTGCTGGGCGGGCACCACATCCAAAGAGTTCCAAGGTGCCTCAAATGGGACCTGAAGCTCCTCACACACCAACTGAGGGATCAACTTATCAGCCAGCTTCAGGTAACAGTATGAAAATATCAACTTATTATGATGCCCGATACATGTCAGTGCAAGAAAGCATGTTATTGTATTGAAACTTGGAGAATGATTATGATGTTATTGTTTATACGTGAAACAGCAACAGGTCCTTCTCTCCAGGTTTCAATTGTTATTTTGATACCCATTCCAGCAATTTACTTTGTTTTATGCATGGTGTTGTTGTTTCATAACAAACACAAGCATGCCGTAGTCACAATGCAACATGTTACTGTTTTAGACTAAAACAGTAACATGCCGAATTCCCACACTAACAGTGGAAATAATGTTATGCTTCAGGTCGTAAACAGGGAGATTGAGCCCACTGTACATGAATACGACCTCCTCTACACAGATGAGACAAATCTGCGGTTGATTGAATTCGCTGACAAAACAAAATCACGCGACACACCCTCCCAATCGGAGGATTCGGAGGGCGACAATGAGACAGCATCGGCCCAGTACGTGATCCAACCCCGGCCAACAAAGCTGGACCATTTTGTCGATATTGTGCTGTCCCAGAAGGATCAACAACAACAAAACAACGATGAAGTTCTACGGCTTAGGGATCAACTCACCAGTGCAAACACAAAGGTACTCAGACTGAAGGATGAGTTGACGTCCCTCACTGAGAAACTTCATTCGTTAGAACAACAGAAAGAAGAAAACGCCGAGACAATATCGACACTTAAACACGATAACGCACTACTACAGGAGGAACTGTCCACAGCAACAAGTGAGGCAGAAAACCTCAAGGCGGTCAACATTAGTTTGGAAATGGTTAATAAACAGCTCAAAGCACAGCTATCAGAACAGATTGTGCAGCTGGTTGAACAAGCTGAGGTAGAAACCACCAGAGCTGAAGAGCAAGTTACATACGAGGCAAAATAGCGATCGATGATAGCGAACATAAAGAAAAAACCAAGAAAAATAAAACGGGACGAGGAGTTCACGTACTCTGGTCCTTTGAAAAAATGAACGAGACAGGCATACGCACATCAGCAGATAACAACCGCTGAGGAGATAACAACCGCTGAGGAGGTCTACGGGCAGACCAAAGAGGCCCCTGTTGTAATTGAGGATGAAACACCCACAGATAAAAATAATAAAAAGCAGACTCAGAAGCCACCCCACAGTCCAAAGTTTCCAACTTCAAAATACCTGACCAAGGATGTCAGGAGTAAGATGATGCAATTAAAACTGGCAGGAGATCCACAGTAAGTCATGTTCTATTTTGTTGTGGATGCTTTGCATTTACTAGGAAGTTTTATCTATCGCCTCTTCTAACCCCTTTGCCAAATCACCACATGCAGTATTTTTGTCTGGTCAATCCCCCAGCAGGATTTGTTCATCACATTTGAGGATTTGGTGGGAGTTATGAAGGAGGAATCAATCACGAACAACGTATGTATCATTTGGTCGTTGTTCACGCATTGTTGTTTTGTCATTTGTCACACCTCTGTTCCTGTTACTGTTTCTTTCCTAAACACTCAATGCAGATCATAGATGCCCATGCCTACACTCTGAGCCTGGCTTCCAGGAACAGTGAAAAGAAGGTATTTGCCTTCGACAGCTGTTGCTGGGTAAGATTCTGAATCCATCTCGCTTATACGAATCCCAGGAGGCATCATTGATTCTGACGTAGGTTAAAACTATGTTGACAGTCTTACATTGTGAGCGACCTCAAGTTTCTCCAGGAAGCCAGGCAATACAAATTTGATGCACACATGGAGGAGGCAATGGCTGCAGATGTTGTTATCTTCCCACTGAACTCCACGGGCGTCAATGACTTCAGTAACCCCAACCACTTCACTTTTCTCGTCCTAGATAATAAAGCACGCAGGTGGACACACTATAACTCGATGCGGCCGAGAAGAGAGGGGACACCGGATCCATACTTTTGTGATGCCACGATGGTGGTGAGTGATATTAAATACGTTGTTATTTTATTGACGTTACTCTTTCCATTAGACACAGTAACATCATTACAGACAGTTGCATGGAGTTTTCACTTTTCATTTTTGTTAGTTTGCTAACAACAGAAGGACTACTACGAGAAAAGGATGAATGAAATCCTCGCACGGGGTGGAATGGATAAGAGGGTAGGGCGAGCCACCTCAGGTCCACCGTTTGATATAATATCATACGAACGGTCACCTCAATAGGGAGAAGCATCGTAAGTAGCAAGGTCCTTTCTTACCGAATGTTAACATGTCTAATGGGTACCAAACTAACTCGTTACTATTTTTCAGGCAAGACTGTGGGATAATCGTATGCTTCCATATAGAGAATATATTCAACAATAATGAGTTTCAGGAACAATTCCCCTTGGAAGAAGTGAGACGATACAGAGCAAAATTAGTTAATAAATTCCTCCAGGATTTCACTCTTCCCAGTTGAAATTGTTTAACATGTACATATATAACAATAAAGTTGGTTATTGTGCACATATGTACAGCTAAATTCATGTTAAACCATTGTCTTAATATTTAAAATTCAACTGTATGTATAACTCAATTGTAAATGTAATTCTTCTGTACAGATTAATCTTATATCCAGTTTATGTTAGCACTCAGACATCAGGTTGCCATGTGAATTACTCGCACACGTGTTGATGTTACTATTTTTTAACGGATGCCCTTCCCATCCAGTTGTGCGATACTATTATCAAAACCTACCACCAACAATTGTGTGAATGAAGGACAATCTTTCAGCCTTCTAGCTAACCATAACCTCCAGGGCTCAATACCCAACAACCTCTTGGATGTTACTGTTTTATCCCAAAACAGTAACATCGCACATGAACACGTTTCTTGCACATAATGAGGATGGGGACACGCCAAGCGACTTGAATGATAACCTATACCGGCCCTCCAGCCAACCATGACCTCCAGGGCTCAATACCCAGCAGCCTGGGCGATGTTACTATTTTATTCCAAAACAGTAACATCGCACATGAACACGCTTCTTGGACCTAATGAGGATGGGGACCTGCCAAGCGACTTGAATGATAACCTATACCAGCCCTCCAGCCAACCATGACCTTAAGGACTCAATACCCAGCAGCCTCTTGGATGTTACTATTTTATCCCAAAATAGTAACATCGCACATGAACACGTTTCTTGCACATAATGAGGATGGGGACACGCCAAGCGACTTGAATGATAACCTAGACCAGCCCTCCAGCCAACCATGACCTCCAGGGCTTAATACCCAGCAGCCTGGGCGATGTTACTATTTTATCCCAAAACAGTAACATTGTACATGAACACGTTTCCAGCACATAATGAGGATGGGGACCTGCCAAGGGACTTGAATGATAACCTATACCAGCCCTCCAGCCAACCATGACCTCTAGGGCTCAATACCCAGCAGCCTGGGCGATGTTACTGTTTTATCCCAAAACAGTAACATCGCACATGAACACGCTTCTTGGACATAATGAGGATAGGGACCTGCCAAGCGATGTGAATAACCACCCGCACCTGCCTTCCAGCCCATCATAACCTCCAGGACTCAATACCCATCAGCCTGGACGATGTTACTGTTTTATCCCAAAACAGTAACATCGCACAAGAACACGTTTCTTGGACATAATCAGGACAGGAACTTGTCAAGTGACGTGAATGACAACCTAGAGCCGCCCCCCAGCCCACCATAACCTCCAGAGCTCACTTCCCAGCACCCTCGTTGATGTTACTGTTTTCGCCAAAAAACAGTAACATCACATATGAACTAAGTTTCTTGTACTACAGGAGTATCAATGGAATTGCCATGAGAAAAAAAAAGGGAATGTATTGTTATATTCAGCCACATCATCTAATACATTATGTGATCCGATGTCAGTGTCCAAAAAATAGGTGCACATACAAAAGTTCAACAACATAGATACAATTTAGTGAGTGTCTTGGCTCCTATTGACTACTAGTTTTCTAGAACTTCACTGATCTGGAAGTAACAAACCATGCACATAAGCATATCTGTACTCCTCTGGAAGGCTAAAAAAGAAATCAACTTCTAGGGGGTTGAGAGCAATCTTCCTTGCCGCAGTCATAACTTGGGTAGGAGTTAAACCATCAATCTTCATAATCTCACTTGTCACTTGCATCCTTCTCCCTGCAGAATCAGATTCATGTTGGAAACAAGAAGTCAAGCGGCCTATATGTTTACTTGCATCCTCCATCACATCACTCATTCGTGCAAATCTAGAAGAGAATTCTCTCAGAACTTCTGAATTTTCTATCTTTGCCTTCTTTGACCTACGGTTTACTGGGGTGGTTGAGGAAGAAGTTTCCATTGGGGCACATGGAGGGACTGGGTAAGTGTCCTCCGCGGAAAAGGCAGGAACATTTTCTTCTTGCTCTTCTTCTTCTCTGTCCCTTACTTCGTCTTCTATCCCCTCTAATGCATCTTGTGGATTTATAGCCTCGTCTCCAATGGCTCTATCCTTCCCAAATATTTTGGCTAAATCATCAAAAAATGGAAATGGCTTGTTTCTTAAACCCACGACATTTTTGTGACTCTAGCATAAAAGAAGGGAAAACATAATGAGAGAAGGTAAAACTTTAAAAGCTGTCACCAATAAATAGAAATATACACAATTACACTTATGTGCATAGAAGAAAAGGCATAATATAAAATATTACCTTCACTCATTCATCCCACACTGGCTTTGAGCAAGTTACGAACTTCTCTTGATATTCCATCCAAATCCGTTGGCAGCTGGACCAAGCATCTCCGCAATAGCATTATATTGATTCCTCAAATACTTGATACGGGACTCAATGTGGGGCTTAGCCTTCATACCACACCCAGGAATCTTTTGATCCATAAGTTGTTCCAACCTGTTATAAGCACCATTCTTGAACTGACCATTATCCGTTTTCCAACCACCCAGCTCCACAAGATCCATCATTGCACTAATTAGTGCACGATCCTTAGCGCTTCCCCATCTTGTGCATCCTCTAGATGAGATCGCACCCTCACCACCTTGGTTGGCATTTCTCTGAGCTTTTGGTTGACTCATCTGTGAAGAACGAAAGATGGAAAGACAGGAAACATAGGAATTCGTTAGAGTGGCATTCTGCTCATGATTTAGCAATTTAGGATGATTATACTACCAGTTCAATAAAAAGTAAAGTCATTACTCCCATTTTATTACAAATTCAGATAAAAATATTACAAGAATAAAGTGTATATTGTCTACCAATCCATAATTGCAATACAAGTGAAACACGCTACATAGTTTTAGCTAAACCCTATTCAATGACGTGATGTCATGTAACCATGCATTGTACATCTCATTGGCAAGATCATGTCTGAAGGTAGTCCAAGCAGCACTAGATTCCATAATTCCAATATTAAGTTCACCATTGTCTTCTTCCTCACCATCCACAAGCAAGGGCTCCATGGGATCCACACTCATGAATGTTCGAGTGAAATTATGTATCAATGCGCAAGCCAGGATAATTCTACCCACGGTTTTCCTAGGGTACCAAGTTGTACATCTTAGAATACCCCATCTCATTTTTAACAATCCAAAGCACCTCTCGATAACTTGCTTGCGAATGCTTCATATTAAAATATTCCTCAGTAGATACAGGTTGCACACCACTCTTCCACACACTTAGATGATATCTCTGGCCTCTAAATGGTGTTAGAAAACCCTCACAATTCATGTATCCGGCATCACACAAATAGTAGTTACCTATAATTAACCAACATAAGTGTTAGGTACTTTCATCTCAAATAAGCTCCTTGGTTCAGATTGAGCAATGTCAAGGTACCTATGGTGTTACCTTGTGGAACTTGCAAAGCATTTTTTCTAGAAAGTGCATCTCGAAGCACTCTATTGTCGTGTGCGGACCCCTCCCAACCAGGCAATATATAAATAAATTACAAATCCCGCGTGCAAGTAGCTAACACATTAGTAGTGAGTTCTCCTTTTCTATTCATGAATCTAGCTTTATCTTTATCCCCAACACGAACCTTAATATGAGTTCCATCCAAAGCACCTAAGCAATTCTGCAGTGTGTATATATATAACTTGTTAATAGATACTGTATATATTTATAAATATTTACACATTCATCTAATCTTCCTAGAAATCCTAACTTACCTTAAACCATTTCCACCTCTCATCTTGGCAATTCTCAGTCACTGGCTCAGGTTTCTTTAGTAGAATATCATGGCATCTAAGGACAGCGAGGAGAACTGAATTGAAGTGCCTAGATATTGTCTCACCACTTCTCCTAAAGTACAATTGAGTTCTTCGATTTTTTGTGTCATGAGAAAGTGTGAATAGAAATAAAGCAACCATCTCCTCTAAACTAGTATTCCTATTTCCTTGTAACTTACCGACATCTCTAAGCATATCACATAACTTAGAAAAACAGGCTCTATTCATCCTAAGGTTGTCCAAGCATGCTAAGTCACTTTCTTGAATCATTGGCCTGAGATTCAAAATCCTAGTATAATATCTTTCTTCAGCACAACTGTCAAATATATAGGACATAGGCTGAGGCAATCTAATGTCCAAAAAGGACAAAAGATACAAGAATTCAGAAATAGCCTCCAAAATCATGAGCATCATCTTTGTGTATAATGCAATACATGTAGTAGCAATCTTCTTCTTTTTACTCAACGGTAAGCGAGCCATAACTGTATGACATAAGCAAATTACATGCAAGAATGTTATAAGTTAGAAGAGCAATAAAAATATAGTCAGCCACTCTGAGTAATTTGAATGCAACAAACTCTATTCATCTTTTTCAAGGTAGTCAACAGGCAAACAACAACGATATTATATCCAGAACCTCTTAGAAGCTCTGTCGTCATGGTTGGATTAAACATACCAGTTTGCTAAACCATAAGCACACCCTTTTTTACCAAATTCCACAATAAGAGGAAATATAACAAGCAATGTCATCAAGGCTTACCAGAAATCGCTAGTGCCGTTGCCTGAAACTGTTGCTAGGGTTTAGGGGAGATGGCAGAAGCTCGAGAACCAAAAATCGCTACTATCGTTGCCAGAGACTGCTGCTAGGGTTAAGAGGCGACTGGAGATGCTCGACAAAAACAAAAAGGCATACAGGAAGAAGTGAATCCTGATATTCAAATTATAAGGGCAAAATTGGTATTAAGTAATTTTAGCAGGGACATTCTTGTCTATAAATTAGTTGAAAACGCAGCCAATAAAACTTACCGAGGGGGGGTGGGTAAGTGATCTCCTGCATTTTATGGGAAATACAAGTTCCCCGGAAGATCCATTTCCTCCCATTTGGGCAACCAAACAACTCTAGGGTCGTTTATTTCCTGGGAAGTCCAGTTTCCCATGTTATTGCTGCGAACCAAACGACCCCAGTATCAAAATTATGTATGAGAATTGGTTTTGAACCACTCTATTATGGTACCAGACATGCACTAAATCAAGTAACCTTTCAGCTTCAAATTTTAATTTTCTTCATAAATAACAATATTTTAAACTTGATCCTTAATAATTTCTATTTTTTAATCACTGGTCCATAAAGATTATAGAGAGGCGGATGCCTCTTGTGGTCCTGCTATTACATCGATGGACTGAATACCATTTTAATGGACTTGAACATTGGGGGCAAAAATACCAAAGTACCGTTCTTTTGGAAACATATTTCCGGTCTACTGTTATTTCAAAACTATTTACTAGAATGCGCATGGTGTAGGCTGAAAGCGCCAGATTGAACGGCGCTTGTATTGAACGGCGCTTGTGCCGCGCTGAAGGCGCCACCTTGAACGGCGCCCTTCGTTGAAGGTGCCAACTTGGATGGCACCCTTGGCGCAGTTTGAATTTTGGACTTTCTCCAAGGCGCCATTGCGTTTGGCACCTTTCAATTCAAACTTTCTGCAAGTGCCAAACTGTTTGGCACCTTTGGGGAAATTTAAATTTGAAGGCGCCATTGCATTTGGCGCCTCCGTGACTCTATTAATAGCCACCATTCCCTGAAACCAAACCCTCCAACGCCACTTTCCTGAAACCAAACCCTCTGTCTTCACGCCGCAACTCTTTGTCTTCGGATTGCATTTCCTCATTCTCTCGCTCAAAATTCTTCATTCTTTCTTTGAGTTAATCCTTCGACAATATTTCCTTCTCTGCATTTCACCAACAGCAGATCTGCAAGTCTTTTTGTCTTCTTTATATTTGTATTATAATTTTTACTAGTTATTATGAAAATATATTTTATAGTAGTAGAGAAATTTTTTTAGGATATAGGGTATGATATAAACAATAAAATTATTTTTATTTTATATTGATTATTATGATTTATAATATGAAAAATTTGTAGAAATTTATATGTTCTGTGATAGTTTGTGGTGGAAAAAAAGAAGAATAAAGGGAATAAAGAAAGATGGCTTAAAATAGGATTTAGGATTTAGGATTTAGGATTTAGGTGAAAATTATGTTTAGAGATTTTTTAAATATAAAATTTTGATATATAATAAGAGAAGTAACAAAAATAAATCTTTAAAATATATTAAAGTAAAAAAAAACTTTAAAAGTTAGGATAATATTATTAAGACAATGAATAATTTTTTAATTAAATAAAAGATATGAAAAATGAAAGAATAATAATTATAGTAAAAAAATTATGTTATACATAAATTTTTTGTAAAAATATTAAAATATATAAAGAGATATTGTAATATAATATTAAACGAACTTAGTGTATGTAGAAAAGAATTCATGATTTTAATCATAAAAATATATACAGTAGTGTGTAAATATTTTTATTTGCTAGTTATTAATAGGTGTGAAGGAAAAAATTTATTATGAAATGTTAAATATAGTGCATTAAAATAGTTAATAAATTTAATAAAAATAATTTGTAACCAATAAACAAAAAAAAATACTTGGAGAAGATAAATTAAAATATAAATAAAATTATATAGCCAAACATTATATAAGATAAAAAAATAATAACATTTAATTGGGAGGAAAAAATTATTATATTATATGGTATGTCTGTTATATTTTAAAAATTATTATGAAATATTAAATGTATTGTATTAAAACAGTTAATCAATTTAATAATAATTTTAAAATAGGAAATCTAGACTTGAACATAATATATAAAACAAGTAGAAATAAATTACTTTTGCCATAATTGAATATTTAATCATAATGCAAAAAATATACATAGGTAATCATATTTAAAAATTATTTTTTTTCAATTAGGTTCAAGTAAATCAAAATTGAAATTATTGATTCAAATATAAATTTAATTTTTTTGTAATAATTTATTTGTATTACATTCAAAATTATGTAAAAAAAATAGGTCTAGAATTTATTTATTTATTTCACACTTGCAACTGAAAATTAGAAATTTATGTTGTATGAAAAATTACGATTAGGGTAAAAATAGCAATAGTTGATGAGGGAAAAAACGTAAGCTTATACAGGTCGGAATCGGTTTGACCTGTACGGACAAATTATTATGTACTATTAAAATATATACCATACAAAAATAGTAATACATATCGTTACCTTTTACTTGTAATATTAAATATTAGTTCATTCGTTTATAAATACAAAAATTGTATATGATAATATATGTGTCAGTTGTGAGGGTGCAGTGAATGTTTTGTAGTTAAAAGTAACAAGATGAAGAAAAGTTTAATTACTTTTGTATATTCAAATGGTACAATAATTAAGGGACCAATGAGGGTAATGTACGATGCACCTCCCCCAAAGGTATTAAAATTGAAAGGATGCAGTACCATGGACGTTTTGCGAGAGAAAATTCATGCTTGACTGAAACTTGCCCAAAATCAAGTTGTTGGGAGAATTATTTATAAGTTTTCACAGTATCAAACAGAGGCTCAATATATGGCATACGAATTGGACGACGATAAAGACTTGACATATGCTATAGTAAGCTACGAACAACATCCGATGATGACCGCAATGAAATTGTACGTGGAAGTGATCACATTTGAACTGCATGCTGCCAACCTTGATTCACAAGAAAAAGTACCAATAATTAGACCACTCATAGATCCAACGGCTCATGTCAGCACTAGTTGTTCGATGGTGCAAGAAGGCCCTTCTTACATGGATGGAATTGAGTTCCACATTTCTGATAGTTATACTCCTGTATTGGATTCATCTGTGGCAGATGTTTTCCTGAAAAATGTATCACATATCATGATGGGTTCAACAAGTACCTTATCGATCGTACAAGAAGAATCCACTGATCCTATAATCATGGATGCCCACCTTGAGTCTGATTTTGAAGACGATGAGGTGTCTTGCAGTAGCGGTGATGATCGTGACACTGATGATGAACAATGTGTAACTACACATGATGACAGTGTTGTGGCTAGGTGCATGAGGAGTGATAATACTCCACAAACATCATGTGGTTTCCCTCAAGCTGCTGTTTGAGATACCGTAAGGAATGCTAATGAATTTTCAAAAATAATGAAACCGAGGGATGACTATGGCATGGAGGACTTATATATTGGACAAGAGTTTGATTGCAAGGGGCATTAATTGCTGCAACCAAGCATTACCACATCAGGAGGTATCATAGTTATTACGTGGAGGAATCGGATACTAGAAGATTGAGTGTGAAGTGTGATAATTATAAGGATGAATGCAAATTCCGCCTTAGAGCGATGAATATGAAGAATTCTAGCACTTAGACAATAAGTAGATTTTCAGGGCCTCACACATATGTTAATGCCAGTTTAACACAAGATCACAAGTCTCTTGACTCCAAGTATATCAGTTCCTTGATACTGGAGATGATTAAAGTGAAGCAAGATGTCCCAATCTCGCTTATACAAGAGAGGGTGGAAATCATGTATGGGTATAAGATTTCGTACAGAAAAGCATGGAAGGCAAAACAAAAGGCAGTTGTCAAGGTGTATGGAGATTGGGATATATCATATGAAGTGCTCCCCAAATGGTTAGACATTTTAGGTTATTGTGACCAAGTTCTGTTTAAGTTAGAGTCTGAAGAATTCATCACAGTTTACAACTGTGTTAATCCACAAAAACATGTTTTCCACCGAGTTTTCTAAGCTTTCAAGCCATGTATTGCTGCATTTTCCTACTGCAAGCAATTCATACAAGTTGATGGAACGTTTCTGTATGGCAAGTACAGAGGTGTACTATTAATTGCTGTGACACATGACGGTAACAAATATCCCGTACCTTTTGCCTTCGCCATTGTTGAAAAGGAGAACTTTGAAAACTGGAGTTAGCTTTTAGCATTATTACGGGTAAATGTTACAAACCAGTAAGGAATATGCCTGATATCAGATCGACACCGAGCTATAAAAGATATTGTAGCCAAAGAAGGTCTAGGATGGCAGCCTCCTCATGTTTTTCATCAGTATTGTATCAGACATATTGCCAGCAACGTTCGCAAGAAATGTAGGGATGACAATGTCAAGAAAGTTGTCCTTAAGATTGGTACGCCTTATATCATAACTTTTTTGTTGAACCTTCAATTTGTAAATTTTTCTATCTGGTAGTTCAATCCAGTTAAACTATTTATTTCCTTGTGTTCAGCCTATGAGCCAAATCGAGAAAAGGTCATGGAGAGATTGAACAACTTAAGCAAAGTCAATGAGGAGATCCACAAGAAGTTAACTACTATTCCGATGGAGAAGTGGACACTTGCTTATGATGAAGGAAGAAGATACGGTCATATGACGACTAATATAGTAAAGTGCATTAATAGTCTCTTCAAATGATTAAGGAAGCTACCAATCACAGGCCTTGTTCAACAAACATTTTATTGATGTGTTAAGTACTTTGTGGAAAGGGCAAAAGAAGCACATGCTGAACTACAACAAGGTCACAGATACGCAAGCAGATTCAAACAGGAGCTTGCGATTATCCGGACATGTGTTTTTTCTTACCACGTTCGTGCGTATAATAGACAAGGAACTAGGTTTGAAGTGGTGGAGGGCCCTGATCTGACCAGGGGATTATGTGGAAAGGTCATCCAAATGTTATTAGACAAAGGTCAATGTGAATGTGAACAATTCCAAGCATATAGGTATCCTTGCGCTCATATTATTGCTGCTTTTACCTCAGTTAACATATCGTGGGAACCATATGTCGATCCTGTATACAGACTTGACACCCTACTTAATTGCTATAAATCTGAGTGGTGGCCGATCGGGGAGTGGTCGCAATGGAATAACTTACCACCATTTCCTATCCTGGTTCCAAATTCTAGAAGATTGCGTGAAAAGGAAAGATCGAAGTCGACACGAATCAAGAATGAGATGGATTGGCCTCAAGAGAATGGTGTCAGGTAAAAGTGCGGTCTTTGTAAGATGGAATGTCATAATCGTAGGCGTTGCCCACTTCTCCATAGAGATGAAGGCATTTCTTAACGTTAATTTTGATTTTAACTTTTGCAAATCTGTTAGGAAGTATGTTAACCAATGTCATAAGTGTAATGCTTGGATGATGTGATTTGTTTCATTGTTATAAAATTGTATACCATTATAGATATATATGTGATCCCATGACTAGTAATGTTAACAAATTACTTCAATCTTGTTTTGCTATAAATTCCTGTGTGGATCTTTGTAGATAAATTGCATACGTATGCTATATTAGTGTGTGCTTATATTCCAACCTAATGCAATTTAATTAATGGCAGATGGCATCCACATCCCGACGTGTTGATCTTGGACTATGGGATCCTTCACTTCTGATGGCTCAGGACTCACACATATCCCAGTCGATTTGGGCAGGCCATGTATGAAAATAGTTTGATCTTAAATTTGGTTATACTTTTCCATATTATCAGTCACAATAAAAAATTTTTTTGTAGCCTGACCGTGTGTTAAGGATTCGACGAGCTCATCACTACCATCATTAGCAGCCACCAAAGTTGATTGTCCCCTTGTTACGACAGGTAGGTTTTTACAGCCTGGTGATGTGCGAGTTTGTTCCGATAGACTATCAGTTAATTAGTGCTTTTGTAGAGCGGTGGAGGTCGGAGATACACTTTTCACATGCCGTAGGGGGAGACCACTATTACATTGTAGGATGTTGCTTTTCAACTTGGCCTACCCATTGACGGTCGAGTAGTGACGAGGCCCACTGTGTGGGAATGGGGAGGCCTGATAGAGGAATATCTAGGATTGCAGTTACCAGTAGACGAGAATGTCATTAGAGGGGAGTGATTGAGGATGAGTTAGTTGGAGAGGCATTTCACTCATCTTCCAGATGATGCGGATGATGTAACAGTGCAGAGATTCACCCGTGCCTACATTTTGCGTCTCATTGGTGAGACGTTATTTCCCGACCACTCCGGCACGTATGTCCACCTTATGCATTTACCTTTGCTCGAAGACTTCCAGGAGGTTGGGATGTATAGTTGGGGATTTGCCTGCTTGGCCTATTTGTATAAAGAGCTCTGTAAGGCCACTGCTCCATATTATAGGGAAATAGGAGGGTGTTGCCTACTACTGCAACTTTAGGCATGGGATAGATTTCCCACTATTACCCCCACGATTACTGTTTCAGATATACCAGAGGGGGATGCAGGGATTGGCCCTCTAGCCTGCAAGTTAGAAAATTTTTGAAATTATACTTGTAATTGAGTTGATGTTTAAGTTGTTTAACTTAATTATTATACTTGGTAGGTGGCACTATCAAAAGACATTCCAGGATAGTCTGGCACACAGCCTGCCTTATTATAGATACGTGCTAGACCGTCTTCGACTCAATTAGGTATGAAAGGGATAATGTATATTTTTATTTCATTTCATTATCCATTTTTTTGTTGCATTTAAATGATAACATAAATGTGTAATTTTAGATCACCTGGATCCCATACACTGAGGTAGTCACCGCGTCACTTCCTCAATACTGTTTTGACGGAAGTGACATTTTGACAGTAGTAGTGCCACTCATACACTTTTAGATTGTCGAGTGGCACCAGTTAGATAGGGTTTTATGGTAGTTTGGCCTTCGCCAGCCTATTCCTGAGCCACCAAAGCAAATGACGGAGGTGCATTACCTTCACTTATCCGGTCGGCATGATGAGGAGTGGCACATCCAATATCAGCTGTACATTGCACGATGGGATATCCGACGAGACTTGTGTGTTATCGGTAAGCCGACCACACTACTAGTCCTAAGCCCACGATCTGAGTATATGGCATGGTACAAGCAGGTTATTAGGCGATTCATTATACCAATTGAGGCAGCACTAGACTTTGTGGTATTACTATATGCTAGTTATCTGTGTCTGAATATTTTCTTGTGCATTAGTATTGTAACTAACTTTAATATCAAGAATTTGTACAGATTGATGAGGTGTTCACACTGCACGATTTTACTACACCTGAGGGGCAATCTAGGTTCACCTTCGATGCTTTTAGATCAGCAACGGACTCCATCCTTCATGACATTCATGAGGTTGATCATGTGATTATTGGCACACATGTGGAGCCAGCTCCTCATACCTATCATATCCCTGACCCTGCGGAGGGTGATCATGATCAGCCTCATACTCGTCGATGTCATCGCATTGGTCCACGACTTACGTCGCAGGCTGATATTCCATCCACTTCGACAGTGCACCAGACTCCATCATCATCTGCTCAGGACACCATGATGATGATGCCAGATATGACCGTCTCATCTCATATGTACCCTACTGCACCAAATGTTCCTTCATCCTCTGCTATGTTTCCGGCTACACTATATGCTCCCTCATCGTCCTAGATGTACCAGTTTACTTCTGGTATTCCATCCTTATTTTAAGCATTTCCACATATACTAGGAATTTCATCTTCATTCCATGTCTTTCCTTCCGGTGATGCTGGTCCATCATAGCCATATCGTCCTGCATTTGATCTACATACTTAGGATCAGGGAACAACACTTGGTGGCATGATTACAGATAACTCAGTATTTGCAGATAGAGGTAGAGGTAGAGCGAGAGCCAGAGACAAATGCAGAACTGAAGCTGGAGGTAGAGGAACCACAGACATCGGAGATGTGACTCCCGAGCCTGCACAGAGGGTTAGCAAATATGGCCGCCACATTACCAATGCTGGATGTGGAACTGGACATAATCTACATAGACATTAGCTTTCTTTTTCATGTTTATTATATATTTATGCACATCTATCTTATAACTTTATTGCCAAACATCAAAATTTAGGATGGTTTTGATTATTACAACATATTTATCTTTTTGCGTAGGTACTTATATCAATTTTAATTATCAAATCTTCTCACAAATACACAATCAATTGAATTCTCATATAACGCATCAAATATATGTAATTTTTTTTCAATAGCATCTTTCTACCTAAAATTTTATTCTCTCCTTTTGTATTTTATTTTCATAACTTTAATTATTTTAAATTATTAACTAACATAAATTAATTATAATTTTTTTCAAGAATTTGTGTTTATTTTCTTCTAATGATAAGAATTAATTCATATTCCACAACTCATTACAAAATATTTTTAACATTGTAACGAAATAAAAAAGAATTAATTCATGTTATAATTTTAATTTCATTACAAAATGAAAAGAATATTGTAATGAAATAACCACATTTCTTTTTATTTTTAACCATTTTCAACTTCGTTATTTCATATTTATTTTATTACAAAATAAAAAGAATATTATTTAAATAAATACAAAGTAAAAAGGATATTGTTAAAATAAATATAAAATAAAAGAAAATATATTTATTTTGTTACATTTCTTTTCATTTTCAACCATCTTCAACTTCATAAATAAAGAATATTATTGAATAATTTATTAAATTTATTTATGTGTAATAAAGTATTAAATAATTACCTGTATTTTTATCTTAACCATATAATAACACTTAATATTATTTATAAAATATTTCTTTTATAAAAATGCTATAATAATAATAAAGGTGTGTGTCTAATATAATGAAATGGAATAAATAAGATAAAAGAAATAAGTAAAAAATTTATTTGGTAAGTGTTACAAAATAAAAGTATCAATTTTCCTAAAAAAAACTATTCTATTGAATTATGAAAGTTTTATTTTATAATAAATGTGGTGAATAATTCCTAAATATTCAAGTTATAACACATTATCTTTAGAATCACTTAATAAACAAAAGATAATTGTAAATTGTGTTATTCATTTATTATTTTTTCAGGATCCACAAATTAAAATTTTTATTTTTCAGTCTTCAAGATATTAAAAATTGAAAAAACTAACATTAACTTTTTATCCATTGGTAAAATTAAGAACAAGTTTTACACTTAATTATACTTGATGCTTCTTATTTTTTTCTAAAAATATACATCCAGTCTTAAAACGTTTCTATAATTATAAAATATAATGATATTAAACTTTTAAATTATAATTCATTCTCTATCTTTCTAGCTTATAAGTGAAAAAATATTTTCATATAATTTTATATGCAATTATGCTTTTTATTTGAAGAATAAAAATATTTTCTACGTGTTGTAATATTTGCACATAAAAATTTATGAAACTAATCATCTGGCCATACAAGGAATGATATTAAAGGAGGTGATGTAGTTAAATCGTAACAGTGGAAGTATATAATTCTGAAAAATGATAAATATTAAGTGTTATTGGATCAAAATTTGAGAGAAGTTAATATAAATTATGTAATTATTCTTTATTGATCCTATCTTTTAATTTAATAATATTAAATTATTTAATAAATATTCATTATTTTTATTAAATATATTATTATCATTAACTACTTTTTTATTTAATTCTTATAATATATTAATGTATTAAATATCAAAGTGGAATAAAATATTTTTTATGATATCAAATATAATTATAAAATGAGCAATTTATTTTATTTACATTCTTATTCTAGTTCCGATCTATTACATCATATCGTTCATCTCATTTACTTATACCTAAAAAATGTGCAATTCAAAGCTACAATTCTTTATCATTAACTAATGTTTTGAGATGAGAAATATACTGATCCTAAACCATGTTTCATCGTAGTTACATTAATTATGCAAAAAAAATATAACTACCTCTAGCGTTAGCACAAATATCTAATTAACTTCATTTGATCATACATTTGATTTTATATTGTAAAGCTGAGTTATAATCTAAATAATAATATTTTTCAAGTACTTCTTTAAAATTTATTAAATGCCTCATATGGGATTTTTTAATCAAGAACGACTATGTGAATTTAGAATGACTTGTGCACGGTAACAACATCTAAAAAGGTTAATCAATTTCTAAATAAGAATAAAGAAAAAAATTACAGCATGAGCCCAATGAATTTAAAATAATTAGTACAATCATTGATCGTTTGATATTTATTCTGGAATAGTGATTGGTTAGGTTAAAAGGTTAATTTTTAATTATTTAATATTTATGGTCACAGCAACAAAATTGACGTTTAAGAACTTAAATGGAAACAAAATAATGGAACATGACAAGGAGAGGGACCAATTCACCGTTATTTGCTAAATAAATTTTCTTTTTACCATTTTTGCGAAATATTTTACTAAAATACGCATGAAAGCGGAGAGGCACCAGAGCGGATGGCGCCTCTGGCATCAAATATTGGCGCCCTCATGACTCCATTCAAAATGGCTCCTTTGGTGGCCAGTAGGAAATGTATTGTCGTCTAAGATATTGATAGCATGAAATAAAGGCTACAAAAATGTTTGCTAAGCAGCAGTAAGTCAGATGCAATATTTTATGACTTTTCCTTTAGCGGAGAACATGTCAATGCTTGTGTCTGTAACAAAAAACTTACAACAAAATTTCAGTCTATTTGAAAAATCACATAGTAGTGGTGCCAAAAAATGAAAGAGCTCTTCTATGGTATGCTCTTAGTAAAATTTGAGCTTTTGCATAAGTTTAACATGAAAGTCAGGTAACTTATACTTAACATTTTTACAATATACTCTGGTTTCTTGAATCGTGACCAGCTCAAATTATCTTAGTGGTAATCTGAGCATATAAAAGCGATTACTAATTTATATTAAAATATTTCTATTATTTGAAAAATAGAAATCACATTATAATTTATGTAAGACAGTTTGTATGCTCTCTAGAAATAGTTATAAAAATTTAAGATTAGATAATTTTCATACAATTTTTGGGAGTTCAACACAAACCATTGAATTTTCATCAAATTTTTTTTGTGTCATTCTGGTTGCACTAAAATTCATATTTTAAATTACATACCAATCAAAAAAGTACATATTGCTTTACCAACAACTTCGAACCATCTAAAATACCTGAAATTAATAAATAGAAATTGAGCAAACAGATTTGGAAGTGAAGTCTCATCAATTTTGATCAAAAAATTTTGATCTTCGTCTTATATTCATAAGACATGTACATAATTTTTATCTAAACTCGTAAGAACAATAAATTATATATATGCAGAAAGAGTTTTTTTTGACAAAATTGTGCTTCAAAGAATCACAGTGGGTCTTCCTTTGTTTAATTCCAAATACCATAAAGCATTTAAGGTTTATGGAATCTATTTTTTCTCATGGCCGAAGGCGCCAAAGCATATGGTGCCTTCACTCCAAAGGCGCTGCTCAAAATGGTGCCACTATGTAGTACTAGAGGCGCCATCCGATCTGATGCCTCTCCCCTCTATGTACTAGAGGCGCCATCTGATCTGACGCCTCTCCCCTTCCGTGTGTATTTTGATAAAATATTTCACAAAAATGATAAAACAAAAATTTGTTTAGCAAACAGCGATAAATTGGAACTTTAGCCAACATTGGGCCTTTGAAATCCATAACCCTTTTTAGCTTTCCCAAGAAACACATAATTAAAATTTGGTTGTATTTGACTGATAAAAATTTTAGTTAAAATAAACTTTTTACCTCCAATCTAATAATTAAACTTTTAGATTCTTTTTTATTTGTGATTTGTGATTAATTTTATAAAGACATTAATTTAGAGATTTTTTTATCCTTAATTAATTGATGTGGCTAACATTTGCATACTTATACCATTGTAAGATGATATAAAGATGAAGAGAAATAATTAAAATGACAAATTATAGCAATTTAAAAGAAATATTGAGACAGATACAATGGAATTAAATTCAATTGAATACAAAATATGCATAGTTAAAATTAAGATTTTTTTTTATTCTAATGGTATCTTTATATTTTGGGAAAATTTTTTAATGGTACAAAAGATGCAAAAATATACATTGGCATATTTTAAGATTAACCCTACGCTTGAAAGAAGGGAAAGGAAAGAGAGATGAATTTTTTTTTTTAATTTTAAGAGTTTCCCATGCTTGGATTGGTGGAAAATGGTGGGAAAAGAAAAGTTATTATTTTCACATTTACACCTCAAAATTTAAAATTTTCTCTTCTTCCCATTGTCTCTATCAACTAACTTTCAAATTTTTCTTTCATTTTTCTCTTCATCATGCATAGGGTAAAGAAAAAAAAATCCATTAAGAGGAATCAATAGAAGATAATACAAAGTATTTGATCACTTTCAAACTCAAATCACAAATACACCCACATTACCTCATGGTCTTCATTTAACCAGCTATATATTTTTTTTCACTCATGGTATATATACTCTTTATTCTTAACACAAATAATTTTACCAAAAAAGTAATAGTTAACTAGAGGATCTTAAGTTACCATAACAAGGATAACAAATATAAAGTTTATCACATTTCCTTTCCAAATAAACTTTGCATAATATAAGTACTTATAATCCAAAAACTTTTGCTAAAGGATATATTTAACTTGATCACAATATTGAATACTATAATATATTAAATTTTATTAGAGTCTTTATCTAACTAAAATTTAAATTTAAATTTAAATAAGATGAAGACAAAATTAGGAGATCATCTGTTAGGAATAATATTCTCATCCAAATAATCAAGCATCTAATAGTAATCAAAGTAGTGTAATAATACACAAATGGATTTAACATGAAGAAGCCCAAACTCCAAGGAAAAAATAAAGATTACGAGATAATATATGTGAAAATTCTCAATCATAATCCTACATTTCTTCCAAATCTCTATAAACATTTTTACATAGCCTTCATAGGCACTTACATTACATATTTCTCATATATCAAATTCTTAATTAATACAAATATTTGTACTTTAAAAATATTTATTTGATAGAGAATCTCAATTCTACTCTAATATAAAAAGCTAACTTCAATAGGAAGATAACTTATAATAAAAAATAGTCACAAATTAATAGTAATTTGAATTTAGGTCAAACTTAAAAATCTCCACCTTACTCATGGGGCACCAACCAAAAAGTCTTCTATCATTGCAAGTTTCTCAAATTGCAACAACCTTCTTCCTATTAAGTAACTCCATTTTAATTGCGTGTTATAAGTTTTATTGGAGTTTATCTTCATGAACTAACATAATCCTTTTATACTTTCATTTCCAATATCAATTATAACTCTTTCACTCTTGCATATCATCAAATCTTAATCCTATCATCAATTGCAACTTTCTCACTTTTGCTTAGGCCAAACATTTACTTTTAACTCTTTATCGTATCATCATTCATCATCTTCATCAAACTCTCTTATGGATTTAACTAGCTACCTCTACAATATCATCATTTATCCTCATCAACTTGCACCAATCAAATTAACTATCTTTGCAACATGCATCACCATTCATCTTTAATTCTCATGCATAAGTCTGCAACATCACCATTTATGATGCAATATCAACCAAGCTTTGCTATTTCAAATTAATACTCTCTTACGAGATGGAGCCCCTTTTAATATTAATTATTGAAAAAAATTATCTCTATCCAAATAATTAATTATTTGATAATTAAATTGATCAAAGTAATGTAATAACACATAAAGAAATTTAATATGAAAAAGCCTCAAACCTTAGAGTAAAAAATCATGGATAAGAAAATATCAATTATAATAAAAGATTACAGGAAGATGCTTGTAAAAGTTTTCAATTGTAATTTTATAACTGCTTAGTCACTATCCCTACATCTCTCTTGAATCTTTATAAGGTTTCTCAGATAACCTCATACACACCCACATTGCATCTCTCTTATACTTTAAACCTTTAGCTAACAAAAAAAATATATATACCCCAAAAATACTTGTTTGACAAAGAATCTCAATCCTACTCCAACATAAAAACCTAACTTGAATAGAAAGATAACTCACAATAGGGAATAATTATAAATTGATAACAATTTGAATTTAGGACAAAATCAACAATATCATATTTTACAAAAAAAAAGAGGAAAGGATAAATTTTTTTATGTAATATGTATTTTAGTTTAAATAAAATAAATTTTAGAAAAATCTTTTATAAATTTAATAAATTTCATAATGACACCAATATAATTAAAACATGAATTGGAAATGAAATGAAATAAAATAAAATCTCTTTTTACTTAAATTCAAACACCATTTAAAAAAAGAATTTCATTTGAAAATGAAATGAAATCTTCCTTTAAACCATTTTAAATAAGGGAAAAAAGATAAAAAAGTGAGATGATGAAATTACAATTTTTTTTAAAATTTGGTAGGGGATGAAAATTGAATTGCATCATGAGGATAATAAGCTTAATTTAGCTAACAATTATTTTTACCAAAGGCTTTTAATCACTGCCTTCTAGGATTTTTTCAAGAAAGGTATTTATATACTTCAAATCATATCATGTATTTTTATTCTCACCTATTAGGAGAAAGATACAAATATGTTTCAAGCTAAATAAAAGGTCTTGAGTTTGATTCCTAAAGATGTCTTTGTTTGAATGAGTTTACCCTTTATTATTGTTGCTCTAAACAAAGATAGGTCTCATAGCTAATAAACAAGATATAAAGATACCCTAGATGTAGACAAAAAAAAAATGTAATTATAAATTTTAATACATTTTAAATATTAAAATATAATTTTTACTATATATATATATGTTCTACAAGATCAATGTACAAATGACAAAAGTTGATAATTGACTACTTTTCAATATATTTACTAAGTGGGAGTAATGACATATATTATGATTAATATATGCATATAATATAGTAATAAATTGTAATTTAAAGGTGAAACCTGAATTTTGACTTTAAATTATGTCATGAAAAAAGATGAATGAAACATTCAATTATATGAAATTAGTACAATAAATATTGAATTAATTGATGTTTAATCCTTAATTTGGTTCCTTTTAATTCACCAATCATTTTAATCTTCAACTTTAACATCTCTTTAATCAAGATTCTTGAAACCATTAGAAAAAATTTATAATAAGGTCTGCTCTTCCTCTATCATAATCACCTAAAACTTTTTTTAATAAGAATAATAGAATTTATATACTAATGGGTCAATTTAAATTAGGATTGGTTACGAAAGGCATAGGACCTTATTAAAACAACTAAGTTAGGTCATATATTTTAACTATCACAGGATCCATGTCTAATTAATCCATATTTAGGCCAAAATAACATACAAGGCTCATTATATTAAGCCATTTTACTTTAGACCCATAAAATCAATATATTAATTGTAATTTATAAATTAATGTTAGGCTCATATTAAATTTTCTAATACTCTCCCATTTGAGCCCACATTAATTTATAAATGACAATAACTTAAAAATTAATATTAATATTTAATGATATTATTTCACTTATAGATCTAATTGAGATCACAAGCATTCAATAATACTAAATATTATATTAAAAAAATTAATATTGAACATGTCAAGTGCTTACACCTTACCGATTAAACAAATGTAATACACATGATAGGAATTACATTACCTTAATATAACTAAATGTAAATCCTTGTATAGTGGTCCTAACATCAGCCAAATGAGAATTAATATTTTTAACACAGTAATGAGACAGAGTTTAAATGTCTTTACTTATAGTAATGAAATAGGATCTAAATATTTCTACTTACATATCATAAGTAAAATGTGCAAAATATATGATAAAAATATGAATATCTTATTATGAGTATTTCGTTTAAATATATCTTAAGATATCAATGAGCTTATATCATTATAACTTCCACTAACTTAAACTATTAGGAAAAGGCTTAGCAAATTCACATAATCATGCTTTATATTACCCTTAAGCCTATGGTTAGTAAATCCACGAGCACACGATCCATGGAAACTAAGTAATATGCTCGTGTATTTTCTCTCTCATGAACTAGTACTTCATATTGAAATCTTTTAAATAGGAAAATTTATCATTACTTAAAGAGAAGATTATGGTAGCAATATTATCATAACATAAATTTGATTAAGGACCTTTAACTTATCACCTTGATAAGGATATTTACAACATGCAATATGCTTTGCCTTTTAACAAAAGTTATTACAATTGACTACACAATATGTTTTATGACATAGCTCCTTCTAACACATGTTTAGACATAGATTTTTTATCATCTAGACAATTGATAAAATAAGTTTAAGTAACCTATACATATAAGATTTCTCGATCTTTTATAGGTTAGTGTGTACTCAATTGTATCACTTAGATACAATATTATTTTTCATCCAAAACCATTGACCTAAACTAACAATATTTTACTTATGATTGAAGCATATGGGATAATTCTTATTACTTGAAAAAAATTTAATTTTAATAAATTTGATCATCTTAGATTAACCAATATAAGAGCATACTAATATGTTAGGCTTTTTTAGTATTAAAATGAGATAGACCAAATATCCCTAGGACTTATGTGTTATGGGTTGACCACACTTTTACTTTTAAGCCTTAATTCTTAATTGCTTTGTGTCAACCCATATGTTCATATCATGATTGATTTAAGAAAACATCATTGTTATGTAGATCCAGAATTAACAAAATACCTAAACTCATCATACACCAATCTACATTACTTTCCTAATATTTAAGAAAAATGACAATCTCATCAAAATGAGATACAACTATATAAATTAAGATTTCTAATTTTTCCTTTTGAAAATTATCTGGTTATTAGGTCACAAATTAAGAAGGCTACTTTCCTTTCTAATCAACATAATCGCCATTAAAACAAGTTGTTTTAAATCATAAATGAATTTTAAAATATCAAGAGAAGAAAGTTTTTGACAAACTAAACCTTCATTTAAAAAGTAGTTATTAATTATTGACCGACCTAATTTTGAACTCATAAATTTATTTGAACATCTTTTGAACATAAAGTTATATTCATTTCTAACTCTCACTTTTTTTACAAAAATGCAAATGCTCCCACTATCCTATAACATCCTTAAACAGATCAATCTTTTTAAGTTTTAAAGATGGTTTTAGAGTCAAATTTTAAAAATTTGAATTTTCTAAAATCTCAATACAACCCCGCCATAACATGTACCCTAATAAACACCTCAAAAATAAGTTTTATTTGTTGAAATATGATAACTAGTAAAAAAAATGAATAAAATTATGTGTTTCCTGGTACAAAAAAAATAATAAAAATAAATAACCATTTCTAGCTCTAATATGCTTTCAAAACATTAACAAAATCTAGTAGAAAGCACTTAGTGCACACCAAGTTAGAAAATCAATTCTACATTTTTTTCATAACTTATAATAATTAATAAATTTCATAATGGGCCTTTTCAGCCCACTAACCTCATTATGAGTCATTTTCTCAATCATGCCCATTTTCCACTTTATTGAATTTTATTGATTTTCCATATCAAAGAACAAATGGGTTCTATATTCAGGATTGCCAAATACATTTTCTAAACTAAGCCCCATAAATAACAATCCATCCTATCTAGTGTCTTAAAAAATTTAATTGCATAAACATGAAATTAAGGAAAATATCCTAAACACTTAATGCATGTCAAAACTTTAATTATGTTAATATCTTTCTTCATAAAAATACATTATGCAACCTCATTCAATATCATATTTATAAGAACTAACACCAAAGGGCATTCAAGTCTTTACAATATAATATAAAAGTCAAATATTATACTTCTAAAAATCTAACACTGAAGAATGTTTAAAATTCTAAGAATATAACATTTAACTTTACACTCATATTATAGTTAACTTACTATATTAATAATATAATATCAAAAAGTATTTAATATATTAATATAGTCTCTCCTTTAAAAATAATTTTAAAATAATTTTTTCCTTTAAAAAATTTTGAACAAAATTTTGTTCAATTGGTCTTATAAAGGTAGGTAGACAACTATGCAAAATTTTCGTGACATAATATAAATATATAGTAATTTCTATTTAATGTAATAATACTTTAAAAATATTATATTATTCAAATATCCTAAAAAATTACCTTAAAAAATCCAATAGATAGCTAAAAATATAGGAATTATATAGGAAAAATTTTAGCAAAAATTAATTTTAAATAAATACCTAAATAAATTAAGCAAAAAGTAGTATAAAAATTTTAATTTAAAAAAACCCATAAAAGTGCTCAGAGAGTGGAGCACAATAATGCAATCACTATTGCTATACACTATCAAAAAGGTGGCGCATGGCCTTTGCACATCGGCAGTGTGATTGGTTCTCATATGTCATGCACACAAGGTCTTTTTCTTAACCTATTCCCTTTGCATAGGTTTTTCAGACTTGATGTGTAACTTAACTTTTTACTTAATGTTTCATATGATTTTTGCATGTATTTTACACGAATTCTTACCTAAATTTATGCCTTATATGTTTTCTTAATTAATGCACTCAAAAACTAGTACAAAAACTATATCAAATTTTATTTTTTCATGTTTCAAAAAATTTCCAAGAAAAAACTACCATGTGAGTAACATGGTTCTGGGATTCTCTTACCATTTTAGGCTTGATTTTGCATTAGTTTTCTTCCAAAATTTTTCTTGAATGCATTTTGCAACTAACCAAGTTGAAAACACAATCTAAATCCATGGAAAAATGTTTTTAAAAATTTTTAAAACCTTGGAAAAATATCCAAATGATTCCAACTATATAGAACATATTTCTTCACTTTTTTAGTTTTAAAAATTTTGCAATTATTCCAAAACACTCTCACTCAATTAACTTAGCCTTAATATTACCAAGAAATGTGAAGAAAACATAAAATTCAAAATTTTCTTGCTCCTTAAAGCTTTGGCCATTCATGGCTTTTCTAGAAAAAATTTTAATAAAGTTTTGGTTCAAAACTTCCTAATTTTAAAGGAAAAACTGAAACTAAAGCAGTCATATGCTTAGAAAAACAAACTAGTAGTTAAATGTACTCATGTTTTCACCATGTTTTTCATGCATATTAAATAGAGGCTAATAATGATATGAGTGATAGAATTAAAATGTATTCATAACACTATTATGCATAAAGTACAATGTAAAATCCTAATTCATATGACATATAAAGTTCATTTTCTTTTAATAACTTAGCTATATATTACAATGCATATATTTGCCCAAAGCAAACTCATACATGCTTGAAATAAGAGCAAACATACCATCACTCAAAATAAGCAAAAATACAACAGACTATATATGTATTTATTACAACACACAAGTACACTTGAAGTACAAGCAAATAATATAAACTTCACAAGTTAGACACAGATACATCATATGCAAACATACACTTCTAAAAGCAAGCAATATACATTGTTATATACAAGATTCAATAGTTCATTATGCTTAAAACTCTTAATGGCACATTAGGTTATAAAATCAATCATGCGAATTATATTTAAAATTTATTTATTGTTAACATTTCATTTTAAAATGCAATATGCAGTGTTTGTAATATATACATCTATCATTTTGATTTTCATGTGGCAAAATGAACAAATTAGGTAAAAACATTCATACTAGTTTTAACACAAAATTAGGCATGTTAAAGCATAAGATCATGATATGCAATGGCTTTTTAAATCATGGCATAAGTTTGTGTCTAGAGAAGCAAATATATATATGTGTATATATATAACATAATGTTTAATAACCTAAACAATTAAACACATATTACTATGCATCTATTCCGAGAATATCAAACATGGCTCCTTAGTTCTATATATTTTAGCACATAATATCATAAAAATTAGAGCTACTGAAATAGGCCGAACCTCAAGGACCAACCTGTTACCTCACGAGTTTTGAAGGACTTAAGGCATCATTTTGGAAGCCCTAACTCTCGTAGGCCACAATCAGCAGGTTCTACAAAAGCTTGTAATTCGTGTGGCTCAACCTGTAAATGGAACAAATGAAGCTTTTTTTTTCATTTCTATCTAAATTTTAAATGAGCTTATATTTTTAATCTATACAAAATTATACTCATATTTTTTATTTTTAATTATCAAGGATTGTATTATAAATAATTTATAGATAATACTTTTATTTTATTGATATTTTATGACTTATATTTTATACGTATGATATTTTTATTGTTATATATAAATTTAAAATGCATTTTAATTAATTTATAAATAAATATATGATACTTTTGAATGATTCTAATTTTTTATTATTTAAAAGTTAAAATTTTTATTTTAAAAAATTAAAAAAAGCCTACAAGTTACCCTAGGTCTTCAAAGGACCGGATTAGAACTTCCAATATAGAGGCTTGTAAAAGAATCGAATTGGCCCAGCTTGGCTCGTTTAACAACCAACCTATACAAGTTGGTTCATAGGCTAGTTTGGCCTATCCAATTACCAGCTCTAACAAAAATTGCAAAGAAGTACTAGATACATTATTCATAAAATTGCATTAAAATATCCTAAATACTCAACCATAATTTAAAGCCAAACTTGGCTTTAAAAATAATTACAAGAATAAATTGTAATTTAAATGTGTAATTTGGAATTTTACTTTAAATTATGGCATGAACAGAGATGAACGAAACATTTAATTATATGAAATTAATATAATGAATGCTTGGATCAATTATTGTTTAATCCTTAATTTGTCTCCTTTTAACTTACCAATTATTTTAATCTTTAACTTTAGGCTCTCTTTAATTAGGATTCTTAAAATTATCCAAAGAATTTTATTATAAGGTCCAATCACCTTTTATCATAATCACTTAAAACTCTTTTTGATGACAACAATAGAGTTTGTAAACTGATGGGACAATCCAAGGTAAAGTTGGTTACTAGAGGCATATAACCTTATTAAAATAACTAAATTAAGTCATGAATTCTACCTATTATAAAATTCATATTCAACTAATCCATATTTGGACCAAAATACTATACAAGGCCCATTGCATTTAGTCATTTTATTTTGAGTTTACAAAATCAATATGAATATTAATTACAATGTATAACTTAATGTGAGACCTATATTAACATTTCTAACACATATAGCCCATGAAATAAATATCAAACCCTTACTCGATATTAGGAAATCAAACCCATCACGTTTGTTGGAAAAAACTTCTAGTCTTACCATAATATTGAGATTCTTAATATTAGTTTTTATTATTTGTTAGCAAATGAAAGTTTATTTTTTTATGGATCATCTAATTTTGACATAAAAAATGTTAATTTATTAAAATATATTAAAAAGTAATATTAAAATTTTACTATTTGTAATATTAGAAAGATTTCCATGTTATTGAGGATAGATGTCTTTCTCGACTTAAAATTATCGACAGCACCAATTTGAAGTCAAAGAAGACAGACTAACTATGTGGTTTTGCGTACTATTTACTCAATTTAAGGAGCAAAGAGATAAAAGTCAAATTGTGTAATTGCATTTGGAGTATTTAAAAATTTTGGCCTTAATAGTTAGTTAATAGTTATAATAATTAGTTGATTTAATTATTACTAATTAATAGTTAATTATATTAATTAATTTAATTAATTATTTAAATAAAAATATTTAATAAAATCAGTTATTTATAATTAGTTGTCTGTATATAAAATAATATATAAGGACATAAGTATATTTTATAAGTTATTTAAGTATTTTTTTATTTTAATAATTTTAATTTTATATATTATTTAGTAGATTAATTCTTTTATAAATAATATATCATTGTAATTTATTATATTAAATATTTTCAAATTAAATTAATATAATTTTTAAAGTTAATAAATTTATGAATAAAAAATCAAATAATTATATAAAGTATGGACAACAAATATATATAAAACACCACACTTGCACATAATTGAAAACACAAACATACAACTAGGATTTCATGCTCTCATTGTAACATAGAAAGCGCACCAGTATGTTGAGAAACCATGCAAAGAGACCGGTGCAGAAAGACAAAAGGGAAAATGGGAAATAAGAAAATTATGCAAGGATAATTTAGTCTTTTCTTAAATCAATTCATTCAAAAAGCTCTCATTCAAGTAACTAATTATCAAACGCTAAAATGGTTAATTTCCTAAGTCAACCAATCAAAACTGATCCAACAAGCCAAAAGCTGCCTAAATAACTATTCACCAAACAAATCCTTTATACCTATCATAATATATGTATTTTTATTTCCATTTAATAAGAAAAATAATTAATATATGAATAAAAAAATTAACAATTATTTTTTAATAACAAAATTAATAATTATTTTTTAATACTAAGTGGACATAAAAATACATATTATGAGTTTATGACCAAGTATTATGTCTATCTATTTATTGCTTCTAAATATCACATCAAACACTACTAACTCATAAATAATAAAAAAAATATTTCTAGTGTTATATTAATATTAAAAATTTAATGTTATTTTTATATAAATATTATCAAGTATATTATTTTTTTAATTTAGTAATTTGATTTCCTCAATAACAACTAATTTCCTGCCAAGATTAAAAAATATGATTTTCTATTAAATCAAATTGCTAAGTCAAAATAATAATATATTTCATAATATTTGTATAGAAGTAACACTCAATACTAATGTAGTACTAAAAGTTTTCTCCATAAACAAAAAAGTAGAAGGAAAGACTCACCAATTGCATTAAGATTTTTTTTAAATTAGCATTCATGTTTTAATTTTATTTTCCTTATTCTTTATTTTAGACAAATGTGATCCTTTCTCTTTTTGAAATCTGAACCAATAATCAAAATTTAAATGGTCAATACAAGATAAAAAATACTATAGTTACTAAAAATAAAATTTTAATATTTTTATATCTATTAAATTAAATTTCATAAATTTATCTTATCATCTTATATTTAATAATAATTTTTAATTTATATTTAAAATTTAATTTTAAATCTTATTTTTGATATGCATATAACATTATTGATAGGGGTGGAGGGTTATAGTCCATGGCCTCCTAAATTTTATTATTTTAAAAAATTTACATGAATTTTATTGTGAAAATAATATAAATAGTTTGATCCCTCTAAAAATTAAAATAAATGTGAGAAATAATATAATAAGTTCAGCACTTTACTTAGTGGTTCAAATTTAAAATAAATTAGCAATTCAAGCTTAAAATAAATTAAGTTTTATTTGTTTAATTTATTAAGATTAAATATTAAATTAAGTAAATGTAAATGCTTTTATTTTGATGAAATTTTTTGGATAAATATATCTAGCATTATCTTTATTTTTAAGACACTAATTAAATAGATAATATATATCATATTATTTAAAAATTTAATGTATAAAATATCTAAAATTATAATCCAGAACAATTTTAAAATTCTACATTATTTAATATTTTAAATATAAAATTTTAATTTATTAACTAATTCAGTATCTAAAATAAAAAATTATTCAAACACAACCAATTCAGTACTTAATAGATAAATACTTCAAATTCAAATCTAAATATTTTAATATTATCAAATATATTCTAAAAATCACTATATTTCCTATTGTTTCAAGAAAAAAATTTACTTAAAAAAATGAAAAGAGAAAGAGAGTTACTGTTATATTTTATATTATTATTTGGTAAAAAAATCATTAAATATATTAGATTCACGTAACAGTCAAGGTCAAATTTAAAATTTTGTGATTACTGATTCTTAGATATTGTTTTCCTTTTTCTTGATATTAATCCCAGCAAAATGTCTTGAATTTCTGGGAGGATTGATGTCTCGTTCTTACATATCTTGATCTTGATATGCATGAAAATCAATTTATTGATTTTGAATATACTAATTGGAAGCCATTCGACCGACATATTGTCGTCTCCCGAGGTTGGGTTATTATTTATTTTTTATATTCATAAAAAATGCTATTAACATAAGGTGCAAGCCTATCGAAACAAAATAATCTATGAGCTTATAGAGTTAATTGAGGGGGCAAACATCAATGTGTGATGTACCCCAAGTCAAAATTTAGGGTCAATTATATAAAATTCTCCCTTTTTTTTTTTTTCATGTGATTTAGTTTTTGTATTATTAAAATATGTTCATCATCTGCTCTTAAAATATTCTAGTAAAAGCCATACGTAATCTTCTCATGTAACAATTTTCTTCCAATATCAAAAGAAATTATATCCTAATCTTATAAAAATCTTTAACATTTTTCTTTCATTAAATATCAATTATGAAAGGATTTTTAAAATTGTTATATTGATTTACCCTCGAGGTAAAAATATTAATATTAATGTAAAGAATATTTAGATAATTTGTAAGACCATATTACTCATCTAGGAAAACAAATTTGATGATTTAATCTTTATTTCTTATTAGATTGATTGCTTTTCTTGAATTGAAGTGCATCTTCCCCTATCAATCTTCACGTTTTTCTTTCAATAATATTTTATTTGTTTCCAGTTTCGTCATTGTTATTTTGTAATAAGTTCATGAGGATCCACATTTTTAAATCTAAACAATAATCTAAAGGTTATATTATGAAATAAACAATCATTTTCATACTAAATTATTTATTTGATGGAATTAGTGATACATTTAAATTGATTTGATGCTTAGAGAAAAAAATCCTTACTTTGATAATTTAGAAAATTGATGAATTTAGTTTCAATTTCAGTCGCCTTAGAAAGCTTTCATGTTATAACTTTTAAAAGTATTGTGAAATTTTAATATATCCTAAAATTAGAATCATAATTCATAGGAGCCATATAAGAAAAATAATCATCATCATAATATTAATTAGGGAAAATAGAGATTTTAATCCTTATAGTTTCACTAAATTTGTAATTTTTTTCGTACTATTTTAATTTATGTAATTAAGTTCCATAGTTTCACATAATTTATAATTAGCTCCTTCTTCTTAAATGATGTTAAATCCAACTAACGAAATCTTATATGTCATCATATGTGTTAATTAAATTTTACATAGTGAAAATTTATCATTGCATAGTTATCAAAATTCATCTATTCCTACCAAAATCACTCACCTTCAAAATTAAAATGACGTAAAGAGAATTAAAATGAAATGGTTAAAAGTTAAATTATATAATAAAAATTAAAATAAAATGATTATAAGTTAAAATTTTACAAGCTAATCTCACTGATCTTATAGAATGAAAGTCAAGGAATACCAAGGAATCAATGAATTGTGAATAAATATCTAGTAACTTTGATAAGGGATGATTTAGATAGAATAAATGAATTTGACGACTGAATAAAGATAAAATGCTAGTATGTAAAATTTAATTGAGACATAGGATGACATACAAAATTTCATTAATTAAATTTAACACTAGTTAAGAAAGAGGAGTTAAATATAAATTATTTGAAACTTTAAAACTTAATTATACAAATTAAAGTTATAAGGATAAAAATTACAAATTTAATGAAATTATAAGAACTAAAACCTTTATTTTTTCTATTAATTAAAACAATGAGAATCACAGTAATAAAATATGTACTGACATGGCATTTTACAATAATTTGGCTCCTAAATATAGTGATAGAATTCTTATAGATTTTGCATATTAGTAAAATGAAATGTAGAACAATTGATGAATCACTATTAAAGAATAACTAATTGACAATAGGTGTTTAACAAATTATATGTTAATTTTTTACTAATGCTCAACCTATATCTAATAGAGTGTCATCGTTTATTTGTTGTTATAATATTAATTATATAATTGATGTAAAAAATTATTATTATATCAATTTTTTACTAAAAATTGATGTTTTTTCTTTTTGATATATTTTATTTTATTTTTACATTTTATATCAATTTTTAGTAAATAAATTAATGTGAAATGTTCGCTTAATATTTTTTTAACATCGATTTTTGGCTTCTTCAATCATAATATTTATGATCAAAATTGAATAAACTTAGCATCATACTAAAAATATATGTTTTGAGTTAAAAATTTTGAAAAGTTATAATTTCATGCTTGATTATCCATTTTAGGACAAATTTTATATTAATTTTATATAAAAATTTTATATCTATCCATTTCCAAAATCCCTTTACATTTCTTAAAATCAAGATAAACAGTCATTTCATGGACTTTTTTACTTTTTGTCCATCTATAACTGTTATTTGGTCAACTTCAATCTCTACTGTAACATTTAAGCAAACACACAATAAGCATTTAAAACTTAAATATAACCTTAGAAGTTATATAAAAGAAATGCAAACAAAAATATCTTAAAAAAATTGGGCAAAAAATTGAAAAAATAGAAAAAGTGAATATATGAGAAATAGAAATAAGAAAAACACCTCATATGTTTTGAATCAATGGATTGGAACAAAGCACCTGCCTCATGCTTGATATTATTTAAAAGAGTATTAATAACTCACTAATATATGATGCAGAAAGGAAGGACATCTATGGTTTTATAGAAGGAACTTGACAAAAATGAAAATTAAGTTTGGAAACAAAAAAGATGGAGGGAGTGATAATGATAGAAAAATAAAATGTATTTTATTTATAGTACAAAAATAGCACTATATTTAGAGTTTTTGTTAAACTTTTGCAATATTTTTAAATGCCAGTTAATTCTAAAACTAACATTTTATGTTTCATCATTTTTTTAATAATCTTTAAATACTATACATTTTAATATCAATCAAGTAAAAAATCAATGTCTTAAATTTTTTAATTTTCTCAATAATCTTTAAATGTTATACACTATGTTAATTAAGTAAAAAAATTGATATATTAAATTTTTTTAATAATTTTAAAAATAATATTACATTCAAATAAATATCAGTTAATTCTAAAATTAAAATTTTAAATTTTCTTATTTTTCAAATATTTTTTAAATATCATACATTTGAATATTAGTGAGGTAAAAAGTGATGTCTTAAGTTTTTCTAATACTTTCAAAAATGCTACTGCATCTAAATAAATATTAGTTAATCTTAAAATTGATGTATTAAATTTTCTTATTTTTTCAATAATCTTTGCCATATAGTATGATTTTGGTTAAGTAAAAAATTATCATTTTAAGTTTCTTAATAATTTCAAAATTGCCACCATGTACAAATAAACTTTGGTTAATTCTAAACTCAACATTTTAAATGTCTTAATTTTTTCCATAAATTTTAATATCAGTTAAGTAAAAATTGACATTTTAAGTTTCTCAAAAATTTAAAAAATCTCACTATGTCAATATAGATAACAATTTTGCCTTTTTACCAATATCTATTTACCAATGTAGAATTGCAATTCGTTAGTAGTGAATAGCAAAAGAGGAAAGAGTTTTATGATAATATTTTTACACATATAGATTCAATTAAAATATCAAATAGAAAGTTAATCAAGGATCCTTTTTTACTCCATTAATTAAGTAAAAGTAAGTGATAAACATATTTTAGTAGTATAAGGAGTAAATTATAAATTAAAAAAAGCACAATAGGTAAATAAATTTTATAAAAATTAAATGTAATTATTTATCATAATAAATTTACATCATATGCGTGTTGATAATATTAAATATCTATTAATATATTAATCTAATAATAAATTTATTTATCACTATTTTAGTCAGATTAACTCTATATTAAATAATTATTATTTTTTACCATGTTAACTAACATTTGTTCGTTTCAAACTCTTGAATTGATTTATTTTAATTTTCAAGTTAGCCTCTTATTTGCTCAGGTCACCTTTATATATAACTAGTCACAGATTCCCAGGACAAATTAAATCTTGAAGCATGTAGGAACGTGCAAGGGCAGCATGACCTATTATATTGGGAACCAACCCTAAATGAACAGGAAAAGTCTAAGGTATTTTCAGGATTTCTAAACTCTGGGTAGTGTGATAGGTAATCTTATCCAATGGATGAAATTACGCCACACCATCCAGGGTTTAAAACTCCTAGGAGTACCATAATTGTCCCCGAATGAACAAGGCTTGTGCCAAGAAATTAGGTCCAAAAGTTGGACTTCAACAGACGTTTAAATCCTGCCTTACGAATGGCTGGGGCTTAAACTTCCAAGTTTGAAATAAAGTCAACTAAGCCGACCTAATTTATATATACCTATTTATTTATTAAAAGTTTTGTTTATATGGTAAATTCACAATGATTTTTTTTGGCTTATTTATATTAAATATAAATGTATTTTTTATATCTATACGTTTAAGATATATATTATATATCAAAATAATAAAAATGGGTCTAAATGCAACAGGGCTTTGGGTAATGAAAACTGGTTTGACTAATTTATAAATTGGTACATATGTACGTTCTTTTCATGTCAAAATATTTAGATATGCATGCATACTAATTGTTAAAAAGTTATATTAATTTGAAATCAAAAAATATAATGATTTATAATCAAAAGTTATATTGATATATAATAAAAAAATATATTAATTAATAAAAAATATGTTGATTCATAATAAAAAATCATGTTAACAAATGAGACAAAAAATATATCAGCCCATATTAAGATTCATGTCGGTTAATAGCTAAAGACATGATTATTTATGATTGAGAAATATGTCTATTAATGATTAAGAATCATTGATTAATAATCAAGAGACTTGATGGTTATGATCAAGAGGCAAAATGATTCACATTCAAGAGATATATGATTTGTATATAATAAGTATGACAATTTATGTACAAAATATATAATGATTCATGACAAGATGTATGTTGATTAATGATTAAGAGAAACAATGATTCTTATCAAGAAATACATTGACTTATGATCAATAGATATGTTGGTATGTAGTCAAAAAATTTGTTGATTTAATTGTTGTTTGTAAATATGATGGAAAAAAGAATTCTAAAACATCTACTTTTATTTGAAAATATAAAGTAGAATAGCAAAAAAATTAGAAAAAAGAAATAGAACAAGATAAAGAAGATGAAAATGCATAAAATTCTTTTGCAATATTCAATATTTAT
Organism: Sindora glabra; assembly: GCA_020226215.1. NCBI lineage: Eukaryota > Viridiplantae > Streptophyta > Magnoliopsida > Fabales > Fabaceae > Sindora > Sindora glabra. The sequence continues at coordinate 39,437,663 of CM035235.1, read as the reverse complement.
AAAGCCTCTAAGTACCAAGCAATAACTATCACAATTGTAATGGTAATTATCTCTCATCAATAATTATCACTTATTGATAATTATCTATTATTAATTATAATAAAAAAATAAGGGCAAACTTAAAATTACAATAATTAATAGATAAATTAAAGAATATGATGGATTTTACGTAAATATATTTACAACAGCTTTGACATATATGTGTAGTGGTTAATGGAAACTTTTAAATTAAATTGATTGCTTTTACTAGTTTAAACATGGACAAAACATAAGAGGAATTTTTAAATGTTTATCATAAGTTTTTCTATTTAAATTAATAATGAGATGTATATTGGTTAATTTACTAATTATTATTCATTATAGTATAAATAATTATAATAATCATCAATTAATAATTAAATCTAAAAAAATTGTTTTCTTTAAATCAATTTCTCTTTTTTACTAATAATCTTTTTGCACACACTCTCACACGTGCTCAACAACTTTAAAAAAAATTGAAAATTTTAATCATTGTTGCTAATTGCTAATTATTAACTATAATTATTATTTGTATCAATTATAATATTTTCCTAAAAAAGAAACATAAAAAGAAATTCTATTACGAAATAGTTCCTATTAGTAAATGACACAAATTAGTTCCTTTTAATTTATTTCATATCAAATTTACTAGTGGCTTTTAAGAATCATCATGCAGTAAGGCTAATATGAAATCGAAGGATGCAAAATTTAAATTTTTATACAATTAAGTATCAATTAAATAGAAATATAATTTCATTTACTGTAAAATATCAAACACTTTGGTTCTAAAAGTTATAATCTTCTAAGGGAGGTTGCTTAAGGCCTTAGCTAATTTTCCTAATAATTTGATCATCATATTGTCATTATTCCAAACTTGTTATCTATAAGAATTTAAGTTTGACCCATCACAGATTGATTCATTAAATTATAAACAATTTGATTTACAAAGGATATAGACATCCAATCTTTACAATTTAATTTTGAATATAAATGTTTTATGGAGCCTACAAACCATCTTATTTTTTCTTTCAAATATTATGTTAAATTCTTCTAAATTTCTTTTTAAATCATTTTAATATCTTAATTCAAAATAACAGTTTTGAGCTTAATAAATTTTAAAATCATAATTATATTTATTCTCAATGTTAAGGAATTTAGTTTCATGAAAAGTTAAAACATCAGCATATATAAATTTGAACAAAAACCATAAAAACAATAATAAATGTATCAGATAATATGAATAAATTTGAAAGTACCAAATTAATACTCATACATGATCTAATCATTTTTGTACCTTTTACAATATATATATTATCAACAAAAAATCATGAACAAATATTTTCATACAATTCATTTCTACTTTATTAGAAAAAAGGAACACATTGAAGAGTGGATCTTGAGGGAGAGAGAAAAGAATTGGTTAAATGAGAAAGAGAAAGAGAGGAATTGACATATAAGACATAATTACAGGGAGTTACAAAATTAAAATAAGAATAATTTTTTTATTACTATTTAAAATAAATGCAAAATTACAAAGTTATGCTCATTTTATCAAATTTAAAGAATAAATATTAATTTTTTCAAAATATATCTAATATAATTGTGAGAAGATATAAATTCAAAATAAAAATAATTTTTAAATTGCAATTTAAAGTAAATGAGAGAGAGAGAGAGAGAGAGAGAGAGAGAGAGAGAGAGAGAGAGAAGAATCAATTAAAATAAATAAGAAGTAATTGTGAAAAATTACAAATTCAAAATAAATATAATTATTTAATTACTTTTTGAAATAAATTCAAAGTTGTTCTCGCTTTATCAAATATGAATTAAATAAATATCTATTTTTCTTAGAAAGAAAAAAGGTGGAATCCAACTACTTCAATCCCCTTTATTATAACAATGGATTATCCATTAAATTATTGTCAAATTGGTTAGTTTTGTAGTAGTGTATTAGTATTTCATTCTAAAGGTTTTTGAGTTTGAATCAAAATAGTATTTTTGAAGAAATAATTTTATTTAGTACATAATTATTTTACACCGGAAGTAATTATTATTTAGTCCCTTTACATTTAAAATTAATGTGTGTTATATTCTATTTTTTGGAAAAACAGAAAGTAGACACCAAGGGAGTAATCCCCTTTATATAATATTATAGATTTTATGATAAAAACTCACTTTTAGAATTTTTAAAAATATATAAAAATAAATATAACAAACAAAAAATCAGATAAAAATATATTAATATATAATATAAAATTATTTAACTAAGAATTAAATCATAGAATTTAGTGTAAAAAAGAAGAAAATTTAAAGAAAATAATATTTAGATTTTATTTTTAATTAATAATGTTATAATTATTGCTAATAATTAATATGCATATTATAATTAAATTTATGAAGAACATGATGACAAAAACCTAAAAAATTTTACTTGTCTCCCTAGAGATAATTCTTCCATTATTTTCGTTTCTGTTTTCGATTTTGCTTGCTCCCAATCAAACCAGGTTTCGCGCATATGGCGACAGTGATTTGTGTGGTTCATCACGTTCCGCAATTTGTGCCACGGGTTTATGCCAACAAATTGATGAAATCGCTGTCATATGAAAACTACTACTGCAAGTTAAACCATTGCAATTAATTAGCCTAATCTATATCTATAATTTATATTTATAATCTATAATATTTTGCATATTTGGAAGTCTAAAATTGCTATTTCAATGGCCCGAGTTCGCGTACTTTCTAATGATATAGAGAACGACAAATGGGTTTGGCAAAATAATTGACTTGTTACTTGTTATATATATATATGTGTGTGTACACGTATGAATGAATAAATGAAATTCTTAACTTTCACATTAAAAGTAGAAGTTAGTGACCTCAACTCTTATATTTTAAAAAAATTATGATATTAATTTAATGATAATAAATAATAAATAATATTTAAATAATTTTAATAAAAATATCAATATAAAACATTTAAATTAATTTTTTTATTTTCACAATAAATTACAAAATTAATGAAGGCGATAAATTAATTATAATACTTTTTATTATTTATAATTTTTAAATTAGCAATATAATTTTTTATTCAATTAAGAAAGTAGAGATTTGTAATCTGTGTTTCATATATAAAGTGCAATGATGAGTAGAATGAATTATGATTACTAAATTTTATATTGATGATTAGAATTAAAATATAAAATTATATAATTTTTTAAAATAATTGCCTAATTTTTAGTTATGTTTTAATCAGGATCGGAAATCAACTATGTCACCTTGTGAGTCACTCATGATTCCATTCAAAAACTAGCTCATTATGCTAGATTCATGAATTTGATCAGTCAAATCTATACTTGTACCTTGATTGTTTGTTAAACGAACAAATTCAATTTATTATTAGTTTGACTTGTTTAGTTATTGAATCAATTAGGTAAATTAATTATATTCATAGATATATCTTGATAATATTTATGATATTAAATATAATATTATATATTATGTAGTGTATTTAAATAAATTTAAATAATATTTTTTTTATTTTAGAGAACTGAAATAAATAAATTAAGTTCATGGATAAATAATACGAGATGATTTCTTTTATTTTGATTCGAGTTTGCTTATATTGATTTATCTGCTTAGATCAAATGATCTATTTGATTAGGTTGAATGGTTCAAAAGTTTAACTCAAGTTGTATTTGAACAAAATATTTTAATTCATATGGATATGAGTTGAGAGGCAAGTTACTTCATACTTACATTTATCACCCTTGGTTTTAATGTTATAATGTAACATCTAATATTCTAGCGAAGAAGGGAAATTTGAAATTTGGTGGAAAGATTTTAAATATAATATATAATAATACACAAAATTTTAAGGAAGTTGATAAAAACATATTTTTATATAATTTAATATTACCACCATTATCTTTATTGCTTTAAACTTAGCAGATAAATAATGATTGCTTTTAGTTTAAATGATACATAATATTTTTAAATTTTTTTCTTCCTATGCATCTTAGATTCACAAAAACCTTGCATGTATGTATCTACTAATTTTATAACTTTTGCTATCGCAATTTAAAAAAAAAAAAGATTACTCTGATAAACTTAAGAAAACTATATTAATTGTTGTCAGTAATGGTTTTGACTTCTGAAAGTATGATTATTATATTATATAGTTTTTCAAAGAGCTGTCGTATTTTGTATATACTAGCTTCATTTTATTAAGGATTAATGCTGCCGGGAATTTTAATTTTTATGAGATTTAGTATTTTTATTCTTTGATTATTCTTTAATAAAATGGTCGTTAAATTTTATTAAATATTTAATTTCATCCTTAAATAATAATTTATATTGATAATTTTATTTTTTTACAAATAATTTTATCTTTTGAATATTTATATAAAGGAATAAAATTATTTGTATCAATTGCTATTTAGGGACAAAATTGATTATTTAATGTAATTTAAGAATCATTTTATTAGTATTAAATAATTTTAAAAATAAAATTAATAATTTTATCTTATTTTTTATAAATTTCAATGTAAATAAAAAATATAAAATATAAAATTTAATATATTAATAATAATTTAATAATAAAAATAGAGAGTTATCCAGTGGACTATCCTTTATTAATTGAGTTCCTCTGCCGGTCTACCCTCCTTCCAAAGAATAAATATAACGTGTGCACCTAATTACGGAGAGTGCTACGAGTGCAATTAATTATTAATTAGTTAAAATATAGGCTTCGTGGAGAGATCCTATGCCCTACATAGACGCATTCAGCAAAGTCCAACCCCATTAAATCAATCTTTAATATTTAATTCTGTGATTATGTTGTTTGATGAAGCTAAAATTTTCTTGTGCCGTGAGGCAAGTGAAAACCCTTTCGTAAGGGACGAACATCGGATGAATAAAATATATAAATTTAAATTTATTTTATTTTATATATGTAAATTTATTTAAAATCTTGTTATCTATTCATATATTCATATAATATTATTATGTTATTAAAAATTATTAACATTCTCTCATTATTAAGTATTATTATTTTTTTGATAAAATTTATTATTTATTAATAGTATAAAATATTTTATATTAAACATGAATAAATTTAAATCAAAAAATTATTCAAACTTTACGATTTTTATTTCAAAACACACGCGCACATATATTACACACAAACACATTAATATTTGTTATGCATTAATTGCTATGTTGCACATAAGCTTAACAAAAAGACAATTAAATAAGGATGCATGCAATACTATCAATTAAAAATAGTACTACTTCTTATAATATTAATTCTCATATACTATAAAATTTATATTTTATGGTAACGTTTAAGGATTTTTTTTCCTTTTTTCTTTTTTTTTTGTAAATCTTTAAATCGAATGAGTACATCTGTCTTATGATATGCCAATTATTCCTGAACATCATCCTTGCAAACAAAATATATATTATTCATGAAAAATGAAAAACTCAAACCTGTGGAAAATAAATATGGGAACAAGTTTTGATCACAATTTAAATTCTACAACCAATTAAATATTGGACGTTCCAACTTCAATGCTTTGAATTTAAACTTGATTATTGTTGTGGCTATAATAATAATAATAATAATAATAATAGAACTAAAGTATTAGGATCTTACAATTTTGAGTATAATATTGTTATATGTCTGTATATGAAATGAATTTGAATGCCCTTCTTTTCATGTTAGTCATTTTTTTCTATCATACGAGAGGGAAATGAATGCAAAAATTTTATAAACATTAGAACTAATTTAATTTTTTTTATGTACAAAAAAACTCACAAAAAATATTATAGACCCACTCCATTCCTTTTTAAACATTTTTTCAAAAAAAAATTATCACTATTTATTTATCATTTTAAAAATTAAAATTATATTTATTATTTTCTTTTAAATATTATCTCTACTATTTGAATAAACACTTAACAACTTGATTGATTAATTAATTTTTAAAGAGAATATATTACTAAGTTATAACTCATTTATCCTAAAATTAAAATTATTTATTACTTTTCTCAATTCTTATGCATTAATTTTAAATGATAATTAACAAAATTAGAAAAAATATATCTCTTTTTTAATATGATAGAAAAAATAAAAAAAAATGAAAGAATCCAACTCCACATCAAATATATATTGCCGCGCCTTATTTATGGCTCCTCGCGTCAGTTATTATTATAGTTTCATTATTTTTTACATCTTATTTATCACTTCGGGGAAAAAAAATTTGATCCTCTTCTCAACTTCATAAACTGTTAAAAGTATGATATTCCCACCTCCAATTTTAAATTTTAAAAATGAATTAAAGCTTGTTGTTATTGGTTCCCAGAAAAACATAATCCAAACATAAAAATACAAACGTAAGCAGATATTTTTTCGAAAACAATATCCCACCTTATTTGCTCCAAAATAGGGATATTGAAGTTGAAATTTGAAAGAGGTGCATGAATAGAAATGCACGTATCCCATATGATAAAACTACCCTCTAGCTGCTAGTTCTCTTTGCCATATTATTAAAAACTTTCTCGCAGAGCTACCTTGAAAAGAAAGCCAGCTATACCAGTCTTACCCCATAGCAGACCTTAGAATTTACTCTTCATCTCTCTCTCTCTCTCTCTCCCTCCCCTCACACTTTCTCTTTCTAGATTGTTCATGCAAACTAGTCATAAATCATAAATATATGTGTAGTCTATAAATGCCTAGCTAGAACAAAATTATGCAAGCAAATTTCATTTTCCATTTTGTGGTATTGAGTTGTCTGTTTCTTTTTTTCCCGGGGTCGGCAAAATCAACATGCAAATGTGATGAGATGATAAGTGGTAACTTTTCTTGGTTCGAGGGAATTCCAATTATAAAGATTTTATCTTTTCCTTGATTTTGCCGAATTGGATTTGGTTTAGCGTCAATTATAGAGAGAGGGAGTTGTTGTTGAGCATTGTGAGCGAGAAAGCAGACGAGGTGATGAAGAGCGAAGAACAAGCTCGCAGTTTGTTTGGAATTTCACTTTCAGACAGACCTAAATGGCAACAATTTCTTATCTGCTCTTCTGGGTTCTTCTTTGGGTATCTTGTTAATGGCGTCTGTGAGGTATTTATTATATACTTCTACCTCCTCCTCCTTCTTCTAGTGGAAAAACTAAATTGCTGCATTGGAATTTAGAATCTTTAGATTCTCTGCAGCTGGGTTTCTGGGATGTGGACAATATATGGTGAAAGAATCAAAGTTTGATCTTTGTATTTCTTTGTATGCAACAGTAAATTTTGGTAGTTTTTCACTTGGTTTGGTTTGTTTAGTTGATTTATTGTTTTTTTATTTTCTAACATTTCTTCTGTTTGCCTTTTCACAATCAGTGTTTTAAAATTTAGACATCAATTTTTCAAAGAAATAGTTAGCTCCCCTGGAGTACTAGTTTTTGCCTTTTCTCCCATTCTGAATAATCCTGTCTCAAGACTTAGGCTCAATTATGAAATGGCTCTATTTCTTTCCTTTTTTCCTGGCATCTGAACAGCTGCAATTTTTGGCATATGAATTCTGCTGGTTCGCTTAGAATTTGCTATTAATCTTCATCATTGCCTAATTTTCAGGAATATGTGTATAACAGGCTCCATTTCAGGTAAGATTTATTTAGAATCATCTTGGTACTGTTTATTTGTTCTGCATTTTGAGCTTTGGTTGATGACCTCTTGTCTGCAATAAAACGGGTAATTTGATTTCATGTTCCAGCTATGGATGGTACTTCACATTTGTTCAAGGATTTGTTTATCTGTTTCTGATTTACCTCCAAGGCTTCACAAGCAAGCAAATGGTGAACCCATGGAAAACCTATGTGAAGCTTTCTGCTGTACTCATGGGTTCCCATGGACTAACAAAGGGATCTTTGGCTTTTCTTAACTACCCTGCGCAGCTCATGTTCAAATCCACAAAGGTGAGTCGAAAATAGAAATGCCTCGAGTGTATTTGATATTATTCCACTGTCCATTAGTTAGTAGACTTCTGATGTCCCCTTCTAGTGCTCGATATATGTTCTCACTATTTCATAGTTACGGTTCATTGCCAACTAATTAGCTGATTAAGTTGGGGGATTTTGGGTTGATCTTTGATTTCTTAAACTGCATGATCAATTTGAAAGTGATGGCACCTTTAGAATATTCAATTTTAATTTGATTCAATTTTGGTACATCAGGTTTTGCCAGTGATGATAATGGGTGCCTTCATACCAGGCCTTAGACGGAAATACCCCTTTCATGAATATGTTTCTGCATTACTTTTGGTGGTGGGCTTGATTCTATTCACATTAGCAGATGCACAAACATCACCCAATTTCAGTGTTATTGGTGTCATAATGATTTCCGGCGCTTTAGTCATGGATTCCTTCCTGGGAAATCTGCAAGAAGCAATCTTCACCATGAATCCGGAGACCACACAGGTGATTAATTAAATCCCATCCCATCTCTTCTTAACTCTCCATGTGCCTTCCATGTGAAGAAAACTATATTCATGCCAAATTCGTGGACAGCCTATTAAATTCTTTTCTTGTTTGCCTTCCCAGATGGAGATGCTCTTCTGCTCTACTGTTGTAGGCTTGCCTTTCTTAATCCCACCCATGCTTTTCACAGGAGAATTATTCAAAGCTTGGACTTCATGTTCACAGGTAACTTTGGATTAAGGGGCTAACTTTTCCACCCTCCACCTGCTGCATTGTTCTTAGCAGAATCACCTCTTTTTCTTGCTCTTGCAGCATCCATATGTATACGGCGTGTTAGTTTTCGAAGCAATGGCCACGTATATCGGCCAAGTCTCCGTCCTCTCACTTATTGCCATTTTTGGAGCTGCCACTACAGCCATGGTAAATATCTGTCTCAGACATTTTTATGCCTGCATTATGTCTTAAGGGTTAACCGAAATGCCTGACATTATATCTTATTTTGTGGCCTTAACTTTCTCTAGGAGTTGGCCTTAAATTTCATTGTATGAAGAAACTAAAAATTTTCAGCTGCAATGAATCTGTACTTCAGTTTGAAAGCAGGGTTTTCTGTGAACCTGAACTTAGGACCACCCCTCAATTTACTCACTCCAGAGCTCAGCCTTATTAATAATAAATAGGACAAAACACTTAGACCTCTTTTGAGATTCAATTTAATTAAAATACGCTTCTATTTTTTGCAGCAAGAGAAGTGAGAGTAGGTTTAAATAGAAATAAAAGGAAGCTGAGTGTATATGGATAATGGAGGTTAGGGTATATTAATGAAAATGGAAAGTTGTAAGTGTAATTAGCCAAAGTCTTGAGTCGATGACTATAACTTTTCCATATATGGAAGTTGAAAAATGATAGCTGCACTTAAACTTCTTACACTAATATGCACAGCTGGTAGAGTTTGGACAAACGAGCCAGTAATTGAATGATAAAAAAGTTAAGGTTCTTTAAATGTTTGTTATAAGATTCTTCATTTAAATTATGATGTACTAATTGTTCTACTGAAAGAAAATAATTCAAATATTGATAGCAGTTGTAATCATCAAATTATAATTATTAATAATAATTATAATAAAACAATTAATACACATTTCAATAACCTGAATAAAAAATTTTATAACAAACATTTAAGGAATTTTATTTAATTCTTGTCTATTTTGAACGAGATAAGTTAAATAAAATAAAGTTAAGCATGCAATAAGTAACAATTTATGAGAGAAAATGAGCAGCCATGGGATTACTCCATCAAGATAAGGATTTCTTGCCTAATGGTAGGGGTGGACCACAGAGGTTATAGTTCCAGGCTCCCCTCACATGAAATACTGCCTCAATAGGAAACTGGCAGGCATTTTGACTTTAGTTTTCTTCTTTCTTCATTGAAATTCTGTGATTTCGACACAGATAACAACAGCAAGAAAAGCAGTGACATTGCTGCTATCATACATGATATTCACAAAGCCATTGACAGAGCAGCATGGGACTGGGCTTCTACTGATATCCATGGGGATCATACTGAAGATGTTGCCTGATAATAGTAAACCCATCAAGAGGGTCTCAATATCTTCTTCCAATGCCAATATTGCAAGAAATTCTGACATTGAAGAGTTGGGGGACTTACCAAGATTTGCAGGAGAAGCTGATGAAAAAAGACCATTAGTCTAATTGTATCTCTTGCTTCCTTTTTTTTTTTTTTAAAACTTTAGCGGTCAGATGGTGTTTGAGTTAGTTTGCTGGAAGGTTATAAAATGCTCATGAATAAATGAAAATTTTTATTCCAACGATAAGAGATAGGCTCCTATATGCACGATTTCTACTTTTAAGGGATAGGCTCTAGGAATTCAAGAGGACTTCTTATATGCTGCTCCGGGGATAACATTGGTACTTGTTGGATCAAAATTTAAAATTTTTGATATCTTAAAAATTGAAAAATTAAATTTTTGTTTATTGCATATGGATCCTATGATACTGGTAATAGGTAATAAAATTAATAATTAGTATTCATTTATTGAATAGAAATAAAATTATGAATTATAATTAAAGCATATAAAAATTTCAAAGACCCATATATCTTTCTTTTAATCTTGTATGCATCTCTTTGTTGACGGCATAGGAATTTTTATTTAGTCTAGAAGGATATTAGATTTTTTTACTAAACTCAATTTACTTCAGATTAAAAGTTTGTATCAATTTGATCTATGTAAAATTAAAAATTCTTAAATTTTAGTCTTTTTTATTAGGAAAAATATTCTCTTTCTAAACGCACAAGCATCAAGTAATCAAATTAATCTCATACCTCACAACTTTTTAACTATTATCTTTATATCTCTCCCAAACCCCAATGTAGGTTTCCATAAAATCCCTATAAACACCCACCATACATCTTTCTCATACTTCAAACTATTTCATACCTCAAACTATTTATCAATGTAAATATTTACATCTTTTTCATACTTCAGACTATTTACCAATGTAAATATTTATGAATCCAAAAATACTTGTTTAATAAGGAATATCAATTCAACTCTAACACAAAAATCTAATTTGAATATGAAAATAACTCAAAATTGAAAATAATAAATAATTGATAACAATTTGGATTTAGTTCAAATCCAACAATTTTCACCTTGATACAAATTTCATCATCTTCATCAATTTTCATATTCTACCTATTATCAAAAAAGACCAATCAAAAAGCGCCAACTATGAGAATCGTCAACCATTAAAATTTCTTTAAATTATAGCAATAATATTCCTTTCACAGAACTTCCCCACATTCAAACATTGCAAGTTTCATCAAAATTTATCCATGACTTCCTCATTTATAGAAGAAAATTCTCACATTTGAAGGAATATCAAACTTGCAAACACCTTTTTGAATCAACATAAATTCATTGCATCTTCATTTTCATCGTCAACTGCATCATTATCATCATCACCACCTCATCTTGCAAGTAAAATCAAATTAGGCTCGCTATTTCAAATCATCACTATCCTATGGGACCAAACCCACTCTAATACCAATTATTAAGAAAAATATCTTTTCCCTAAATACACAAGTGTTAGATAATTAAATCAATCAAAATTTCACAATAAATCACACCAAGAATTTGATGTGAAAAACTCCTAACTTTAGAGAAAAAAATTATAAATGAGAAAAAAAATCTACTATAATAGAAAAGATTATAAAATAATATATGTGAAGACTTACCACTATAGCCCCACAACTTCCTGGCCACTATTTTTACATCTCTCCTAAATTTCTATAAGGGTTTCTACATGATCTTCATAGACATTAATTTTACATCTTTCTCATATCTTAAACATTTTACTAATACAAATATTTATAATCTAGCAACACATTTTTTATAAGGAATCTCAATTCCATTCTAATGCAAAAATCTAACTTAAATAGGAAGATAACTCATAATAAAAATAATTAATAATTAATAACAATTTAAATTTAAATCAAATTTAACACTTCTATACATGAAATAAAATACTAAATTATGGAAGGATTAAAATTTAAGAGTTTTTAATCTTACAAGAATTAAAAACTTTTAATTAAAGATAGAATTAATAAAAATTTAATCTCAAAGAAATTAAAATAAATTTTTAATCTAAACTTTTCCTAACTTGCTTTCATATTTCTCATCATTTTTGTCACTTAGTATGACGAGTTCTACTTCTATATGCATTATGTGGCATCCATATGGGGGGAATGTAATTCGCGGCGTTTTAACCAGGATACTTGGCTTTCAAAACCAAATTCCCAAAATACTGTGCTGTAAAAATATTAATCCATTTTTTATTTTATTTAATTTATATTTATTTTTTTATTTATTTGGACCCATTTTTTAAAAAAATTTACTTATTTTTAATTTGTTTCCCTCTTTTTATTTTATATTTAATCTTTATTTTATTTATATTTAATTTAATTTTTGACATTTTAAATTTTTCTTTGATACTAATTATTCAAGATTTTAAATAATAATTAATAATTTTATTAACTCTCATAATATTGTATAACATACATAATAAATTGGTAGCTATCAAAAAAATTATTGGAATAATTAAAATCTTAATGAATACAGATTTTTACTTATTCTTTTGTAAACTTATTTGTTAGAAGATTTAAATTATAAAATTAAATTTTTAAAAAATATTTTATCCTAATGTGATGTATATATCTATAGAAATCTTTAACTAAACATAAAATTAGAATATACTCTACATCATAAAAATAAATATTCTATTAGTAAATTATGTTAATTCATAATATGATACAATTTAATTTATAAAAAATTAATCATATACAGACTATATATTCTTAAGAAATTTTTAAATGAGAATAATAAAATTATAATATGTTATTTATTTTTTATTTTATCACATATAATATTAATGTTATATAAATAATAAAAATAAATTATGCATAAAAAATTTTAATTAAATATTTAAAAATAATGTGTTGAATTGTACGTAAATTTTTTTAAATTAAGATATTATAATATTATAATTCTTGTGTAAAAATTAAAAAAAATTACATCATTTGATGAAATATTTGTTTAATTCTATTTTACTTATTACTCAATAATTATCTCTTAATAAATTCAACCAATTCTAAAGTATTTTTAATAGATATAAAATATGTAATTAATTCACTTAATACAAAAAAATAAGAGTAATTATAAAGTAATAAGTAAAATAGAATTAAACAAATATTTCATCAAATGATGTGATTTTTTTAAAATTTTTACATAAGAATTACAATATTATAATATCTTAATTTTTTAAAAAAACTTACATACAATTCAACACATTATTTTCAAGTATTTAATTAAAAATTTTTATGTATAATTTACTTTTATTATTTATATAACATTAATATTATATGTGACAAAATAAAAAATAAACAATATATTATAATTTTATGATTCTCATTTAACAATTTCTTAAGAATACATAGTCTGCATGTAATTAATTTTTTATAAATTAAATTATATCATATTAATGATTAACATATTTTACTAATAAAATATTTATTTTTATGATGTAGATTATATTCTAATTTTATGTTTAGTTAAAAAAATTTATAGATATATACATCACATTAGGATAAAATATTTTTAAAAAAAATTAATTTTATAATTTAAATATTTCAACAAATAAATTTATAAAATAATAAGTAAAAATTTGTATTCATTATAATTTTAATTATTCCAACAATTTTTTGATAGCTACCAATTTTATTATATTATGTATGTTATACAATATTATGAGAGTTAATAAAATTATTGATTATTATTTAAAATCTTGAATAATTAGCATAAAAAAATTTTAAAATATCAAAAATTAAATTAAATATAAATAAAATAAATATTAAATATAAAATAAAAAGAGGGTAACAAATTAAAAATAAGTAAATTTTTTAAAAAAATGGGTCCAAATAAATAAAAAATATGTATAAATTAAATAAAATTAAAAAATGGATTAAGATTTAATGAACTAAAAAATTTTATATTCTGATTACGAAGGGCTTGCGTGACCAGTCAATTATGGGGTCCCTTTCCTGTGATTCAAACAATATTTTAAAAAAAAATAAGAGTTTTGAAAAATATTTTTACACTGTAGCATTTTAGGAATTTATGTTTCGTTTAGCTGGAGGTGAAAATGGAGGGAGGTGGAGATGGAGGGGGAAGAAATTTCACCTATGTTGTTTGGAATTGGTGAAAATGAGAGAGGCTTGCGTGACCAGTCAATTATGGGGTTCCCTTCCTGTGATTCAGACAATTTAAAAAAAAAAATTAAGAGTTTTGAAAAAATATTTTTACAGTGTAGCATTTTAGGAATTTATGTTTCGTTTAGCTGGAAGTGAAAATGGAGAAGGGTGGAGATGCAAAGGGGAGGAATTTCACCTATATTGTTTGGAATGGGTGAAAATGGGAGGGGATGGAAATAAAAGTGAAATTACTTTGTTTTGTTTGGAATGAATAAAATTAGAAGGGGATGGAAATGGGATTGAGTTAAATTATTATTTTACCCTTATAATGTTTTGTTAGTTTTTATAATAGTATTAATTTAACGAACTCAATTGAAATATTTATAATATTGTGATAAAATTTTATACATTTGATAAGAGGTAGTTTTTTCAAATAAATTAAATAATAGTAATTTTTTTATTTTTCCTTCTACCTCTAATATTAATATTACATATTATTGGATTAAAATTTTTTCAAATATTGACATTTTAATGATGTACATTTATTTATTATATTTCAACTTGTAAAGTTTGCAAATTCATTATTTTTTTATATAAAATTTTTTATTCGTCATATTATAAATAAATTTTTATTTTATATTTTATAATTTTATTTAAATATAAAAAATATTTCCTGATTGCATTCTAATTAAAAATATTTGATTATTTATATTTTCAAACCATTCACATTTATTCTCTCATTTTTTTTATTTTTAATTATTGCATCATTTATGAATAAAGAATAATTTTATGATTTTAATTTGTTTAAAAGGAAAAAAAGGATTACTATTTTAGATTTATTTTTTATAATATACTAATAAATTAATTTATGTCAATTTTAACACTTATTATTTCTATACTTGTATTTAAAAATGGAGGGGGTTTATATTTAATAACTTTTAAAAACTTTGTATGATAATTTTAAAATATCTTTATGGAAAATGGAATATGGTTACACTTATTATTTATGTTTTCTTACGTAACTGGGAAAGTATTAATTTTTCAAGATACATTATTTTGACATACAATAGCATTAGATTATAAAATTAATACTATAAATCATTTAAAAAATTTGTTTCAGTGTGTTACTTACATAAGAAAAAATGAACACATAATCACGAAGAATCCCATAATTATTATATAAAATTCTTTAACTAAACATGAATTAATTTTAAATAATAACATAATTATTTTTATTTTGGAACACATTTTAGTACTTATATCATAGAATAAAAGGCTAGTACATCTTCTTCAACTCTATTTTATTATTTTCAAGATGAGAGAGATAGAAATTATCAAATTTATTTTATTAAATAAAGTAATCAATTTGATTGCATATTTATCATAATATATTTAATAAAAGAGGATAAATAAAAAGATTGTTAATTTTTTTCTTGCATGTTATGATTACTTTGAAATATTAAAATATTAAATAATACATTAAATTCTTGATTCATTATCCTTAATTGTATATTTATTTTCTAGGATTAAAAACTCTTGATCTTAATTTAATAATTAGGGTTGTTCCCCTCAGTCAAGATATTGCAACATTTGAAAAAAAACACTTATACTATAATGAGACTAATGCTAATTAAGCATTAATTTTTGTACTAAATTGCATCCACAAAAAACTCTTGGTATTAATTATACATTATATGATATTTTATAATACAAATGTATACTTATTTTAACGAAACACATTTGTATTCATTTTTACTACAATCCATTTTAGTGATAAATGTGGTAATTGTTAACCTTACCAAAAAAAATTGAATAAACATAACCATAGGTCAACTAACACATGACAGTTCTTTTTTTTTACTCACTTAATTAGAAAATTATTAACAGATTGCAACAGAAATTTTATTTAAATTAACAATGATAAAATTCAATCAATTATGTATATACAATGTCATAAGAAATTCTTATGTAAACTGGATACTAATAAAATGTAGAATCCGGGTAGAAGGAAAACCGGAATTTAAAAAAATTTGGATGCCTGAATTTTAAAAAAAGAAAAGAAAAATTATCGAGTCGGGTCGGTATCCGGGTACGGTCCACGGTCAGACCCGAATGGCCGACCCGGGTAAAAGGCAGAGGGCACGGGTCTCCTCTCCATCGCCGTTCTTTGTGCTCCGGCTCTGATCGGAAGCAGATCGGCCACGCACCACCGCCCACAACTGAACGCAGCCCTCCGTCGTCCTCTGTTCTCAATCCCCCTGCCAATTCCTCTATCACCTGCAGACGACAGAACAGCAAGCACAACCATGGACGAAAGAGAAAGAAATATACCTATCAAACGACGCTGCTGACTTCGGTGACGTCGGCTGCCCACTGGCGGAGGCGCTGCAGCTGCTGATTTCGGGGACGGCTGGTGCTCGATTGTGGTGAAGGAACAGCATTTCTCTGAGACGAAGAAGGGCAGGCGAGGAAGAATTGGGAATTGGGACAATGTGCCTCAGTTTACCCCTCATTTCTTGGGGGGGGGGGGGGGGGGGGGGGATTTACGCCTGGGACTCGCACGTTTTTGCACTTGCAATTGCACCCCCCTAAATTCACCATTCATCCAAACACAGTAAAATTTCTTTTGCATCCCACATTTCACCTCCCCCTTTCCACCCCCTTCCCAAAACACCCGTTCGAAACAAACCCTTTGTTTAGTTGGAGTGAGAAAAGAGGAGAGGAGAAGAGAAGATAAGATAACTTTTTAAAATTTGAATCGGAGGAAAATTAAGAAAAAAAATATAATAAAATTTTAAAATTTTAAAAATGATAATTAATTATTTTATTTTTTATTTTTTTTATTTTCTCTTTTCTCCCATATCAAATAAAAAATAAAATAATTTTTTTTTTGTTCCCTACCTTCTTTCTCTCCTACCAAACAAAGCCAAAGGGTTAGTTTTGAAAACGAAGTGTCAAGCTTGTAATTCGCATTCATGACATGGCTTATCTCAGCTGTACCTATGTCGGTACATGAAGGGCAATATTCTCTCACAACGTACAAAAAGGATCATCAAAGGCCATGTGATAAGCACGTGCTCATCGAGACGTGTGATCAATCTTGTGTCGTACAAGAATTTGCCACGTATGAGTCCACATGTATGCAGGCTATGTCAAGTTGAGAAATTCGATAAATTCATTTTCTATTCCTCACCGCCGATTTGGGATTCGGGGAAAAAATACAAAATTATGAATTTAATTTTAAAGTAATAAAGTTTTGATTTTCTATTATTTCAAATGAGAAAATGTAAACTTTTTACTTACACAACTTTTGAAATTTTGTTATCTCTACCAATTTTTATAGGACAAATTAATTAGGAAAAAATTACTCCAACTAATAATAAAAGGTTCAATTTTAATCTTATAAATAAGGGTGTAAGTATATTAGATGATCTATCAGAGGTATATGGTCTGACCTATTTAAGACCTAATAAATTAGTTTATTTAAATAAATAGGTCATACTTTTTTTCTTTAAATTCAATTTGTAGGCATATTAAGTTAGACTATTTAATTATAAATATATTTATAAATAATATAATATAATATATATTATACATATAAATAATATAAATATTTTGATATGCATATACACACATATATATACGAGCCTAATTAGGTTAATGGATAATTTTAACTTTCAAGAAAACTTTTAAATAGGTTAATAAACTTAGTTAGGCTTCTTTAATAGATCAAGCCAAGTTGGACCAAGTTGAGTCTAAATTTACTCCTTATATAAGTTAACAGATTAAGTTTAGACTAATAATTTAGAAAATAGGCCTAACTTATTTTGAGTAAAGTTCAACTCGGCCCAACTTATATACATCCCTACTCATAAACCATGAAAACAAGTAAATTATCCTATAAAATAATATAAATTTTGAATTCTATTCTATTATTATTAAATTAATAGAAAATATTAAAAAAATTACAAATTATCTCACCAACTATAATATAATTGCATTTTACTCTAATTAACATTGAAAATTTGTAAGTTAGACTTTTAATTATATAAAATTTATAATTATTTATTATTTTTAGGGGTGATAATTTTTGACATGACACGATAATTCGATATGAATCCGACACGTTTATTCAAATTTGAGTTGACATACCAACTCATTTAAGAATTTTTATTAAATTTTTAATAATTTTATTTAAAAAATAAATAATATTTTAATTATAAATAGATATATAATAAAGATATAAAATTATTAATTTAATAAAATAATAATAAAAAATTAAAATAATATTTTATTAATAATTAAAAATATTTTTAATAATAAATAATTTAATCTAATAAATAATTTTATAATATATATTTTATTATTTAAAATTATTAAATAAGTTAAATAGATGATCCGTGAATCGATATGAATAACACGATTAATAAATAGGTCAATTCGAATGATATGAATTACCACTCTTAATTATTTTTTATTTAATTATTTTATTAAATTACATAATTTTTTAAATTTTTTAAGTATAAATCATAATATTATTATATGTCGGATCATCACATTATTTTTAAGTATAATTTTTATGTTATACAATTAATAAAAATAAAATTAAACATGTATAATTTTAATTAAATACTTAAAATTAAGTTATAAAATTATGTGTAAAAAATGACATAATAAATTAGCATATAATAATATTTTAATTCATGTTTATTAGTGCTATTTCACATTGATCATCATTATCCAATTTTTTTCTTTGAATTAGTCACACGTTTAATGAAATATGAACTAAAAATATTAAATAAAAAAGCTTATTATTTCTATTTCATTCAATCATATTCAATTTAATTTCAAATCCATAATGACTATGGTATTAATAGATAATAGTTTCTATTTAGCTCTTGAGATTCTTTTTACAATTTACTTTATTTAAAATTTGATAATTATAGAGTTTATAAGTTATCATTTTTTATTTCTTTAAAATTTTTAAGTCATTATAATACTTTTATTTAAATTAATATATCTATTTTTAGAAAAAGATTATATTAGTTAATAAATTTACTTTATTTCTTAGGCAATTTTTTTATAAACTTGCTATAATTTTAAACTTTTTATATATTATTTTTAATTTCAAAAAAAATTTTAGTTTACATATATTGTTAAAAAATAATTAAATTATAAAATAATTTTATTTATCCTACTAATGCATTGAAATTAGCATGTGTTCAAATTTTAAATTTATATTTGCTTTTAGAGTTTGAAAAACTTTATTTAATTTATTTTATTCTTTATAATTTTAATTATAATTAAAACTTATCACTAATTTAATTAATTATGTTATAAAATTATCTAATTTTTTCATTAACTTTTTTTTATAATAATAAAAGTGATTAAATCACTAGATATATATATATATATATATATATATATATATATATATATATATATATATATATATATATATATATATATATATATATTTACATACATACAAAAATTAAGAATCAAACTCTAAATACGAATTACAATATTATCGTGTGTTAATTTATTATGTCATTTTTGCATATAATTTTGTAACTCATTTTTAGACACTTAATTAAAATTATATATATTTAATTTAGTTTCAATTAATTATATAACAAAAAAATATGCACAAAAAAATGATGTGCTAATCCAAAATATAATAATATTATGGTTCATAACTAATTTTTTTTAAAAAAAATCATGTAATTTAATGAGTATTAATTACGAGTTCTATAATTAAAGAGTTTGATTTGTAAGTTTTTAAAGTTAATAGAAGTAAAATACAATCACCCTATAGTTGATAGGGATAACTGACAATTTTTTCTAACGCTTTTTGTTAGTTTAGTAACAGTGGAAGATAAAATTTAAGTTTTATATTATTTTAGGAGGTAACTTACCTATTTACATAGTTCATAAGGATAAAATCTAATTACTCCATAATTAATAGAGTAATTTATAGACATGTGAAACGAGTTTAGAACTTGCAAGTCAGTCATCAATACCTTATGCACAGCCCATTTTCCAAATAGGTTTATGTAAACAAACTCGCATGATCGTGGGCAACCCTGCAAGTACCTATTAGCCTAAGTATTTTTATTTTTTAAATTTTTTTAAGTATTTTAGAGACTTTAAATTTAATCCAATTTAATGTCCAATGATCTAATATAATTTTTTCAACCTTATTTGATTAATGTATTACATAAAAAAAAATTAATTGATCAATTATAATTTATAAAAAAATAATTTTTTTAACCCATTACAATCTAATGTCCTCTTGGAGGTATTTTGTGCTTTTTGTCACATCTAAAATTTAATTTTCAATTTTCACGTGCATATATTTAATGATAGAATTACTTTTACTATTTTTTTAAAAAAAATTAAATGCAGTCTACTCACAAATACTTGTGGGCTTCATTAATTTCTGCCATATTTTTTTATGAGTTTATACCGACAAGCCTAATGGCCTGTTGGTCCTGCTCTGCCTAGACCACTTTACACCTTTAATTATTTATAATTTTCCAATTAATTAAGAGTAAGATTTTGTAGTGGTACATTAGGACGTCTGATTATTGTCCAATTACAAATTATGTTATTTCAACGAAGATTTTACATAAAATTGTATAAAACTAGTGAGATTCATAGCCTTTAATATAAAATTTTATAATTTTCTAATGCAAATAGTATAAATTTTACTTTTCTTTTAATGCAATTGCATAAAATATTTTACATGAAATAAATTCATAAAATTGTAGTAATTTTTTAATTAAAAAATTGAATTTGTATAAAAAAATTTGCACCATTTAGATTCTAGTTGTTTTGTTGAAAGAAATTTTTTAAACAAAAATTTTGTTATTTATATATATAAAGAAATATTGTGCCACTTGCCTTATGATTAAAGAATAGAGTGTATATAACTCAGAGCATTTAAATTGAGAGACATATAATATTATATGTGGACTTTATTTTCTTTCATATTTGAGTTCAATTCCAAGATCTTATGTGTGTATATCTTGTGATTTAATCACATTTATTATTACAAAAAATAGAGTATATATAAGATCATGATAGTGGATAAAATTAACTTCTCTTTAAAATAAAACATATTTTCTAGCACTCCCCTTATATTTAACATTAAAAAAGTAAATATTTTATTATTATTTTTAATATTTATAACTATAAATATGAACAAACAAAAACATTTTTACAAAAAACATCTTTTATGGAAAATATTTTCAATTAAAACAAAATAAAAATTTGCATAGTTTGACATAAAAACTAGTAACTTTTAATTTGAAAAAGTCATAAGAAAATACTCCTTATCATGGTTTTTAAAACTGGTAAAATTGGACGAGTCATTAAATTAAATTAGAGAAGTCATTAGTTCGTTGGTTCAACTAATGAATCAATAATTTATTAGTTGAACCGGTTTTGAATTAAAAATATAAATTATATATATACATATGTATACATTAGTATTATAAATATATATAATAATAAGTTATGCAAAAACTACAAAAAATACAATGTAAATTAATGATATAAATAAATAAGTAATAAAATACAATAGATATGTTAATAATTTATGCTAAAAATATTTTTATAAAAAATATAAATTCAATTGATATAAAATTATAAAAATATTATATTAAAATTATCGTGAAATTAAAAATATTCATTTTTTTATATAAAATTTATAAAAATCAGTTTAGTAGTCCAATTTACATCAGTTAAAACTGATTTTGACCGATTCACACAATTCACATACACTCCTTGTTCCAATGGCATTCCAAAGCATAAAATTGACTGTGTTTTCTCTCATCTACCTCCTAACCATCATGATGAAATGAGTAGGATTGTTTTAGTTTATATAATTTGTACAAACACATTCTAAAGGAAGCTTTTGGTTGATTTATGTGTTTATCCTTCCAACACGGAGCAATTAGAATTAAGAAAAATAACAAGAATATCATGTCCTTTTCTGTTTCTTTTATCCAACATTTGAGTAAATATACAAAAATTAACACATTCAGTCCTCAATTCTGTTCAAAACGTTGCCCATATGTGATATGTCCTGTATTAAATGACTTAACACTCTTTTCATTACAAAAAGATAATAAAATTATAAAAACAGCTTTAACTATAAGACAAAATAAATATGTTTTTACTACAATATCTTTTATTAAAAGTCAAGGAAATAATTGAAAATTAATTAAAAAAAAAGACACAATTTAAAAAAGTACACTCTTAGTTTTTTCTTAAAACTATATAATTTTTTTTTTAAATGACATATAAGAAAAATAAAAAATAATAAATTAACGATATAATTTAACTTACATGCTATACTTTTGCAATGCAGTGGTATATATAAGAAGCTTACTTCCATCCATATCATAAATTCCAACCCTCATAAAAAGAGATATTGAGAGAAATTGAAGTGATTGAACACTCAAAAAATGAGTAAGGCTAATCTCAACCAAAAAAACCCATACTCTTACACAACTAACTATACCTATTTATAGTGGATCTCACACTACATCTCACAGTAGATGTGACAAAAAAGGAAAAAAAAGAAAAAATAGAAGGATGCCTACGTACACTTAATAACCCTCATAACTTCCACAAGTTTATTCTTAATCATTAAATTACAGTTCCACAAAATTATCTAACATTTCATGGCAGACTTGTGAGGACTTTGTGGAAGATTACCATGTGCATGTCTGGTTATCATGGTAACATTGCTATAATGAACAGTCACTTTCTTCCTTGAGTGCCACCTGAAGAGCATGTTCTGCTTCTTTCAAGAATAAACGAGCTAGCTGCTTCTGGCCTTGCCGATATACTATAGCAGACCACCTGTTTCTACTCATCAATATATGTTTTTCTGACTCAGCTGTCTGTGTGCTGCAAAATATGGAAATATATTAGAATGAGAACAATGTTGGTCTTATATTTGATAGTAGAAACTTGATTGCAATTACTGGAGAAGCTTCCTACAAATGATCAAAATTCAAAAATTACACATCTATTGGCAAAAATAAGGAGTCAGTTTGTTTACTATTTTTAAAAACAAATTTTTATTTTTATTTTTTTTAAAAACAGAAGTTCTTGTTTGGGTAATTATTTTTGCAATCTATTTTTAAAAACTGTAGTTCCAAACGTATAACTTAAAAATATAAAAAAAGAGATAACCCTCAGATATTTTATTAAGTAGTCTTTTTGTTCTTAGTGGTAGCTTTGTAATTAAATGAAACATTTATTTATTTACTCCACTAACCCCTCTCTATTTTTTACCTTTTTAACTAAAAAAGTTTTTGAAAATAAAGAAAGAAGTTTTTAAAAATAGTTTTTGAGAATAATTTCTGAAAACAAAAAATAAAAATATATACAAGGATTTTCCTTTGTGTGTTTGTGTAAAAATTTCAAGATTACAAATCCAGGAATGTAGAATATGTATCAGTATGCATTTTTTCCATACAGAAGTAGAACCCAGAATTTATATGATTATTGTTGAGAAATAATTAGGGTTTAGAGGTAGAAGTAGGGAGAGGCTAAAGAGAATTGGGGAGAGAACATTGATATTATAATTAATGATAATGGCTATAAATTGCATAAGATTTAATCCTAACACACTATTTACAAAATAACTTTTACTTTGGTGCACTGCAATCAAACTTAAAAAATAACCTAAGCCCATAACATAATTATTAAATATAGTTTTCTAAAAGTTATAATCTGGATGAGGGACTACATCTACCTTGCAAGGATATCAATTTTTTAAACATTCAATTCAGAGGTGCAAGTGGGATAGTAGCTTTTACCCTAAATCATTCTCGTGTTGTTTGTTATCTTCCTGGCTTTCGATAATAAGGGCATTTTTGAGCAAATTGAAGTCACTTTCCTCTGTTCCTGAAACTTCTTCGAGATCCATCAACCTAACAGGAATTGAAATTAGTTAGAAATTGCACTATGAACATATTATACATGAATGCTGGCATCTTGGGCAAATTTCACCTTTGCTCGCTAAATGATATGCCAGATTAAATATGGCAAGGAAGAACACTTTACATAATTTCCAAAAATCATGGTGTAAGAATGAGCAAGCAGATTAGGAGTTAGACAAAAATATGTGCACAAGAGCTCCTACCAAATTACACACAACTAGATTGTACGCTACATAATCAGTCCACAATTCCACTTCTCAAGTAATTTCTGGTACTTACTTTGCCTGGAGAAGATCAACAAGCAATTGCAGAGCTCCAGAATCACCACAAACCTCCCAAACTGCTGATTGGACATCTATATCTGATAGCTTTCTCTCCCTTTCAGATCCAACAAGCTTTAGAGAAAGCATACAATCCAATTAATTGGAATATGTGCAGTTTTTTCATGAAAAAAAATTAAGCATGCAACTTCTAGAAGCTTTCTTCATTTTGCTAGATGGCATTTATATCATGCGGTAGAATCACTTCAAGTGATTAGCAACAGATAGTGAAGTTGGAAATGGCAGTCTTAATTAAAAAATCACAGGGAAAAAATGGTGAAAGTATAGTTCTAACTTCTAACCACTTGGCAATCAGCTAAAATCATAATTATACAGGGAGAAAAAGGATTTTGAACTTTACTTCTTCCAGCAATGAGGAAACCCTGAAGATCTCGTTCTCCTGCATGGCTATGGTCCTCAAGGCAGTCATAAATTTCTCAGGAAAAACCAGCTTGTTTACATAAGATGGCATCTTCCTCTGACCAGTCCAACTATAGCTGCAAACTTGGTCATCCTTGTGAATGTGTTTTTCTCCACCTTTTGGGGTACCAACAGGAAAAAATCCATGATACAGCAAACTTTTTGGCAGAAGACATCTCATTTCAGCTCTCTGTATGCAAAAACAACTCAGTGTGAATACCAAAAAGGTCTGAAAACCTTGGAAGAATAGACAAAAGATGAGTGGCCAGATCAAAATATTCTACTAAAAGATATAATGCACCAGAAAGCTTAAGACTAACTAGTGGCATACCTGTACTTCGAGAAGCTGATTTTTGGATTCTGAACATGATACAGTACTAAGTGCTTCTAATGGATAGTGGACCTGCAAGGACTCAACATCATTGGTAAATTATCAACCTATGTCTATGTTAGTTCATCATACATATGATCCCTTGAACCATAACACATGATAAATCAAACAGAGAAGCCATTAGTGGGATGGGTCAGATTTTGAGACACTAATATAGTTGGTAAGCTGATTCTGCTGCTATCATACAGCACTGGATAATCAACGGGCTGGGGCTCTCAGCAACAAGCATAATATTTTCAACACGAATTCAATGATTCATCTTCCAGTGATAAAATATTCAATAAATGTCATCAGAAATAAGCTCTTTTTAGCTCAAAAAAGGTTGAAGTAATACAGCATTCATGTTTTATTATCACAAAAAATTGTAATTTACACATTCCAGTCAGCCAGTGCAATACCTAATTTAGTAAAATTTTGAACAGCAAGGGCTCATGCCCATCACAAAGTCTGTCACCCAGACACTGGCCTGTTATGGTCATAAATGCAAGTTACACTGTAGTTGGTCCCAAATGCCAATGCAGGCTGGCAAATGGTAGCCATATACCACCACTAGATAGAGTGCAACAGCTATAATATTGATGATGAAGAAACATGGATATGGCAAAGACCCTTTCAGTAGAAATTGAATTATGTCATAGTAAACAATATTGTGGCAGAAAATTAAGTAATAAAGGGAAACTATATGATGGGTTTGTGAGTTACAACTATGCGAAAGTCATTACCATAAGATAGTCATCAGGGTTATTCTCAATGACAAAGCCATACAAATATAGAAGTTCCTGCATCAAGTGGATGGAAATGGAGACCATGTGGTTAGTTATAGAAACTTCAAGTAAAAAATACATGCCATTAACTAAATAGAGGCACTGCTACGTGAGTTTTATGCACCAAAAGATGTACATATGCACAATCAGAAGTATTCATAATGGCACCAGAAGAAATGATTTACTGCTGGTAAATGTGAACTTTAATAATTGAGGCAATCTCAGGGTAAGCCTCTCTTTAATAATTTGATTGAATATACTTTCTGCATTCACATTTATTGAGAAATAATTAGAGTTTAGAGAAAAGGCAGAAGTAGAATGCTAGAGAGAATTGAAAAGAAAACTTCAATTATATTATTAAATGATATACTGGTTGAATACAATAAAAAACTTAACCCAAATGCTCTATTTACATAAAGCTCTTAAAAAATATAAAGACTCTAATGCCCTCAACATTGGCTGCAAGACAAGAAAGTCCAAACCCATAATATAATCTAGAATCAATCATAATTATTTAAAGATAATTTCCTATAACAAAATTAAAGATTGATGTCCATGAAAAGTAATAAAAGAAAGAGGAAAACGAAAGAGAGAAGTAAACAAGGAACCCCACCTGTGATTGCAGAATTCTTTTTTTTTTTATTTTATTTTAATAGAAGAAGAAATTTTATTAAAAGAAGGAGAAAGATACAAAAGAAAGAGGACAAGAAATCCTCAAATAGAAGGAGAAAAGCTAAAAGATACAAGACACACACACACCCAATCCACCTATCAGTAATTTAAGATTGACTTCCAAATGCTTTGCAAATCTGTCAAACTAATTGCAGAATTTAAGTTCAAGGATGAACAATCCAAGCAAAACCATCAATAATATCAACATTACATACACATGCTTTGATATCACACTCAATAACTGTATAGGGACTAGTGGCACCAGTGAAGATTAAGAGCAAGAATAAATGCTAAATGCAGGGAAGAATATGTAGACTTGTCCAGAAAAAATGAAATTAAAAGAAAAAAGGACTAGTTTTAAGGTTAATGAGAGGGCAACAAGTATAATGCATGCATCTACAGCATACAAGGATATGCTTTGTCATCATATCTCACAACTGCAGAGTATAAGACAGCCAC
This sequence comes from Sindora glabra, assembly GCA_020226215.1. NCBI lineage: Eukaryota > Viridiplantae > Streptophyta > Magnoliopsida > Fabales > Fabaceae > Sindora > Sindora glabra. Next base: position 39,410,434 of record CM035235.1, on the reverse strand, counting down.
TGCTACCAATCTCAGTTGGAAAACAGTGTGAGCAAATGCTACATAATCAACAAATTTCTCAAACAAAAACAGAAATAGAAAAGAAGTCATTATGGTCAGCTTTGAAGAAAAAAACTGTTCACAATGCATCCAGGATGCTTTGACAATGAAAACAAAAGCTCTAAAATACGCAGAAGGGAAAACTTGAATTGAAAAGAGTAACTTAACATTTTTTTTTCCTTATGTTGTTTTCCATTTCTTATGAGTTTATTTAAGAAGCAATAGCTGATTACCTCATTCCCTTTGTTGCCGTAACTGATGGAAATTTCTTGACTAATCTGCAAGGGACTTTGTGCTGCTTCACAATTGAATTAAAAAAAAATGAATCACAGGAAGGGGAATAGATTTAATGACAACTTGAATGATGAATCTATTAAATGAAGATTGAAAAAGAAAACTTAGTTAGAATTTGTTAGGCTGAAATAGGCACAATGAAGAATAAACAAAAAACCACTGGACAAAGAAATGACTGGAAAAAAAAAACACAGAGATTGCTACCAGAAAGAAGGTACATAGAAAAGGGAACTCCTGCCATTTCTCCAGTTCCATCAACTTCCCAAGTTGCAACTGCCTTCAGATCTGAATGGCCAAGTAATCAAGGCAAATCCCACAAGGCATGTTTAACTCCATATTTAAAAAAACAATGGGCAAGCATCAAAAGGACCCAATCAATGGAGAAAATAAAAAGGAAGTACATTAATAATATACAGTGAAGAAGTGATATGTTATGGTTCAAGCAACAGATTACCATGGTTGCAAAAGTCAATGCCAGGGACAAGACCCTCCACCCAAATAGTGTCCCCTTGAATCATGTTAGATGTCATTTCCTTGACCTGTTGATCAGATCCTTGAACCTGGCTTCCTAAAATATGAGTAGCCTACATTAATATGATTATTAAGATTCAAGAAAAACTAAACAAGGATCTTTCTACTCCATAGCATACACATCATAAAGGGGGGAAAAGTCTTTTCAGAATTTTGTAAATAAAAAATGATCTCATGTTTTTCATCATCTTCACCATTTGTTGAAGTCTCAGAAGTTCTGTTAGTCAGATTGCAACTGTATTGTGCCTCCTGCATTTCTGGAAATACATAGTTATGGGGAAATGGGATGTTCAAAGCACGGCTCCAGAATACTGAATTCGCCCTGGCATTTAAACAAGACTGCTGTTAACATCAAAACTCCAAAGTTTAAAGCACTGACAGTAAATATGGAGAGAGAGAGAGAAATAATTTAGAGTATTACAAAAGTTTACTAGAAATGCATACCAAAGGAAATCTTCAAAGCAGACCTCGCTGAAGAAACAGGCCAGAAGTATCAAAGCAATATCAGTATTGTTTACAATTTAGTCAATAATATACAGTTTAGAAACATAACTGACAAAAATGATCATATGCTTAGATAAATCAGAAGACAGTTGAGAAGGTAGATATCATCTTGCTATGATAAATCACTGATAAATCACATTTACAGCAAAGGGGGGGGAACCCAAAGAAACAAAGAAATATGAAGGTGTAGACATGAAAAATTATGAAATCCTATCAAATTTCACAGCAACAAATATTTCATTTCCATGACCAGTGAAACTCTGAACATTTTTAGTTCTCCATATATGATTGTAATTTGTAAATGAAATATCCACAGATCTTACCCAGAAGCTTTTAGCCACATATACCATCATTACTAGCATCCCTGAAAGTTGTGTCTATCAAAATAAAAATTTTAATTACACACATGGCAACAGATCAAGATGAACCTATTGGCAAATTTTAGCTACAGAAACAGCATTTTCGGACCACGAGAACTCATTCATTACTAATTTGGGTGAGGTATAGAAAGGTAAATATATTGCCAACACATACATGATTCCAACAATCTAGTGCTCATGATTGGAATGCATCAATAAACTGTCAAAGCAGAAGCTGAATGGGTCAACCTGAGAATAAAATTTTATATGGATTGTCAAAAATGCCATTTATCTCAGTATAGGTTGGTTTTGCCCTTACTTTAGACCAAAGACCAAAGTGGATGGATAGCAATCTACGAATTACCACATTAAGATACTAAACCACACCAAGATCTCCAAATATTAATATACTCAAGAATGGTCTTAAATGTGAAGAGAAGCCAATAGCAAAGTGACAATATTTAAAATATTGACACTATAAATGCATTATACAAAGCTGTTTACTATGTGGGCCTATGTTTGCACTTTGCATAATAAAGAAGGATTTGTTAACCAAACTTTGAAGTAATCGTAAAATATCCTTTAATCTTGTTCTTTCACTGGTAGACTGCGGCCAAAAGAGAAGGCAATGCACAATATATTGAATGTGAATTGTGAGCCGGTGGCCTGTAAAATCCTCAGACATCTGAAATGGACTCTATCCCAGGCATTCCCAAGTAAGAAATATCATATAAGCATGTCAATGAATCATGAAATAAATGCACATAAAATGTTTTGAATAGCACTTGATAGGAAAAACAGATGAACACTTAACACAGTTTGAGATATACACATTGAATCCCTAAAGTTGTCATGGTTTTCTGTAGGGGGAGGTAGCAGCAATTGAACTACATACATCCCCTCACAACAGTACTTGAACACTTTTATTCCTTGCTCCCAAAACCAAATGAACAACATCACTGACATACTAGTCTGATATGAAATCATACTAAAACACTTGCAATTTCTCAAGGAATCAAACTAAACAATTCTGAATCACCCACATCGAACCACAAGAAAAATAATACAGAATACAAATTTACCCATCACATACATCTCTGGATCCCCATCAAGAGTCAAAAGTTTATTCACCAAAGCCTTCATTTTAGTATCATACAAGGACAGCAGGTTTTTCTTCTGCAAGATAACACAGTTGTCATAGTAACACATGCTGTTAACTAAGGTAGGCAGAAGTTTATAGGAGACTCAAGATAAGGTCCTTTATCTACATTAGAAAACCAGCTTTGCCTTATAGTTGATTCTTGTATTGGTTGTTTATCAACAATCTCTAGCAACATGGAAACTAAGAGCATGTTCCTGCTATGCATACAATTCTGTACCAGTAAGTAACAACAACAAACTGCAGATGTCAAATTGACAAGTAATACTCAAAAGGATGTAGATGAAAGCTGCAGCATAAACAGGTCACAGAGACTACTTTACAAAATTTGAAAGTTAATAATACACATCACCTATGGAAGTTGAATAAAAACAAAAGCCATAGGATAGCACCCAGTCCATAGTCTTGTTCTGTATTATGATATCTCTCTAAATTGGTAAAAAGGAATGTTCACTTTTAATAGAGATGAGCATAAAGATAACTTACCTGCAGTTCAGTTGCACGGTACAATGATGTTCCCTTCAGTTCTTGAAGCTCCTCATCACTAAACCACAACGGATTTCTAAAAGTGGTTGGAAGCATATTAAGATACCTGACTTACACAAGTAAATCCTTAAGGAAAAGATAAAGCAAAATTCTAAATGAAAAGTCAGACACAGTCAATGATACGTACGGCTTCCATGAAGAATTCTTACGCAAATGCTCCACTGTCAGTAACAAAATTATTAAGAACCTGTCATCTACTTCTCCTTCTTCAAACATTGCCCTACATTCTGATCCTAGAAGTGGGTCTTGTAATACTCTCATTGGAGTTATTGCTAAATCAAGTGGAACAACCAGCAGAATCCCTATTTTGCAGAATATTGAAAACTACTTACTTTATCACCTTTCAAAAGCCAAAAGGTCAAGGAGAAAATTTTAGAAGAAAAAAAAAGGAAAAATCAGGAAATCGTTATTTTAAACATTTATCAGCAAGAAGCTGTAGAAATGTTACACCTTAATTCAAGAACTGACTCCTTTTATGATTGCATTTAGATAGGCTTGATTTATTATGTAGTAGTTCGATTGACATTTTTGTTTAAATTATAAAATTTGTTACATTAATTTTCAATAAATTCCAATCTTAAGGAGAGTGTTTCAAATTACAGCACTTCCAAGTTTACTTCCAATTTTTATTTCAAGTAACAATAAACGCATGTCATGGACTAATCCAACTCATACTATCTTGCTCATTCAACTGAATCAGGCAAAAATTTTAAATATAATTAACTACCTAATGCAAGCATCCAAATACAACCCATGTGATCTTGGTTGCAAGACATGAATAGTTAAATTTATCCAATCTGAAACTACAGACCCTTCATTGTGAAAATTTTGCATATGCTTCCTTCAAATTCCTTTTTTTTATTGAATTTATTTATAAAACTAAAAGATGCATTCATTGGACTCCCCTGGAATGGTAAAAGACAAATTCTGACTCATCTCAAATGGTAAATACACTGTAGGGTAAAGTGAATAATCACAGTTGTTGATGAGAAAATGAAGGGAGAGATAATTACAAATTAAAAAATTAACTTTTTAGCAGCTTGCTATTTATCAAATTCTCAGCTTTTAATTTTCTTATCAATGATTGTGATTATTTACTTTACTCATTAAAGTACTTCTTACACTTTAGAGGAACCAAATTCAAAAGAGACCACATGAACCTAAATTACAGGGTTAACAACCAAAAAGAAATGCATGGAAGGTGTGACATAAGCATGATACCATATGGTTTGCATATAAAATTTTTGGCTTTCTGAATAGGCCCGCTTCTGATTGAATGGAAAGAACAGAGCTTTTGCTAGTATAATTTACATATAGTGCTTTAATATTCTGGTTTTGCCTAATTCACATTCACGTATACCAAATAACAGAGTAAAGCAGTGGAATCACAATTCATACATAAAACGCTTGCAACTTTGTCTGCGGATGTGTTAAAAGTGTCTGAGGATTTAGATTACCGTCAGAAACATCTTTATCAGCAAAGATACCAAACCCTTTTCTGGAATCACAGTATTTGATATTGCAACCTCGTAGTTCAACTTTATTTGCCTGAATCCAACAGCCAGACACATTTTATCAAAGTACAACCGGTTCTCCTGACATTATATCAAATAAAAACATCAAAAGGAACCTGTAGCCATTGCAGGAAATGTTGGAGCTTCGCTTCTTCTGGACTCGCCATAGCTATTCAGTTAATTGCTTTGATTCCAGATGGAGGAGGGTTTTAGCTTCAAGGGGTTAACGTTATTCTATAATAAGAATAGTAATAGTAATAGTAATAACTAGAAATGGAAATATGCACCCTACCAAAAAAAAAAAAAGGAAATGGAAATATGCACGCATCAAATTAGTTTTTTCACATTTAAACGCAGAGTAATGCTAGTCATTTTTATTATCCTTTTACTTTTTCCTTTTCAAAATAAAAAAATGGTGACCCAGCCAATTTTTTTTACAAGCTGAAAAAATATTCTTTTATTTATATGAAAAGGTAAGTAAGGGGAGTGAAAATTAAGAAGTGTGACAAGCTTTATTATTAAATGGAAATCTAGATATAAGATATTTTTTCTTCTCATTTTTATTTATTCATAGAATTAATAGCATTTTCAAAATTTTGCCATGATTTTATATTATTATCAAAATTCTCTTCATACGCACTCTCACACGTATTCAAAGGCTTTCTTTTTATTTAAGAAATAAAAAATAAAGATATATTTAATAACCTTTAAATAGTTATAAGTTGGTGGAAAAAAGTACAATATGCTCAAATAATTTTAAATTTTAATTTACATCAATTAATATTTTTAGGTATTTATTAATAAAGAACTTATGCTGAATGATAAAATTTTTACCTCTTTTAGTAAAAGAATGGGCGTAAGCCTAAAAAAGATTGAATTGTTTTATTTTTTTAATTGTAAGAATGATTAAATAATTAGACATATATATGTAATAATTAGAGATCAAGTCCTAATGTTTTGAAGAGTACAAAAACTTTTAAAAACATTGCATGTAACTTGAACTCAGATTGAATTGTTTTTTTTTTTAACTCTCAATTAAAGTAATTAAAATTTTATATAAATAATCTTTTTTAAATTTGTGATACATGAGGTAAAAATTTGTTAAAAAATATTTTTAAAAAATAGAAATTACAATATGATGATTTGTGAAAAAGAGATAAAAATTTCATAAGAAAAAAAAGTGATTAGAAATGATGGATAAAAAATTATATTTAAAAATTGAAAATATAGGAGGGAAGAGAGAGAGAGAAAGGTGGGTGATTTTTATAAATTATAATAATTGAATTAAAATTATAGAATTATTCTACATTTTCTTAAAATTGGAAACATACAAATGGAGTCCATCCCTTCTCGATCATCTATTTATTAATAAATTAATAATTAATAATAATAAATATATAGATTTCTACTAATAAAACATTTGAGTTAGTGCATCCAAATATTTAAGGTCCTTGGCTTTATCTAATGAAAAATTGTTCAGAGTTATTACAAATCTTTCATACTTTTCATAATAAAGTTTTGAATCAATTTAATACATTTATCCCTTATTTGTGTAGTGATAATTCTAAAGAATATTTTTCTACTTAATTTGCATCTTATTTGTCTCAACATGAAATATTCATCAATCTTATCGTGCAATTACTTAATAGCAAAATGGATAATATCAAAGTGGAGTAGCTAAATGAAAGAAGCATCACTTAACGAAAGTTTTACATGCTTTATTGTATCAAATGAATTGCTTAAGATTTTTTAGATTGATGTAGTTTCCACAACCTATTTCTTAATTATTTGAATACCTTATTTAATTTTTTATGGTCAAATACTTTACTCCATATTGTTTCCTTCTCAGTTTTTGTTTCTTTTTTTTTCACATATTCTTGGTTGTATTTTTTTATGTTCAAAATCATCATCCTTGGGTATCTAAATTCAGCACATGATCCTTAAAGTGTATATTTCTTAGATATTCTACACAAAAATGATATCAATGTTACTTTCCTAGTTTGAATCAGTAATTATATCTTCTTATACTACATTATTTAAGTTTATTCCTTTTTTTAGCTCTTTTAACCCCTCTTTTTCCTTAAAGTATGTATTTCTTGGGTATTCTACACAAAAAAAGTATCAGTATTACTCTCTTAATTTAAATCGTTATATTGTATCTTCTTATATTACACTATTTAAGTTCATTCCCTTTTTTAGCTCTTTTAACCCCTTTTTTTCCATATTTGAATTTGATCCTCTTAATGAATATTTTTTTATGAATTCTTCTCCTTAAGAATCTTAAGCCTCTCTAGAAATAATTGAGCTCATCCTCTTATTAAACATATTTATTCTTATAGAGTGTAACTACTAGTTACAACATCTCTACCTAACAACATCGAACAATCTAAAGCTACACTAATCATTAACTTACCTCCAATTTTATCTCCTCTACCAGTTTCTTTCTCATTAAATCCAACTTCTTTGTCATATGATCTTGATATCTCTATGACCTACTAGAAAGGTACTTACTGTTATACTCAATGAAGTAACACTAATCACCCTTATCATATTTCTAACTATGTCTTTTATACCTTCATACTTATGTTCTCCTAATCATTTCTTACCTTGCTTAATTCTTTATTATTCCTAAGTTTGACACAACAGCACTCTCTCATTCTAGATGGTGCACTGTTATAAAGCAAGAAATACATGCTTTTACTGCAAATTAGACATAATATATTGTATCGTTACCATATAGGAAAAAAATCTATTAAATGCAAGTGAGTGTATACAATGAAATTAACCTTGATGGTATTATTGCTCATTTGAAGGCCTATTTAATGGCAAAAAGGTATGTATAAACTTATGATATGGATTATTTAAAAACTTTCTCTCTTATTGCTAAAATCACTTTAATTAAGTTATTTATCTTTTTTGCTATCTCTCATGACTAGCTTCTTTATTAACTTAATGTTAAAAATGTTTTCTTGCATGGTGATTTCATTTAAGAGCTGTATTTGAAATAACTACCTAGATTTGTTACTCATAGGAAATATGGAAAAGTTTGTTAACTAAAAAAATCTTTGCATGGCCTAAAATAGTCTTTTTGATATTAGTTTAGGAAATTTAATGAGATATTTATCAAATTTAAGATGAAAAAAAGTAACCATTATTATTTAGTGTTTTATAAATAGTTAGATTTTAGTTGTATTTGGCTATGTATGTGAATGATATTATGATCACTAGTAGTGATAGATTGAATATTTCAAAGTTGAAAGATTTTCTTTTAACCAAGTTTCAAGTTAAAGACCTTGGAAAACTCCAATATTTCCTAGGGATTGAAATCATTTAAGCAAGGAAAGGAATCTTCTTATTTTAGAGGAAGTATGTTTTTGATCTCTTGAGTGGAATAAGAATACTTGAATCTAAAACTGGCAATACTCTTTTAATTTTGAATGTTAAGCTTGGCTTAAAAGATAGGGAATTGCTAGAAGATCTAGGACGATATAAATGACTAATAGGTAAATTAAACTACTTTACCATAACTAAACTAGATATTACCTTTTTGATAAGTATAGTAAGTTAATTTATAAATCTTTTTCAAGAACTTCACATTAGGATGTAATTATGCACGTCCTAAGATATCTCTATAAAGCATCTAGGTATGGAATCTTCTATAAAAATCATAATCATTACAAAATTAAAAGTTTATTTAATGTAGATAGGTAAGATATCTTATGGATAAAAGGTCCATCTTTAGACATTGTGTGTTTGTTGGTGAAAATCATGTATCTTGAAAAAGTAAAAAATAGGCAATGGTGTCACATTCAAGCATAGAGTTCGAGTATTGAGCCATAGCTTATGCTACATTTAAACTTGTATGGATTTCTTACCTTTTTCATTAGCTTGGAATTAAGTCTTCTAGAGCTATACAGTTGTGGTGTAATAATTGAGTTGCTTCTTGTATTGTTGCAAATCTAATTTTTCATTAATAAACAAAACATATAGAAGTTTATTGTCCTTTAGTAGAGAGAAACTTTAGGAAAGAATTGTTGGTATTAATATTAAACATATTAAAACTAGGGAATAATTGGTTAATTTATTTTCTAAAGCTTTTTGAGAGAATTAAGTTAATGATATTTGTAACAAGTTTGGCATATTTGATATCTATACTTCAATTTGAAAGAAAGTGTTAGTAGATAATTAAATATGAATTATAAGCTTATTGGCCTAGATGAATTTTAGGCCTATTGTAACCTTATAGATGTATATATTATAAATAGATGTACTAACCTTTAGCTAAAGCATGGTTTCAGAAATAACTCTTTACTAACAAGTATAAACGGATTTCTAGAATATACTTATTGATATTTCAAACTTAAGGACTTAAGGCTATAGAAGTTATCCTTTGACCCTTAAAAAAGGATTTAAATTCTTCAAAATAAACTTTAAGATCATTAATGAAAACTAAAGTATCATAATAAAGTAAAAACTAGAGCTGCAAGTTAGATTGATAGTATCACTGTCTAAATTTCCAATTAGATGTGCTCTTTCACTTAAATTTCTCATAACTAGAACTTGATTTACTACATACTTCATCATCATTTGAGCTAAAAAAAGGTCCACGTTAGGAGTAGTTATCTATGGTACTTTACATATTCACTCATTTAAAAGGCATAGTTCAAACACCATAATCTCCTATAAGTGAAAACCAAATAGTCAAATTTGTTAAGTGATAACAAAGATAAGCTCGATGCTTATTTTGATAATACCCATTAGCTTGATCTAAGGCTCTTCTAATTACAACCATAAAAGCAATTCCATGCTTGAGTAGAGATGAATGGAAAACCATAAAATCATATTGAAGTTACAAAATTTCTCTCATTATGTAACAGAAGACTAACTAATAACATATTTAATTTTACAAAGCTACCAAATCGATAGCCATGAAAATATTATGTCATGTTTCTAACTTTTATTTACTTCAAAGTATCTCATATTTTGAAAAGTATATAGATCTAATGTTACATGAAGATTTTACTCAGATTCTTCTACCTTAGGTCTCTTTCTTTTCACTTTTGCCAATTTGCCATATGCTTGAATGTCTCTAAGTGTCAACAAACTAATCAAAGTATTAACAATTATTGCATAAAACTACTTCTTAGCAAGTATGAGATTTACCACTTTTGTAAATAGTGTGCATATTGAGATTTTAACATATTTTGTCTTTATTCCTTCTAAAATAAATCTCTTTTTTAAATATGCAGTGCTAAAATATTCATGATTTAAATAGAGTGAAGTCTTAACTTTATTAAAGTTTCTTGAGCAAGGATCACTTTTTGTAGCAGCATAATCAATAGACAATTCCATTGAATTACTGAAAGATGTTTTAGTAAGATTGCTTGAATTTTACATTTGTACCTTATGCTTTATTGCTTTTGCTAACCTTTTTCTTGATCTATACAAAGGAGATCCATGAAGATAATTCTATTGAAGTGAAAATATTTTTAACCATAATTAAGGTAATCAACTATTGATCTAGTCTCAAACTTTGGATATAAGCTCTAACCCATGTAGAAAAAGATGTTAAGAGAAATTAAATATTTTTTTGTACATTCTCAATAAAGAGATTTGAACCTAGACTTTCTTATATATTATCCAAGCTTACCACCACCTAGTGGCTTTAGAAATTCAACTTAGTGATCAATGCTACTTTCCATAACCACTTCCTCACACACAACTAACTTACTTACATATGGTAGATATCATACATAAATCTATCATGTAACTTTCACAGGTTTATTCTTAACATTTAAGATATAGTTTCATAAAATTATCTAGCAGTTCATGACAGACTTGTGAGGACTTTATCATGGTAACATTGTTATAATGAATAATCCTTTTTTTTAGTATTAGTTAAAGAGCAAGTTTTACTTCTATCAAGAATCAATGAGTTAGTTGCTTTTGGGCTTACTGTTATACTATAGTAAACCATTTATTTCTATTTATCCATATACATTATTCTAACTCAACTGTTTATGTACTACAAAATAGGAAATATATTAGGATGAAAACAATGATTGTTTATTAATTTTAAAAATAATTTTATATTTTCTTAAAAAAATAGAAGAACCTATTTAGAAAACTATTTTTAAAAATTATGACCTCTAATGTGTAACTTAAAAATAGAAATATAAAAATAACATTGAGATGTTTTCTTATTCTTGGTATCAATTTTATAATTAAATAAAATATTTCCTTATTTGTAACACCAACTACTTTTTATTTTTTATTTTCTTTTAATTCAAAAATAATTTTTAGAAAAAAGTTTTTGAAAACACAAATATGAAAATATATTCAAACACCTCTATGTTGTTTTTTTTTATTTAATAGTAGAAACTTGATTGTAAATACTCAAGAAGCTTACTACAAAAGATCAAAATTCAAAAAATACAAATCCCAAGTAGAAATAAGGATTTTTGTTTATGTGCCTATGTAAGAATTTTAAGATTACACATCTAAGAATGTAGAATATGTATTAGTACTTATTTTTCCGAATCAAAATAGAATCCAAAATTTATATCATTATTATTGAGAAATAATTAGGGTTTAAAGGCAGAAGAAGTAAAGAGAGGCTAAAATAGAATTAGAGAGTGAACATTAATATTTTAATTGAATGATAACGATTGTAAATAAAATTTAACCTTAATACCTTATTTATAAAAAAAACCTTAACTTTGGGTGTGCTAGAATATATTAGGAAATTATCCTTATTGATTATGTTTTATTCTAAATTATTATAAATGATTATGATTAATTTAGGTCGCTTATCTTGCACCTAAAGTTTGCACCTAAAGTTAGAGGTATTAAAATCCTTATATTACTTAAAAGTTCTATATATAAAGCATTAAGTTAAGTTTTTATTGTATTTAGTTTATTTATCATTCAATAATATTATTAGAGTTTTTTTTTCTTAAGTTTCTTTAGCCTTTTCTACTTCTCCCTTTTCTTTAAATCATAACTTAATCTTTCAACTTAGCATCAGAGTGATATCATTTGCTTTGAGGCCTTCTGGATTATCACCTTTAATATAGGACTCTTCTCATATTGTTGCATGTTTACTTCTACTATAAGTTACCCTACCATCACTTTATCCTTTTAATATTTGTTTCTTTGTTTCATGAAACCCAAAATTAATTTCTTAATCACCTCAATATAATAGTTGTTCAATTTTTACTTCTCCTTATCCTTTTCAACTTTTTCCACTTTCTTCTTGGTCGATTTGGTTGGCAATAATGTCTTTTCTTAACTTATCATACCCTAATCATTTTCTCTTTGAATTTTTCTTAACAAGTGAACAAGTGTTGTTGCTACAAATTCTATAATTTTAATAGTAGAAGAAAGTAGTTGGTTCAATAAATTTTCAACTATTTTTTTATAAAATCGCTCAATTTTCCTTATTTTTTTGTTGTCTTTCTACTTTTGCTCACCTCTGCACTATACTATTATTGTTGCCTTCTCTAGTTTAGCTTTTTACTAATGTCTATTCATCTCATTGTTAGAACTATCATGTTTAGTAACTTATTTTCAACTATCTACAGAATGTCATCCAATCTTGGCCATGCATGCACTACTGTAGTCCACTGACATTTTATGACTTTCTAATATTAACTTACCTTCTCCAGCAAGTATGAGTTCTCATGGCTGGACCATTGTGATTGGCACTAGCCTATCTACCAAAACCTAAAATCTTGCCTCCATACATACTGTTATATGTGCCACCACTTTTAAATTCCTCATTACTAATTTCTATTAATTTATTTTTTGCTATTTTATATTGTTTACTACTATTTTTAGTTTCTTTTAGTTTCTATTTTCATTAGCTTCATCCATCATACAACATCCCTATATCACCTTATACTGTTATATTAAATCCTTTGTTACAGCTATTATCTTTTATGTTGACAATCATTTTAGCTGTATTGACTAATGATGTTCCTTTTGGCAACATTTTTTTTTGTCAGTAATCATTCTAGCTATTTTATGCATTGATATTCATTCTAGTAGAACTTTTTTCTACTAATGATTATTCTGGTTATTTTGTGCACTGTATTTTTTTTAATAGCACTTCTTTTTCACTAATAGTTATTTTGGCAGTACTTATGGTTGATGATCATCCTTATAGTTACAAGATCATTTTGCATTTAATGGGAGTTATAGTATATGGTGTTCATTGCAAGCTGTTTAAAATTTTTTCAAGTTCTATTTATTAATTTTTATTGCATTTTTATTTTCTAAAAGGTTTTAATGTATGTTCCAAGCTTAAGGTTAAACCAGAATATTAGAATATATAAAAATTATCATTACTAATTATAACTTATTTTAAATTATATTACAAGTGATTATGATTAATTTGGGTTTGCTTGTCTTGCATTTAAGTTAAAGGTATTAAAGTCTTTATATTCCTTAGGAACTCTATATATCTAAAGCATTAGATTAAATCTTTTATTGTATTCAATCTATTTATTATTCAATAGTATTATCATAGTTTTCTTTTAACCCTTTCTAGCTTTTTTTACTTCTCATTTTTTCTCTAAACCCTGATTTACTCTTTCAATGAGGTGCACCATGAGCAAATTTACAAATTAACCTAAGTCCATAACACAATTATTAAATATAACTTTCTAAAAGTTATTTTTAGATTAGGGACTACATTTACTTAGCAAAGATATCAATTTTTTAAATATTTAATTTAGAGGTATAAGTTAGATAATAGTTTTTACCTTAAATCATTCTTATGTTGTTTGTTATTTTCTTAGCTTTCATTAATAAAGGTTTTCTTGAGTAGATTAAAAAGTCACTTTTCGTTACTTTGAACCTTCTTCAAGATCCATCAACCTAACCAAAAGTGAAATTAGTTAGAAATTGTATTATGAACATATTATCCATGAATGTTAGCGTTTTAGGCAAATTTTGCTTTACTCACTGAGTAACATGCTAAAATTAAATATGACAAAGAAGATAAGAACACTTAATATAATTTTCAAGAATCATGGTGTAAGAACAAGCAAGTAAATTAGGAATTAGACATAAATATATGTGCAAGGATAAGGGTTCCAACCAAAACACATACAGACTAGATTGTATGTGACATAATCAGTCAACGATTCCACTTTTCAACTAGTTTCTAATACTTACTTTGCATGAAGAAGGTTAATAAGCAATTGTAAGGCTCTAGAATCATTGTAAACCTTCTAAACTACCAATTAAACATCTATATCTAATATTTTTCTCTCCCTTTCATACCTGCCAAGCTTTAAAGAAAGCATACAATTGCATTAATTGGAATATGTGCAATTTTTTTCAAGAAAAAAAGTTAAGCATGCAACTTTTAGAAACTTTCTTCATTTTGATAGATGGTGAAGAAGTTATATTTGTAAATAATATTAACTATATTAAGAAGTGATAATAGGAAATCAAATATGATCTTATTTTAAGCTTAGTTTGATTCTAGATTTATTCTATGAATGATGTAATTAAGTAGGTAGATTCTAATTAGCCTATCTATAAATAAACCTTAATGCTAAGCACATTACTCAAGTAATTTAAAATCATTATCTAAATTTTAAGTTAGTATTAAACCTTTTATTGAAAGGCCTTTGTTTTTATTATGTGTTTATTTTCTCCTTTCTATTTTACCTAAAAATGCTTAATTTTTAAACTTTATATTTTAATGTATTCTATAATGCATTTGGAAAAACTAACCTTAAATTTCTATTTATCGGTAAATTTTTTGCTAGACCCATTGGCACGTGTTACATGTTATTTTATTTTTGAAGCATGTGAAGCTTATATGCCACTACATTTAAAGCGTGTGAGCTATATGCATCATCACACTTTGCTTGCATTCTTTTGCTAAGTCTTTTAGTAACTTTGCTTTATCCATTATAGCAATAAAATCATTTATTTTGCCTTATAAAGATCAAGTTTATTTCTTTGTTTTTAGTTTTTAGAAGTTTTCTTTTTATAATTTATTGTTGTTGGTTCTAGAATAATGTTTGAAACATTAAAAACACTTCCTTCCCTTGATGTTGGCACTCAATTGTCACTAAGTTTCAAACTAGAGTATCGATTATCACTAAGTTCTAGTTTAGTTATTATTTTTTTGTTCATTAAAATTTGGTTTTGATGATTTGAAAGTGAAACTGATGACCATTAATAGTGATTATCCTAATTTATTGATCAATTTGAATTATTTTGTCAATTCATATAAATTATTTGAAATTTTTTTTATTTTTAAGCTTTTTTTATTGATTAATATTAGGTTTTAATAATTTAAAAGTGAAATTAATAGTTATTAATAGTAATTGCACTGATTTATTAATTAAGTTAAGTTATTTTGTTAATTCATAAGAATTATTTATCATTTTTCTAGTTTTGGCTTTTTTTATTAAAATTAAGTTCTAATGATTTGAAAGCAAGATTAATATCATTAACAATGATTATGATAATTAGTTAATCAAATTCATATGAATTACTTGGAGATTTTTTATTTTTAAGTTTTTTGTTGATTAAAATTAGGTTCTAATGATTTAAAAATGAAATTGGTAGCCATTAACAATAATTATGCTAATTTTTGATTAATTTATGTTATTTTATTGATTTATATGAGTTACCTATAGTTTTTCTATTTTTAATTTTTAATTTTCTTTATTGATTAAAATTAAGTTTTGATGATTTAAAAGTGAAATTGATAGACATTGATAGTGATTGTGCTCATTTGTTGATTCATATGAATTATTTAAGATTTTTTAATTAAAGTTTTGATCATTTAAAAGTGAAATTGATAGTCATCGACAATGATTATGCTAATTTATTAATTGATTTGAGTTATTTTGTTGATTTATATGAATATTTGAGGTTTTTTATTTTTAATTTTTTTCTAATTAAAATTAGTTTATTATAATTCAAAAATGAAATTAATAGTCATTAACAATGATTATGCTAATTTATTGATTAATTTGAGTTATTTTATTGTATCATGTAAATTTTTGTGTTAGTATTATTTAATATATGTATATTCTTGGTAGTTTTAACTTTGTCTTAGTTTTAAAATAGGAAAGAAATAGAAACTGAAATTAGTATTAGCTCTAAGTTAGTTTTAATATTATTTTTAGTTTTAAGCTAGGAAAGAACTAAAAATTAAAACTAAAGTTAGCTTTAACTTTGCCTCGACTTTAAGTTAGTTTTATTATTAGTTTGAAGTTTAAATGAATTTTGTAAAAATTTAATTTAGGTTATGTTATTTCTTTCTTTTTCTTTTTACAATTATTTAAACATTGATACTTGCATGGATTTAGTTTAATTTTTATTTTTCATTTATTATAGATTACTATATTTTTATCTTGTGGAAGTAAAGATATTCTTTTTAAGGGTGACTGTATAGTTGTCCCTCATGGTGGTAAGACAACATTATCCCCTTTCATGATTTGAAGTGCCACGCTAGCCATGACACTATTTGTTACACCTTTCATCCTTATTGTATAAGAGCCATCAATTGGTTGCCAATCGCTACCTTATTAGTTATTTGGACAAGAGTCTTATGTTTTACATCTTTTTATGATAGATTTGAAATAGAACACTCATGAGCTTGACTAAGAATAACTTACTTAATAGAGTGCTTCTATATTAGCGACTTGTTTGGGATGTCTACTAGCATTGCTTTAAGGTAGAGACTTAGATAATGGTAGAATGTAAGTGCATTTGGAGGGTAACTCATAAGTATTATTTAATTAAAAGTCAATATTAATGAAATTTATGAATATATTGATATTTTTTATAATCATTATTAGTGTGTCACTAGTTTGTTTAGTTGTAGGTCAGTCGTTTCATCTAAGTATGGTTTTATTAGGGATATAATGAATGTGATCAAGGCTCACTTTATAGAGCTAGCCTTCACCTACAATAATATCTCTCAAGGCTTTAAAGATTAGTGGTTCAATGACTAACAAGTAAATATAGGTTTAGTCATTGTCAACTTTGTATTTATATATTAATTTGTTAATTTATACTAATTTAACTTTAATTGTTCAATGCTTACAATCCACGTAAAAGTAAAAGACAAAGTGTATATACTTAATAAAGAAAATTTTCGCTTAAGTCAATAATGAATTAGCAAAGCATGTGGACTGAATGAGGAAAGGCTTGCCAAAAAAGCTCGAGTTGATGCTAGGCCATATTTCTATTAATCTTAAGAAAAAGTGGGTTGAAGATATTGACTTTAAGAAAAAGTAAGAAGTTAACAACAAAACAAGGCATCTATTGCCAGAGGAAGCTTGCATATTGATAGTTCCATCTCTATGTTTATGCATAATAGGAACATGGTAAGACATTAAAAATAACTTATTTTTACTATATAATTACATATGTTTATTGTATTAACTTAGAGTTATTTTATTTTATAACTTACTTTTATTTTATATATGAATTTTAGGCAGCTAGTCTTAATTGGATACTCACAAATCTGAAGGCATTCCTACACATTCATACTTATGTAAAAAAGGATGATGCTAAGGAATTTATTAATCAAAGATTAGAGAGGACATGGATAAAATAATTAATTGCTCCTTTTGATATGTAATATAATATATGTAGTCTATATGTCAATTAAAAGTGTTCAACTTTCAAATTTAATTTTGTTTGGTGAGTATTCTTGGATGTTAGAAGAGCACATTTTTCAAGTATTAGTTGAAGGTGGTGAGAGTAGCTTAGCATAAGTTAATGACACTTTTTTATAGATGAAAGTGGTTAGTGATTGAATAAAAAGGGTTATGTTATAGTATGAGATTAGAGGTGTATACAGTTGTTAGACTTTTATATTCCATGATTGGTTTATTCTTGTAGGTCGAGTTGCAAAGCATGATTAAATAGCACAAAATGTGAAGCTTATGGAGGTACAAGAAGAAATTGTATAGGACAATGAAGTGATGATAGCTTAGTAGTAGCTTGCTATCCAGAAAAGCCAAATTAACCATCATAACTACTACTTCAATCATTTGTTTTAGAAACTAAAGATACCATTCAACGCTTTATAGGAGGATGAGTCTAACACCAGGATGATGATTAGTAATAGGATGTTAGGAGTTAGCCTTATAGGGTGTAGGATTAAATTTTTTATTATGTATTTACATTAGATTTTATTATTTTTGTATATTAGATTCCATTAATTTTTTTATGTTATATAAATAAAATTTGCTATTTAGTTTTATTTTATGAAATTTAATTTGAAATTTTTTATTATTGAATGGATACTTATTTTATGAAATTTGATTAATGCATGGTGTTTATCACTTGGCTTGCTATAAAAATAAATAGCATATTAGTAATATATCCTAAACTAGTGATAGAATTAGCAATAATTTTTGAATAATGATGCATTTAATTTTCTAAAAATTTTTAGTTTAACAATGAATTTATTAACGGATCCAAAATTAGTGACGGAATGTTTTTGCATTAAATAAGAACAATTAGTGATAAAATTACTAATGTTAATTTGTTGCATGGCTATTGGTTATAAATCATTATGGTTGTAAATTTAATGATTAACTTGGTGATAGAATTTAGTGATACATATAAAAATTTATCATTAATTCAATTATTGGCATGTGGTTTATTAATGGTTTTAAATTTGTCCTATTATTTTTAGCAATGGATTCAATAAAATAAGTGACAATTTTTTCCATCACTAAATAGTGAATTTTTGGTAGTAATAAGGTTAATTTTGTATTGATATAAAAAAAGATACATGATTTTTATTGTTAAAGCACCATAATTTCATCCATTTAAAGTTATTCATCCCTTTCTACTATGAAATTAAGTATTATATAAATTGTAAATTTTTAAAATCCTTAAACTAGTCAAAAAAATTATAAATGTCACATTTTACTATATAATTATGTTAATAGTTTCTTTTTATTTACATAATAGTAAGAATGATTAAATCATTGAATATTTATATGCATTGCCTTATGATTAAATCTCTAATGTAAAAAAAAAACCTTCGAATAGTATTATATATTATTAAACTAAATGCTTTCAATCTCTTTTATTTATAGTTGATGATAATAGTCGTAATTTTTATTTTTTTTAAATAAAAAGTTTGAACACGTGTAAGAGCACGCATAAAAATGCTAGTTTACGCAAGGGAGATGTGTAAATTTAAAAATAAAAAAAATTATAAATTATAAAATACACTATAAAACTTATTAAACCATAATTTTTTTTCTAATAAATATGTGCCAAACACCCTTGAGAGTTGGCTACCATTTTGTGCCAAATATACTCCAAATCCTAAGTCCTAAGATTTAAAAAACAATCCACAATCATAATATTGCGATTTTGGACCAAACCGAATCCATAATTTTTCATAATTTTGGACCACTATGACTATATTTTTTCGCATTTATTTGCATTGCAACACAACCAACTACAATCGCAATTTAAATCTCTACTTAGGTCTAACGAACTCGGTTATCACCTAAAGAAAATACTCCATTAACTTTTACTTAAAAATGAATCAAAGAGTAAAAATTACATTCTGAATCTGGTTATTTTTAGAATTTCAAAAACTTTCTCAAGTTTTTTGGTCAATCTATCCATTTTGTTACTTACGAGACATTTGATTCGTAAAATTTTACATTCTTAAAAAAATACATATTCTCAACAATGTAATTCATAAATATGTAATTTTTTGAAATCTAATATTTTTATATTTGATTCAATATATATATTCCTTAAAATATTCTTCAAATTTTTAGATATATTATATTTCTATATTTGATTAACATTTTATATTCCTAAAAATTTTATTACTTTTTAAAAAAATTCTCATCGATTCTTTTTGTTATAAATTATAGATTTAATAAAAAATATGTGAATAAAGATTTTTAAAGATGTAATAAATTAATAATTTGAATTTCTTCAATTAAAATATAATAAATAATTTAATATATAAAATATTAAAATTTTTAAGAATTTAAATTTGAATTTTTTATATAATTAATTAGATAAACAAATTAAAATTCTTAATATCAAAATATTAGTTTAGTATGATTCACATATTTAAACTTTAATATTTTTTTTTACTTTTCAAGGCATAAAAATTATAAGAAATAATTATAAATTTTAAGTATAATTTTTATGTAAATGAAAAAAATTTAAAAAACATATATTATATATAAATATGCAATATTAATCAATATAATCATACAAAATAAAGTTTAATAGATTAAAGTTACGTTATGAATTTTTTTAATTTATTATGAGATTTTATATAAATTAATAGAATTAAAATTTAAAATTACTTATTTAGTGTAATTATACTGAAAAAATTAAAAATAATAAAGATAAGCTAAAAATGAAGAAAATAAAAAATTTTAAGAATAAATTAGGATATAAAAAATAAGGATAAAATTATCTTTTTATTTTAATATTAATATTTCTATTTTATAAAAATTTGAAATACCTACTTTTTCTAATGAAATATTTAAAAAATCAAATTAAAAATATTTCTAGAAACATTACGTTTTTATTTTTTTTTTAAAATTTGGGTTAAAAATATAATATTTTTATAAAATATTTCCGAAAATATAAAAAACATTTCAGGAACCGGTGAAGTAGCCCAAGCCATCACGAATCACGCCGCTGATAAGTTACGCGCGTGGCTCTCTCTTTCTGCCTCTCTTGACTATCTTCTCATCAGAGGAACGCCTAAACACGCAGACGCAGATTGGCGGGTAAATTACACTGTCACGTACCGCTTTCCCGAAACTAAACTAACATCAAATCGAATTGGCAACAATGCAAGTAACGTCCTTTGAGATTGACGCATCATCGCCATTTTCTCCTGCATGTAGTTTCCTTCTTCCCTAAAATTCCCATAATACTGGTCTCTCAGATCTCACGGACCAGAACAAGCCGGAAATTCCTGAGACCCTTTGAGCCCGCCAATAGGTAACTGGATCTCTCTGCATCTCTTGCATTTCCCTTCCCGATCTGAAATCCATTCCTTTTTTTTTTCACTCCAGAATTTGATCCATTATGATGTTTTTAATGATTTTTACTTTTTGGGTCATCGTAATTTTTTAATAGGTATGTTGGGTTTTTAATTTTTTATGGATTCGGTTTTTCTGTTAATGGATGTATTTTAAGAGTTGATATGAAGTAGAAAAAATTCCAGTCCAGCTTGGTATGAGATTCTCGATACTACTGCCACTATCTATTGGTTTTTGACAAGGGAGGAATTTGCTTCCTTAAATTTAGCAATCACTTAATCATGATGCTAAAACATCTTACTGGTCAAAATAAAATAAGATGTAATATTAGTGAGATCTTAGTGCTACTTACGGCTACAAAATTTTCCTTATTAAGTTTGGATTTTTGTTACTTTTACAAGGTAGGTTTGTGCATGAGATTTTGTGTTTGCATTATGAGGTAAAATTATTTGCTAAGGAACCGCATGCAGGCTTGATTGATTTTTCGTTTGCATTAAGGTTAGATCTGAGTTGTCTTCTATGGTATTAGAGTTGAGATTTTCCTTTCTACTTACATGTGAACAGATTCTGTTCTCTGCCCTAGAACTGAATTTGCAACTCAGTAGGTTCACAAATTGTTTAATAGTCTTTCTGTCATTCTCTTGTTAACTTCCACCCTTCTTCAGCTCTTTCAGTATTGACATTGCCTCTGGTTATTTCCTTGAACTAACCTTGATCTTGAATATCATAGTATCATACACTTCTTATAATTCTGTTGGTGTTGGCCCATTGAATCAGCTGGAGGCATAAGCTACCATTAGTGATTGTCAAGATGATAACCAATGGGTTACGCATGATGGAAGGAAGTATGAACATAGTTCCTAGATATGTTCTAGTTGATGACCTAGAATCCAATAGCAAAGTACCACTAGAATCCACCAAAGGAAAAAAAAAAGGAATCTCGTTTTACATATAATGCCCAATTTATAGGCACACAAGATTTCCTCACAAAGTAAATATCCTTCTAAAACACTCCTAACCCATATAGTCCTTCTAGGACTCTAATTCTAAAATATTTGTGCTAAAACTACTCAAAATAACTAAATAAAATCCCTCAAAGTAAAAGATACGAAAATTACATAGTAATCATGAAAATCCAAAAGTAGTTGTGATTGACTCATCTTCTTTGTCTGAAAATGGGCCATGTTTCCCTTATATGTTCGTAGGATCTTATCTTATTTGTGTTTTGCTCAAATCGAGTTTTGATTATCTTTATTGTGTACTAATTTCTGTCTAATCATACTGCTGAACAAAATATGTTGCTTTCTGTCCTCTTTAGTTTGTATTCGCACATATTTCTTGTGGTCTTATTATTTTTATTATCACTTTTTCCCACAGAAGCAAGCAGACATACCTTTGATACCATGAAGAGTTTAAGTTCACCAATCCAAAATGCTATGCCATCTCCTGTTTTTCTCTGGAGATTCAAGGTCTGTAAGTATATCATATATTTGTCTGCAGTTTACTGGGGCCTCATCTGATGTAAGATTTGAAGCATGGACAAACTGTGGAAGTTGAGATGGGAACAAGCCTTATAAAATTAAAATTATTACCGTTTGTGCATGTTCAGACTCACACACTCACACAAAACGAAGGAAAGATTAAGAAACAGAACAAATATTCACCTTGTGTAAAACAATTGTAATGCTAACCCTGATAACTACTTCCTTTAGTGTATGTTTCGTTTTTGTTCATACAAGACCTTTTCAGAAGCCCTCAAAGATGCTTTTCTCTTGCGAATTTCTTATGTTTCCTTCCTTCTTTTTTTTTTTTTTTTTCATCTTTCTTTTTAAAACAGTATCTTGTTAGAAAGTTATGTGATATTTTCTGACTGCAAAGTTTATTGGCAACATGCTTAATCTACAAGCTTCTATGTGATGCAACTCTGCGTCTGAACTCGACATTTCTTGCTTGTCTAACGTACAAGATAGGTTCAACTTCAATTTTGTATGCAGGAGAAGAACATCTACTTTGCAGAGTGGAGTTTAATTTTTTGAAATCTCTTTTAGTTTAATCATATACGTTTGCTTATCATAAGTGGTTATCTGTCTTTAAACTTAATATAATTTTTGAACCCCCTCTATTGTTTGTAAACCTCTACCCATTGAATTTTTCAGGTGGTACTCTTTCTGATATGGGGATGTACTTGTTGCAAGGTCACAGTCAGTCATCTGAGTATCTTAATTCTGATTAGACTTCTTAGTGAATATATAGAACATCTCTTGTTTTACTTAACTATAGTCATTTGTTTCCTCCCATTGCAACAGATTGGGTGGGATTCTGTCATGAGAATGGATGCACATTTGCAGAATTTATTTTTATATGAGGCATTTTTGTATTATAACCCTCTTCTTCTTGTGGTGAGTTGAAGTTCATTGTCTTCTATACATTGTATGTTGAAACTATGTATGTGGACCTTTACCTGATGATGGCTTGTATTGTTATTGTTACAGACTATGATGGTCTGGTTTTGGGGAGTGAACTTGTGGGTATTTTTGCATTCAAATGTAGCCTATGCAAAGATATTTGAAATTGATCAAAATCACCTTACTCACAAAGAAATATGGAAGGTACTCAGGTTCTTTGCTAAAATACAGATGAATTTTTTGTTATTGAAAACCTGAAAGTTGTTGTTTGTGTTTCCTGCTTCAACCTTCTTTTATATTGGTAGCTCCATTGAATATGGTTAAGGAGTCGTTCCATAATATGTGAAAAGGGTGTTGTAGGTTGTCCCATGTCAATTTACATGACCTGTTATTGCTCTGTTGGAAATTTCCTCCCTCCATAATTGTATCTGAGGCATAATCTAATATCATTGCTTGTTTATTAGCTCCCTATGACGGTGCTTAGATGAGTTCCCCAGGTTCTTCTATTAACTTAACTCTGTTTTGTCATTTTCAGTGTAGTACGTGGATGACAATTGTTGTCCCCACTAGCATGACTGCTTATCTCTATCTGTATTCTCATGGGGAAGTATCACTAGCTGCATCCCAACCAGTGTAATATCTGCCCTTTCTCTTGAATGTTCTCCTTGCTTTCTCTTTCTCTGTTAGTTGAACATAACTTGAATCTGGCCATTGTCAACCTGCTATACTCTCCACTTTATCTTTGAATACCGGGAACATACGATTGAGTTGTTGGTTTTTCTGTTTAGTATTGTGGGCTTTGGGTTAATGATATCATAGAGGAATCTGATATGTTGATTAACTTTTAGAAGAAACAGCAACAATGTTCCCGATATGCAGCAAATTTATCTCTTTCTGTTTTTCTGAAGCTTATACCCTCTCACAAGCTCTAATCCTTCTTTGATACATGTTGCAGGTGCTTCTCTACATAGTTGTTGCAATAATCATAATCTTTCCCTTTGATATATTCTACTTGTCATCTCGGTACTTCTTCTTAAGAACATTATGGCGGATAGCTTTCCCTCTGCAGGTGGGTTTTTCTGTGTACTCCTTTACACTCAGAATGTGATAAGCTTATTTTGTTTCATTGCTTGTCTGTCTGAGACTTAATTGTTCAAGCAGTCACGTTTTCAGACTGTCATAACTAGGTTGCATTTTATAAAATTGTAAGTGTTTATCGACAGCGGTTCCTTTCATGAAGAACCTTCCAAATTCAATAGGTTTAAGTGCTGTCCTATTGTGAACATACTTGTCTGCTCTGTTGATCTTTTGTCATGTTGTAATAGTCTTCATATTTTCTGTTGCAGTTAATTTTACAAGTTGGAACAAGTTTTTTTATTTGAATTCTTGCTGATGACATTTTTGTAAAGCTTATCATCTCCTTGTCATGAAATAATGAATGATCTATTCTTCCTGCAGGCAATAACATTCCCTGACTTTTTCTTGGCGGATATTTTAACCTCCATGGCAAAGGTACCTTATATAGCATAACTTTTATGTTATTGTTATCATCTTTTTGTTCTCTTTGCATTTTACTCCACAGATTATGCACTACATTAATTTCGTTATTTCTTTCTGGCTATCACCTACATATTAATCTGAGTGCTTAGAATTTTTTTAGTTTAGATTGTAGGCATACTGTTCTGAGCTATCAATTTGACCTGACTTTTTTTTCTCATTTTATTAATTTGTTCTGTGAGGGTTACCTTCATTTCTTTCCTTTTTTTTCTTTGGTTTTTTGGTTATGACTGATAATTATTTATTTCTTACAGGTGCTGTCAGATTTGGAGCGTTCAGTCTGTAGAATGGTAAACAAACAGGTAATTTGTGGTTCAAATTAAACTTGTGGATCCTTTTGCTTCTTCTTGTGTTACCTTAGGTTGAAGCTATCTTTGGAGTTGATTAAATTTTAACAAAATTGGCATGCATACAAGCTAGCAGAGTGACAGAGTTAGAGAGAGTAGGCCACGTATGGAGTTTCAAAGTAAAGAGGATATTCTTTAATATCAGATGTGGTTTTTATTAACTTTCTTTTATGCAGGTTGCCACAATTGCGTGGCTTGAAGCTGATTCTGTTTGTGGCAGTCACTCAGTTGCAATCCCTATTGTGCTTGTTCTTCCATACCTCTGGCGTTTGTTGCAATGTCTTCGTCAATATAAGGATACCAAGGACAAAACGTCTCTCTTCAATGGTATGATCTCTTGATAACTTCTTTGCTTTAGCTGTAAAATGTCCTGTTTATCATTTTCTTGTTGTGTAAAATGTAATGAATCTTTGTTCTTTATTTAAACCATGATTCAATATGTATTCCATAATCACTTAAAAGCTAAAACCATCTCTCTGATTGTGCCGTACAAGGACTAAGCTTTTCTCCTAGCTTTTGAGACTCCTCATTTCTGTTTAATAGACAAGGGCTTCATTCTGTCTGTCTCCACAAAGTTTCTCACTGAATAGTGATGGATTTGAGTGTCTCCACTTGAGTCTTAAGAAGTTCTGAATTCACTTCAATTTTCAAGTCTAGATGTTTTCATGGGCTGTCATTTTGGTTTTTGACAATTTTCTTGTCTGTGGGACACAGAATGCTGTGCAAGCTGAGAAAAGTGTTTTAATTGTGTATATGACGAACTACCTTTTTCAAATTTTCTTGGTTACTTGCACACTTGTATTTGCAGTATGAACACTTTATTATCTACAAGACATGAGTTGATTTTTGATAATTTGTTTTCCCTCAAAAATCATGTTTGTAACTATGACATTTGTTTAATAAGTTGGCTGTCCAATAATTCTAACTCTTTTTGCACTTGTTTTCAGCCTTAAAGTATTCGACTGCTGTACCAGTGATCTTCTTTTCGGCCCTTAAATATCATGTCTTTCCTGAGAAGTGGACAAATCTGTATCGGCCACTTTGGCTTCTCTCAAGCATCATTAATTCACTCTACTCATTTTACTGGGATATAACACGAGATTGGGATTTAAGGTATTTCGTGAACCATCTTTCTTTTAAGTTGATAGCCTTTTATGTTATATAGATCTATACCACATCGATTAAATTGTTACATGAACTTAAGATCAATTAAGTATATTGCATTGTGCTATTTCCTAATCTTTGAAGATAATACAAACAAAAGCCATCAGAGTAGAAAGTCATGTGTGACTTATTGAGGTTACCTTTGTCCTTTCTCTACTAAAAGAAGACCTTAATCCGCAATGCTTCCTTGCATGCCTCCCATTTTTGCAAGTTTTTATGACAACTTGCCACTTTCATGATTTTTTTAATACTTTTCACAACTTATTTTATAAAAGTTGCAATTTTGTA
The DNA here is from genome assembly GCA_020226215.1 of Sindora glabra. NCBI lineage: Eukaryota > Viridiplantae > Streptophyta > Magnoliopsida > Fabales > Fabaceae > Sindora > Sindora glabra. The sequence continues at coordinate 39,383,693 of CM035235.1, read as the reverse complement.
TGAATTTTGCATGTAACAAGTACACAAAGAGTTTTCACAGATCTGCAACTTTTTATGAAAAAATTATAACTTGGTAGAAAAAAAATTGTGAAAAGTATGGAAATTTGCTCTTCATTTTGCAAGTCCCACATGCATACTCAAGTGTGTGCAGAAGCCGATCCCATCAAAATATGTGCTAGAACATCTATTTTGCTTCATTTTTCCTTGTCGCACTTCTCTCTCTCTCTCTTTTTACCCCTAGCATTATATCACATTGAGGCTAAGTGTTGGATGTGGGGGAATTTTAGCTAGGGTTCTCTCTTCGGAGAGGAACTCTGTAACCAACAAGCTATTGCTTATTGGACTGTTGTAACTTTATTTGCACCATCAAATTTCCATCTTTCTTCCTTCCTTGCTTAATAGTTTCACTCTAATGGGATTGGGGAGATGGCTGATTCTTTAATATGCTCTCTCCATAGTGATTTACTGGTGGTGAAATGTCTTTTCCATGTTTTGCAGTGGCTTTGCCCGCATATTCAAGTCCAGCAAGCCAAGTCTACTTTCCAACATGTTCTATGGACAACAATGGGTAAGAAGCAAATTGGTGCCTCTGGCATGATCAGACTAATTTACAATGGCCTTATTTTGATCAATGGGAGGGGTGAACCGTAAAGAAGCAGATGCTTATGAGTTATGCTAGTTGCATGATGAGATTAGCTTACAGTGATCTCTGTGTGAGAGGGGGTGTGTTTTACAATTGTGTTTGTATCGAGTGTATTAAGGGTAGCTTTAGTTGGAGTTGCCGACTGCCCAATTTGGTGGAACCACAAATGAATTCATGGGAGGCCTACCAAATTGTGATAGTCGACGGTTACAATTGAAGCTGACATTATTGCATTCCATTGGCATGCCTCACAATTATGTATATTCCCATCTCTTACAAAGGAGTGGTGCTAACCAAACAATGAGCTAGCGCATAACAGTTTCTCTATGTGAGAGGGGGGCATCTCATACTTTTGTATGGGCACGCACTCACCCCTTACAACGGACTGGCACTAATCTCACAACGAGACTAGCTCACAACAGTTTATATGTGAGAGATGGCGTGTCTCACAATTATGTGCGGGCCAATTCTGTTATGCATTTAGTAATACTCAATGTATGGATGAATCGATCATGTTGGTAAATTGTAAGTCATCAGATTGAATGTTCAAAAGGAAAAAAGTTGAAAATGTGAGCCATTGGATACCTAATGCATGGATGAATTTGATGTATGAAAGAACTTAACATATATGGGAGGCTCCCACCTCACAAGAGAGGTGTTACTTGCCCAGTGACAATAGCTCACAACTGTCTCCTTATGAGGGAGGGTGCATGTCACAATTATTTTCGGAGCCCATCCATCTAAGAGTGAGAACACTGTGAGCGGTTTAGTTGAACAATTACTCATTTTTATTCTACTTCTTTAGTTGCAAAAGAGACAACGTAACTTCATTAGATTGGCAAAACTTCTAAACTGACATATTTGAGTTGCAGGTATACTTTTGGGTTATTGGAAGCAACTTTATTCTGCGGTGCTCATGGACTTACAAATTGTCTGCTCATCTCCGCCATAACTACCTTACGGTGTTTACAATTGCTGCTCTGGAGATTTTCCGGCGATTCCAATGGGCATTTTTCCGGGTGGAGAAGGAATGGAATAAAATTAACAGGACTGGCGTTCAGCTAGCTGAAGTGCCAAGGGAAGACGAGAAATTGCTTAGCTCTAATGTTCATAATGTATAAAAAAAAAATTAATTCCTATAGGCCATTCAATTTTGTGAACAGATTCATTATAATTCATTCTTTTAGGCTAATATTAGATCTAATCCCCAGTCGTTTCTCTTTTTAGCATTGATTGAAAAAAAAAATTCAGATTTCCTTTTTGTTGATATTGCTAGTGTCAAAATATTATTTGGGTCTTAGTAGTTGAAAAATTGAAGTCGTTGATGACTCTGGTAACAAATTGAAATTATGTCAAATTTAATTTGATTTCGTTGGATTATATTTTAGGATTGTGTTTCAATATGCAATATTTTGTGATTTTTTTTCTGTTTATCTTTATGAAAGGTTACAATCAACAAATCAAAATTGCAACATAAATAATTTTTAATGATTTAGTCAAAACTCCTCTATATGATACTTGGAAAACTATGAATATTATTTTTGGGGTAAAGTATACGTTACAGCAGGAAGTTTAGTTAAATGATAAAAATGGAAGTTTAGTTAAATGATAAAAATGGCACATAAAATTTTAAAATTCTACACTAAGACCCAACGAAGTCTTGGTAAAAAATAAAAATGTTAAATTTATGGTTAAAACAAACAACAAAGACTTCATCTTCGATCTCTTCCTCCCCCGCCCCCCCTTTCCATCATGGTTTTCTCGTCAAAATTTATATCCAATATGAAGAGTTCATAAACAACTAGTTTATTCTTATAAAAAAAATTAATTTATACATTTTTTATTAGAAAAAGAGCCAATTCAATTGAATCATAATTCCACCATATCATATTTTTTTTAAAGAGGAATTCAATGGAATTATTCCAAAATGTTCCCAAATAAATTTCATCTAATATAAAGGAGCAAAACGCAAGTCGAAAATAAAAGGAATAACTATGTTTAATTTATGCGACTCATTTACATGTATCTAACGAATTGTGATGTGATGTAAAATAAACAACAAAATTGATGGAATATGAGGGTTAATTATGTAGAAATAACAGAAGTCTGTTGTTAAATGGATATAGTGCAGTAATTTGAGTGGGACAGGCGAGGAATTATTCTACTGTGGTCCAAAGTAAGTTAGGCAAAGCCAAACATAAAGAATGAACTTATTAAATCTTATTAAAAATGTATAAATTAATTGTTCTTGAACTCTATTTAAATTTCGTACAAATTCTAACAAGTAAAATATGATGGAGAGTAAGGTTGGCAATAAGTCGAGTTAGATCGCAAGGTATTTAGAATTCAATTTAGTTTTTAGTTTGATGAGTTAAGGTCATGAACCAAATGAGCGATACATAAATTGAACAATTTAGTTCATAAATTAAATGAGCTGAGTTTAAATTTAGGGATGTTTAACTCAATTGTAGTATGAGCTTGTTTGAATAATATTTATAATTTAAAATTAATTAATATATTTATATATATTAATTATATTATAATATATATTTTAAAATAAATACTTGTTCCAAAGAAAAACTATTAACCATTATAATTGTAATTTAATGTTTGCATTTGAATTTGAATTTGAATTAAAATAAAAAATAGAGTTATTGATTGATATCATTAATGTTATTTTCATTTTGAAATCAATTGTTTGATTAAGTTAAATATAATTTAAGAATATCATTTAAGAGGGATGGGAAGGTATGAATACTTTCCAAATAAAAGTTCATATGAAATATTATAAAAAGTAGGTATAAATATTCTTACTATAAAATAAAAGTGAATGAGAAATTTTAAAACTATTAGAACCATGAGAAAGTAATCGATTCATACTTATTAATTGGTTTAAGGATAGTTCAATATTTTTATATGGTTTTAAACACTTCCAATTCTAATGATAAGTCAAACTAGACGTATTTAGTTCATAGATTTTCTAATTAAATCAGTTGGTCTATTTTGACTCTTGAGCATTCGTTCAAGTTTATTAAGTTACGAGATTGAGTCGAAGAAATTAGTTTGAATTGAATTCAAATCAAGTTATGAGTTAAATAAAATTATATTGAGTTAAGTTTGAGTTGAGATTAGCTTAACTTAACTCAACTTGACTCATTGCCAATCCTATAGAAGAAGGAAAGGAAAGGAAAGGAAGAAAGATAAAACATGAGGTCTTTATAGGTAGTTTTAATTATAAATTAATAGTTTCACTTTCTTTTTCAAAGTTCAAGAGAGTTTACTATAAATTTTAAGGCTCATATAACATTTTCATCACTCAACTAAATATAGGGGTAATGTGTATTTTTTTACTATATTTTGTAGAGATTCCATGAGTATACTTATCATGATTGCTTATTTTATCTCCATTATTATTGGACATCATCCAATTTTACATTTAATTTTTATTGACATTCTAAGGGGCCGTTTGGTTCAAACTGGGGAAAGGGAATGAAATTGGGAAAGGAAATTAAGGGGAAAGGAAAGGAATGACTCTTGATTACTTAATCTGTTTAGTTCAAACAGGAAAGGGAATCAAGTATTTTTAATTTACTTTATTAATAATTATTACATTAAAAATAATATATTTATAATTATTTTTAAAATAATTATTATAATTATTATCTTATTATTTTTATTTTATTTACTAATATTATAATTTTTATAATTATTTATTATTAATTATTAACATCTTATTAATATTATTTTTATTAATACTCTATTTTAACTATTATTAATATATTAATAATAATTAATATTATTATAATAATTTTAATAATTATTATTTATTTAATTATTATTTTTAATATTTATAATTTTATTAATATTATTATTAATTATTAATAATTTAAAAATATTATAATATTAAAAATAATAATTATTAAAAATATTATAACATTATTAATATAATTGAAGAATATTATAATATTTATTATTTATTTAGTATTTAATAATATTATAATATTTTTAATTTATTAAAAATTAATATTATTAAAATAATAATTAAATAAATAATTATTATTAAATATTATTTAAAAAATAAATAATATTAATTTTTAATAAATTAAAAATATTATAATATTATTAATATAATTAGATAATATTATAATAATAATTATTTATTTAATATTTAATAAAAATATTTATTTATTAAATAAATATTAATAATATTATTAATATAAAATAATTATTATTTATCATAATTATTATTTATTAATATTATTAATTTTTAATAACTTAAAAATATTATAATATTATTAACATAATTAAATAATATTATAATACTTATTTATTTATTATTTATTATTTTTTATTATTTTATTATTATTAATTATTAATATTAAAAATATTATAATATTAGAAATAATAAGTATTAAAATATTATAATATTATTAATATAATTAAATAATAATAAAATATTTATTATATATTTAATATTTAATAATATTATTAATATATAATGATTATTTAATAATATTATTAGAGAAGATAAGAAAAGGGAATGAGATTCCCCAAGGAGTGGGGGGGAATCACTATTCCCTTAAATGGGGTAATCCCATTAAGGGAAAAAGGAAAAAGGGAATGGATTTTTTCTCAATCAAACAAAAATAAAGGGAATGAAACCCTACAATTTCCTTTCCTTTTTCTGATGACCCCGAACTAAACGGCCTCTAAATATTTTGAATGAATAATCCAATATTTCATGAGAAAATATAAACCTAAAGATTTTAACCATACTATTCAAGGAGAGGTGTTCTCACCCAAACTAACAAATAAAGATCAAATATTAATTTTTTGTAACTTTTAATATTTAAAAATTGAAAAATCAAATTTTCCATGCATATATTGTTGTAAAAAAATTTCATTCATGTAAGAAAAAATTTCTAGATCATCATATACCAAAGGATAATTTAATCATAAAATAGGATAAAAGAATATTGTATGTACATTTAATTGCAATTCTAGATTAATCACTAAAATTCCATACCTTTAATTACACAATTGCTCTTGTATGAAGTAATTCGAAACATCAAGAACAAAAGAAATTTGTAACAAGGGCTTAGATTCCCTTTATCATATCTTACTATTTGTTTTCTAACAAAAGAAATTGTTTTTATACTCTCATAGGATAAAAATATAGTTTTGTAAGTTATCAAAAATAGGAGATTCCTCGTTAATTATTTGGGTTAGGTCATATATCCTACAATCACATAATCTAAACCAATTAATTTACATTTGGGCCTAATATCGTTATACCCATAATATAATAGTCACATTTAATTGGATATTAAATAATATTAGCATTAATAACTTTATTTAGAAATTAATAGGAGACCCAAATTTTTCAACACACACACACATATAGAATGAACACATGTTAATAAAGTTAACTTACATACACACAAAAAATTGTTATTTTCAAATTCCATAGTTGAAAATGCTATTGCTTTCTTTTTTTCCAGATAAGAGCAAAAGGACACATGTCTCTTTAACCAAGATAAAATAAGATTTTATATTATACTAGCTCTCGTCACCCGTGCATTGTACGGAGGTATATCTATTTCAATAATATAATTTTATAATTATATATTAATATTTACATAGAAGATTAGATAAAAATTTGATTAATATATAAAACTAATAGCTTTAAGAAAAAAGTTATTTCTCCACTAATTTTGCTTAACATTTAAAAAAATATTTGATTTTGAGTTCAACTATCATATTAATTGAATATTATTTTTTAATATAATTATTATCATTAATATTAATATTTAATAACATAATTTACGATAAAAATAACTTTTTTGTAATATTAATATATTTTTTTATTTACCACATTATAATATAAAATAAAATTTTGAAAGTAGTAATTTCATATTAGGAATAAATATTTATTTTAATAATATAATATTATAATCATATATTAATTATTTATAAAAAATTAGATGAAAAATTGATTAATATATAACCAACAACTTAAAAAAGATCATTTCTCTGATTCTAAGATATATGAAGGAAAAGGTAGCTCATAAAAGAAATTTTAAGAAAAATTAAGAGAGAAAAAAAGTCATCTCTCCACTCATTTTACTTAATATTCAAGTAGGTAATTCATTTTTAATTTATTTTACTAAAAAATTGATTTTGAATTCAAACATTACATTAATTAGATATTATTTTTTAGGATAATTATTATAATTAATATTAATATTTAATAATATAATTTATGATAAGAATGGATTTTTAAATAGGAATATATTTTTTATTTATCACATTACAATATAAAATAAACTTTTAAAAGTAATAAATTAAAATTCCCAAATTACAACATACATGTTAATTAAAATTTAATATATTAATATCAAATATTTTATATTTTTTAAATTTATATGGAAGAGAGAAATAGCTTTTGGATAAAAAACACCTCATATTTAATATTTTTAAAAGCTATACTATAATAAAATTTCTTTCCTAGAATATAATTAAAAATATAAAATAGTGAACAAATTAAAAGTATATAATGAGTAACAAATTTTTGGAAGAAGAATTGATCTATCTCTTAATTGAAATTTAAGAAAAATATGTTAAGGATATAAAGGAGAAAAAAGGTAAGAGAAATAATATAATTATTAAGGAATATAATAATAAAAAATAATTAATTAATTAGATTGTAAAATAAAACTAAATTTATAATTATCATAATGAGAGTTTATCAAATAAAAATGAACTATCGAAGTATTTAATGATAGAGGTCATTCAATAGATAGGTGTAAGTGAGATAGTTTATTTGTTTATAAAAGTAAAAGGTGATTTTATGAAATGAAGATAAAGAGAAAATGTATTATAGATGAAAGTTTATAAATTTTAAATTAGTTATAAAATGAGATAAAGATAAAGATAAAAAATTTCTAATTAAATCAAATGAAGATAAAAAATTAAAAATTATAAATAAAATCAGATAAAAATAGAGATAAAAACTTTTTAAATTTCAAAATAGAAAATATTGCATTTGTTTATCTCAATATTTTTATACAAATATAAAGTAATAAAAATGACCTATACATATATATTTTAACTGCAAATTTTAAAATAAAAAATATTGTATTTGTTAATTTCAATATTTTCATATAACTCAAGTAATAAAAAATAATATATACAAATATATTATCAACTGTAAATTTATGAATTTTATAATTAATAGTTTTATGTTCACATGGTAGTTTTCTCCATTCCACAATTTTCTTCGATGAAATAGTTAAAAAATTTATCTAATGAAATAAAATATATAAACTATATAAGAATATATACTTTTGCAATTTTATACATAAAAAATTTATAGAATCAATTAAGTTACAATTTTTCTTTAAAAAGTAAAAATTAAATGAAATAAAATACTCATAAAAAAACCATCAAATTGTAAGGAGGATTCTATGGTATAAATATGAAAAATTCTTGTATGATATACAACACACCACGTGGCTTAATTTTGATATAACGATGGCGTGACTTGGAATTATAGCCCTTGATGTTTTGGGAACAAGTCACCGTGCCTTTTAGTTATCAAATGAGGGAGGCCAGATATCAAATTACGAAATCACCTTTGTTCTGGGAAGACCTATAAATCTAGAAAGTATAAAGGAGGCTCTGGTTTAGGAGTGATTATCGATCGGTTAATAACAGTTAATATTAATTTTTAAATTGATTATTCTTAATTAAAATATAATTTTTAATTGATTGAATCCGACTGCATGACCTTAATTGAATTTAATCGATAAATTTAATTTTAGTCAATTAAGTTCAGTTAAGGTCGGTTTAAAATTTGAAAAAAAATTTAAAAATATCTAACTAAATTAATTTAAAAGTTAAAATTAGTTTATAAACACATGTTAATACTATAATTTTATTAATATAATTATAATAAGAAGTAATTAAGTATTAAATTATAAAAATAATTAATAAAATTTTAAATATAAATTTTTAAATAAAAAATTAATATAAATTTTGGTTGGTGGCGATTAAGTTTGATTAATTGTGGGTGAGTTAATTGCGGATTGTGGTTAAGAATTTTCATCCATAATTAATTGACCATTCAAAATTTATAAATTTTCTCTATTTTTAGTCAATAACAATATATTAACTACTCTTAACTGATTAATTTTAGATTTGATTAATCGATTAAGAGCGGTTTAAAAATATTTGATTACCCTTACTTTGGGCAATGCATTGCACATTCTATCACTTGTCAAGTAAATATTAAAATAAGCGATAAAAAGTCTAGTGGATTTTATTAAAAAAATTTAATGTAAAACTTATAAAAAATTACAAATTTTTATTTAAAATTATCTAATTTTTAATAAGAATTTACAATTCATTATATGAAATTTCATAAAAATTTAAAAAATTCTTACTTTTATTTAAAAAATAAATATTCCAATAAAAATATAAAATTTTTTCACAAATTTTGTAAAAATGAAATATGTATTCATATGATTTTTCTAAAGTATATATTGTAGCATAGCCTGCATTTTGTTCTGGTTTGGTACATAAAAGAAAAGATATTTAAAAATTTTAAAATATTTAAAATACATGAATTGTAATCAATATTATTTCAATTTCAATTCTCTTTATCTAGATAATCATTTGTTTAGATAATCCACTTATATCGAAGAATTTTTGTATTTATGTGTTACATAAATTTTAAAAATAAAAATAAAAAACATTTTCCTAACAAAGATCATTTTATAAAAATTTAACTTGGGTAATTTAATAGTTCACCTATTAATTTTTATATTGTGATAGCTTACCATTAATGATGCATTTATATTTTGTTGTCATACCTAATGTACAGAAATAGATTAAGCCCGATCAATGTGATGAACTACATATCAATAAAACATCAAGATCGAAATTTATAGGAGTGGGTAGAATCATGTTCTCAATAAAATGAGAAAAATATATTTTCTTTTATTAATTTTTATCAAATATTTCATTAATAGAAGAATATGAAATATGATTCGTCAATATTAAGATTTTAAAGACACATTATACCAGAGCATCGCACTTTTATGTTTCTATATCAATGTGAAGAATTTATAAAAACTCATATGTCAAATTTTTTATTTTTATAGGATGGAAATTCCTTCTTCACATGTTAGAATTTAATTGAAAATTTTGAATTATAAAATTAACTAAATTAAATTCTCATTATAAACCATTTAATATAACAATGATAATGTGTTAATATAAGTTGATTATTTATTAGTGATAATAATGATTGTGAAAATTTATAATAATAATTTTTTGATAACTAAAATGGATAAAATTTATTTATAAGTCATTTTCTACTCGATCTAGTAATTCTATAATAACAAACTATATATTTCCATTAGCATCCGATCATATAACCTTCAAAGATAATTTTATACAATCAAAATGATTAAGAAGAGTGATTCTTATAATTGACTTGTATTGTAGATAAAAAAGGGGTACAAGTATTGGTCATATCATGATTAAGATTGTGATTTAGTAAACTTCTAAATTTTTATATTTGAATATAAATATAGCTAGAAGCACGACTATTTATGTAATCATTAATTTATAAAATTTATTGGCATATAATTATTAGTTTAAATTTGATCTATTGTAAGTGAAATATATTTTATATTATTAATTAATGAATAAAAAATATATTATTAAAAAGTTATGAATAATTAATCATCTTTAATTACAATAAAAAAATTTAATACTTCTTATTTATATTGAAACAGATAATAATATAAAATTAATTTATCTAAGCGATAGATTAAATTTAAATCCCATGATATTGTGCCTATTCCTATACTTATATTATTAATTTCTATATCCAAATATGAATATAGCTGCAAGCATTAGCATTGATGTAATTATTACTTTATAAAATTTATTTGTATATAATCATTAGTTTAAAATTGATCTATTGTATGTATAATATAATTTATATTATTAATTAATGAATAAGAAAAAGATATATCATTAAAAATGTGAGTAATTAACAATTTTTAATTACAATAAAAAATTTTAACAACTTTTTATTTATATTGAAGCACATGATAGTATATAATTAATTTATTATAACAATGGATTGAATTTAAATCTCATGATATCATGCCTATTCCTATGTTTTTCAATAAATAATCAACATCAAATTCGCATAATTTTTAAACTCTTTTTATTTAAGTAGTCAACAAATTATTTTAAATTAAGGTATTTTAAATATTATATGGGATTACACTTTCTTTCTAAATTGTTGTATCTAAATGCTATTTTGTGAATGCATTTTATATGAATCTTATTAACGAGTATACTAAGAAAATTGGCTAAAAATATTTAATGATATTAAAATATAATTTCTCTGAAATTTATGAAATTTATAAAATTAATAAATAATAAATAAAATTGATAAGTGAACTTTAATCTTAAAAAAATAAAAATATGTATTATAATGAATGGTACTAAGAAATTCTCAACAAATATAGCGAATATTGAGAAAAATAAAAGTTATTAAGGAGTTATTAAGGACATATACGGTGAAAAGAAAAAGCATACACAGTGAAGAAAATGTGAAAGAAGAAATATGTCTTCCTAAAGGCCTTATTCATAATTTCAATTGTGGCACGCTTAAAGTAGTACTGCTAATTTGCTGTATCTTTACCGACTACATTCACTTCTAAAAGTAAAAGTTTCCGCCTATCACACATGTATTGAAAGATTATTGTTGACGGCCAAAAAAAAAAAAATTATTGTATACAATGCAACATTTTTAAATTTGCACCATAGAAACCTCCAAATTTTAATAATTTTATGTTATAGTGGACTCATTAAATATCATTCTACTTGTTAACTAAAATTTAAAATTTAAATATCAAATATTTTTTTTAATTTACATGAAAGAGAGGGGTAGCTTTTAGCAGGAAAATACTAATAAAAAATTCATATTTAAGTATTTTTTAAAAATTTTATTATAATAAAAATTCACTAAAAAAATTTCATCCAAAACTTAAAAAAAATCTTATATAGACACACAATAATATCATAAATCATTGCTTTTTTAAAAATCATGGCCAATTATACTTATGCAGTCACAAATTTATAAAAAAAAAGCAGAAAAATTAAATTTTTTTATATAATCATATATATAAAATAGCTTGTTTGAAGTTTAAGAAAAAAATATATTAAGAACATGGAGGATAAAAATTAAAAAAATAAAATAAATATTTAGGAAAATATTATCAAAAAAAGTAATTAATTAGATTATAAAATAAAAATAAATTATCATAATGAGAATCTATTAAATAAAGATGAACTATTATGCTATTTAGTAAAAATTATTGTTAGACACTACACTCAAATTTTCTTAAAGAAAAAATGATGTTAATAGAAATAAATTTGACGTTAGATTTAAATTTTCTCTGATGATTATAAGTGGGATTATTTATTTATATATGTGGGCAAATTAGGATTTTATCAAATATTTATGAAGTAAAAGTATATTGTAAATGAGAGTTTGCAAATTTTCAATTAGATTTAAAATATGATAAAGATAAAGATAAAAAAATTTCTATTTAAATCAAATGAAGATAAAAAATTAAATTTTTTTAAATAAAATTAGATAAAAATAAAGATAAAATAATTTTTAAATTTTAAAATAGAAAATACTATTGAATTCATTTGCAAATTTGTTGAGTTTAGTTACAAATCTAATTTTTTTTTCAAATTTACAGAAACAACAGTTCATATGGAGTTTCACTCCTTTCATAATTTTCCACAAAATGCATAAGTATCTTTTCCTATTAAAGAATGTGTCAAATAATTAAAGAATTTATTTAATGAAATAAACCTTATGAAAATATATATTTTTGCAATTCTTATACATAAAAAATTTCAATAAACTAATAAGAATGAATTAAGTTATAAATTTAAAAAATAGAAATATAATCAAATAAAGCATTCATAATAAAAAATAGACAATCAAATTAGAACAATAATAGAATTAAAAAAAAATAAATCATAAAAAATAATTTACATAATATGAACAGTATCGAGTAGTTACAAAAAGTTAAAAAGTAGTAAGTTCTCATAAAATAGAAAAAAATGAAGATAAAATTCTTATATTAAAACAAAGTATAGAAGGAAAAAATAAAATATAAATGTAATTTAAAGAGCTTTTTATGAGATTAGAATAATTTGTTATTTATAAATTCAAGTGGTAAATAAAAAATAATTTAAATTAAAATTTTATTTTGATTTAATATTAAAAGATAAATAGAGAAAAAGTGATAAATTGACATGTGATAAATTATAAAAATGATACTTATCATAACAAATAAGAAATATCATGACTAATATATAATATAGAGATAAATATTTTATTAGGTAATTATAAGATATAATCATAATAATCACCAATAAAAAATCAGATTTAAATAGTTAAATTATTTATTTTAAATAAAGTAATACAATTTAACAAATTTATTTATGAACAACAATTTCTTTTTTATTAAAAGTGATTTTAAACAAGTTACGACCATAATAGGAAGAAGGAGGGATAGTTATAAGACTTGTTTTATATAAATAATTAATAAGTTAATTAATAATTTATAACTAATAATTAATAACTAATAAGTTAGTTAATTGTGGATGAAATATTTAACAAAATTAATTGTTAAATTAGTTAGAATAATAAAATAACATATAAGGATATATTAATAGAAATGAATATATAATTAAAATAAATTAATTCATATTTATGTAAAAATTAAATTATATTAATACAATTAATATATTTAAAAATAAAAATATAATATTTATAATTTAATTAATTATATTTTATAGATATATATTTACTTACATAATTTTTATTTTATTATTTATAATAAAATTATAATTGCTTAAAATATAGTTACTTATAATTACAATTACTTTATTATATTTTATGATATCACATATTTATCTACATATGTATTTTTATATATTTATAATTAAAAATTAAGATATAATTATATTAAAATTAAATTAATTATAATTTATAAGAAAAATAATATTTAAGTTTATGTTATGAAGAGTGTGGATTGTAAATTAATAAAAAAAGGTAATAGATTTGAAAAAAATTAAAAAGATAGTAGCTTATAAGTTACAAGCTATTTAAAATAATTTATTAAATTAAAATTTACTTTTTAATAAGCTAATACATAAAACACTTTAAAGATTAGTTTATAATTTATAATTTATTGATCAGACTAATAAATTATAAATTAATTTATTTGTTGTACGAAATATCACCACGCATGTCACATCTCTTATTTACTATCTAATTTTTAAAAAAATTACTTGTTCTGATTAGAGGTATTATTATCAAAATTTACGGAAGTTAATACACATTTAAGTATGATGTGTGTGCAAGTGTATTTTACTTTTAATTCTTATTAATTTATTGCTAACACATTGTTTTCATTATTTCTATTTGTTCCTTTAAATATTTCTTTTATGTTCACTTTTATTGTTTTCAATTAGTCTAGACCTCGGTATTGCTAAGTAGTATAAAGAAAAAATATTTTTATTATAATATATTTTAAATAAATTAAAATTTTAATAAAAAGTATTACTAGAATAAATTAATTAAATGCTTGATATTTTAATAAAAATAATTTAATATTAAAATTAAAATTAAAATTAATCATTTAAATTTATAATTATTTTCTTTATATCAATTTTTAAATATTTTATTTTAAATTAGTGGATTGCTATCCTCCATGTCCAAAGAGGTTAGCAATTTTTACTTTTTTGATTTGTATGAAAAAAATATGTTATTAATTTAAAAAGAATGAAATAAAATAATAAAAAGTCTTATGGTAAATTTACTATTATTAGCAATTAATTTAATTAATGAATATATTTTTTTTATAGAGATGAGATAAAATGAGTGAAGCTAATTCAAATATTTTAAATTAATTAATTTTTTATTTATATTACTTGAATATCTTTTATTATTTTATTATAATTAAATTAGTGATATAATCTTTTCGTTCAAATTAAATAGTAAATATTGCTAAGTTCTATATGTGAATGTAAAGGTTAACAATTTCTTTTAAATTATGAATATATCAGTTGCAACTTTACAATTTGCACATTGTTATTTTTATTTTATCTAGTTCCTCATGTGCTATCCTTTTTTCTATTGCCTATTTCTATTATTTGTGACTTTGTCATCATTGAATAATGTAAATATAACATAATACTTTTAATTATAAAATATTTTAAATATAAAAATAAACATTAAAAATTAAATTATAATATTTTTATAATATTCTAATATTATGATGCTCATTTAAAATTTATTTATAAAAATAAAGTTAAAAAAATACAAAATATCCTATTCAATTTTGAGATAATTAGATTTTACCCTCTTCAATTTTAAAAATTTGAAAATCACTACTTTAAATTTCACAAAACTCACAATTAACATTTATTGTTAACTTAATTAACTATTTTATCAAATTACATATTTTTTATGAGATTTTTTAGAAAGGATCATAATATTATAATATATTAATTTATTTTATCATTTTTTATATAATTTTGTAACTCATTTTGTAGTATTTAATTAAAATTTCATATATCTAATTTAATTTCTAGAAATTATATGCAAAAAAATAGCAAGATAAATTAACTTATTATAATATTGTAATTCTAGCTAAAAAAATTCATCTAAAGAGTATGTAATTTAATAAAATGCTAAAATAAGTTGATAACAAGAGTTAATTCTAAAATTTTTATAATTGAAGGAGGTAATTTTAAATTTTTAAAAAAGTTAAAGGTGGTATTTTTTATTTTTAATAAATTTAAAAAATATAAAATGTCTTCTTTAATTTTAAAAACTTAAAAATAACCCCTTTAAACTATACAAAACTTAAAATTAATATTCATCAATAATTTAATTTACTATTTTATTAAATTTTATTATTTTTATGATATTTTTAAATGGAAATTGCGATATTATTGTAAGTTAGTTTACCTTGTTGTTTTTACAAATAATTTTTATGCTACATAAATAATATGAATTAAATCAAATATATAGAATTTTAAATAAATAATAAAAAACAAATTGTAAAATTATATGTAAAAAATGATAAAAAAATATATTATAATAATATGATTCTTATTTAAAAAATTTATAAAAAATATGTAGTTTAATAAAATAATTAATTAAGTTTACAATAATTATTAATTTCAAATTTTATGAAGTGTAGAGGAGTAATTTTTAAATTTCTAAAATAAAAAGAGATTTTCATTTTTTCCCTAAGTAAATTTATAACTGTGACAATATGAGTTTGTTTAATTACTAGTTTTAAAAATAAAATTTTTTGTTTGATAAACTATTTATAAAATTTATTTTTGAAATTATTATTTTAAAAATAAAAATAATAAATTTTAGATATTTTTCAAGTCTTTTTATTCTTGATGATAGTTTTATAACTAAAAATGTTACTTATTTGATTCATCAAATCTTACTAATTTTTTAAAGATAACCTTGAAAAATATTTTTAAAAATAAAAAAAAATATATCTAAAATGTAAGAACGCGAGGGGGATAAAGCAGAACCAACGGCCAGCCGTAGCCCGTAGGTATTCCATTTCCAGGCACAGCCCAAGCTACTCAAGGATCGCATAATTCTTTCTGCTTTTGTTTCTCAGTCTCTCTCTTTACGTTGTTTTCTCGCGAATTTCCATTTCCGTCACGAGAGGTTGAAGGATTTTTGCTCCATTTTTCAGAACATTAGCTGCTTGATTTTCCTCAGGTTTGCTACCTTATTCGTACGAAATCTAAGGATCTTTTTGGGTTTTTCTTGTATTCGATTTCTGATGCCTATGGAGCTTCCAGTATATGAGTTTGATCTGGTTGCATTGATCATGATGAAGAGGATTCGTGCCCGTCCATGGTGGATATTTAAGGTTTCTTTTCTGGGGTATAGTTTATTTAATTTAGGGTTTGACAATGGTTTTGGGCATTGCGACTAAGGTATATGAACAATTTTGGATTCCATTACCATCGACGTGCCTCATTGATTTTACTTTTGACGGGGATTGAAGGTTGTACGATCTAATGGTCTGCTGTTATCTTGTTTTGTTTTAATCGTTACCGTATAAGTAAGAATTGTAGCAATTTGTTCTTGATGGATTACTGTAAGTTGTTCTTTGAGTATTGGAATGGGTAATTTGGGAAGGAGATTTTGGGTTATTGATGGAAACTCGTGTCGGTGACTCGTGCAATCTGCGCCGCCCACTTTTGTTGGAGTTAATCGAAGAGAGCATAAGTAATCAAAGGTTTTATTGATGGAATTCTGTGCCTGATTTGGGTTGTTGTTGGAATATGTTTTATAGCATGGATATAATGGCTGCAAGAAGAACTAAACGTGTCAGTGGGGAAACTTGTGCATATTGGCTTGCTGGGAGATGCAACAGAAACCCTTGTCGGTTTTCACATGGAGAAGAACTATCTCCAATGGCATGTCGAATTGTGTCTGGTGCTTATCCATATGCGAAACAGTCCTATTCCCTTGCTGAAAAGACCCGAGAATATAACTCAAAGAAAGTATCAATTAAGAAGAGTGGAGGAGGTATAACAATTCCTACTAGGACTACTCAGAAGTCTTCAAGTATCTGCAAGTATTGGATAAATGGCAATTGTGTACGCGGTGGCAAATGCTGGAACTTACATACATGGTTTTCCGGGGAGGGATTTTTAACACTAGCAAAGCTACACGAACACAAGAAGGTGATTGTATCTCATCTAAAAATTCAATCCAAACTTTTGCTTACACATGAGAGTGGTTTTTCTTCTCCAACCTTAGTGTATGATTTCCACAAATTCAATAATTTCAAATTTGTTTCTATTTAATGTTTAATTCACCTTTAATCCTACAAACATAATGTGATTGTATGCTATTGGATTTGTGAGTGATGGACAAAATCATAATTAATCTGGTCTTCATCCTTGATTTTTGAAGACTTAATGCAAGACTCTATCTTATTAGATTGTGTTGTAATAATATATGCCCTTTATTTTGATTGTTTTTTATGTCTAAATACACAAGACTTTGCAAAGCAGGCCATCACTGGAATTACACTCCCAGTTGGATCAGACAAACTTTATTCTAGCAGTAATGATGGTACAATTCGGATGTGGGACTGTAATACTGGTACATGTGCTAATGTAGTAAATCTAGGCGCTGAAGTTGGGTCTTTGATAAGTGAAGGTCCATGGGTTTTTGTGGGTGTGCCCAATGCTATTAAGGTAAGGGCTTGCTTCAGTTCTTAATCCATTTCAATCATGCATTGTCTTATGCCTGTTTTAAAGTTTAAAATTTAAGCTCACTTCATGATATTTTTGTTTTGAAGGCTTGGAATATTCAAACAACTGCTGAGTTTGTTCTTGACGGACCTCATGGGCAAGTATTTGCCATGGTTGTTGCTAATGATGCACTTTTTGCTGGTGCTCAGGTAACTACTATATAGCTTTTGGCTATATTGATGCTTGGTCAGACTTCTGTCTTTTCCCCAGTTCCTTTGTAGCATAACTGATTTAGCTCTCCTTTTACATGAGATCGATCATTTAGTTCTTTGCTTTACAGGATGGTCTTATTTCAGTATGGAGAGGCTGTTCTGAAACCAAGTCTCCTTTTGAACTGGTCGCATCACTAAGTGGCCACACTAGAGCTGTGATTTGTCTAGCTGTTGGAGGCAAGATGCTGTACTCTGGTTCCATGGACCATAGCATAAAGGTAGCGCTCTATGAATCGTCTAGTTGATGATCTATAATTTAATTCTTGAATTTTTGAGAGCCTTTTCTTTTCTTTTTTCCCCTTTCTTCTTGTTGCAATTTAACTTGAAATGGTGAGAGTTTGTTCTTCTTCTTCTTCTTCTCCTCCCTTTTTTCTTTTTTTTTCTAATGCAGTATTATCAACACAAAAAATTCTACACTGCATTTAATCAAAGTGAGTATTTGCATATGAACATAAACAAACAATAACAAATGGGATGATCCTTGTTTTTGGTAGAATCTTTATATTGACCCTATGTTAATTGCAACTGCTTGCGAATTCATCCTTAAGGGCTGAATTTGGATGTATGCCAGAAACTAATTGTTATTTTGTTTTCTTCAGGTCTGGAACCTTGATACATTACAGTGTACAATGACACTGAATGGGCATACTGATGTAGTGATGTCCCTTATCTGTTGGGACCAGTTTTTGTTGTCATGCTCATTGGACTGCACTGTAATGGTTTGGGTTGCCACTGGACAAGGGACGTTGGAAGTGATATACACACACAATGAAGAACACGTAAGTGATGTAACTAATGATGCTTTCTACGAGCAAACAAATACATTTATGTTGCATCTTAATATCATTGTTATGCACCACTTGTTCTTATTTTTAATTTTCTTCTTAGTGGGTTACTCATGTTACACATAACATAGGAGCTCTAATATGATTTATATTTTGGATCAACATTGTTATTTGCTCCACAGCATTATAAATTATTATGGTTTTAAAATATATGAAGCCGGAGTTATGTGTGTATAAGATCCATCCTTCCCCCCTCCTTCCAAACAAAAGATGCCTTCATTTAGTTATCAATTGATAAACAGAAATTTTATGGAGTCTGGTCCTTAGAAAAAAGTTGAAAAAACTGATGTTTCTTTTGTCTCCTTTTTGAAACATTACAGGGAGTTCTTGCACTTTGTGGAATGACTGATGCAGAAGCTAAGTCAATCTTGTTTTGCTCCTGCAATGACAATTCAGTTCGTTTATATGATTTGCCATCGTGAGTAGATTTGCCTCAATTTTGTGAAATGTCTATACTATTGTGTTCCCGGTTGCCACTGGTTCAGACCTTGGCCATTTTTAATTTTTTGTTTTGACTCCAGATTTGCTGAAAGGGGTCGATTATTTGCAAAACAAGAAGTTCGAGCAATCGAAATAGGTCCCGGTGGACTCTTTTTCACTGGAGATGGGACTGGTTTGTTGATGGTTTGGAAACGGTTGACTGAATCAAGCTAACACCCACATCATGAGAAACACCCCTTCTGTATAATCAAAACCCTTTTTAATGTGTTTTGTGCATCTTCACCAAGGAACCCAATTTCGCGTTATATACTTTCAACTAAATGTTATTTATTCTGCTACTTATGTTAAAGCAAGACTGAAAATTTGTAATCTCGTCTTGTTGCAAAACCAATAAGGTTGCCATTCGTTTTTGACAAGAAGAAAGTATATTATATATTTGTATTTGCACGTTTAATTTGCATGTCTGAACCAAGGAAATACCGCTAAGATGTAAGAATACACACATGGGAGTAGTGTAATTCTATTGACAGAAGTCTTTTATGAATACTCCAGGATCTTCGATTTTCATCTATGTGAATTTCGCCGTTTTTGTGAGATTTACTAAAATAGAGTGATGGGGTTCTGTAGTACTGATAATACCATTTTCTTGCTGCGGATGTAGTATTCACCTTTGACAAGTAAGAGGTCACCTTCTTTGACAAACAAGAGGTACTTTTGGGGTGCAGTATGTTAGGGATTGCTAAAATTATGGGGCTGGACTGATATTTGCAATAAAAGGCATTGCTTTTGAACGACATTGCCTCATAATTTTGGTAATCTGGATAAATTTATTGGACATTATGATCATAATAATCTAGGTAAGTTTACTTGGTCGGTGAGGAGATTTCCAATAAAATTTGAGAAATTCACTTGGTCAATTTAGATTTAATCCAATTCTATTTAAGGAGGATAAAGTCTTGATTAGACAACGTAATATTATATAATAAGATAGAATAAGCCATCATGATAATATAGGAAAAGATAATATAAGAATAAGATATAATATTATTCAATATTTGATATATAATTGTATAAAAAAATGATAGTATAAAGTTATATTATTAGTTGAACTTGTTAGATGTATATAAAAAGATAATAAAAAAATATTTGTTTGAATAAAATTACTTTTAGTTTGTATTGGATTTGTAGAATCATGCTTTCTTGGAAATGGTGGTAGGTGTAATCAATGGTATTAGGTGGTAGTCAACAATTAATAGCGAATGGTAAGGTAATGATAATAGATGATAGTTAATAATAATGAATAATAACTAATAATGATTATCAATAATGAATGATAATTAATGGTATGGTCAATTGCAGTTAGTGGCAATAGATGAGTGCTAGCGAATGGTGAGTGATGGGGGTGGTGTTCAACGGTGGTGGTCAATGGTTAAAGATAATGGTCAATAGTAATTGTTAATAGTGAACGATGATCAATAATGATAAGTGACAGTAAATGATAATCAACCACTAGTTCCTATCTTGTCATTTGCTGTTAACTTCTCACTTTATTTTGCAAATGTTATCTTTTAAAATAAGAGTAAAAAAAAAGAATCTTTCTCTTATCTTGTCAACTCATATCATTTCCAAAGGGAAATGATAATTTTATCACATATTAACAAGATAAAATGACTTGATCGAATTATTTTATCTGATAGATGCATCAAACATCTATTAAAATATGATAATGTAACTTTATACTATTAACCTTTTCTTATACTATGCTTCAAACCTTAAAAGAGAATACCAAAAGTGTAAGCATATACTTTTCAGTCTTAATAAATGTTTGATGCATCCATTTGATAAGATATTTTTATCTGATCAAATTATTTTATCTTATTGATGTTAGATAAAATTATTATCTCCTTGTGGATATGATATGAGTTGATAGGATAAAAATAAATTTATTTTCTCCTTTTTATGCTTAATTTCAAGCAATGAAATTGTGAAATAAAGTAGAAAGTTATTGGTAAATGGTGAGTTACAAATCAAATGTTGACCATTGCCCACTACCACAATCATTATTGATCACAGTTGATTGCCATTGGCTATTGTTAAACCTAGTTGGCTACCACTCACTATCATTAACACTCATTGTTATTAACCACTGCTCTTAATATCTACCATTGTTGATCACCATTTATTACCACCTATGTTAAATTCTTAAAAATTAAAATTTTTTACAGATAAATAATTAATCAATTACAAGGATGACATAATGATTGAGAATTTTGGTGTAAAATATTTTGAAATTAAATTTAATTAAGGGCGATTAAGTAAGTATAGAGAAGAAATGAAAAAAATCATTTTCTATTTTGCCTTTAGAGCATCACCTTTTACTTCCTTTCTTTTTACCTCAATTTTCTCATTCTTCATCATATTTCTCCTTTCATCCTCCAGGTTATAGAGAGAGAGAAGAGCCTACATCTTTTTCCAACTCTTTTATTTAATGCAAGATTTTAAGTAATTTAATAATTTTTGCACTTTGATCTTTATAAGATTTCCCTTTCATATCTCTTTTTAGGGTTATGATTGATAGAGAAATTTCCATTTTGATGAGCAATAGGGTTTTTAGGTTAAAGAGAAGATTTGGATACTTTAACTTGAAAATTTTGTTTTTTAGTGTGTAGAGACAAGCAAATCACCTCATGTACGTCAAATTTTCCTTTCTAAAAGTAATGACTAACTTTTTAATTTTAGTTTTAGCATTTATTTTATTAATTTGTGGTAGGATTAAGTTTTATATGCATTCAAGAAATTTAAGATTTGAAATGGGTTAAGTTATTATTGTCATGAACTTCTTGTTGGATCTAGTATGTATGATATTGTAATTGAAGTATATGGTGGATTAATTAAGTGATTTGTTGTAAAAGATGAGTTACGATTGAAATGTTCTCAGATGAATAATATTTTCACAAGAATTTTTTGTAAAACTAGGTTATAATTGATTATGAATCCAAGAATTTACTCTTTAAAGGCATATAATCAATTATGAATAAGAGCCCTACCTTCTAGAATGTCATAATTGATTATATGCCAAAAGCTTTACCCTTTGAATCTTTATAATTGATTATATCCCTGTAAAGTTACCTTTTGAAACTGCATAATTGATTATAACTTGTGTATTTTTAGATATTATTTACTCTAAAAGTCCTAAACACACATAATTAATCTATGATGATAAAATGAGTTTGTATATATTAGTAAATGTAAAATAAGTATGATATGGCCAAATAAAGAGGCATGGTGGCATTACAATTGTAAATTTTCCCCTATGGTTTGATATATGAATGAAGAAGTTATTCCTTGAAATTCTATACATGTATGAGTTCTAAGGTAAAGATTAATCCTCATGAAAGTACATTGGTTAGAAAATGTGAATATGTAAGTCATAAAGCAAATGCATTAAAAGGTGGGTATATCATATTTTTCCTTGTGATGACTTGATTAAAGAGAGTTAATTTATTTTTGAATGATTGTGAATGGCTTCTGCACAATTAAGTTATTGGAATCTTCTAGTTATGAATTGAATTCAAGTTATTGATGATACGGGTGTTGACATATTGATATTGTAGCTTATACATTAGATTTGCGTGCTCACTTGTGAAGGGATAAGGATGGATAAGGCTAAAAAGGAGTCACAATGGGAATTTACATTCTTGTTTACTTATTTATTTATTATATGAATTTTATAGTTGAACCTTGTTATAAATTGCTAGATGTGAATATGAGTTGTGCGATATTGATAAAACAGTACAACTATGAACTCTTGCCATCATCATTTTTATATTTAGGACCTTTTGGTTCAATTAGAGAAAGAGAAAGGAATTAACAAAGGGAAACAAGGAGAAAGTGAATAAAAATCTAATGATTATCCATTTTATTTAGCACAAACAAGAAATATAAGCAAGTATTTTTAATTTACATTATTAATAATCATTATATTGAAAAAATAATTCAGTTATAATTATTATAAAGCTAACTATTATAATTATTATCTTATTATTTTTATATTATTTACTAATATTATACTTTTTAATTTTTTAAAAATTAATTATTAATATTTGATTAATATTATTTTGATTATTACTTTTATTATTTTAATTATTATTAATATCTTAATAATAATTAATATTATTTCAATAATTATTATATTTATTATTTTATTATTAATATTTATTATTATTTTATTAATATAATTAATTATTTTCATGTTATTAAATATTTTATATTAACTAATATTATTATTTTCATAATTATTTAATTTTAATTATTAATATTTTATTTTTATTATCATTATTTCATTTATTACTATATTATTTATTTATTATTTTTTATAACTATGATAGTTATTATTTTATTATGAATATTTATTATTATTTTATTATTATGATTAAATTATTAATATTATTAATTTTTATATTATTAAATAATTTATTATAATAATCATTATATGATTATTTATCTTTTATTTAATTAATTTTATTATTTTTATCATTAATTATTATTTAATAATTATTTTTATTTTTACTTATATTATTATTTTATAATAATAAATGATTATTATTTTATTGAAGATAATAAATTCAAAACCTAGATTGAGGGCATTGAATTTCTTGAAGAATTAAAGGGAATTACTATTCACTTATTTAGGATAATTCCATTAAGAAAAAATAAAGAAAGGGAATGAATTTTTTATCAACTAAACAAAAATAAAAAGAATGAAATCTTATTATTCCTTTTCCTTTTACTAATTATTCTCAATCAAATGGCCTTTTAGAAATTTTCATCTAATATGCTCTAAACATTTCCATAGTAAAGGTAGTAAGGCATTCCATTTCCCTTAGTGAATCTCCATTAGCCACGTAAGACCTAATTGAATATAGTTACATATTTATATGTGACATTATAACCTATAATTGCCTTTTTGTTCATTAGATCTATGAGTTATTCACTAAGTTTTAAAGAAACTCATTGTACTTTTCATTATTTTATTTTCTTTTTCTATGGGTAATTTTCTCTTTAAATTCTCAATTATTAATGGGTAGGTTAAAAGTGGATCCCTTTAAGGAATTTATGGCATTAAGGTAAGTATTGAGACAGTTGGAGTGGGCATGCATGATGAATTTATAAATAAATTGCATAATAAACTTTGAGCATGTGTATATCCTTATGAAAGACTTGTACAATTGCACACAAGACACTGCATTAGATGTATTTAGGTGAGGCTACTTGATAGTCACCCATAATGACTCCATATGTCAATTACACGCTTTAGCTTAGGTCATGACAACCTATTGCTATTAACCATCGCTTACCACTATCCATCACTATTGATCACCATTTGTCACTACCTACCATCATTGATCATTGTTGCTACCATTCATCACTATTGACCTTCACTTGCAACCCATCACTGTTGATTATAACCACCTATTATTATTCCCAAAAAAATATGATTCTAAGAATCAAATGCTATCTAAAAGTAATTTTTTCTAAACAAATATTTTTTAATACTATTCATATTCTATCCTACATTTGTTAAATGGACCTATTTAGTCTGAGTGGAATGGCTATAAATGGATTGGACTGAACTAGATAAGTTTGCAAAAATTATGGATTGTTAAATTAGGAGTTGGAGTACTAATGTTTGCAAAACATGGACTTGTAAACCCAATGTTTGTAGACTTTTTCTTGTTCTTTTTTTTTAAAAATAATTTAAGGCTTTTAAAATAATTTTATCTAAAATAATAATTGTAAGTTTAAAAATTATATTTTTAATACATTCTTAATCCAAACTAACAATTTAAGACTAAATAAATTACAATAAAAATTAATTAAATTTAAATTTACTAATTTGAAAACAAAATCATTAACTCAAAAATAGTATATTTAGGTTGAGTTGGATTGAAAAATAAAGAATTGTGTATGGGAGTAAGTATTGGATTGGTTGGATTCAGATTAGTATAGTACTATAGTGTGTTAATTTAGTTTGTAGGTGAAAATGTTAAAAAAAAAAGATTATAGACCCATCCATAGATCATTTGATCTGATTTATTTGAAATGTGGATTACTTTAGGTTTACATTTAAATGGATTCATTTTTTTAGGGTCATAGTCCATACTTTTTTTACAAACCCATATGTGGACTCAAGTCTATTTCAATAATTCTATTATATTCTATACATATGATAACAAACACTCAAGTATAACTCTATGTTAAGATCTTCTTATACAATTATGTATCAAACATTAAATAATATCTTATTATTTTATTATCTTATCTTATATTATCATATTGTCCAAATATATCCTAAATGTACCTTAATACTTTTCCTTGAAAATGCCTGTTCCTTTTTTACTTTTGAAGAATGTGCAAGTGTTCTTTTGAACTCAAAATTAAAAATGCTTAATAGTTCAAGCTAAAAGATTATATATAATATTATTAGAATAATATCCATGCTAGATGATGAAACATGAATATCAATTTTTTTATATAAATTCCCATAAAATGTGTGAAATGGTAAAAGAATTTTTTTTTGGCAAAGAAATAGTCAATGAAAATTTGATGCAGTGTGTGTTTGTAACAATCATAAAAAAAATTGAATTTATAACTTAATTGTAAATAATAATAATGATAATATATCATCAGTGAAGTGCCAAAATTTTTCCTAACTGTAAGAAATTATAATTTAGTGAAAGAGAGCACATATTATAGCAAGATTTCAATTATAAATTTAAACTAAAAAATTTATATTAGACATAAAGATATGGACAATGATAAGAACTTCATTTCTAAATATTAATTAAGATTTATTTTTATTTTTTTGTCTCCAAATTTTTAAAGACTCATAAACAAAAAGAATAAGAATAAATAAACTATATAGTATGGATTAAAAAATAACTGAATATTAACAAAAATTGAAATTTAAAGTGAAAAATTTATCATAGACATAATTGTAGATATCTATATAATTTTAAAAGATCAATTAGGATTTGATTTTTTTCTACCAATTTTAAAAATTCAAAAGAAAAAATATGGATAAATACATAGTAAAATTCAAAGAAGAAAATCAAATTTTAAATAGTAAAATTTAAGATAAAGATGTCTAGTTACAACTTAATTTTAGGAGATTAAATAATATCTAGTTTCATAATTTTCTTCTAACCGCATACTACATTGTATATTCACTTCTTGCCTTGCTTTCCTCCAATTAGGCAGTTGCAATTATCACTATTGATAATCTTTTGTTTAAGGCTGTGTTTGGTAAACAGCTTTTTAGATGGCTGTTAGCTGGTTTGACCAAAATCAGCTGATTGACTTGACAATCAGCTGATTTTGGTGTTTAGTAATCAGTTGATTGAATCAAATCAGCTGATTACCCTTAAAAAACTGAAATTAAAAACGCTGAGGGGGGCAACGTTCTCAATCAGCTTATTCAAAAAAATAACGAAAATACCCCTAATAAATGTTCATATTTTTCATTTTGTCCTTTCTAAAAATTCTTAAAAAGTTTAGTAATTATAAAAAGTATATTAATTTAATTTTAAAAAATATTTAATATATAATAATATATTATTTATAATATATATAATAAATATATAATATTATTGATAAAAACTATTTAATTTTAAAAATATCTAATAATTTAATAATAAATTATAATAATTTTAAAAATTATTTAATTTAAAAATATCTAATAATTTAATAATAAATTATAATAATATAATATTTATAAGAAAATTTAATATACTAACTAATATATAAAATTTAAAATATTTAAATAAAATATATTCATACCCTTATATGTCATTTTACATGCAAACAACTAATTATAAACAGCTGATTTTACCAAACACTCTTATTCAAACAGTCAATGCAATCAGCTGATCAAATTAGCTAACACAATCAGCTATCAGCCAACAGCTAATTGAATCAGCTAACCGCTACAACTATCAGCTGATTGCCAAACAAGGCTTAAAAGGCTTGAGATAATAGTCATCAATTTGTTGGTTTACCATTTTCACACGCCGCCACTTCCATACACAAAGGACACACGCTACTTGTGGGCTTTCAATAAACATAAAAAGACATTCGTGATTCCGTTCCTATTTCTAAAATCCCATTTTTATTAAATAGTAAAATGAAAGTAAAACAAAGATAAGAATAAGCCTTAGTTTCAATTTTGTATCGTCATATATATAGTTTCTTTAAATAAAAAAATTTATTTTAATTTTTCTAATTGTTAAAATTAAATAAATTTGACCCACTTCAACATTTTTCTTATAAATTTTAATAGATCAGGCTTAGGTGTTAAATATGAACCATATATTTATGATGTTTTATATTTGTCAATTGCCATCACATGAATAGAATAATTTGAAAAAGGACATCTGTGATTCTGTTTCTATTCCTAAAATCCCATTTTTATCAAATAGTGAAGGGAAAATAGAACAAAGATAAGAATAAGCCTTAATTTCAATTTTGTACCATCATATATATGATTTCTTTAAAATAAAAAAATTTCTATTTGAATTTTTCTAATTTTTAAAATTAAACAAATTTGATCCACTTTAACATTTTTCTTATATATTTTAATCGATCATGCTTAGGTGACAAATATGAACCGTACACTTCTAATATTTTATATATTTGTCAACCACCATGAATAGAATAATCTGAAAAAGGACATTCGTAATTTTGTCCCTATTCCAAAAATCCCATTTGTATCAAAGAGTGAAGGGAAAGTAGAGCAAAGATGAGAATAAGCCTTAATTTCAATTTTGTACTATCATATATATGGTTTGTTTAAAATAAAAAATTCTATTTTAATTTTTTATAATTGTTAAAATTAAACAAGTTTGATCCACTTTAACATTTTTCTAAACTTATTTTTGTACTTTGAACAAAATTTGTTTTGAGAAAGACAATAACCGACAAAAGCATAAAAATTTTAAAATAATTTTGTCGAAATTTAACGTAGAAGTTATAAGTATTTTATATAAGTAAATAAATTTTGGATCTTGTTTTTGTTCGTTATTGTTTTTCTCAAAACGGATTTTGATCAAAGTACGGAAATAACTTTTGAAACTAAAAAAATAATAAAAGTAAATAAATTAAACATTGTATGTGCAAAATTATTATGTGGCGTTAGAAAATTTTATAATATTTATGAAACTATCTTAGTTTGATGATATTAAAGAAAGAATTTAAATTTAATGCTTTGTTATTTTTTATACTATCAATAGAAAAATGATACGTCATTAAAAAATTAATAATAATTAAATTTTTTATTAATAATAAAAAACTTTAAAAGTGTTTTATTAATTCTAGCAATAAAAATATGAATAACAATATAAAATTAATTCATGTTAACAATAATTAAAGTTAAATTCTTAAAAGATAAAGTTTAAATTTAATCGACTATTTCAGCATGAAGCAATTTTCTTGTGTTTGAACAATATAAAATTAATTTATGTTAACAATAATTAAAAATAGAAATATGGATCACAATATAAAATTCACATATTATTTAAAATTTTTGAACTAAAATTAACATAAAAATTATAGAAGTTATAAATCTTTTATATAATTTTTTAACTTTTTACAAAATATTATAAATGTATAAAAATTTTATGTTAAACAAATATATAAAAAAATTATAACCATATTACTTAAATTGGTATAGAAAAATGTTTTTAAATATTTTCATTTTCAAGTAAAAAATTTTAGTTTTTAATGAAAAGTGACGGAAGTATAAAACTGTTACAAACAAATTAGAAGATTTATTATATTCTTCTTCAATAGTTACAATCAAATTAAAGATTATATTCACATTATCAAACATTAGTAAAATTCACCTGCTCCACAATTTTCTTAACTTTATATGTTCTTATTGGAAAATTTTACGTGTTCAGTATTATCAAATATCAAATATAATATTATATTCAGATTGCAATGTATAAAGATACGACCCATGCGTAGTAAAGCCGAAGACTTGATTTTGTTAACCCTGGTGGTTTTTAATCATGTGATCCCTTTTGTGAAGAAAATTTGCCACGATCATATATGTGTTATGAAAATATTACTTAAGGAATGATAAAAGAAAGAGATGAAATAGATGAAGAAGAAATATAAGGATGAGGAAGAAATACAAGAGGGAGGAGAATATTTCATTCAACTATATCCAAAATGATTTGTACAACCCATATTCCTATGGTAAATTAATCAAATATTCTAATATCATAATGATAATTCACAAATAGAATTGATCACAATTGGGGGTATAATTTATCATAATTGGAACCTAATAATATGATCATAATTGAATTCTAATGATTGATTATAATTGGAGATATAATATTTGACCTGTGGACATTCATATTCAATAATTATTCATAATACTCCCCTTGGATGTCCATATAATACATAATAGAATACTACCTCATTAAAAACCTTGTTAGGAAAAATCCAGTGGGATAAAAATCATAGTGAAGGAAAAAAGAGTACAGTGTGTATTAACTCTCTCTCATGATGATATCAATTAAGATCTTTAAGTCGAAGAATTCCAATAGTATGAACTAGCTCTTCAAATACTGCAGTAAGATATACTTTAGTAAATAAATTCACTAGATTATCACTTGATCGGATTTGTTAAATATTTATATCATCACTCCAATTCCTTCATATTGGTGGAGAACTGTATCTTGCTAATAAATTAATGGTAAATAATATATCAGGTTGTGTATGACTAATAAGATACATTAGTGCTCCAATTGTAATAAGATATGGTACTTTAGGATCAAGTAGCTTTATATCTTTTCTCAAGGTCTAAAGGGATTTTTGTTCACATTTAGTAACTGAATAACCATTTGGGTACTTAATGGATGTGTTTTATCCATGTAAAATCTTTTAAGGACATTTTGGGTATAAGTTGATTTATGTATAAAAATTTCATCTTTTAAATGTTCGAGCTGTAAGCCAAGGTAGAACTTCATTTTTCTAAGATCTTTCATTTCAAATCCTTTCTTCAAACAATCAACTACCTTTTGAATCTCTTCAGAAGTTCCAATAATATCCAAATCATTAACATATACGATAATGATTACAAATTTAAATTTTGTTTGCTTTATGAAAATATATGGCCATATTTAATCATTATTATACCTTCTTTTAATAAGTATTCACTAAGACGATTGTACCACATTCATCCAAATTGCTTTAATCTATACAAAGATTTTTGTAATTTAATTGAATAATGTTTCTGGGACTTTGAATTACATGCTTTAGGCATTTTTGAATCCTTCTAGGATTTTCATATAAATGTCATAATCAAGTGAGCTATATAAATAGGCTATAACAACATCCATAAGACGTATATCAGGTTTTTCATGTACTGCCAAATTAATGAGATAATGAAATGTGATTGCATCCACTATAGGAGAATAAGTGAACTCATAATTAATTCTA
Source organism: Sindora glabra (assembly GCA_020226215.1). NCBI lineage: Eukaryota > Viridiplantae > Streptophyta > Magnoliopsida > Fabales > Fabaceae > Sindora > Sindora glabra. Next base: position 39,352,623 of record CM035235.1, on the reverse strand, counting down.
AGTCTTTGTGTAAAACCTTAGGCAATAAGCCATGCTTTATATCTCATAAATTTAATTTTCTCATTTCATTTATGCATAAATACCTTTTTGTACCCAACGCGTATTACACCTTCAGTTATTTGGACAATAGGTCTAAAAACTTTATGTTTGTCAAGTGAATTCAATTCTACTTGAATTATGTTTTTCCATTTTGGCCAATCATATTTACGTCGACATTCATTGATAGATCTAGGGTTATGATCCTTATTATCATTCATAATATTAAGTGCTACATTATATGTAAAAATGTTGTTGATAATAATTTCTTTATGGTTCAATCTTTTTCTAGTAGAGATATAGTTTATTTAGATCTCCTTATTTTCATATTCTTCATTATTTTCAAGTACCTAAACTTCTTCTAGAGTTATTTTATTTTTTATATCTCTAGCAGGAGTATCCATTTCTTTAATGGGCTCGTCTTCAATAATTGCTTCTTTTCTTTTGTGAAGATTTTTATCTTTTGAACTTATTAGTCTACCATGCTTCTAATGGGCTTTAGACTCATTAGTTTTCTCATTGATGGATTGTCCTTCGGGGATATCAATCCTTATTAGAGCATTAACAACTGGTATATATGACTTAATTATTCTCTTTAAGTCAATGAATGCATTTAAGAGTTGATTAGCTATACTTTATAAGTAATTATCTTTTAAATTTCAAGTTCACATTACTTTGTACGAGGATCAATATTTTGTAAAGTATTTCATATAATTTCTTTGACTAGTTGCTTATCTTTTTCTCCCTTTAATGTTGGAAAAATTGATTCATTAAAATAATAATCAGCAAAACGTGTTATAAATAAGTCTTCTGTCCTTGACTCAAGATATTTTATAATAAAAGGGGAATCATACTCAACATATATTCCTAATCTCCTTTAAGGTCCTATCTTAGTACATTGTGGTGGAGCTATTGAAACATATGTTGCACATTTAAAAATTCTAAGATGAGAAATATTGGCTCTTGACCATAAGCTAATTTTAAAGGGGAGTATTTATGATAACTAGTTAGTCTGATGCGCATAAGTGCTGCTGCATGTAGAATTGCATGTCCCCAAGCAGAAATAGGGAGTTTTATTCTCATAAGCATAGGTCTTGCTATTAATTGGAGTCATTTAACAAATAATTCAGTTAAGCCATTTTATGTATGAACATGAGCTACAGGATATTCAACATTTGTTCCTATTGACATGTAATAGTCATTAAAAATCTTACAAAAGAATTCACCAGCATTATCAAGATGAATAGGCTTGATAAGGTAATTTGAAAATTGTGCTCTTAATCGAATAATTTGAGTAAATAATCTTGCAAAAGTTAAATTATGAGTTAATAGTAAATATAAATGATCCACATGATGGGTGTATAGGCCCACATATGTCACCCTGTACACATTTCAGAAATGTTGGAGATTCAGCTCTAACTTTAACTGGTGATAGCTTAATAATCAATTTACCTAGAGAACATGCAGCGCATGAGAATTCTTTAAATTGAAAAATCTTTAAGTTTTTCAATGGGTGCCTATGTGAATTCTCAATAATTTTCTTCATCATTAGTGATTCGGGATGCCTTAATCATTCATGCTAAATAGTAAATATTTTTAAATTAATAAACTTCTAATTTATTATAGCATGTGTTTCAATTGTACTAATATATGTATAGTACAAACTAGATAAAAGAACAAGTAATTTTTTAAGTATGTATTTATTACTTGAGATCATACTGGTGATAAAAAGATATTCAATATTTCCTTCATTAGTTATCTTGATATGAAATCCATTTTAATGGATATTCTTTAAACTCAATAAGTTTCAATGAGACTTTGTAGAATATAATACTTTATCAATATGTAATTTTGTTCCTCTAGGTAACAAAATATTAGCTCTTTTATAGCCTTCAATTAAATTTATAATACTAGATATAGTATTAATATTGCCCTTTTTTGTATTACTAAAAAAGAAAAGTATAATTTTACATGCAATAGATAGTAAATATCCTTAACCCAATGAGTCATAGAAACTTAAGGTACACATATATTATGACTTATCTTTAATATCCTCACCTATAATTCTGCTTGGTTCAATAGTGCATAATTTTATGCTATACTATAATCTAAAACCTTTTAATAACCATATAATATCTCCTAAGAAAGAGGTTGTGACACATTTAAGTAAAATTGACTAGTATTAGAGTGATATCATGGTAACCATATAAGAACAAGTCATAATAAGATGTATATTTACATATCCAGATATTATGATTACTTATATAAATAAATTTTGAGTAACTTGATATATAATAAAATGATAGATATTATAGAAATATTTTTAAAATTGGCTAATGTAAAAAATTATTAAAATAAAACTAACTTATGAGTATATGAATAATGGGCATAAATTAAATGTCTTGATGCAATAAAGATGCTTTGTCAATTAAATTTTCAAAAGAAATAAGGTGGATACCAAACATTTATATTTAGTAATTTTTTTTATAAAAATTTCTTAACAACTTTGAGATAAATATACTTATAGAAAATTAAGTAGACAATAGATAACTATAAGCATTCTTCAAGAAAATCAATTCAAATTCCTTTTCACATGCAAAATTTATCTTTCTTATATGTATATAATTAAGCAATTCTTGGTAAAGGTCAACAAAATATTTTGGAGTACAATAGGTACGAGATTAATGACCTTTACCATCACATATGTTCTTGTTATTTTGTCCATCTTTTTTATCATTCTTTTCTTCATTTTGTCACTTCTGGTGGAAAGATGAGTTCTTGCTATAACAAACATGATCACGACTACATTTAAGGCCATAAGTTTGTTACTGAGTAAAATAGTCGTATGTTGCTACATTCGCTTTAGGGAATGGAGTAAAGTTAGTCAGATGAGACTTATCAAAAGTTCATTATTTTGTTTAGTCATAAAGAGATAAGAAATTAACTTAGAATATTTCTTGAAACCCTTTTTCTTAATATTGCTACTGCAAGAGCAAATTGGATGCATGAAAGTGAAGAATTTTTTTTTGGATCATATATTTTTTTTAAACTATTACAAATAATAAGTGAATATTTTATCATAAGGTAAATTTTTTTTTCATAATATCAAGAGTTACAAATCAATATTTGTAAAATATGTCATAATACTATTATAAACATGTAAAAATGAATGAGAAATTTTTAATATAATAGAGATTGAATATTGAAGAAATTATTAATCAACATATTAATCATATAATTATTAATCCAATCTTTTATTTGATTGTCAATTTATATGGTGATTAAACATTATAAAAATTATCAAATTTATGAAAAGTATGCTTCAGGTTATATTTACATTTATATACCAATTACTTTTAGATAATTCTTTTCCTTTTTTCAAACTTAGTTTCTTGAATATTTGCATTCATTTTTGCATAAAGTCAAACCTTATAATAAAAGTAAATTTTCTTTCTATATCAACATAACATATATTATATTTTTTTTCATATAACAAATTTTTAATCACGAGATAATAACATAATTAAGGATTTACCACATATCCATAATTGCATACCATATATATATATAATACTTATATAAAAACTAACATGTATTTCAAAATAGATTAAAAAAATTCATTCATTTAGCATTCAGGAATAAATTCTCAAATGTATAATATGACATATGAATTATTTTCTTTTTCTCAATTTAATTCATTATTTATTTATATTTCTACACATCATATTCAATATTTTGTAACTATTATTTCTTCGAATAAAGCTAGAAAAATATTAAAATTATTATAGAAATTAAAATCAAAATATGAAGGAAATAAAGAAGAAGAATGTGATGAGACGTAAGAATTACTATATTAGCATAAAGTAATAAGATTAAGTAAAATAATTTATACTTAGAAGAAATTACCTTAGTGGATAAGAGCTTAGTGTTAATAACGTGTTATGAAAATATTAAACACTTAGGGAATGATAAAAGAAAGACATAAAATAGATGAAAGAGAAATATAAGGATGAGGAAGAAATACAAGGAGAGGAGAACATACCATTCAACTGTATCTAAAATGATTTGTATAAGCCATATTTATAGGACAAATTAATCAAATATTGTAATCTCATAATAATAATTCATAAATAGAATTGATTACAATTGGGGGGTATAATTGATCATAATTAGAACCTAATAATATGATTATAATTGAATCCTAATGATTAATTATAATTGGAGAGATAATATTTAACCTGTAGACATCCACATTCAATAATTATTTATAATAATATGATTAGTATTATTTTTGAATAAAATATTTAGGAGATATTAAATATAATATTTTAAGGATAAATATGAATTTTATAAAATAATATCCATTTTAATGTAATAGACAATATCAAAATTAATAATTTAAAATTTACATTTATAATATTTAAATAATTTAAAAATTCTATCCATTTATAGCTAAATAAAATATTGGATTAAAGCATTATTTATAGGCTAGTCTCATCACAAAAAACTTATTTGTGACTCTGTTCCTATTTCTAAAATCCTATTTTTATCAAAGAGTAAAGGGAAAGTAAAACAAAGATAAGAAAAAGCCTTAGTTTCAATTTTGTACCCTCATATATATGGTTTCTTTAAAATAAAAATTCTATTTTAATTTTTCTAATTGTTAAAATTAAATAAATTTAACCCATTTTAACATTTTTCTTATAAATTTTAATAGACCAGGCTTAGATCGCAAATATGAAGCATACACTTATGATGTTTTATATATTTGCAACGGCCATTGCATGAATAGAATAATATGAAAAAGAACATTCGTGATTCTATCCTTATTCATAAAATCCCATTTTTATCAAATAGTAAAGGGAAAGTAGAACAAAAATAAGAATAAGCCTTAATTTCAATTTTGTACTATTATATATATGGTTTCTTTAAAATAAGGAAAATTCTATTTTAATTTTTCTAATTTTTAAAATTAAACAAATTTGATCCACTTTAATATTTTTCTTATAAATTTTAATAAATCATGCTTAGGTGGCAAATATGAACTAAACACTTATGATGTTTAATAGATCATGTCTAAATACAATTAACCATTATTATATTGTAATTATATATCATTTTATTTAAAATATCTTCAAAACATATATTATCATAATAAAAAATAAGTATTATGAAAATTTTGATAGTAAATACTATTAATAACATTTCTTTCTTAATTTTGTGATATAGTTTTATCAAAGGTGAAGTAACTCCAAAGAAATATTTGGTAGGTAAAGCATAATTTAAATTGCATAATTTAAATTATCAATTTGGATGAAAAGAGTATTATCCTAAGTGAGAAAGTATTGTTATTTATGTGTTACTAATGTAATGGTTGTATGATGGAGTTTGGTCATTTATCTATTGTAATGAGCATTTGATCTTCCTGCAAACAAGTCCTGAAGTGGTGGTTACTATTCAGGATCCTTTGATGGTCAATTTAGAGATATGCAAGAGAGAGTATAAACAAAATGAGTGTAAAAAGTGTTTAGAGAAAGAAAGAGAGAATGGTGTGCCTGCTCATTATATATAGAGGCTTTCCAAAAGAATTTGGAAAGGATAGAACAATCATTCTGAGATGGGCTAGATCGATTTATTTATTGTAATAGAAGCTTCTTCATCTCATGACCCACCTGACCATGATTGGTGTAGAATTCATTGCCCAATTTCTATTATCCAATTCGATTTTGGTATTATTACATAGATGTTAACAAAGTAATTAATTTAATTAATTGATTTTATAAACATTTCAAAAGTATTCACAATTGAGTTCATATAGTGGTTAACCCATACTATTTACAAGGACCAAGACTTCTTAACTACACTTCATCAAAAATTATGACTATAGTGATAAGAGTCAAGGAGAACTTTAATCCTAAGCTAATGGTGGTGGCTGGGGCACTTCCACTGGCATATCTGAAAAATAACTAGAAACTAAAATAGTGAGATATTATCTTGATAAATAAAATAATATGTTGAAATAACAAATAATTAGTTATTAATTTCCATTCATACTACTAATACTCTCACATTTACAATAGTTGTTAAGGAATAATATTATTCATCATAAATTATTGGAGGAAACAAGTAAAGCATATAGACTATCTTATGACTTCTAGTCAACTTTATTTGTTCACAAATTTAGCTTTATTCCTCTAGATACCTCATCCATTCATAAATGTATTTTCATGTATCCGAAATTAATTCTTTATTTATCATGTTTCCTTTCTCAATCTTAAATCATCATACAATATCACATTTCCATCATTTATAATATTTATAACTCATTTATAATACACAAACACGATTATTCAAGCTACATACTTAGATTTGAACATTGTCATTTCAATATCATATAACTTACATATCATACAGTGGCCTTGGATATTAATTTATAAAGCATCTTTGAAAATATTCAAGTAGTATATGAGTTTGGTACTTGAATACCAAGTTTTTGAGGTTAGGACAAAGAAGTATATTCAAGAACTATATGCAATTATTGACAACTTGAGAGCAATGGAATTTGTAGTATTTGAGTATGATATTCAAATATAGTTCATGAGGTATCATTCTTCTATCTACACTTGAATATTATATTTGAGTAATCCTATCAAGAGGCTATGATTTTGAGGGTAATCAAATATGGTATTTAACTATAGCTTTTAGGATATAAATCCTAAAGTAATATTCATATATTGTATTCGAGTATAGTCATCTTGAAGTAAATCCCTTATGAAGTATTTAACTATAATAGTCAAATATAACTAGTTAGAGATGACCCCTTAGCCTTTATTTGATTATTATAATTAAATATAATTTGAAATTTTCCATAAATTTGTAGCACTATCTACCAATTCCAACTTAAAGTCTTCATATATCATTCCTAACTCAATGACATATATTCAACATTCCTTATCACTTTCTAACCTAATATAACAAACAACTAACTCAAATAACAAAATCATATATTTAAATCATCAAATTTTCATTTCAACAATACACAGGTCAAAACAACTAATAAAACTTACAAATCATCCATTTAAGTAGTTTATTTATTTACCTATGATGTTGGAGAAGATGAAGAAAGACTAAAAAGATGATAAGTTTAACTTATACATCATCAATTAGAGAAGAGAAAAAAAAAAAAAAGAAAGAAATCCCTAAACCCTTTCTCAACTAAATCTAAAGAAATTCCTAATTTCAAATTTAACCTTGTTGCAAGTTGAAGGAGATTAAAGTGGTGAAGGAGTAGGTGGAGGGAATCCATTGGACGTTGAACGAAAAATGGGAAAATATAATGATATTGGGGTTTTAACTATCTACAGGGTATTTTAGTAATAATTTGGAGTTTTGAGGGTAAAATTAAAAAATATTTTCCTATACATTTTTTCTTAATTTCTGATTTCACATGATCTTATAATTTACTTAACTATATTTATTTTCATTATAAAATTATATTTTCTTCAATTTGAACATTATCATGAATGCATCCGTAACAAATTTTAACTACTGATACATATACGTAATCATTAATAACATAGTTAAATAAAATTCTAAATCATTAGGTATGTAACATTTGATTAAGATGAATCAACCATTTTTTCATCTATTGCTAATTAATGATTCTATCGATCATAATTGCTTGACTTGGTTGGTTAGATGTGTTTACGGCCCGTATTCCTTTGATGCATCTCATAAGTCAATTTATTATTTCTTCATTTATTTTATATTGTTTCCTAATAGGCTGATTGTGGGTTGTTCTTCAATAAGCCATCATGAACCATCTTCATTTTGACCCAATGATTAGTATTTATCGTTTAAGCTCATTACAAGCTATTTTTCATTTTGGTCCAATAATTAGTATTTTATTGTTTAATCCTTCAAAAATAATTTGGCAAGATTTGACGAGTGATTTTTCATATTCAATATAGTGCTATGGTTAACTTGGTAATATTATGGAAGTCATTTATGTAAATTTTCATGTTAGTCTCTTCATAAGCAGGTGTGTGCTTTGATTAGAGTGATAATTAATGCTATCTCGTCACTTACGCCATTAATGATGGGACAGATATGGACTTAAAAGTTATTAGATCCAACTTTTTTGAAATTTGCATTAGGTGAAGCCTAGGCTATCAGATCAGGTGTTAATCTTTGTTACCTTCCTGTGTCATCGTCGGATGTGGACGTACTTCGGGGCCTAATCCATGCGCTCATCATTGCAGCCGTTAAATCTAGCCACAAGACCACATATCTCACTTGTTGATTTCCCTGTTGAAGTTATCCTTTTCTTCTCATTTCACTTTCCCATTTTTGAGGCTTCCTTACCGTTTCTTCTTTCTTCTTGTCTTTGTGTTCCTTCTACATCCAAAGCCACTTGTTCCTCACCGGAGATATTCCACCGCCAGCATATGCTGTTAGAGATATCTCGTCATTGATTGGTTTTTAAGGTAAACTTCTTCATTCTGTTATTCCTTTTTCCACCATTTCTATCTTTTGATCATAGCTCGACTGGATTATTGGTTAAAATGCATTATTCCTCTTCACCATGCTATCTGTACCTCTTCATTTTATATACTATTTTGTAGCAGTTTCCTTCATTGCTCACTTACGCCATTTTCCTTACCATTATGTTTCTATTTGTGTTGAGCCTTTAGGTACATTTTGTGTAAATCTTGTAATTTTTGTACTGTCGTGATATTTTGTAGTCGTACGATGTCTGAGGATTATGTGGCCGGCAGAATCGGTCACTTAGCTTCTTTGAAACATTGTAATTGATTGCATCATATCATAGTGAGCCATATGAAGTTGACCAGTCTCAGCTAATCTCGTTGACGGCCGACTGCTCCTTTGCTGATGATTATAATATTCTATATCTTAAACAGTCGATCCCTTGTAAGTCAAGGAATGATAGAAGAGAAGACCGTTCTTATTTCATAAAGGGTGGACTAAGTCCTATCAAATGTGTTAATGCGAATGTTAAATCTTAGAGCTCTTTTGAAACATGGTTAAATGCTAAGAAGATCGACCAACTACATAACAAGGATTGCTCTTCTTATGACTGACCATCACACTTGTTATTTGAACCTGCAGATGAAGTTGAACGAGTTTGTAGCTAAGACAAACGAACATTTCTACATGTTCTATGGTGCTTTAGTTGAAAAGATAAGTGCTAAGCCACTCTTTATTCCTTTCCAGCAAGCTATACTTCAAAATATGAATATGGTTTCTTCATAAGTTTTGTACAATGGTTGGCTTCTACTAGTTTGCCCTGAACTCATTGTGGCTAGTCTTGGATTAAAATCGACTGTCAACAGCTTCTTCTATATTTTCATCATGCTTCCGCCACTACCGGCTTGCGGATGTACATTACTCAAAAAGGAAGGGAGGCACATATTTGACCATTTAAACTCTAGTGTTCATCGCTGAAAAGAGCCATACTTCAAGGTCGGAGCTCAGCCAGGAGAACGACTAACTTGCATTCACCTAAATGGAAAGGCCTCGTTCTCTATAGCGTGATTGGAACTAAATGCAATAAAGGATGATCCTAAATTGACTAATGATGATAACTTAATGATCACCAAAACTAGAGAAGTTATCAACCACAATCCCTTTGACATCTGATCTGTTTTAAGTATGTTCAATGGGTTTTAATTTTTCTCCTGTTCATTCAATGATTCCTCAACTTCTGACACTTGACTTTTATTTTGTACCTTGCAGAGTTCTTTCTATCAAGTGACGATTTAAACATGGACAAGCTAAGAGAGCTCGCCAAATAGATAGAGCCCAAAAACAGCATGCCTATTAAGAAGACGATTAACTCGAATGCACAACCATCAAGGGGTAAGAAAAAGGCTCAGCCGCTGCTGGGAGATGTGCTGAAGAAAGTTAGTCAGGAGAAGCAGTCAGCTGAAAAATCTCAGTCGGATTGGTAAAAAAAGTGCCAATCTTCACGTATAGATGTTTCAATTAGTAAAGGAAATAATGGAGAAAACGAATGAATGAATCCTTCTACCGGTCAAACACAAAGCAGTTATGATAAGGAAAAAGAAAAGGAAGCGGTCAAAGAGAAAGGAATAGTTTCTGAGCAGTATACGGATCGATCAGCCCTTGTGTTCCAATCTGATAAAGGGAAAGCTAAAATGATGATTTTCACAACTTAGCCTAGTTAGTCGATCATGGGCAGACCCACTTTTCAACAAGTGATCTCTAGTCAATCCCAACGTATTACATTCCAAAGTGGCTTGTGGACGCATGCTAGAATTAACCTCCTAAGCGACCGGTATCCTGATAAGAAAGTGTTGAAGGAGATTTGCTTGATCTCTCCTAAGGAAGCTTCATCGGGGTCGAAAGGATGTCCGCTGGACAACCTATTTTACAAGAACGTGAACTACGTCTAATTTGGGGTTGGCTAGCTGTTGTTCCCTAATGATGTGAAGAAGCTGGAGCGAAAGGTAGCTTAGAGAGGTTTTACTCACTTCTTTGCCTGAGGCTTGAAGCAAAGATTTTAAAATAATGCCTAGGATCTGGTCACGTATAAGAGAATTAAATACTCAAAAGATTATTATTTCGAAAACAAGGACAAAGATTGGTCTCAACTCGAACGACTGCAAAAGGAAGTTGTTGACATAAAGCAAATGTATGATGAATCAGTCTAGTTGACCAACGAATTAAAGCAGTCAGTGGAATAAAGGAAATGGTTGATCGCTGAGAGACAAAAAAATCATCAATGGTTTAGAAGACAAATTAAGCAAGGTAGAATAGGCAATGGTCAGTGCTTGAAAGGAAGCTGAATAAGGGAAAAAATAGACCAACCTTGTGAGGAGACAGTTTGAAAAGGTCATGGAAAAATTTGATGTCCTCGAGAAAGAAAGGAATAAATGGAAAAAATAAAGTTGATGGTTTGGAGAAGGATAAAGACCACTGGAAAATTGTTGCCGATCGGTCTTCCGATGAGTAATCCTTGTTAAGAGGTTAGCATGAGAAGTTAAAAGAGGAGTAAAAGATTGTGTCTGAGCTGGTTGGAGAAGAGATCATCAGGGGTTTCGACCTAGATAAAAGGTAAGTGATGACCCTTGATCCATCGCCTAACTTTGAGAAGATGGACAAATATAATGATCTGGACGACCTTTTGAAGCAAGATGACTAGGAGGTCAGCAATGAGGCAGATGATGAAGAGAAAGATCATAATGAGGAACTTGAGGTGGTACAAAAAAATATGTTGTAGTCAGGGCAATTGAGCTGTCGTAAGATCCACCATAGAATGAAGCCGAAGACCATTCACCGAATCAGATTATCGTAGAATAGACTAATATTTTTTGTTGGATTGTTATAAATTATGAGGTACTGCTGGAAATAAAAAACGCAAGGGGAATATATTGTAAAGGGTTGGATGGAAAGACTTCGTAACTATTTTGAATATGAGCAATTTGTGACATAGTTTTTAATATTTTATCAATGAAGAATTATTATATCATTCCTCTATTTTCTTTCAAAGTTACTCTACAACCTTTGTATGCACAAAATTGGATCGAGACACTTAGATTTGAATGTGGAATGACCTTTGTGGATTGTTGATAGAGGATGATCCAATTCCTTAGTATGAATGATATTAATGATTTTTATTTTCATTATTCATCACAGTATGACCAACATTCATCAATTTCAATACTTGTATTAGTAAATGTTTCACCCATTGTTCAATGGGGTGCTTGTCATTTAATAGTGCACAATTGATCAATGTTCACTAATTTGTGTTAACCCATTGTTCAATGGTGTATGATCAATCCATGGTCATTGATTTGGATGCTTAATCAAGTAAATTTTGTTTTTGTTGTTCATTTATCATTATGATATTTTAGTGGTCTTGTATAGAGTTAATCTTATATAAAGTTAAAGAATTATTTCATATAACAATGTGGCAATAGTATTGATTGCATGATTTAAGATTAAAGACAAAATACTCACTTTTATTCTTTCCTTTATAAGGGTATACTCCATAAATGCACACATTTCATGGAATAATACCATACCTAATTTTTTTTCCTTGACATTCTATTCTAAAACACTAACATGGTAATCTTGAAAATGATACATTTCATGTTTTGGGCATCAATTTCCATTTTAGTGTTTCTATCTTATAAGCACTATTCCTAAATTTTCTTACTATTGAAAGAGGCTTCCTAAGTTGCTACTAACTTTCATTCTTCATGTTCCATCCTTGGGCCATATGCCTTTTTTATTACCAATGTCCTTTTTCCAAATTTTTGAGGTTTGATTTGCTTGTCTTAATACTTGGCCACTTTTTACTTATATGTGAAAGACCAAATATAGGCTTTTTCTTGGTCTTCATTAAGCATATCCAAGCTTTCTTGTAACAAGTTACTGTTGTCCTCTTGTGTAAATATAATGCTATATTATTTGACTTGATTTGCTAATTTTAATTAGTATAAGGGCTTTATGCTCAAAGGTCAGATGAAATGGGGCTTCCTTAGTGGTTGATTGAATGGTCATCTCATAAGACCAAAGCATGCTTAGGAGCTATTCCATCCAGTTATTTCTTGAATTATCTAGCCTTTTATGTAACTTTTCTAATATAAGTCAATTGATTAGTTTAACCTATTCATTTGTATAAGGATTTTCAACTGACAAGAATCTTTATGTATCTTCATAAGTTTACAAAATTTTTTGAATGATTCATTGGTGAAGTGGGCTTTATTATCATTGATAAGAACATTGAAGGTGCTAAGTTTACAAGAAATATTTTTTCAAATAAATTTTTGTATATTTTTAACAATAATAATAGCTAAAGTTTTAGCTTCAATACATTTGGTAAAGTGGTCAATGGCTAATATTAGAAATTTAAATTGTCTAAGGTTGATTGGAAATGGTCCCAAAAAATCAATATCCCATTGGGTAAAAGGTTATGGTCAAATGATTGGTCATTAGGTTGAGGATGGTAATATAGAATTGTCTGCATGCTTTTGACATTGTTCACATTTCTTAACCAACTTAAGAGCATCTTTTTTCATAGTCTGCCAAAAGTATTTAGAGTTCACATTTCTTAACTAACTTAAGAGCATCTTTTTTCATAGTTTGCCAAAAGTATCTAGAATGAACAACTTTTTGTGTTTGGAAAGATCTAGTTATATGACTTTTGCAAATTCCTTCATTTAGTTCTTTTAATGCATAATTAACTTTATTTGGGTGAGGGCATCCTAAGGTAGGAAGGGCAAATCCTTTTTTATATAATTGATTATTTTCCATATAAAATGGTGTTCCTCGCTTTCACCTTTTTTGTATACTAAATTAGATAGGAGACTTTTGTTTGATATGTTCTATTGATTTGACTGACCATCGTTTGAGAATCACTTTTTGCTCTTATTGCTTTTGCTCCCATTTTCTTTGCTAATCTTAATATAGCAATTAATACCTTATATTTGACTTGGTTATTATTATTTTTTTTGAAATTAAACTTTACAACATATTCAATTGTTACTTTATTTAGTCCTTCAAGGATTACTTAAGCTTTACTTCCATTTTTATCTGAGGAACCATCTTTATAAAGGGTTTAAACAAATGGCAAGTCTTCTGCAGTTTCCTTATCAATGAGTTTTATCATTTTAGCTGTGAAGTCAACTAAGGTTTGCACTTTAATCATTTTTCTTGTTTTAAAGAGTAACCTATATTCTATAAGCTTTATTGACCATACCACTAATTAGCCTGCTCTGTCGAGTATATGTAAGACTTAATTTGGCTAGTTAGTATTGACTATGATTTAATGAGACTGTTTGGTTTGCAAAAGTCCTATGGGAAGTACAACTTCTTAGGAAGTAAACAAAAGTTGAATTATTTAGTTGACCACTTTATGGCAAAGTAGGAGAAATAGTACTTCCTTGGAAATCTTACTTCCCATAGAATATAGAAAGTGGCTCACCTATTCCTTTCTTGGTAAGTTGTACTTCTTGTATCTTTTACAATTACAAAACAATGTTACCTTTGTTTTTTTAATTAGTAGCAACTTTATCCTCTTTTTTAACTACAAAGGTTTCATTTCATAACACATTTGTTGTTTCTTTCTTTGGCTTTGTTGATGCACTCTGAATCAAAATCTTTGACAACAACACAAATAATTTTTCAATAAGCCAATGTCACCTATCTTTTACTCTTTCACTATTTCTTTTTCTCTTTCTTTATTTCTATTTACACTTTCTTATAACATAAAAAAAATTAAAGAACTTAATTATATTTTAAAAAAAGTGGTGAGAGAATATCTAGGTATTTCAATGTAATTCTTTATGGTATCCATAGATGTCATTATGCTTTTATGAAAGAAGCCTAAGCATGTGTTAGAAAAATACCAAGATGAATGATGGAAATAATTTATGATAAGTTTAAGTTTTTAAGATGATTAGATAATTTCATGAATATTAATAAGATATATTAATAGATGATATATATATATATATATATATATATATATATTGTAGAATTGCTTATGTGCCTTAAATGGAACATATATTAAGTTTTGTGTTATGATAAGGACAAAGGTATATTCAAAAATAGAAAAGGAGAATTCACTACTATTGTATTGGTAGCATTCACATGAGATTTAAATTTTTTTATATATTACTTGATTAAGAAGGCTCTGCTCATGATAATAAAGTACTTTAAGATGCACTTTGTAGAAAAAAATGCTTTAAAAGTACCACAAGGTGGTAATAGCATTAGTGATTTTTCATAATGGTTATTATGAACTATAAATATAGGAAACTACTATTTATGTGATACTGAATATATAAATTGTGAAGGATTTTTAACACTATTTAAAGGTTAAAGGTATCATTTGAGTGTATAAAAGAGTGGTGTTCAACAAACATTAGCCAAGGAATATTTTAACGTGAAGCATTTCAAGCAAGAAATGTTATGGACATTAGGTATTTTGGATTGTTGAAAATGAGATAGGATATTCTATGATGCATTATTTGGTATCCTAGGAGGATTGTGGGTAAAATTATTTTAGCAAATATGTTGATGCATAATCTTATTTGAGCACACATAAGTATAGAGCCTATAAAGCTTTGGCTTATGGATAATGAGGATGGAGAACATGGTAACCTTAATATTAGGATTATGAAGACTAGCACTACATGGCGTACATTTAGAATGGATCTTGCTAATGAGATGTATAATGTATTATTGCAAAATTGTTGAATATGGTGTATAAAAACTACTAGTATCGAGTTTCATTTTGCATTTGATTGATGGATTGATGTTTGAAACATAACTTAATTTTATGCTGATGTTAACATTGGCCTTTTTTATTGTATATGAAAAAATAATTAATTTTACAATATTATATGAATTTCTATAAATATGAGCATTATAATTGATCTTGTTGTTCATTGTTCTTTCTTTTGAAAGATTAATTTGATAGAAGGGGTTGGCATATGCATAACCAGTGAGAAATTGGGGACCATCGAAATTAGACTTTATTTTATGCTCTGTTTATCAATTTTATTTAATGAATTTTCCTTTCATCAATATATATATATATATATATATATATATATATATATATATATATATATATATATATATATAGTATGAGATGTGAAAGTATAGTTTTAGTTACTTCTTTCCTTTACTTTTGCATTCATAATGTAAAGTTGCCTTATCTGAGGAGGTATGTTGTACTTCTATTGAAAATAATGCTGTAATATAAAGTTTTCCATATGTCCTACTTTAGAGACTTTGTGCAATATTCTTACCTTAGTTTGAGATTGTTTTTTCAATAATGCAAAAATATTTCCTAAGTATATATTTCCCATGTTTCTTATGCTTCTTAATGATTTAAAGGAAAATATGAGGATATGTTATGCAAGCAATATAACCAAGCTGGCTTTAAATGCTTACAAGTTTTATATATATACGTGCGCACGCGTGTGTGTATGTATAACATTAGCAATTTTCTAATATTATAAGATGATATATTATTTAAAGTTTAAACTTCAATTTAATCACACATTATTTATAATGGCTAAAAGCTGTATTATCTAATAAAATCTGTTATAAAGGTAAACGTTTGAAAGTTACCGCATGGTTTCTATTTTTTATGTTTTTTGGCTAATTTATATACAACAATCTTTATATATAACATTTTTTAGCAAGAATCTTGATGAACCAAATGAATTAGATGTTTAAATTATCCAAGAGAGTTAATAAGTTTTAGCAAGCATTTTTTAGAAATCATGTGCTAATAACTCTTCACTAAGGAACACTATGAATAGATCTTAGTTACTGAATCTATTTATGTCATCTATGATTTCTAGTACAGTAGAATGTTACTAGTCATGTTTATATTGCAATTTACTAACTTATATATATATATAATTTGTTTATGTCACATCTATATTCTCTAAGACTCTGTAGTGTTTCTAATTGTGTTTTTATGAATAAACAATTAATGTATGTTTGGGATATGCTCTTGAATTTAATGTTTTCCCTTTAATTGAACATATTGTTAGCTATCTCATTTTTTTTCCCATTTTTTTGTCATAGAGATAAGTTAATCCAAAGGATAAGGAAATGCTAACCAAGGTGTTAATGTTGGTAACTCTTCTAAAACTTGTATAAGATGGGAAAATGTTAAGGATCATGCACTTATTATTGCAATGATGGATTTTATAGATCTTAGTGATTGGAAAATAGATAATGGCTAGTTTAAAAGTGATGCTTATTCCAACTTAGAATGTCTTATGGAATAAAAGCTTCTAGGTTATGGTTTGAAAGGTAAACCACATATTGGGTTTAGAGTAAAGCTTCTAAGAAACCAATTTAACGCTATTGAGGAAATGTTAGGTCCAACTATTAGTGGACTTGGATGGAATAACAAAGAAAGTTTGTGACTTATTCAAAAGCAATTTGGGGCGAATGGGCGAATGTAATATTCTCTACTATGTTTTTTTCTTTTATATATGTATATATATTTCCAACTTTTATGTCATCCTTTTTTATATGTTAGAGTTACAAAAATGCTGTAGCGTTAAGAAACAAACTTTTTTCATCTTTTAACAGTTTAACCAAAATCTTTGGAAAAGATAGAGTTATTGGAGATGAAGTTGAAAATCCATAGGATGCACTAGAAGCGATGGAAGATGAAGGGAGGGTTGTGAAAGAAGAAAAAAAAAGAAGAACGTGCTTTTACGTTTTCTATAAAGGATATAAGTTTACTATGTCGATGTAGTCCAAGAGGACCTTCATCAACTACACCAGTAAGTTATAAGAAAAGAAGGCAAGGACTAAAATTGTGGAAGTTTTGAAAGGATTTTCTACTAAACTTGAAAAAATGAGCAATGTGATGGAAGTTGCAAGTCAACATATAGGTCATTTGGCTATTTATTTTCAATGTGGATTTGATTTTGTAGGAAGAAGGATACAAGTGGTTATAGAGATTAGGAAGGTTAATAGATTAGCTCTTACACAAGTTATGAATGTGGCAAAGTAAATTGCAACCAATCCACTTGAAGTTAATTTCTTTTTCAACCTTCCTTAAAATTATAGAGCTACTTATGTGCATGGTTTGTTACTTCTAGATCAGTAATATTTTATGATCTCTAGTAGTCATTTAGACTTATGATACTTATTAGAATCATGTTAGGTTTTTGAAATTTTGTAAGTGCTCCAATCTTTTGGACTATTATCTAGCATTAGAGTTAAAAATATAATACTTAATGCAACTTTTAGTTAATGTATTAAATATTACGATATGATACCTAAATTTGTAACCATCCTTTAATTAAATCTTAAATATTTGTTTAGTATTTCTGAGAGATATGGCCATTAAAAGCATGATTAAAAGATGAAGAATCTAATGCAACTTTATGTTTATTTTCCCTTTTGTCTTTATAAGAAAATTGAAGGAAAATGGTAATGTGGGTGTTTCGGATAAAAATAGGAAGAGTAATGTAAGTGTCCAATTTCCAATTTTTTTATTACATAGCAAAAATAGTAGTAGAGTTCTAAGAAATATTGCTCACTTATTAACTGTAGTAACTATTTGAAGATACTTGCTATCTATATATTCTAACCACCCTTGATGGGGATTTAAAAACACACATGACATAAACTAAGTTACAATTCGGTAAAATATCTTTTGCAAAATTATAACTTAGCTTTAAACTTTGAATCCTATAGAACCTTATGAATAACCTTCACATTAGTAAGTGTCCACTTTCTTTCCCACAATAAAACACTTTTTTTTATTTTATGACATTTGATTTGATAAATTATCCTATAAATTATGAGTTATGTTTTAAAAATATAACTTCTAAGTGACATAAAATAAAATCAAAGTTATGTCTTTTTGTGTTTGTAAAGTGTGAATTAAATTATGAGTCATGTGTTAAAATTAAAAATTATGAAATATGTGTTAATTTAATTTTTTGTAAAAAATATAAAATTATTAGTTAATTTAATTTTTATATAAAATATAAAATAATGAATTAATAAAAATTATGATGCAAAAGATATTGCATATATTATTTTAAAGAAAGGGAATTAAAAATTATTAAAATTTATTAATATGTATTACAATAATATTAACGGTATAGTAGTCATTTTATTAATACTTCCTGAATAGTTAAAAGTTAAACTAAATAAAATATAAAAAATTACTTTCTGAGAAATGTTATTTCTTTAGTGTTAACTAAAGAACTTTAAGAGAACTTCCTTAGAAGTTTATATAGGAAGTTACTTTTTAGGAAATTCAATTTTCTAAAGAGAACTTACTTTTTGTATGAACTAAACAACTCCTAAAGTATGTTTTTAACCTCTTAGAGGTAATTATTAAGGTGAATGCTAACTTCTCAATTTTTTGGTACATGTAAAGTTTTATTGACAAAATAGACTAGCCTTTATTCACCTTTTATTTCTTTTACCTTAAGTAGGGAAATGATTGGGCTTTGATTATTAATCAGGCCTAAACACAACTGGTCATTAATCATCCTACATTTAATCTTCCTAAGTATAACCTAATTACACTATGTTATTACTTAGTAAAGCCCAATTATATTAGACCTTTCTTAATTAGGAGCTTTAGTTTGACTAAAAGTTTCTAATTATATTAAAATTCCAATATTTGACTCATTCTTGTGTGTGATCCTATAAGTTCTCATTATATTAGTAACGAGCTTAAAATTCTATTTTAGTATCATAGACAATAAGTAGTTTCTACCATTATATTATTGCTACCTAAGTAATGAGAATTGTTAGTAATTCGACATAACCTCACTAAGACTAATGTTCTATGTAATTTGATTCCTTTTTTCTTAGATATCCAAATTAAACTTGAGGTACGGATTGTGTTAGCCTTTTCATAATTCAATTTATGTATTCCTTGATTCATAAGTAGACTAACTGAAATAAAAGAATTAATATTATATATTGATCTATTTAAGCATGATCAAGCATTTAATAGTTTTAAACAATCAAGAGCTCTACATATATCTCTTTTCCATATAGAAAGGACAAAATACCATTTAGATCACTTATATCCCTTCACACAATTTGTGATATATCCAATTATCATTTTTTAGGTTGATCCTATCACAGGTGATATTAGATGGCCTTAAAAGTATATGACTCTTTATGTAAAGAACTATAGTGACTCTAGGTTAAAAGACCACATACATCATTATCATTATGATATTATGATCTATGTAACATTCTAATGATAGGTTAATCTAATATATTAATTCTTTAACATGTACTTATAAGTCAACTTGATATCTTATATCCATGATTGTAATCATCAATTAGCATATATATTAGTTTACATACTAGTCTTGATGTATTATTGCTATTCTAATTAATAATAATATGATTAATTCTGAAAATAATTATTTTATTTATTTATATTATGTAGATATAATATTAAATATAATAATCAAATGAATGTTTTCATTTATATATAAAGAAAACTTAATGTATTATATGCAAATACATTTATCCTATGGTTAACTACTAGAGTATACACTAACATATTTTTAATAAAAATTCCTTAAAGCTTTAACTTCTTAAATCCCAAACAAGGTTTGCCATTAATTAGGTCCAAGAATTAGGTTTCTTGATCTATACTAAAAGGTTCCTCAACATAAGTGTCCAAGTACACATATATACTATTATCTTAGCACTCACGTATTAATTACTATTAATAAGACATAGGAAAGGCTAGTTTTCATGAAGACATTCTTAGAACTCAAAAGTTCCTATAGTTGAGAAAATCAGGTCTTCTTACAACTTATAAGATAAATTTATTAGTTTGTGTTGACCTTAGTAACTCATATCCAAGAGGGAAGGTGAATTGGGTGTTATTAAAACTTTCACCAATTTTGAAATCTTCTTTGAAAAGTATTTTATTTTAGGAAATTATGAGAATAATTTTAATTCAAACAATTTTAAGAGAGCTTTATAAAGTTGTTTGTACTTAAGATAATGATAATTCAAAGAATTAGTGTAAATTAACTCATTTAACTATGCATAAACAAATTATCAAAAAATAAATCCAAGACAATTTAATGAAAAAGCTTGCACAAAATATATAATAATTCAATACACTTGTATGAAGCAATTGATTCAACTAGGTATAGATAAAGAATTAAAAAGCACATGTAGAGATAGATTTTCCTTTTGACCATTTAATCATCTAAGCATCAAGATCAACATTGAAGCATAATATATTCAACAATTTCATAAATTATGCATAGACAAATCATTAAGAAGCACGTGCACAGATATACATCCCTTTTATGCATTTTAATAATCCAAACATTAGCATAAGCATTGAAACACAATATATTTAACAAATAACAACAAAAATAGAGGATGTAATTTTTGCCAAAAAATAAATTATAGTGTAGAAGAATAATGAGATAGAGACAGAGAGATCAAATACAAGAATTTATGATGATTCTCCTTTGAATATCTTCTCCTAGTTGTATATCTATTCTACAAGTTTTCTAAGCTTGTATTTCAATCAACTATCCTTTCAAGTTTTAATTGAGTACTTGAAGAAACCTCTTTACAAATCCTTACTCTTCCTTAAGAATTTATGCTGGTTCCGCTTTGAATATCTTCTCCTAGTTCTATATCCATTCTTCAAACTTTCTAAACTTATGTTTTAATCCACTATCCTTTCAAGTTTTAATCGAGCATTTGAAGAAGCCTCTTTATAAATCCTTACTCTTCTTTAAGTAAAATTTCTCTTTATAAAGGATATTTCTCCTTCTCAAATAATTTTTAAGAGATACATCACCCTTTATAATTAAAAAGCAATATAAGATGAATATCAACTCAAATAAACACTCTTATAAAGTGGTGAAACAAATAAAGCTCTTAGAATAGAGAAATTTTAAATGAAGAGCTCAAATCATGATTTGGATGAAACAAAGAGTAAAATGATGTCAAAAGATGAAATCTAGGCTTTCTCTATATTATATTTTATATTTTTTAGCTTATGTAAAAAGCTTATATCGTATTATAGCCATTTTAAATATTTGAAAATGAAAACTAACCATTTATCACTATTATTTGCACACAAGAATATTCAGAATCAATTGTGCAATTGATTTTGATGAAAATTTTGACTTTTGTCTGACTAAAATCAATTGTACAATTAATTCTCAAAAATAGAATTATAAACTCAATTTTAAAAGGTCATAACTTCTTCATTTTAAGTTTGTTTTAAGCAAACAAGTTATTGTTGGAAAGTACTCATATCTTATGTAGTTTTTGATATATGATTAAAACAATGAGTAAATGTTAGAAAGAGTGAATTGTAAAAATCTAATTTTGAGACTTAATTTATAAAATTTATAACTCTTTCATATTTTAATCATTTTAAGTAATTACTTGTCCATTGAAAGATATTTGAATCTATTTTCACATAAAAAAAGTTTCATGCTCACATCTTTTGTAGTTTTTGAGATATGGTCAAAATAATGAGCAAATGTTAAAAAACATTGGAAGGCATAAAATTGATTTTTAGATTCAACTTAAAAAATTCATAACTCTTTTATATGTTGATAAATTTAAACAAATGACTAGTCTATGAAAATTTATTTGAGTTTATTTTCATATGAAAATTTTTTTACAATCAATCACAAATATTTTATGAGATATGATTAAAAGAGCAACTAAAGATTAAAATTGAAAAACACAAAAACTCATCCCATTTAAGTGTTTCATAAGCTATTTTATAAAAATATGATTGTTAGCTATTTTTTATGATATTTTGATCAAGTTAAAATTTTAAAAATATATTTAACTTCTATATCATAAAAAACTCTATTTTACAAGAAAGTTTGGGGTTTAGGGTTCTATATCAAAATCGAAAAACACAAAAACTCATCCCATTTAAGTGTTTCATAAGTTATTTTATAAAAACATGATTGTGAGCTATTTTTTTATGATATTTTGATCAAGTTAAAATTTTATATTTGAATTCTATATTATCAAAAGCTCTATTTTACAAGAAAGTTTAAGTATAAAATGAAAAATTATATTAATAAAATCTTAGACTTTTCTTAATATTTCTAAACTTTCAAAACATGAATTTTGTTATCCTTCAATACTTGAATCATATTTTTTTTTTTGAACTTTACTTTCTTGTTCTTGAGTTGTGCATAATATAATCTTCCATTTCTTTACTTAAATGTTAATTCTCATTTTACTTATTAGAGTTTCTTATATAAAAATTTATAAACTTTACAATTCATATAATTAGTCCAATATAACATATCAATATATTGATATATATGATTCATATATAAAATGTATAACAAATTAGTACAAGAATATATATAATTATTATATCATATATATGCATCAACCACAATATAGTATATTTATTAAAAACTTGTACAATATATATCACTTTAGTATAAGATATATAATTAATATTATTGTAATACTTATTTGTCATTATCAAAACTCATAATATTAAAGTTAGGATTAATAGTTTGTATATTTCAATAAAAATGACCTCTCTTCATTTTACGTACTATTCCTTGCCTTAATCTAATCAACACAATAATGATCCACCATTATTTACCTTCAACCCCGGGCCTAACACTCCTTACTGAGCTTACTAGCACACAACTTATGCATTATTGTGATCATGCATCGAATTCTGTGAAGCGTGTTTCATCGTACTAAGTAATGACTCACATTTGGATTAAATGTAAACCAAAATGTCACGGTGGTTTCCAATATTCAATACCTCAAGCCTAGGGATAAATTAGTCTTCAGATATAAACGAAAGCAATATATTCAAGAATTTTCAATGGCGAACCTTGGCTGCCGATTGATGTGGCTTTACTTACCCGGAGTTGGAAAAAGTTCATAAAAACATTTTATTTTTTAAATCATATTTATTCTCTCAAAAACTAATAGTATAAATTGTTAGTAAATTTTATTTTAACTTCTTCGATATTTTTTTCCCCCCAAATTTCACTCTTGTAAATTTTTATTATTTATACCGATCAAAACGTCGACAAATCAAGTATCAGTAACTAGAATAACATTACAAAAAAGATAATTAATCAAGCTAAAACTGAAAATAATTCAAAGATTTATCAAGATGTTATTAATTATTACGAAAAATATAAATAAATTCTTTGAAATATGCGTAGTTTCAGATAACTCTTTAAAATTTTAAAACTTACAAATAATTTTATGAAATTTTTAAAAGATTGAGCATACTAACAATATAATTTAAAAAATAAAAAATATATGAGCCACTTATTATTATTTTTAACAGTTTTAATATAAATTTAGTTCGCTTATGGAGAGATTTTCTTGTAAACTAAACTAATAATAGTATAGTTTTATAGTATGTTTATAATATTTGTATTTTCTTCTGATTATTAATTTCAAAAATTGAAAAATCGATTTGCGGAAGTTGAATTTAACAGAAATTGGAATTGGAACCCTTCTTCCCAAACGTACGTGAACAAAACACCGACGAAGCCTATCGCTGTCTCAGCCTATAAATATACTTCTCAACAACCGTGTCTCTTGGTTCATCTAGCAACTCTCCCAAGTTCCGTTATAGAGTTTTCTCTCTATTCGAAACCCTACTTTGCGCATCATTCTCCAGCTTCTTTGATCACATCTTATCTCTCTCTCTCTCTCTTTGTATCGGAAGATTTTTGCAGGGTCGTCGATTTGATCATACTCAGGTTTGCTTCTTCTTCGTGCGCGTTTCTCTTTGAATCGAAGGATGTTTAAGGGTTTGTTTTATTCGATGATCAGTGATCTACAATCCGTGGATCTCCGAGGCTCTAAGTTCACTTCGAATGAATTGACGATAGTCAGATTTTATGCAAAAAGCTGGTGGAAATTAGGGTTTTTTAATGGATTAGTTTTAGTTTATGGCTTTTCCGAAGGATCAGTGATTAGTTATTTGGGTTTTGGGTGATGGGTATCGGATTAATTCGGATGGATCTATGATTGAGTATCTCACTGGCTCTTTCATGGGTTTTCGATTTGATCGATCGTTTGAGCGTTCTTCGGATAATATGTTATGATGTAATTTTGTGGCTCTGGTATCGGAACAGTGTCAATCACTTGGTTTTCATGCCCTTCGGTCATGGATTACAAGTTTGATGACCTGACCACGTTCCTCGATCAAGATGATCTGCTGTAATTCTGTTGTATGTTGGTCTTTAGTGTATGATTAGGCATTTTAGAGATCCACGATCTGTATTATTATTATATATTGCTCATACTCGTGCTATCTGCCTTACCCTTGGAGCTAAAGGAAAGAAGCATGAGTAATCGAGAACTTGTTATCATTGAACTAAGTGCCTGATTTGGGAGATCATTGGTATCTGTTTTATAGTATGACTACAAATACTGTGAGAAGAGCTGAACGTATCAGTGGGGAAACCTGTGCATATTGGCTTGCTGGGAGATGCAACAGAAACCCTTGTAGGTTTTTGCATGGAGGAGCACATTTATCATCTAAGGCCCGTTATTATCCAACTACTGCTCGTCATGATTTAAAGCAGTCCCAGTCCATTTTGGAGAAAACCTGTTTCAATAACATGAAAAAAGTAGCGGTAAAAAAGAGTGGAGGTGGAGCAAGCACCGCAAAGTCAACTATGAAGTCGTCAACAACTGTTTGTAAATATTGGATGAATGGCAATTGTGTACGTGGTGATAAGTGCTGGAAGTTACATTCATGGTTTTCTGGGGATGGGTTTTCATCACTAGCAAAACTGAAAGAACACAAGAAGGTACTGGATATAATAAATTTACATATTTTTTTTATATGATTTAGCTTCTGTTACTGTACTGCTATTACACAATTGTAAATATGATTTATCGCAATTTGACTAAATTTGGGATTTGGTAGAATTTACCTTTGACAGAATCTTTATATCATTTTAGAGCATCATAAAGACAATTCATGCTGTTGAGTTTGGGAAATATAGACAGCATTTTAGTTATGATATTGTTGCATAAATCGATCAAGATAATCGATGGCTGGTCTTAAACTCTTTTCTCCCTTCATGTTTCCTGTAATGTGAATGGAAGTCGTGTGTACCCCTTTCTTCTTCTTCTTCTTCTTTTTTTTTAACATCTTTCAACAATTAATTGAGCTAAACTGTTTACAACAGGTTATTACTGGAATTGCTCTTCCTTTTGGATCAGATAAACTATATTCCTCCAGCACTGATGGGGAAGTTTGTTTATGGGACTGCCATAGTGGTCAATGCGTCAACAAGACCAAGATTGGTTGTGAAATTAGGTCTTTGATCAGTGAGGGCCCATGGGTTTTTGTAGGTGTGGAAAATACTGTAAAAGTAAGTGCATATTTTAATCCATGTTGAAAACTTTTTTTTTTTTTCCTTCTCAATTGCATGGCCTAAGCATGAGGCTATAACACTTGTAAGCTTATTGTTGGGTTGTGGTTGTTTTGAAGGCTTGGAACGTTTGCACTGGTGATGAATTTACTCTAAATGGACCTAAGGGGCTAGTCCATGCCATGGTGACTGGCAATGATACACTTTTCGCTGGAGCCCAGGTATCTACAGTCGTTTATAGTTTAGTTTCTCTGATATATGTCAGTAACTGAATAGCTGACTTCTTTAATCAGGCTATGTTCACAGCCATTTGTTTATTTCCCTGTTACATCAGTTTGCCAATGAAGTATCATTGCTCTTGTGAATTGCAGGATGGTGTTATTTCTGCATGGAGAGGCAGTTCTGATACTCAGTCCCCTTTTGAACTGGTTGCATCACTGATTGACCACACTAGAGCTGTGGTTTGCCTAGCAGTTGGAGGCAAGATGCTGTACTCAGGTTCCATGGACCATACAATAAAGGTACTTCTGTGACTGTGAATTCAAAATTGGTACTGGTATTTTTAGATGATACTGCACCCCTCCCAGAATTTTTTTTCCCCCTTTTTGATGATAGGCAACTTCTCTATTTAGATTTAGCTGATTACATTTCATGATAATGGCCATACATTTAAATGGCAGTCTGAGAATCTGTATACAAAATTGTACTCATTAACATGAATGTTAGGTTGTTAGTTTCACTAGGCATTACTGCTGCTGCTTTCACAATTGACCTTGGATTTGTGAAATAACTTCTCATTGTTTTTGATAGGTGTGGGACCTCGATACATTGCAGTGTAAAATGACACTGAAGGGGCATACGGGTGTAGTGACATCCCTTATATGCTGGGACCAATATTTATTATCTAGTTCACTAGACAGCACGGTGAAGGTCTGGGCTGCTACTGAAGAGGGCCCTTTGGAAGTAACATACACACGTCAAGAAGAGAATGTAAGTTATTTGGCTACACTAGTTGTGTATGCATGAGTAATTTGGGTTTTATTTCTGGTTCAAATATGATTTGCACCTGGAAGTATGCTAGAACTCCCTATGCTTTCTATAATCGTCAGTGGGCTACTGATGTAACTTTGGTTCTATACCCCCTCCCCCCCTCACCCCCAAAAAAAAAAAATGATGGATGTTTATGTAAATTTCTTTTTAAGAAAATTGATATTTCTTCACAGGGATTGATCCTCTTATCATTTTATAGTTTGTGTCTGAATATTGTTGCAATTCTAATTTTAATCTTTGTGTTACAGAGTACTCAGCTTAATTGCCCAATATAATAATGGCTGGAGATAAAATGCTTTGAAATCCATAAGACCATTGTGGTCTGATTGGGGATATTGAAAAATTGGCATGATATAATTTCTGTTTTTAAGTACTTGTTCAAAAAAGGGGCGGGGGTGGGTTTGAGAATTTGCATCCAGAAGCTGTTGTGTGCATTTCACGGTCATGTAGTAGGTTCAATCTGCAAATTGATTTGCATATTTGTTTTATTGCAGGGTGTTCTAGCACTGTGCGGGATGACAGACGCAGCAGAAAAACCAATCTTATTTTGCTCGTGTTATGACAATTCAGTCCGCCTATACGAGTTGCCATCGTGAGTAGACTTGTTATCTTGTAATATTTCTATAGTATCATTACCCTGCCATTGCAATACGTGACTCTGTCTGTTCTATCAGATTTTCTGAGAGGGGTCGACTGTTTGCAAGACAACAAGTTGGAACAATCGAAGTAGGCCCTGGAGGGCTCTTTTTCACCGGAGATGGCACTGGCTTGGTAACGGCTTGGAAATGGTTGGAGCAGCCCAAAGTTGGAGTAGAATCTTTTATCAAAGTATAATATTTCCTCCCACAACCCTGTATATATAGATTATCTATAGATCTTCCTCCTTGGAAGGATTATTGATGGATTATTATTGAGAGGAATCTATCATTGAATGTAATTATTCCGAAATTTCCTCTTTTCTTCATTTTGTTTTTCTTCATCTGGTTGTAGAATTAGCAAGAGCAATTGCCTGATTTAAAGTTGGATACATCAAAAACGAATTTCCTGCAGTACATCACATTAAGTTCTTGTTCAATGTTTTCAACGACTGTAAGGGAAACGAAACTAAGTCTGTAATTTGTAAATTAAGCAAAAAAAAAGGAGGGCATACAGATTAGTGTGGAAATTAGCAGAAGTGGTACTTTCTGGACAGTGGTTTCATCATTAAATTAGTGTGATCCACTCTTGTTCTCTCTTTAATTGCCATTAGTGTGTGTCTATTTCAATTATCACATCCGGGTCAAATATGACATGTAAAGTTCTACCAATGGCAAACTATGACAGTATGAGTCTGGCATTGATGCATGCAGTTCTTGTGTCTCTACCAAAGGCTTTTATTTTTTCATTTATTTTTTTTAATACCATGCTTTGTGTGCGGGCGGGTGTGCGTGTGGGTGTGGGATTGAAGCACCTATAATCCACTCAAATTGTGACTGCATACTCGTCGGGAGCCCACCATGTACAAAATTAAGTCTCCTTATCTTCCTGGTTCTTCCATTATGATTTATTCTTCATTAATTATCAAGTCCTGAAGCAACATACAAAGTCAGGTACGGGCTTCAAGAAAAACAATTTAAATACCTTGATTTCTTGCCTGCTCGCACTTCTTATGTTTGCGTTCACTTTTTGTTCCACCCAACTCCTGACCGGCCTATAAAAAAAAAGTCATTTTAGAATGGAAATTATTTTTCAAATTACACTAGCAAAATCTCAATGGTATTATTGTATTTAATAAGTCAGCTATTTTCATGTCACGTTAGACGGGATTTTAAATTTTAGGAGGCAATTTTCACTCCAAGAACAGGATTTCTTAGACGTCACAGTCCAAAGGAAGATCAAAACAAAATGATTTTTATGATAAAATGATATCGAACGTTGAACTCTTCCTTATTTCACGTGTATTAGGTGTTTTGTGTTCTTACTATCATCAAAAGGAGAAGAAAAGAATACTGTTTCTTTTCTGTGTACCAAAATAAAATATCATTTTCATAATGATTGTGGTATATTAATTATGGTAGTGTATCACACCACTATTATACTTCATCATTCATCTATAGAGTATTATATAGGATGAATAAAATTTAACAGCCTAAATTAATAGTATATCAATACAACCAATGCACTGAAGTCGCCCGTTTGTTTTTCATGTTAAAATAAGGCTCTTCTCCTTACCAAAATAAAAAAAATATTACTTTATTTCCTCAGTTCAAAACAGGAAGGCAGGATCACGTTATTTCATATTGGCCATTTTCTTCGGCCTCGAACTCCTCCCATTTCTCAAAAAACCGCCAAAACTGGTCCTTACTCTCCCTTCCACCATTTATCATGCTCATCTCAGTCTCCTTTTTCCTTCTTCCTGGAAAAATATTTAATAATTAATTCTTCAATTTTATTACTCACAATTCAGATATAGTGCTAGCGTGGAGCTCACATCTCTGCACAACTCTTTCACTCCATCTTTAAGTGATTGAATTCATGGCTCTGAGTCCGAGGAAGAATCCAAAAACCTTAAAAATCTCAGAAGCCTTATCCGATGCAGTCTCCTGGTACTGTGCCTTTGGGCTGGTCGCTCTGATATTGCTAACAATATTCCGATACGCCTCTCTACTGCCGAACGCCGTCGTCGGCTTCAGAGGCAGCCAGCTCTTGTCGCAGCGGCCGTGCGACGAAATCTACGTGGTGGGCGAAGGCGAAACTCTTCACGCAATCGGCGTAAAGTGCGGTGATCCTTTTATAGTGGAGAAGAATCCTCATATTCATGATCCAGATGATGTTTTTCCGGGGCTTGTTATAAAGATTACACCTTCAAACTCAAGTTAAAAGATTTTGAGGTAGTTTTCTGGGTTTCACTTCAAATTTAGTTAATACTTTCTTGTGATAATTACGCCTCATCCTTACATGCACACGATTTCTAGTATTAATATTTTATCTAGTTAACATTTTTTTCCGGTCAAATGAGTTAAATGAATTTAAAGAAAGTCATAAAAGCGTAATTAAGTTATAGTTTTTCATATTTATGTGAATTATTGTTCAGAATTTTCAAATGAAATTGAAGAAAAATATTAACTATATTTTCTTAATTTATATCAGTGAGCTATATCTTATTTTTATATACTTTACAAAATTATTAACAATAGAATATTTTAGTTTATTTTTTATAGACATGCCGTCTATTGTATTAGATTTAATTTTTTTCCTCGATTAAGGTGTATTATTAAAATAGGGAGGGAAGAATAATATATTTTAATTTTTGTTGAGAATTGTTGGCATTAATTCACATAATATAAGAAAATTATATTTTACTTGTGCCTGATTTTATTTGATTTTACTTAACTCATATATTACAAAATTTTTTATTAACAATTGAATGGAAAAAAAGTTTAAATGAACATAGTAATAATGAAAGAAAATATATGCTGGCAAATTATAATACTTAAAAATATAATAAATTAAATGAATATGAGCAAAATTACACAGTGGCATGGTGTTGGCATAGAAAATGGAGTTTTGCCCCGTATCTTTCTCTCTTGCCTTCTTTTAACAAAGTTATTCTATTTTGAAAAATTTTCAGCTCTGATTTTTACATCTTTTTATAAAATAATCGGCTTTTGCATAGTATTTAAAAGCATTTGCAAGTTTTTATTCAAGTTTAATGTAAATATTATAAAATTTAAAACTTTTCATATAAAACTTTGTAATTTATACAACAAAGAAAATTGTAATTTCTTCTCATAAAAATTGTTAGTTAAACAGATTTTGTGTAAAATAAATAGATAAATTTTTTTATAAAAGTTGCATTAAATTTTTTTGAAAATTTGTTGCAAATAGTTAAAATATCTTCTTTTTCATACGATTATTATCAAGTAAATAAAAAATTATTCTATACATGGATCCTTGCATCAATGGGGTAACAGCTGGTTTTAGTATATTTAAGAATAACAGACTCCAGTCTAGTGATCATCGCAATCCTTTCAAGCAACTAGCTTATGATTTAGTTTTAAGCAGAGAAAAACAATTCTTAGTTGTTGGTACCAAAAGGAAAATAATAAATTCAATAGCGCTGGTTGCAATGAAAACTTGATGTTATTATGTTAATAAAAAAATATCTTATTTAATTGTCTTATTGGAGCTTAATAAAGGGTTTCATTGACGTGCATCCAATAAAAATAAAAAATGGACTTATTTTCTTTATAATGTACAATTCGATACTGATATGAATTGCACAAACCTGCAAGCCATTCTATCTACATATAAAAAATAAAATTAAAAATAAAATACATAAAAAATAAAAAATTTGAATAAATATCTAAAGATATTAAAATATATTATATCCTTTATAAATATAATATGATAGCACTATACTTTTATAAAATCATGTTACTCAGGATCTTACTAAAAAGAGAGGGCGAATTGGGTTTAGAATTTTACTCGTATTAAAATAATTTAATTAGTTTGAAAAAAAAAAAGCTTCAACAATCAATTGATAGTTGGAAACAAGAGACTAATGATTATTCACAATGATGATCAAGATTGAATTAATCAAGTATAACAAATTCACAACTTCAACTAGAAAAACAAAGTATGATGCAGATAAATAAAGAGATAGATATAGAGAGAATTAAATGTAATGATTTATAGCAGTTCGATTTTGAAGATCCAACATTCTAAGTAGTATAACCACAACCAAGCCTATTTGACTTGGATTTGAAAATAAAATCCACTATTTTTCAAGTTTGTAAGGGTACTTGAAGAAACCTTAGTACAGTTTTTTAATTTTGTCCAATCCCTTTAAAATTCCTCTCTCAAAGACTATTCTAGTAAGAGATTTCACACTTTTGAATATCTTAGGGATATTTCATCCTAAAACACAATAAATGAGTGTTCTGAAATCCACAACGAAGAATTAAGGAGAGCAATTTTGATCTTGTGAGTTTAAGGGACTTGAAAGATAGATGACAAAAGGTATTAGTGTTTTTGTGTTTATTTAATAGTGGAAGCCTTTTCTTATATTTTGAAATCAAGTTCAAGGCTTTATATAGAAGTTGGAAGGTTTAAAAATCCATTATACATAAAATATAGTTGTTAGGGAAGTGTCAGAGTTTGATGAATCGATTGTACAATCAATTCACCGGGGCTTCGCAAATTTAAGAAATAGCTTGATAAATTGATTGTGTAATCAATTCACCTGACTATGTATTTTGAAACATTACATGATGAATTGATTATGCATTCGATTCATTTGAAACTCATTTTGGCTTCGGATGCATAGAATCAATTGTGTAATTGATTTTATTAGGAGGATATTTCAAAATGAGAAGCAAGGGATGCCAAGCCTTGTGTTGTATGCATGAATCAATTATACAATCAATTCGTGATGCCCATATTTCTCTTTGGAAGCTTATAATTGATATGCAATTGATTCAAGCTGCTCAAATTACCTTTGGATATTTAAAATTGATTGTGCACTCGACTCTATTTCCTTATATCTCAAGTTTTTTGATATTAAACATTAAGAAATATAATATTTTTCCCAAAATTGATTCCAACTTTATTAAAGATTATTTTGATATAGGATTTAATTTTAAATTTTTTTCTCACATAATAAAGCTTGAAACCATTTAATTTAATTTTCCTCTTGTATAATTGATTCCAAATATAAAATAAAAATCTAACTTCATCTTCAATGATATCCACTCTTCTGTTTTGGTTGAAAAGTAATAAGTGACTTTTCCTCAAACTTAAGAAGACTAGAATGTGTTATTATCATAAAAAATTACTTTTAAATGGAGTTAAGGCTAACAATAAAATCATACTAAAAATCTTATTTTAATTCATTTAATTGATCTTAAATTGAATTTGTTTTTATATATATGTATTCAAAAAAAATTTAAACAAGTGGGTCAGTTGTAGGGTTCATGGCCGCATAAACTACAAGTTAAAATTATCTAATCCATTTGTACTAAATTGAGATGGATCTATATTTCTAAAGTCTAACTTATAAAAATTGAATGTGATTATAGGTTAGCTTGCAAACTTTGACATGTATATGGAATGCTAATCCTATCATAATATTATTTCATAATATTTCTACTTGCTTATTAACAAGCCAATTTGATATTAATTACATATTGCTTCCAATTTTTTTAAAAATAATTTTTTTGGTGTAAAGCCAAGGGGCTGAAGCTTAAAAAAGAAAAATAAATCAATTGGAAATAAAAATAATTCAATAGACAACCTTCCTAGTGAAGATAAACCTCTACATTAGCAAGAAAAAGGACTTTTTATTTTGCTAGAAGTTTATCAAGAAATTTATCAAAAAGTCTATGCTCACCTCCCTCATTCGCACCAAAATTGGTCAACCAATCAGTACATTTGTTAATTTCTCTTTAAGTATGTTAAACTTGAATATTCCAATTCTCTAAAAGCAATAAACAAATTGTTTTGAAAAGAGCAAGGTCCATGTTGGAAGCACCATCCTTATTGTTTAATCATTACACCAAGGCCAAAGGATCACTTTCTTGAATAACATTTTAAAAATTAAGAGACTAGGCTAGCCTTAAGCCTTCATAAACTCCTTACAATTCCACATTACTCACATAGCAGCAACCAAGTCCTTATGCAAATCCATAAAGCCACTCACCATTGGAACCTTTGAGAAGACCTCCACACTTAACTCTATTATTGCCATTCTTTTGTAACTTCATCCTTATTAATTAAAATTTAGTTTATTAGAGGAGGGTTCCTACAACACTCAAGTTAGGAAGCTTGTGCATATTATCCTTATTATTTTCCAAGCTTGCCTTCATAATGTTCCTTGTTTGCTGTAAGAGAGCTCGAGTAAGATGCCTTAATTGGTTATGACTTGCATAAAAAATAGCCAAAATTTACCACTCCTATAATTTGGAAATTGTGACACCTCAAAGATACTTCAATCAACATCATTCACATTCTCAAAATTTCCCAGCAAGTTGTCAAGAAACTAGTCCTTATAGCATGAGAAGAAGAAAGTTATAATGGCTAACAGATGAACCAGCAACTTATAGACAACCATGACTTTTCTGCAATCACAAAGCACATGAATAATAGTTTCAGTTTGTGAGGTGTAAACAAAGAAAAAAGGTGGGACATTTTGCCATTTGCTTCTTGACATATTGGCAAGAAGCTTATCTTAGATAACTTACAACAAAAAAGTTTTAATTCATTGAGGACCTTGCCAATCCATGCAAACCTTTAGATCTTACTTTATTCCACTTATGCTTAGCTAATGAAAAGTAAGCACTTTTCAAACTAAAATGACCTACTTTAAACTTCCACATGAGATTATCTAAACCACCCTCATTTTTAGAGGTTTAATATTATGTAACAACATTCAAGCTTAGAAGGTCACTAAAAATTAATAACTAACAATTCTAGGAAGGACAACTCCTATCATGTCACCAAAAACTAGAAGGATGCATGAAGGAGGAGGATTATCAAAACTCTTTTAGGATCATCCAATAAACAAGTAGTAAAAGTCAAATTTGCCAATGCATTAGTAACTTGATTAGCTTTCTTAAAATAATGAGAAATCTTGAAACGGTCAATTTGTTGCACCAAATTGTGGATGATAGACACCATTGACTTATAAGGATGGAACTTTCCATAATCATTTTGTAGTATTCACAACAACCAATGAATCCATTTTAAGCCAAATTTTTTTCTAGCAATGAAAAATAGATAGTTATAAAGCAGTAAAACACCTCATAACTCTTCCATCAGTATGAATGTATTGCCCAAAACTTAAAAAAACTATAAATCTAAGTGCTTGAAGCATCTTTGAAGACTCTTGCAATTTTTTGTCTCAACCCTACATCATTATTTTTTTATTTTCATATCATCTCATTATTTATTATTCCACATCATAAATCATTTAAAATTAAAAAATAAATAAATATATGATGCTATAAAATATAATTAATTAAATTTTATGTTGTTATATTATTATTTGAATAATAAGTAAATAATATGTAATATCATAAACATAATTATTTAAATTTAGATGATTATATTCTTGTTTTGAATATTTTAATTATATTAATATAATTTGATCTCAAAATAAATATAAATTAATTTAATTGATATATATATATAAATATTTATATTAATATATTTTTATGTCATTTTATAATTTTTAATTAGTTCAATAGCTAATTTTGCCATACACTTATAATATAATTAACTTATCAATTAGTTACACCAAACAAAGCCTAAGTTACCATCTCCTAGCAACTTATAATCTTATTCCCCCAAAATATTTGCATAACATCTTCACACTTGAAAAAGAAAATTAATAGTGAAAAATAATTCATAGTTAATAAGTTAGTAAAAAGG
The DNA here is from genome assembly GCA_020226215.1 of Sindora glabra. Lineage (NCBI taxonomy): Eukaryota > Viridiplantae > Streptophyta > Magnoliopsida > Fabales > Fabaceae > Sindora > Sindora glabra. Next base: position 39,317,224 of record CM035235.1, on the reverse strand, counting down.
ATGACCAAAAAATAATATAATAATATAATGACTAAGAGAAAATAAACATGCAGCCAAAATTCTATTACTTGCAATATTACATTTACCTTTCTTTAGTCATAAATTAAAACCAAACCATTTCAACGTCTTTAAAATTTTTTTCAATTTCTTAAATTCTTTTATCTAACCATGGTCTTTTTCCCTTTCTCAAATATCTTTCCACTATTTAATTAATCAATACAACTTCCATCAAACTAAAATTTCAATTAAGGAAAAAAATGAGATACTATATTTTGGTGATATAATTTGTATTGAATATGAGAAAAGATAATCCTTGTTAGCCACATCTTTATGTATTTTCATAACACCTATATTTCCATATCACATATATATTCCCCTCAATCTTAAAAAAAAAAAAATCTAAATCTCAAATAAGGATGGATAATTTTGACTCCATTTCTAGTTTCTTCTTTAAAGCATAAATAAAATTGTATTCGTTAATTGCAAGTGTAGGAGCAGTAGTTTTATCTTTCTTTCCTAGATTCCATTTGTGATTTCCTATAGTTGATGACCATGTCCAACATTTGGCATTACTTCATATTATGATCTCTTGTAATTGTTGACCTCACACCATATTTAGTAATAGCATCAACCAAAAGATTTTGATATTCCTCATTTAAAGTGCAATGTATATTTATTTGTTGTATATGAGCATATTTAGGGTAAAATATTAAGAGGTCTTCAACCAAATTGAAGATGAAAGAATGAGTATGACAAAACAAAGACTCTAATATAAAATAGACATAAATTGGCACTAATTATTAATTTCAATATAAAAATGTGAAAATCTACAATCATATTGTATCCAAAACTTATGATGTCAACATTGCAAATCAATAAATTAAATCAAACAAAACTCATGGAATTAAATTCAAATGATTGAAACTTAGAGAGAATTTGATAAATAGAGAAGCATAAGCGAAAATCCTAATGTTAGATGAAGAATTCAGCTTTCATTTTTTTTGACTTGGTAGTTAGAGGCTTATCATAAATATTTTTAATGGAAATATTTTGAGATGGGAAGATGAAATATGAGGGAGTAGAATTTTTTGAAATTAATTTCAAAAAATTAAATTGAGAGAACCTTCCTATCAGTAGCATAAAATTCAACATAAGTTTATGATAGATCTATCATTGTAAGGGAGAGAGGAAAAACCATCCATATTTTGAGATACAAAGAAAGTATCCATCAAATTCATTTGTTTTTTTTCCTTTGCTAATTATTTAAAAAAATTAAACGATATGCTCAATCAAAGCTCATTAGCAATAGTTAATTGGAGAGATACACAATCCTTGGAGTTTGATGAGGTATTAAATTAGTTGGTTGATAGTGGCTGATTTAATTTTGTAGGAGTTAATATCATTTGATTTTAAAGAAATGCATAATTCACCTTTTTGCAAATATTTACCATAATTTTATCATCAAATTGTGACATCAAGGCCTTTTTAATACCCTTGTGATTTATTAAGTTCTAATTGACTTCAATTTTTTAAATATTTGGATAAATATCATTTAGGTAAATTTTATGGTGTCCTAAAAGTTTTAGAACTTAAGATAATGTAGCAACCCTAAAAATTTTTATATTAAAATTGTTCAATCATTTTCATTAAAAAATGAATAGTTGTAATTGAATAATTTTAATCTAATGATTTTAAAAATAGTCACACCACCTCAGATTTTGAAACCCTATAAGTATCATAGCAAGCATAATTATTTATTATGCTAACTCTATAAATTGAATTTAGAAGCTAATAATATTAATATTAATTAATTAATTGGCTCAAAGATAATAAGAGAACAAGTAAAAGCCACTCTTCCTTTGATAAAAGGAAAAAATTAAAGAAATAAAATATGAGAGTAACACATGCATCTTTTATTTGTTATTTTTAAGAACTCTAAGATAAATATGTGGTATATGATACAAATCTTGATAAATTTAGGCAATGGGTTCTACCAAAAAAAAAAAAAAGGCAATGGGAGAACAACTATTACATAGCTTGGTAAATATAGGTTTAAACCAAAAAGAGTCAAATTTGGCTTAAAAAATAATGGACAATAATCCAATAACAACAAATAAACTTTCTAAAAATGCATATTACCTTCATTTATTTATCGTCATCTTCTTCATTTAACTATATTAATTTTAATTATTTTATTTTTATTTTTCATTGTGTAATATTTTCTTCCTTATTAAATTCACATTTTTGATGAATTTAATTATTTTTTTTATCATTGTTTAATATTTTTTCATTAAATTAATATTTTTCTAGTATTTATTTACTTATAATAGATTGCACTTCTACTAATTTCTTAACTTTTTTACTTTATCTTAAATTAACTTATACATTATGAAATTTATTATTTATATTTTTAATTATAATAAATTTAACTACTTTCGTTTATCATTATTTGATATATTCTTACATGCTAAAATATTATTAACAAGTTCAATATTTACTTAGTTTTAATAACTTTTACTTCTAATAATTTCAAAATATTTATTTCTTTACTTTAATTGAGCTTATTAATTTTAAGAACTCTTACACATATAGTTGATTATAATAAATTAACTATTTTCATTTCTAATTTTATTTTCATCTATATTAACCATTTTTTCTATTTATTTACTTAGAATAAAATAATTAAAATTAATTATTAGTAAGTTAATATTTTTCAATAATTAAATAACTACAATAAATTTAATGATTAATAAGTTAACAATTTTCGATATTCATTGTTTTACTTTTTTTACTTGTTAATCATGATAATTTTGTTGCATATTTTTAATTATTATAAATCTAATTTTTTAACTTATCATTATTTAACATTTTATTCTTTATTCAAATGATTAAATTTTTAATTTTTTTTCATATTCTCTTTTAATAACTTGTAAACTATTTCTAAGCTAATCGTAAATCCAAGTTTCACTATATCAATTTTATAGATCCTATATTATGTCTAATTAAAATACAAATAAATTAAAAGATTTATAACATTAATCTAGCACTTATTTTCATAAATTTACATTAGCAAAGCGAAGTAAAAGTAAATTTAAATTTATATTCATTCTCATCGCAAAGCATATTAATTATATCCTAAATCATATAATCACATATTCAAAGATTAAAATTGTTCCTCACAAATTCTCAATAGCAAATTTACAAGAACGTAAAACTTTTCCTCACAAATTCACAATAGTAAACTTACAAGTTTAGTAAATATTAAAATTCATGTGAAATTAATATATTGCAATAAAGAAGGTGTACCATAAATTACTATCAATGTAACTTAATTTTTGGAATACAAAGAAAAATGAGAGAAAGATAGAGAGGGAAGGTGAAAAAATTGTAAAATTTAGATAGTGGGAGAAATTACGTTAAGAAACTAGAGAAGCAAAAAGGAGACAAAGAGAAATAGAAAATTGAACATATAAATGAGAAAAAGGTAGGTGCTGCAATATGATATATTCATGGCCTAAATAGAAGACATTTTAAATGCCATCATTTTAAACTTTTAAAAGCTGTCTCTTTAGGATTCCTAAGGCTTTAGATATGATGCCTCATTTTCCAAACCTTAAAATAATGACATTTTTATTGTAGAAAGATGGCAATATCATCTTTGTAAGGTGCCTAAAAAATTACACCACTCTAAAGTGATGATATTAGTCATTGGTATAAATTAAGGATGTTAAAAGAGTTGACATACATTGCAAGAAAAAGATCCTAAAGTGATAACCTTTGTTATCATTATAGACAAGAATGCTATCATTTTAGGTTAGTAGCGATGATATTATTATTGCTTTAGGATCAATGCTTAAATTTCATGGCAATTGATAGCCAAAGCAATGAGCCAACATGTAATTACTTTTAAGTTAGTTTACAATAATAATGAATGTCATTGTAATACATGTTGTAGGCTTTAACTTGATAATGTGCTAGTTAGGGTATAATGACGACAATGTCATCATTTTATTTTTCAACTTTTAACAATGACAGTTATCATCATTTTATCATCAATTGAATTATTATTGAACTTATTTATTTTTAGCCTAAAGTGAAAACTTTTGTTGTTCATTGCTTTATTTTTTACAAAAATAAATATATAATAATCAAAATTAATCATTAAAATTACCTTTAAAACTAATATTAAAATTATTAAATGATTAATTGAATTATAATACTAATCATAATACAATATTAAATAAAAAGGAAATATATATAGCATAAAAATAAATAACACCCAATAATGTACAAGTCATTTATTTAAAAGTCATAAATGGTAAAACCTTATATAATAAACTGTTGTTTGTTTAGAGCGTCAATATTATCGTCATTATTATTGTCACACTAGGGTGGTAGTGGAGTTATTAGCCACTAAATGAATTTGGGAGGTGCCACCAGGGCATGTAAAGGTGGTAGGTCAACAGTAGTAAGAGGAATATTATGGGGAGGCTTAGTGGCAAAAATCTAAACATGAGTTGCTGTTATAAACTTTTAAACATAAAATTTTGGCTACGGATATGCTATTACATAGCTTCTTATGTCTGCTAGCTTTCAAGGATGTAGCTCTAGCTATCATGGATGTAGCATTGAACCTTATCATCCTTTATGGTAGAAGACCAATGTTAGCTTCATGGATAGTCTGTACTTAATGAACTATTGTCAACATAAATAGTACCTTGAAGAAGATAACTAACCCCCTTCCTATGCCTTTGTCAAGTGCCTAACACCACATCAACAAAGGCAAGCTTATCAATAGTAGTTAGAATGCACAGAGATGAACTGGATGCCAAAGCACATTATGATTGTAGTTGAGTAGCCCAGATGTCCATTATCCTTCTTTTAAGTTTACAATAAGAAGTTATCAGTATAAATGATAAAAATTAATTAATTAAGATGAAAAATGTAAAGTTACTTACTCAATCAACCTTGTCGTTCGAATACACCCGCCTCTTAGATAGTCTTCAATGTCACTCATGCTAATGGTTTCCTTATCCCTCTGTTCTAATTTTGAAATACAAGATGCAATGTTATTAAAATTAATAATGACATCAATTGTAAGAATACTTTTCTTAGCATTGTTATGTTCTTTGTTTTGTGCCAATTATTATACCTTTTTGGTGCTCTGTTTGCTACATTTACCTTTGACCTACATTATAAATTCAAAGTGAAACATACACAAATATAAGACTAGCATTAACTTGATTTTAAAAAATTCATAGCCAATATATAAAGATGTTACTACATTATTGTCAGAATGGTCAAACAGCTTACAAACAACATTGCTCTTAATGGTTGTAAGGTATAGCCTCTAGCTTAACCTATCAAGCCTTTTCCATGTCTTGAACATCATCAACTCCTTTGTAGGCATTAAAACATCAATGCAGATCATTCTTCCAATTTTATATTGATCAAAATTAGTCTAGTAAATATCTTGGTGAATGACATGTAACTCTTCCTTATCCACATTGATATACCTAAAGTATTGTTGTAATAGAAAATGGATATACAACTTGAAAATATATAATAAAAAGAATATTAATTGAATAATAGCACAAATTAGTAGATGTTTACCTTAACTTCAAGAGCAATTTGCCATCTTTAATCCTTATGCATTGTATGCTGAATTTTATCGAAAAGTTCATAATGTCGGTAAACGAGTACACCAATCTAACTGGTAAAGTACTTTTAATTTTTTGTACTTGGGTTCCAAGTGCTACTATCCTTATCAAACTTTATCGATAAAGCCTAACCTCAATTTTTTTAAATTAGTTATAGGAGGTTTAATGATTTAGATTGTTCACATTTTGCTCAGGTAGTGGAATTTTGGAAAAATAATCATAACATTAGTAATATATATGTATGAATAAAGTTAACAATTAATGTATTAAAAACACAAAAATACCTGTCTCTCATGGCTATGAAAATTAAGAAGGACCTCACAATGGATCCACTTCATTGTCTCTTCCATGGTGACTTGATGCAACAGTGGTGATGGCTTTATCACAATATTATAATATTACAATAAATTTTAACTATTAATAGTGCAATCACACAATACATATAAAAAAGGATATGAATTACATAAATGAATAACAATTGTTACATAAAATTTAATTATTAATTAGGCAATAAGACAAGACATGTGAAAAAGACTATAAGTACATGAATTAATATCATTTATTACATATATTTTAAAGGTTCATTATATAATTATAACAACTAATCTAAATTATTATCACTAAAATGAAGGTGCTCCTCTTCATCATTAGTTTCAAGCACATCATTATCCTTTAATTGCTTTTCATCCATATAATCATATATAGTTTCATCATTTGAGCCATCATCATCATCATCAATGAAATTATTAGTAACTTGTGTGTTGTATGAACATCTTTCAACAATGAAATAGGTTGAGGAGTATCATTTTGATCAACCAAGTTCATGATGTCCAAATTTCAAATCTTAATTGAAAGGATAAAATTTGCAAAGTTGATGTCTTGTAATTTAAGATATCTTTCATTGTCATCATCATCCAAAAGATCCTATATATTACAATGCATTACATGAGCAATAACTTTTTAATTAGGTTATACAAAATATCATTATTACCAAAATTTATTTTTCTTAAAAGGCAAGTATATATGGATTATCTTGTACCACTCAATATTAATGGAGATTCTTCTTATGTTTTTATCCTTAAGAAATTTTTTGTTTCTAGGGTTGATATCAAACCTTTTATATTTAAATAGAGTTACAAAATAATTATTTAAATAACTCAATACTATGATATCCTCTAAAAGATCACAAAAGGTATTGTCATCAGTTCCAAGTAAAAAAATGCCATTATTTTATGACTTATGCCTAGCATCTTAAAAGTAGGTTATAAATCAAACTCCATTAACCATACAAGCTAAACATAACACAATCATGAAATCTGATCCTAAAGATAATGAGAATAGTTTATCAATTGCTTCTAAGGATTTAATCTTGCGTAAGTTATACATCTATAAATTTATGAAACAAAATTATTAAATTAAGGAATAGATAAAGAAAAGAGGTGGATGTCAATAATTGGGATGGTAACATACCTTTAAGTAAAATCAAGAAGGAAATTCAATTTTTTGGACATGATCTAGATATTAGCCACTTTTTTCTTATAGTTTTCTTATATGTCCATTATAGATTACAACTTAATTAACAAATGTCAAGGACTTCAATAAACTTATAAATAGTTTAAGATAGTTGCCTAAGATGTTTTTGGAATTCAGCACAATTATTGAGTAAGTACCAAATTACAATACTATAAAGTTTGTCAACTAAATAAACAATGTTTTTCCCCATATGTTGATATTGAAACTTAAAAATAGACAATTACCTTTTTGATCCAAAATGAACAACATCTTAGTTCTAATCGTGTTAATTGAATTTAGTCTCTACTCCTTGAAAATATATAGAAGAAAAGATTATAGCTTTATCAACAACATAACCTTCAATAATAAAACCCTTTAGTTATGCTCAATTCTAGAAATAGTTTTTCAACTTTTTAATGTATCTCTCATATGGAAACCTTTATAAAAAATGAATAGGTCCACCTACTAATGCTTTCTTCAAGTAGATGTATCACCAAGTATACTATTATGTTAAAAAATGTTAGAGGATATATCCTTTTAAGTTTACAAAGAATAAGAACTGTATCCGATTGCGCTTTTCTCTACATCTTTTTTATATAAAGTTCTAGTGTATATTAGATTAAAGTAATAGCAAAGCTAAACAATGACATATGAAATTTCCTTAGGCATGAATGCTAGAATTGCAAGTGCTAATAATTGGTGCTTAATAATGTGACAGTCGTACGACTTCAAGCCCATGATTGTGGTATTGTTTTTAATCATATTCTTCCTCAAATTACTAATAAACCCATTATGAAATTTAACATTCTTAATAAATTGATAGAACGATGATTAATCATCAACATTGAGTGTGCAATTAGCAGGCAATTTCATCAAATTATTTCCCATTTGATATAAATGAAACTTGGGTTTAATATTTGTCAATCAAATCTTACTTCACATTACTTATGTCCTTTGATTTGCCTTTAGTACCCATCATTATTCAAGCAAAGCTGTCATATATATATATATATATAAATGCATGATATCAATTTTATACCTCAATTTTAATTATTACTAACAGGGAAGCTAAAAAAATACTTTTCTTAGTCCAATTTAAGTTTCATTACCAGAAAAAAATTAGAGATGAAAAAAAATCTATTACTAAAAAATTTAACAACAAAAATAGTGATGAAAAATAAAATATTAATAAACAATGTGCTGGCAATTAATTAGCAATAGATTAATTTTATTTGTCACAATTTGTAGGGACGATGATGTAAGGAATGCATGATAGGATGAAATTAGTGACATATTTTTTATCATTAAATTTATATATAATGATGAAATATTTATCCCTAAAATGTGAATTAACAATAGATTATCTCCTTACTAATATTTGGTTGTTGCTAAATCCTAATGATTGATAAATCCATTGCTAATTTTAAATCATGGGCAAATCCATCACTAAATTAGGAAATTTTTAAATAAAGTGCATTATCATATTCCAAATGTTGTTATTAATATTATGCACCTTATCAATATGCTACTCATTTTTTAGTAACCCAAATAGTGACAACCCTACTTAATTAAATTTCATATAGCTTTAAGACTTTTTAATAATACTCCAATCGAATTTTATTAAACAAAACTAATCCTTAAAGCAAAATTGAATATGGATACTTTATTTATATTAAGTATAGTAAAATCATTAAATTTTGATATATATATATCCTAAAAAAATTAATGTCCCAACTGTGTACATATGAAAATCAAAACAAATACAAAAAATCACTAACTTTTAAGCAGCGAATAAATTTTTCACTCATGCTGCTTGATCATCAACTATTGAGATGGAAATCACTATTGAAAAACTTTAAATATTCAATTCTTAAACAATGCACTGTTGTTGTACTCATGTTGCTCAATCATTAACTTATGAGATGTAAATCACTACTTCTAAGATGTCATCCTTTCTTAATTGTAGTCTATGTCAAAATGCTAATTCGAAACAGACAAAGATGACTTTATTTCAATTCATTTACTACTAACTCAATGGAGTAAATCTAAAAGTATCATTAGGAAAAATAAGCAATTATTTGCATAAGAATTTGGTAATAATGGCCTTAAGGCCTCAAATAGTTGTCACAGACATGAAAACAAGGAACTATTTCAAAAATATCATAATGTAAAAAAATTTTCATCATTGCTTATTTTTTTTCATTAAATGGCTATTTTTGAATACCTAGTTGTTTCGATATCTTTTCTTCTTAGCCATGGAATATAAGCATGTAAAAGTGGCTCCTTCTTCCATAATTAAGAAACCATTAAATAATTATAGTGAAAAAAATTAAAACTATTACTAAGGTTGAAAAAAATATATCATCCATAACTTATATATAATGGAGAAAAACTTTGACCTATAAAAGCATCACTTTCTTTTTTTTTTAACTGAAATATGCTATTTCACATTAAATAATGAGTCACTTTCTTCACTATTACTTCTCTTACTCCTTGCCCTTTGTTGAGAGAAGTTATCTCACCAATTCTTATTATTTCCACCTCTGGCAATATAGTTTCTTTCTTATTCTTGTAAAAAAGGTTGCATCTGATGAGAAATTGTGATAGATCTATCCCAAAATTTAGCAAATGTGAAATAAAAAATAGAAGGGTATTCACAAAGGATGTAAATCCTTCGATAATTGAAGAAGAAAAACATGCCACAAGGAAGAATCCTTAATTAGTGATGATCAATGCCACAAAGAGTAAATCCCTTTGATAAGTCACAAGTTCATTTAAGAACTCAAGAGAAGCACTCAACCAAATTTTTTAACTCAAAATATCAAATCTAAAAAATTAATTTATATAAGGAATAAGCATCCTTATATAACTTTCTAAAATCTTAATTGAAAATGGATTTAAATGAGCTATATTGGCCCAAACTAATCCATTAACCTAAACCCAATAAATAGGCCACTAAATAATTATAAGTAACATAGTTACCCATAATAACATGGTGAATGTTTTAAAGTAAAAATGGGTCTAACACATTCAGTTTAAATTAAAGCCTAAAAAGGTTTAAAATGACATAACACAAAGTAAACACAAACTAAAGGTCCAAATACTAAGTTAAAGCCCAAAACATCAAATAATAGTGAAAATACGATGAAGTGATGCTAACTAGGATAATGGCTGATGTGGCAATGATGTGCCGCCATCTCTTTGATGATGTGGCAAGGATGTAGATCATGGCTGATGTGGCGATGATGTGGCACTAACTTAATGATGATGTGGCACAATTTTAATGCACTTGATTAAACTCTCCTCCTGTCTCACTTCCACATGATTGACTCGCTTGGATTCTCATCATTCCCCCTCTCTTCAAAAAAATTCGTCCTCGAATCTTCAAAACCTACATCAAAAGGATAAAGATTAGGAATACCCAAAGAAGCACTCACATCAAACTCACCATGAGAATTCAAATTAGGAAAACAATTATTGTCTCGTCAAGACTTGGAGTGAACCATCTCCATCTAGATATAGTAAGGATTCCTTGGATTTGGAACACCTCCTTTTCCATTCACACTCTCAATAAGTAACTACCTAGATCAAATACAAAATAAGAGTCATCAATCTCATGCAAGAATATAAAATTATTAACAATATCAAGCTTGTCATTGAAAGCACATAGAAAATGATTCCTTATAAGCTTCTCATCAAAATTAATTAAACCATGAAAGCTTTTAATTTCACCAACAAACTTAGGTGAAGGCCATTCTCTAATTGTTTTTACTTTTACTTCATTGACTTTTATTCCTATGCCATTCAATGCATGATCCACACAAACAATTCTTTCCTTGTAAAATGAGCATCTCACACATTTAGCATAAAATAATTCAATTCTCAAAACTTTGAAAACATATTTTAAAAGCTCAACATGCTCATTCAAGATTTCATAATGTACAAGAAAATCATGTAGATGTGGCAACTCTTCCAAATTTTTAAGTTTCGAAACAACAAGGAGATCCAATCTTTAGGCTTATGAAAATAATAAAAACTAACAACAACATATTTATTCTTAAAAATACTCAAAATAAGATAGAAACTCATAAAAAATTACAAGTAAAACACATAAACTCATCATAAGAATTTTATCTAAATAAACCCTAACAAATTTATTTAAAGAAGTATGTAAAACATAATTCTTCAAGCTTATAAAAATACTTGGTGCATTAGATTAACCAAGAAGCAAAGACAACCATTCATAAAGATCATATTTTACTTTAAAAATATTTTTCTTTTCAACATTTTTTCTCAAGGACATTTGATGATATCTCTATTTCAAATCATGTTTAGAGAACACAAAATGGTTATGCAACACTTTAAGCACAGTATCAAGGGGATCCTTAATGCCAAAATATTTTATCAAATCATGTCTATGGGCTTCCCTACTAAATAGATTTTTATGAGAACTCTTAGACACACACATATTATTCTTTCCACACAGAAATCTATCATACATAAAAATGTCTTCAAAAACTATTTCCTAACAAGTATCAATATTTGAAACACCATCAATAAATGCAAGAGTAGCAAATTCAACTAAAGGAATAACAACATTGAGGGAAGAACTAGGAAGACCGTAATCATTTACATGCAAAATTCTAATATTTTCAACACCTAACAAATTTTTATACAAAGTAGAGATAAGAATATATCTCCAAGATAACATATCAACCATCATAATAAAGTTACCTTGCTCCAATTGGGACATTTTCCTTCTGACACATGCTAGCTCTTTGGAAGATTCTTTTGGAAGCACTTTTTAGAATTCTTTCAAAATAGCATCATAAGTATTTGATAAAATAATTTCAAGATTATTAGTATTTTCATAAGGTTTCTTATGCAAGACAATTGGCTTAGAAATATACAAAACACTCTTTATCCCACTTGCTTTTCTAATAACTTTCAAATTTTGTTTTCTCACTTTTTCTACACAATCACTCTCTTTTTCTCTCAACACAATTTTTCTCTCACTCTCTTTCTTCACATGACTCTCACTCTTTTCTAGTCTCTTGTTATCTCTATTATTTTCTTCTCTCTTTTTCATTTCTTCTCTTTTCTTATCTTCTACTCTCTTTTCCTTTTCTTCTTCTTCCTCTCTTTTCTTTTGCATCCTCAATTGATCCTCATACACTTATTTTGGGGTTAAAGGATTGAGTTTTATTTTCCTCTCATTCATTTCAAAGCTATATATGTTGAGGATTCCATCATGTGTGACCTTTCTATCAAATTGTCATGGTCTTCCAAGTAATAAATGGCAAGCATTCATGGGAGTAACATCACATAACAATTCATCTTGGTATTTACTAAGGATAAAAGAAACCAACACTTGCTGTGTAATTTTTATTTCATTACTATCATTCAACCATTACAACTTGTATGGAGTAGGATGTGGCAAGGTAGGAAAATTCAACTTCTCTACCATGTAGGTACTAGTAACATTAGCACAACTTCCACTGTTTATGATCACATTGCACATCTTACCTTTAATATTGAATCTAGTATGGAAGATGTTCTCCCTTTGATCTTCACTTTCTTCCTTTGCTTGTTCTCCCAAGGCTTTTAGAATCTTTAATGCTCTCTTGAGTGGACAATCAATGGCATGATGACCATGCTTTAAGCATTTGAAACACTTGTCCTTAGAATGCTTTTGATGCTTTTCAACTTTGACTTTCCTCTTAGACACTTCTTTCTTAGGTTTTAATGATGATTCTCCCTTAATTCTTGAACAACATTCAGATTTACATGGAACTACTTTGTCTTGATTCTTCTCAACAATCCTCTCTTAAAATTTATATGAAGAACTATAATGGCAACCATGAATGAATTTTTTCCTTATAATAGCCTTCATATCTTCCCAAGTAGCAATAGACTTTGTACCCTTTCTTCTTGTAGCTGAATCAAGTTGATCCCACCAAATATTAGCATAATCACTAAATTGATAGGTAGCAAGTCTCATTTTTGTCTCTTTTGAATAATAATGACAAGCATAGATTAATTCCATCTTCTTTTCCCACTCTAAGTAAGCTTGAGGATCATTCTTTCCTTGAAATAAAGGAAATTTCTTTTTGCCACTTTGAAGGTTTGAAGCCATTCCACCACTTTTTTGCCCATTTCCTCCACTCCTATCATCTTTTCTTTCATCTCTTTTTACATCATCATGATACACTCTTTCTTTTTTACTCCTTTCATTTTTATTTTCAACTCCTTCTTCTTCAATATATCTTTCATTTTATCTTCTACCTTCTCTTTCTTTTTCACCCCTATCACCATGTTGGCTCTTTTGAGATTATTTACTTTCAAACCTTTTAAGCATTTTATCAAAATTTTTAATGGATTTCAACAAATCCTCCATGTGCACTTATCAATATTTTTCATACTACCTCCTAACATTCTTAAATGATAAACCTACAAGAAAGGTTAGATAGAAAAATGACCTCACAAGATCTCATAGACTCACTTGTTTTAGAACATTTACACTTGTGTTTGCATTCTAATTTTAACTTTTATCCTCAAATGAACTTATACACTCTTTCCTTTTTCTGCTCTTCACTCTTTCCCTTTTGTTGTTCTTTGAAAACTAAACCCACGCAACCAAATAAGATTCAACAAATGTGGTAATCAATATCACCGATCAAGGTTCACAGAATTTAAGGAATCAAATAAGACAATTAGGGAACAAGAAATGAAAATTCTCAGAATAGAAATTAACTAAGACTCAAAATAATGGGAAGGAATAATATAAGCTAACAAGAGGAAGATTTATGCACTCAAAGAAATTGAAATAGACAATGAATAATTAACTTCAAAATGAGAAGTTCAAATGTAACTAAAGCATATCAAGAACTAACAGTAACTATAAGCAAATAACTTTGAGCATATCAAGAACTAACAGTAACTATAAGCAAATAACTTTTCTTTTGATTTTGTTTCACTTTGTTTTCAATAATTCAGCGCTTTATTTTCTTGCTTCTTCTTTGTAAGTTACCTTTTGATTCACTAACTTGACTTGTCACCTTTGTTTCTTGCTTTTTTTATTTTTTTTTCTTGTCACAAGTTTTTGCTTTTTAACTCAATACAGATAGTGCCAATTTAGCACTAGTTTTGCTAATTGCAAGGATATCACACAATTTAAACTTGGTGCTCTTTTCTTTCCTTTAATCAATTACTATATTCAATTATAACACTTTGGTGTTATGCTATTAGAATATGGCAATTAGTTATTGCAAGCTAAACTTATTTACTTTGAACTTTTAATAAACATGTTTAATGCACCTTTCATTCACTAGACTAGCATAAATATTTAGAGCAAATTTTGAGTTAAACAATAAGAAATAACACAAAACAAAGAATGTGACTAAGTATTAAAACAAATTCAGACCTACATTTGACTTGGATAACTTATCAAATACATGGAGGGCAGAATTGAAGAACAACCCAGATTTGACACAATGATGAATCAAAATACATAAATTTGACACAAACCTAATCAGAAATTAAATGGATACAAAAACCAAATCAAAACAAGATAGGAAAGAAGAATTAGGATATAAAATGTGTGAACAGTATTGTAACAGTGCACAAAATAATAGATGTGAACAGTACCGAAATTTGAAGAGAAATTAAACCTAAATTTGGGAACCTTGCTCTTAATACTAAATGATAAGAAATTGTACTGGATCTATCCTAAATTCAGCAAATACGAAACCAAAAATAGAAGGGTATTCACCCCACACTCCAGAAGATGAAGAAGGGGAGTGATAAGTGATTATGAATATGCCACAAAGGATGTAAATCCTTTGATAAGTGAAGAAGAAAAATACACCACAAGGAAGAATTCTTGATTAGTGATAATCAATGTCATAAAAGATGAATCATTTTGATAAGTTATAAGTTCATTCAAGAACTCAAGAGGGGCATTTAGCTAAATTCTCTAACTCAAAATATCAAATCTAAAAAATTAATTTATATAAGGAATAAGTCTCCTTATATAACTTTCTAAAACCCTAATTGAAAATGGGCTTAAATAAGCTATATTGGCCTAAACTAATCCATTAACCTAAACCCAATAAATGGGCCACCAAATAACTATAAGTAACATAGTTACATATAGTAACATAGTGAATGTTTTACAGTAAAAATGGGTTTAACACATTCAGCTTAAATTGAAACCCAAAAAGGTTTAAAATGACATAACACAAAGTAAACACAAACTAAAGGTCCACATACTAAGTCAAAGCCCAAAATATCAAATAATAGTGAAAATAGGATGAAGTGGCGCCAACTAGGATAATGGCTTATATGGCAATGATGTGGCGCTATCTCTTTGATGATGTGGTAAGGATGTGGATTATGGCTAATGTGGCGATGATGTGGCACCAACTTGTTAATGATGTGACATAATTTTAATGCACTTAATTAATCTCTTCTCTTATCTCACTTCCACATGATTGACTCCCTTGGATTCTCATCAGCATCTCTACTAAGTTTGGTAGTGGTAGGGAGAAGAGCTCACCCAAGATTCTTTTTTACCCACTTATGGATCGCACTGAGCATCCAACAGGGTAATCTTTGCTACATTATTGAAGACTAAATGCAATCTAAAAATGGGTTAAAGAATATCTTGGGTTAGCTTTTATTCCTACCACTATTAAATCAATAGAGGTGCAACTTCCTTTACAAGAGAATCAAATGGTGAAGAACATATATTGTTATACATGGAAATAGCTAGTATTAGTCAAATGATTTCTTTTGGTAGGAGGCAAAGAGTGAGGGAAGCAATAATGAAGAAGATGACTCATTGTTTAATATGGAATAGCATATTCAAGCTAGAAAAAAAATGATACTTTGGTAGCTCAAAGTTCTTCTACATTGTATGTAAGTTATGGGTGACATTTTTTTATAACTTTAGTAGTATTTTTAATTTCTTAACTATGATTATCTAATAGTTTTCTAATTATGAGAGGAGAAGTTACTTCTATATGCCTATAACACAAGCAGCCAAGGAGCATGATATGGGTCTTATAACTTTAAAGAAGAGGTGTAAGACAATTGGGTATTTGGACGTGGTTGCATAATAGAGGAAATAAACAGTGATGAAATTTTTTTTACATTATAGTATCCTTAAAGTAGTTCCTTACCTTTATGTCCATGACAACCATTTTAGTCCTTAAGGCTATTATTAGTGAACTTAATTGAAATATGGACTCTTTATTCTTAATAGTACTAATATCAAACTAATGACATTGAGTTAGCAGTGAATGAATTAATATAGGAACTAAATGCAAATAAGAATAAGGAATTAATGGCATAGGAAATTTGTCGTATGTCTTATTTTAAGTAACCAATGGTAGATGCAAGAACACATACTCAGTGGGTCCAAATTTATGTATTTAATTTTTAAATTTAGAAAAAAAATTTGAAAATAGGCAATTGCATCAGGAAATAAATTACCACTTTTACAATTAAATTGAAAATAATACATATAGCTAGTATATGTAAAAAATAACATAAAATTGGATTATGATGTATTTATTATGGTAATTGTTGTATCTATATTAAGGTTCACTTAAATAATTAAAATTCATTGAAAATTTCATACATTGAAAAATTGATAGCATTGCAATATCAATAATTAAAATTCATTTACATTAGAATTACAAAGGATTCTTAATTTGTAGGCTTTATAGACATTATTGAAGACCTACATAGCATATAACTTAAGAATTCTTTCTAATTCCTGATTAGTTGCCTTAGAATCTTCATGTGCTATTGAAACACAAAATTATTGATGCTGTAGTGCTATTATATTTTCAACACATGGGATTTCTAATGAATTTTTATTATTTAGGTAAAGCTCACTGTAAATACAATATCTACCATAAAAAATAGCTTGGAACCTAATTTTATGTTATTTTTGAAATATGCTAGCTATATATACCATTGTCAATTTAACTATAAAAGTGTTAATTTATTAAGAATGTAATTGCCTATTTTCAAAATTTATGAAGTTTGACATAGGCTTATGGATCTTGGATAAGAGAATGCACAAAACATCACATAAAAAATATATACACAAATTTGGACTTAGATCCAATGTCTTCACTTGCACACACTCCGCCTAATATGGTTTTACCACTATAAAAAATTATATATAGGATAGAACCTTAAATCCACATGTTGACTTATT
The DNA here is from genome assembly GCA_020226215.1 of Sindora glabra. Lineage (NCBI taxonomy): Eukaryota > Viridiplantae > Streptophyta > Magnoliopsida > Fabales > Fabaceae > Sindora > Sindora glabra. The sequence goes on along the minus strand of CM035235.1, from coordinate 39,299,821 downwards.
CATTAAAACATGCAATTTAAAAAATGCAAAACATCATGATTAATAGGAGACAAGTTAGTTTGTATCAATTTCATAGAAAATAACAACCTATACTTGCCTCAATTAGGCATCATACATATTTATCATAGTACAACCTACATTAATATGAAAGCATTCTAGCAACAACAACTAGCAAGAATGAAGGAACAATGACAATGAATTACCCTAATTGTGTAACCTACCAATGTTGTTGTAGTTAAGGTAGAAATATAGAAAAAAACATTAAATCCATCACTAAATGAGTTAGAACTATTCAACGATACACAAAAACTACCATTACAATATACAAAATATTAACTATATCTTATAAAACAAAAGGAAAAAATTGTAAAACTCCTTAAAAGTAAATTTTTTTTAACAAAATAATCACTAATACAACAATCAATCATCAAAATATTCAACAATAAAAAAAATCACTACAATACATCAACTCATCATAAATCATATAATTAAATCCTAAAAAGCAAAAAAAAATGAAAAGAACTCCCTAAAAGTTAAATTTTTTTACAAAATAATCACCAATATAACAATCAATTATAAAAATATTCAACAATAAAATAAATACACTATAATACATCAACTTATCATAAATCACAAAAATCAATTCCAAAAAAAGTTGAAAAACTCCTTAAAAGTTAAAATTTTCTTTTTTACAGAATAATTATCAATGCAATAATTAATAACCAAAATATTCAATAATAAAACAAATATTAGTACAATATATTAACTCATCACAACCTACAAAATTAAATCCTAAAAAAATTAAAAAAATTCCTTCAAAATTATTTTTTTAACATAATAATCATCAATCCAACAATTAATCACCAAAATATTCAACAATGAAGTAAATGTTACTATAATACATCAATTCATCATAAATCACAAATTTGATTCCCAAAAAATAAAAAAATAAAAACTAATAAACTTAAATGGAACAAGAAAACTCATTGATTAAAATGCTTATTAGGGTTAGAAGAACACAATAGCGACAATAGATGACAATGACGAACGTGACATGGCAGTTTGTAAAGGAGGAAAAAAGAGGAGGAAAAAGAAGGAAAAAATAAAATGTCTAACATCGAGACCTACTGTATAGTCCAATTTGGCGATAGAATTAGTGACAAATTTATTAGTTGCTAATTAATGATTCATGAAATGATGAATTAAGACTATTGATGATTTATGAATGCTTATCGATGATTCTATCACAACTTTTTTTTAAAAAAATTCTATTGTCAAACAAATTTTTAAATTTTCATGCAAAAATCCATCAGTAATTTGTTGCCCTATTTTTTTAAATTCATTAGTAAATTGTGCTAACAAAATTAGCAATAGATAAAGCTTTTAATGGGAAAACTTTAGAAATCAAATAGAACTAGTGTTAGAATTATCGATGGAATTAACAACAAGTTAAAAATTTTCTTGCTAAATTCACAAAACAAAAATTACTCTTGGAATCCTATTTACTAATAGAAAATCTGTCTCTAAATCTATCAATAAATGTATATTTTCTTTTAATGCTTTTACTTCACTCCACAATCATTCTCATGCTTTCTAGGTAATCTTGTGCTTAATCTACTCAATTGGTTCATAATCTTGTTATCAGTAAGCTTCCTTGGTGAAGGTCTTCTTTCAATTTTTTCATTAAACTATTTGTTATTTTGGAAGAAGTAACTTGTTAGAAGAAAGTAATGATAACCCACGTATGTTATTTTCCCTCTAACTCATATTAATGGAGTATCTTCATTATAAGTTGGACATACCTTATACCCTTGTCTACTTTATCTTAAAAGACTACTTCTTATGGGAAAATTATTCACAGTTCGTGATAATGCCATTTGCATTTTAAGCTGCTATTGTTAGTAGTATCTTAAGTTTTAACCTTAATTTCTCATATTTGTTTTAACTTATCTATTAGCAATCTTAGGAAGACATAGTATCTTTTCTTAGTGAATATGGTCCCAGGATTAATAAAGTTAACATAAAAAAAATTCTTTATAGAAAGCCATGGAGGTAAATTGTATGTCATTATTATCACTAGCTATATGCTGCAAGACAAACTTATGTTGCTAAAAGGATTGAATTTATTTGCATTTAAACTAAGTTGAATATTCTTTGGTTCATTAGAGAAATCAAGATGACATCTATCAATGTCCTACTAGGCTTTACCAATAATTGGATGTTGCGTTACCCCTCCTTTTTTGATCGCTTTGTATAATACCACTTCATATCTTTCATCGTATGCCTTAATCTATATAATTGTTTCAATTAGAGAGTCAGAGGAAAATACCCCAACACTTTGTAAAGCATTTCTTTTCCTTTGTTATTTTTACCAACCCAACAACTTTTCCATTATGAAGACAATTCTCCTTTGCAACATGTTCCCCCTGAAAAAGTGCACAATTATGTTTACAAACATGAATTGACTCATAACCTAACCCCAATTTACTTAACCATATCTTTACATTATAATACAATCCTAATAATTTATTATCCTTTGAAGTAATTCTTTTAATAACTTCAAAAGAGAATTGAATAACTTATTAGTCCACTTATGTAAAACTTTCAAATACATAAATTTAAGTAAGAAGTTCAGTGATGAAAAGGTTATGCATCAAGGATATAATTCAATTTCTACCTATGTGAACAACTCATCATATTTTGTTTATATCTTACGTCCTCCTTTCATGGTGTCTTCATTCACATCACTATCAATTCCACCTTGTTTGATTAGTGACGTTATGACCAATGAAGTCATGTATGATATCAATCATCATATTCATGTCTCTAGTGATTTCACTGTGACTTCGATAACTAATCAATCATCTTCACCATAAAAGATCCAATTCAATTAAAATGGATTGTATTTATTATCTATTATGTATGCCTCCATTATATCTAATTGTTGATAGAACATATTTACATATTTTTTACATAGACATTTCATTTGCCCTTCCTTATTAGCAATATTTTTAGCTCTGTTGATAAATGCCTTAGCACTAGTACACATTAGATAAATGATCCTACAAAGTGATCTAACTTTTATCAATAGACATCTTGTCACTAATAAAAAATATAGTACATTAAATAGGATTCAAGTGTAATTGTATATTTGGTATCATAATTATATTGTTGGTATATACCCTAAATCTACCATATTACTCCAAGACTAAAGGATAAAACTTTATCCCATTTGAGACCATCCTTTGATTATTCTATCTAATGTTATCCATATTCTCATTTCTAAATATAGAAATTTTAATAGCATCTCCCTATAGTTCTCTTAAGTGTGCAAACTATATTTAATTATAATTTACACTTGAAGAATAAAGAAAACAAATGAAATTCCTATAACATGCAATGATAATTGAATAAATTGGCAACAATAACTTCAATACTGATCCTAAATTATCTAAAAATGGGATAATTCAAGAGCTGATTAGTTCTTTAAAGACTAACCAACCCTAAAGTAGATCTAATTATGCTAGTGCAATTAAGTTAAAAATATTGTAAATCAATTGTTGCAATAATTTGAACTATTTAATCATTTATTTGTTATCTTAATAATTTTATATTATATTATTATAAATTTAAAGTTACAATAATTTTAACTATTGAATAATCTTATTTGTTGTCTCAATATTATAATATTTTAATAATTAATTAATAAATAATAATTTAACATTTTAACTTATCATGTCTTAATATTTTAATCAATTCTATATACAAAAATTCTAAATATTTATTATTTTAACTTAATTTAGCTTATCAATATTGACAATGTTTACATGCATGTTTAATTATAATAAATTTAGCCATTTTCACTTACATTTTTTTATTATTTTCTTTTATAATCAATTTTATTAATTTTAGGCAATAATTTTTTTATTTCCTTCTATATTAATTGTTAAAGGGTTATTCAGTTTTTCAATAATTAAACAATTGTAATAAATTTAATAAATAATAGAAAAATATTTTTAATACTAAATATTTTACCTATTTTTACTATTAACCATGATAGTTCTTACACATATTTTAAATTATTATAAATGTCACATTTCAACTTATTATGTCTTATTATTTTAATAAATTTTAAATCATAAAATTTTAAAAATATATTATTTTCTGAAAATTGTTACTTATTAATCTTGACAACTCTTAAACATATAATTAATTACACTAAATTTAATTATAGTTATTTCTAATTTTTTTATTAACTCTTTGTAAATTATTTAACATTTTTAACTATTTATTTACTTGCAATGAACTAACTATAATTAATTATTAAAAAGTAAATAATTTTTAATAATTAAAAAATTACAATAAATTTAATATTTAAGAAATTAATAATTTAAGGATTTTATAGCCTTGTTTTCTTTTACTTGGTAATCACTCCTCTTCTTATGCATATTATTAATTGTTATAGATTTATATTTTTAACTTATGTAATATTTTATTCTTTGTTCAAATTATTGATTTTTTTCGTATTCCCCTTTAACAGTTTCCTATCCTAAATTCAAATTTCACTATATCAACTCTACAAATCTTATCCTATATCTAAATAAAAAAATAAATATATCAGAAGACTTATAATATCAATATAGCACTTATTTTCATAAATTTACATTATCAAGCAAACAAAATAACAATTAAAATGAGAGAAAGTTATATTCCAAATCAAATCAAATTAACTATATATCTTAAATTAAACCAATTATCTGTTTAGAGCCTAAAATTGTTATATTAACATAAATGAGGGAAATTTATATCAACAGGAAAAGCAAAACAACTATAAAAAATTATAATTCATTTTTATATCCTAAATCATATCAACTAAATATTCAAAGCCTAAAATGCTTTTTCGCAAATCGACGATAGTAGACTTACAAGAATAATAAACATTACATTCTACAAATACAATATATTGTAACGAAGATAGACTTAACTTAAATCGCTACTAATGTAATGAAATCTCTGAGATACAAAGAAAGAAATTGAAAAAGATGATGCAAATGAGAGTAAGGCTTCATTTTGTATAATAAATAAACTAACTTATAACTTATCAACCTAATCAATAAGTTATAAACTAACAATAAGTTATAAACTAACCTCTAAAGATGTTTTACATACCAGCTTATTAAAAGAAATAAACTTTAATTTAATAAGTTATTTAGAGTAGCTTATAACCTATAAGCTATTGCCTTTTTAAATTTTTTCAACTCTATCCTCATTCTTTTTATTAATTTACAATCCATGTCCTTCATAACATAAATCTAATTTTTTTCATAAAATATAATTAACTTATTTTAATATAATTATATCCTAATTTTAAATTATAAATATATAAAAATATATATGTAAATAAATACATAATATCATAAAATATAATTAATTATATTTTAAGTAATTATAATTTCATTATAAATAATAATAAAATAAAAATTATATAAGCAAATAAATATGTAAGTTCATAAAATATAATTAATTAAATATTAAATATTACATTTTTATTTTGAACTTCTTAATTATGTTAATATAATATAATTTTTAGATAAATATGAATTATTTTAATTATATATTTATTTATATTACTATATCTTTTTATATTATTTTATAATTTTAACTAATTCAATAGCTAATTTTATAAAACATTTCTTACAAAATTAGTTAGTTTATTAGCTATTAGGTACAATTATAAATTATCTGCTATCAGTTAACTTATTAGTTATTAGCTAACTTAATAATTATCAGTTATTTGCATGAAATAGAACCTAAAATAAAGAACGAATATGAAAATATTGAGAAATTTAGTTAAAAAATAAGAGAAAGTACCTTAGCTCACTAGAAAAGGAAAGGGAAATTGCATAAAGAAAATGGAGAGTAGAATTATGCTACAACTAATAAATGAGGACTCTAAAATGACAACATTTTGAATGTAGCCACTTTAGGTACATTTTGAATATTGTTACTTTAGGTTTGTGTGAGCCAATTATGGCACTTCATTTTCTTGCCACTATAAAGCAATGACATTTTTTTAACCTAAACTAATGACATGATTGTCACTATAAGGGAAGGCAGTCAATGTATATCTCTCATAAATTAAAAACTCTAAAGTGACAACATTATCATCGTTATAAAGTTATTGACTTAATAAAAAGCACTTTCGATTCCTGTATAACAATTAAGTGAGATACTTTGCATTAGGATACTGATATTTTTAAACTTTAAAGCAACAACATTTGTTGTCACTCTATATAGTTGAGCACAAAAAACATGCCACTTTTCAATATTTTGACAAGAAAATGACAAAGTTGTCATTACTTTAATGCTATATTTTTTTCAGTCTTCTAAAGTGATGATAATGTCATTACTTTAAAGAATTGCCCAAAAAAAGACCTGTAATTCTTCCCTTCTCCCTCCCCATAGATTTTTTTAACTTTTAAATTGATAACATACGTGTCATCTTTTAAGGTATATTTGTTGTAGTGAAATGTCATCGGTTTAAGGCTTAGTGCACCATAAAAGGCACTATTGAAGCCTACTCTCCTTTTGCTTGGTTAAAGCGAGGACATTGTTGTCACTATAGAAGGCATATATTTTTTTTAGGACCTTAAAGTGACAATAATGAGATCTCTTTAGACATTTGAACATAAAATTAACATTCCATTTTTCTCACTTGTTAGATTTTCCTTTAAAATGATGATTATTTTTGTTTTCTCTTTAAATGTCATCTATTTAGACTCTTTCTCTTGTAGTGTAAGATACAATATAATAAAAAAAAATTCATATTTTGCAAGAAGAAAAAAAGGTAAAAACAAAGTAAAAATTATTCACAATATTGAATTATGGAAGAATTATGATCTTATAATTTATATCTATATGCATATATTTTTTTATAAAATTTATTTTTATGAAATAGACACATAATTTTCTTAATATATTAATATTTGTATTAGTAGTAACAAGTTAAGTCCCAAAACATTCCAAGTCTAAAAGATCTTGAATTTGATTCTTAGAGGCACTACTGTTGGGAGGGGATTTATCATTTATTATTCCTACCTTCAATAAGGATTAATCTCATACAAAGAAATGTGAGGGTACTTGGTGCAAACAAAGGAAAAAAAATCTAAATATGATTGTGTGTGTTTTAAAGTTTTAGAATGTTAAAGTATATAATAACATATATAAATGAAAACATCAAGCTTTTAGGGGCCAAGACTATCTTTATTCTCCATAATTCCATCTAAAGGGTGTAAAAAGGTTAAGTTAGGCATTAAACTAAATAGATTATACCTATTTTCTAAATAAATTGCCTGTGCTTAACATGTTAGCTTGTAAAAGGCCTAAATTTAGGCTTGACCTATTAGCCTATATACATAAATATATGTATTAAAATCTTAATATTATATATTAAATAGGCTAACTTGATAGGCTTACACAATATAGGAAAAAAAACTATATAGATAATAAAAGTTATTGATATAGAGCTTGTTACATTAGTAAAAAGAAGTCCAAACAACATTGTTGTCAACAATGAGTCATCAATCTAAACTTATGGCTTTAGTCACCTATAGACATTCAAAGTTGTCACAATAAATGGACATATATAGACAATATGTGTTGTTGGTGTATTGTCCAAGGGAAATCAATGATAATAGCACTATATAGATGACATATCGTCTATATAGATAATCATCTATTAAGATGAAAATTATCATCTGTATAGAGTTATTTTTTACTTTTTTTAAAAAATTAAAACCTATTAAGACAACAAATGTTGTATATATAGAGCATTTTTTTAAATTTTCTACCTATTCAAACAACAAATATTATCTATATGGATTTTTTTTAAAAAATTATACTTAATTTCTAGAAATTATTTTCAATGATAAGCATCATAATGTAAGTTGACAACACTCTTGAATATTTTTTTACAATTATTTATGATTTAGAAATATTATTATATTAATTATAATACTAAATAAGATAAAAGTAAAATATATAAAATAAAATTACAAATAATATATAATAACAAATCACAATAAGATATGTACAAAACAATATAAAGTAACTAATAAAAAGTTAACGCATAATATAAAAAAGGTGTTAAATTACATAACCATCGATGTTGTCAATAGTATCATCAAAAAGTGAATGTTAGGGTTAGGGTAAAGGTGTAAGCATAAGCAACTATAGAGTGAAAGATAGTTGCAAAGCTAGTTTAGCAAATATCATTGAGGTGGGATGTTCAGTAGTTAAGTAGGAGGAGGTTGTGCAAGATAGGATAGATTTAGCCTAAATCTAGTGTGCAAAGTCTTATATAGCATCACGAACTCCCTATAGGTGTGTTGGTGTAACTAGTCCTAATAGGCAATACACTACTGCTATGCATGCATGACTTGCTAACTTTAGAAAATGTAGCTTTGCATATCTTCATCCAATCCTATATCTCATTACAGCCTTAAAGGAAATTCTATAGTCGATAAGTTACTATTGAGGTGCCATATGGCATCTTGACAAGCACACAACTAATTACTTTCCTATACCCTCAATGAGTGCCTAGCACTTTGCCAATAATGGTAGGCTCATTAATATGCATAAGACTTGCCAGGAAGTCATTGGAGAAAGCACTAGATTGTGAAGATTGTTAAGTGATTAGTTCCAATATCTTAACATTAATTTTTCAATAAAAATTAAATAATTTAAGTAAAAAGTTTTCCCTATAATGATTAAAATTAGGAAAAAAAGAATTTAATTAGTTACATAAGTAGTTTCAATAACTAAATGCACTCATTCCCTATCTAAAATGTATGACACTCACACTAGTTCTTCCTCTTAGTTGCAATCACTTATTTTCTTATTTCTTTATGCCAATTTTAAAACAAAGGTATACAATATTAGTAAGATTTTCAATAGTATTAAATTTCAAGAATGTTAACTTAAAATACCTTATCATGTCATTGTGCCATAATGCACTTTAATCTGTAGCAATTATTGTACACCTTCTTTAACCTATTTTTTATATTTCTTTTGGACAACTCATGCGAATTCAAATGAAAACATTTATAATTACAAGAGAGAATAGTTGAAATTTAGCAATGAAAACCTATATTATTAACTTCATCCTTACCTTATGCTCCTCACAATTAAAGTATGTGCACAACTTATCCCAGTGGTCTAATAGGACATTCGTAAGAACTGCCTACTTTGCATTATACAAATTGCAAATGTCATCATGCCCCTTTTGTTGCATAAAATAATCATAGAGCACCATTTTCCAATCTTAGTATCAATTGACTATCATCTACTTGATACTAGCAATCATGATGCCCTATTACTAGGGTGAAATATCAATAAAATCAAAATGCAATTGCATTAAAAGATAGGAAACAATCATGCGATTACTATATCAAATAATTTTAATATCAAATATAAAATAATAGAGAAAATGCTTTCAATGATACTTACATAGATCTTCTGCACAATATATGCCTTGTGTTCCTCCAATTCTTATGTAAAAGCTTAGTGTGCTACTTGACTAGCACTCCTATATCACATATGAAGTGCTCTAAGTTTTCACTCACCAATAGCTAGGCATTTATCTATAAAGACTAACCACCCCTTGAACAAGTCTATGGTTATTATGTAAGTGCATGTCAATTTAATATTATTATGAACTTATAATTAAAATAATTTCACTATACTATATATTCACTTTCCATATTATACTAAGCTCTAAATATTTATTACTTTACTCAAAACTAATAATAGTTTATCAATGATAGTGACTATTTTCTTACACTAAACCCTTTAAATATTTATTAAACAAAATTTTCTAATTTGCATCCATGTTTTAATAATCTAATAATTCATATTTTAATAGTTTTATTATTTTAATTTTTTATTTTCCTTACTTTAATTTTTTAATATATGAGTTAGAAATTATTTAATATTTTATTATTTTTAATTTTATTTCAATTTTAATTGCTATTATTTTATAATTTTATAGTTTATTTCTTGCTATAATATTAATTACTATAAATCAAATCATATTCATTACTTTATTTAAAATTAACTATAAATCTATATAATTAAATATTTTATAACCTTAAGTTATTTAATAGTATAAATTATTTAATTATTTAACATTTTACATTATTTAATTATTTAATATTTTACATTATTTAATTATTTAGTACTTTACATTAAAATATAAAATTGTTAAATACTACCTAATAAAAATTTTATATTTTTATTCATTTATTAAATTTTAAAATTTATATTTTTTATTATCTAATAATAATTTTACCATTTTTAACAACAAATATAGACTCATCACATATAAATTAGAATCAATATTATCTATACACTAAGATGCAAACTATTTTATAATTTTTAATAAGAAATAGATATTCATCATATGTAACTCAAAAATATTATCTAAAAGTTAATGAAATAACTGCCACACACACATACATTTTTAACAACAAATACAAATTAGTAATTATCAATAAGAAAACATTTTGTCCATTTTTTTTACAAAAAAACACAATTTAATAATGATCAACTATAAATGCATTTGTCAAATCCAAAATAATAAACATAAATAGCAACTAATTAATAGCATATAAATCTCAAGTATTGCATGAAATCAAATAAATAATTAGTTAGTTCACCTTATAAAAGAGAGATACAAAGTAACCAAAGATAACAAAAAATGGAAATGGCAATCAAGTAACAACAACAAAATTTATGTATTTTACAAAATTAAAGTAAGAAAATATAAGAGGAAATGGAATCTACCAAGAATAATAGAAAAAATGTAGAGAAACTTATCTTAGAAAGCTAGAAAACCAAAAAGGAGAAGTTCTCTACACACAGGAATAAAAGAAAAAATAGGAATTCAGATGTTTTATGCTATTTTTCTATATTGATAACTAGCCTTGTCATTCAAATAGGCTAAATTTGATTATCTGAATAAAGTTTACTAAGGGCACATGTATCATTTGATTGTCCTTAAACTCCATCAAAATGATAAGTTGACTCAATAGGTTGCTGGAATTTTTTAGAAAAATCACCTATGTAAATGACAAGTTGGGTCAAGGGGTTTTGCTGCTAACTTTCGGCATTGCAAGTTCCAATATTAACTCTATCCAAATGCTAAGTCATCTCAATAAGTTAAAACTTTTTAAAGAATAACCATACAAACAACATGTTATTTGTATAAAGTCACTGGTATTTTTGCTATAAGCTTTTGCATTCCAATTCCTGATGATCCAATGTAGACAACATGCTATCTATATACAAATTTTAAAAATAAAAAAAGACCTATGTAGATAACATGTCCTCTATATAGAATCATCAAAATTTTTGGCATCATGAACTATATAAAAATGACATGTCATCTATATTAGTTTATTTTTTTAAAAAATAAAAAACTCTACATAAATAATTGAAATTTCATTTTTGGTATAAGTGTTGTTGCAATATAGTCTTTTTATTGCAGTGACAACCCGAACCTAAAGAAGATATGTATGACATATTTATCTAAATAGAATTTATTTATTAGCTTTAGCATGATTTGTTTAGATAAATAAATTAGGTTAGGCTATAGGTAGGGATGAAAACAAACCAAACTAAGGCTTTAACATAAATAGGTTAGAACTATTCCAAAATTTCTTAACTTGAGCCTAACTTGTAACATGTTAGTAGACCAAAATTTCGAATTGACTTGATTTGTTTATAAATTTTAAAAAGTCTGACTTAAATTATTAGTATATTTAGGCCTAACTATTAAAATATAAATAAATTATTGATAGACTTATAAATTTAGATATTTATATCATAAATAGGTTCCACAATAAAAAAATAATAATTTTGTTAAATAAATAAAATATTAAACAAAATTATATCTCCACTTTTATAAAAGTCTTAATAATTCAATATAATAAATTATATTTATATTTATTTAAAATTAAAAAAATTAAATGATATAATAATATAAATTCATCATCATAAACTTTAAAACTTGAGAATATTGATAACCAAATTAAAAAAGAAAAAGAAGGCACAATAATAAAAGAGTAATAATAATTATAATGTAATTAATCAATTAATTTAAATGGATTAGATTATAATAACATGTTAGTTAAGTAGGCTAATAAGTTAAGCTTATAATTAAACAAGTTACGCTTGTTTAATAAATAAGCCAATATATTAGATTAAACTTAATTTATTTAATTAAATAAACTAGTTAAAAAAAACTTTTAATGAATCAAATCATAAACTACCCATAAACAATCTAATTTATTTTCATCTCAGCCTTTAGACCTTTAGGAGACCACCTAACCTAGTCACATCCTAACTTTACTGCCATTGTATATATTGATACCTAACGATAATGTAAACTAGTGTTTTGGAGCATAATTAAAAATTTTTGTTTATTTTTATGAAAATTTAACATAAATTTCGTAGAAGTTATAATTTTTATATAAAATTTTATAATTTATTTAGAAAAAGTTATAATTGTGTATGAAATATTTATCGATATTGTAAATAACACATAAATAAAAAGTTACAATTTCTACTTTAAGGTTGTATAAAAAAATCTTATAAGTTTTTCATTTTTTTAATGAAAATTACAATTTCCATTGAGCTTTCGATTTAAATAGTACTTGATAATCATTTTTTAGATATGAACCTAGTAATTTTATTATTTTTGCAATTAGCATAAATATTAAAAAATATATAATTCTTTTCAAAAATAATAATATTATATATTAACATTTTTTTAGTACATTTCAAACCATAACTAATAACAAGGCGTCAGGAAAGTATGTTGATCCATAAAGAACTTTAATTGTTATTGATAGGAATTCAAACTCGAAAGATAATCTTTCTTAGGAAAGGGGAAATTCTTTACTCTCTTAGTCTTTAATGTGATTGTCCCCCTTCATTACCAAACCATAACTCATAAGATACTGGCTTTTATATGATAAAAATAAACCAAACACTAATCCATTTCCAATACTGGAGTAATAGTATCTTTCGAAGAATTTATCAACTTATTCCCCATTTTTCTAATGCAACTTGAACCCAAGATCTCCACGAGTCAAGTAGAGTAATAATATGATGATCAAATTGTCAATACTTTAATTAAAAATTAAATGAATTCTATTACAAGCTCATAAATTTTGAATTGATTCTAAAATAAGAAAAGGCTTTGCAAGAAGTGGAATTTATGAATGTATTCAAATCTTGATTTATCTATATTGAAACAAGGGGATGGCTTCAGTATAACTTCCAAGAAGAAAAAGTTGTATTGGTATGATTCTTTAAAAATTTTACAAAAAAGTTTCATAAAATTTGTAAAACTTTTATAGATATAAGTGTAAACAAAAGTTATCCATACAGGATGCAAACTTACATAAATCAAGAATATAAAATACATGATTTAGAAAATAGATAGCATACCTGTATTTGCCATAATAAATTATGAATTAATTGATGAACAAAGGTTTGATCTTCCCTGCCTTCTCTACGAGTTTGCAACCGATGGGATACTAGGACTCACAAAGTGTTTTGTAATTATCAATAGAGCGTAGAGTGGCTAGGGAGACTTAGCTTGCTTAAATAAAAAATCCTACTAAGCTCACCCATTAAAAGCCTAGTTAGTTAAAGGTCTACACTTGTTGCAGAACACATCAACCCACTAGGCATTTAAGTTCATAAAAGTGATCACAAAAAACTAGACTCAAAATTATAACTCTATGATCAAATTCAGCCCATTTTAAATAAAATAAAATAAAAGACCCAATTAATGATAATCCAAAAATTATTTTTACATTTTCCCACTTGGACAACATTAATTGTAATTAATTTATTTTATAAAACATTTTATTTTGAAAAATTATTCTTGGGTTGAGAACTAATTTTAAATACATGTGGCCACAATTTTAAAAATACACCACCCTACAAATAAATGCCTGAAAATTTGACTAAGCCTATATATAGCCAATAATACTGAATCATGGCGGCAATTGCATTCCTTATTAATGTAAGACCTTCCATGGTTACAAAATATTATGAACTATACATACTTAGTCATTGATGTGATAGTGTAATATGAAAGATGGCATCAAAAATATTGATCAAATTATGCTTATCTTTCATGTCAGTCCTTAATGATTTCTCTAATAAATTTATATAGCGCGAAAAATTAACTGGCAACATACAAAGCCAAATTGTTTCACAAATCCCAAAATATTGTCAATTTTGAGATAAATAATTAAGCTCAGGAACTAACGACTAACACCGAGTCTTAACCTTTATAAAAAATTATAACAATATTAGTACAATATAATCAAATGATGCTTGTATCAATAAAATAGCATAAATTCATAATTAATGTACCAACATGTATATGTGAAGATATAAGAAAAGGAACATATGAAAAATTATATAAAAGATAGTCATAAAAATAAAAATAACTTCCACTAATCAAAGACATCAAAAGAACCTACAATTCCTATATTCTCAACATGCTTTTGAAAAATTGTAGGTTTAAGTTCTTTAGTCATGGAATCCACCAGCATAACATCAGTATGAATGTGCTTTACTACTATGTCCCCTTTCTTCACAAGATCTCTGACTGTAAGGTATTTCAATTCCAAATACTTAGATCCACTAGAACTTTTATTGTTTTTGGTGAAGAAAATCGCAACACTATTGTCACAATAAATTTTCAGTGGTCTAATAATAGAATCAACAATCTGTAATTCTAAAATGAAAATTTTCAACCAAATAGCTTGCGAAGTAGCACCGTAACAAGCAATGAATTCTGCGTGCATGGTGGAAGAAGCTGTCAATGTCTGCTTAGCACTTTTCTAGGATATAGCACCTCCAGCCATCATGAAGATGTAACCTGAAGTAAATTTCATATCATTGGAACATCCAGCAAAATTCGAGTCTAAATACCTAATTACTTCCAAGTTATTAACCTTTTTATAAATGACCATATAACTCTTAGTTTTCTATAAGTATCTCATAACCTTCTTAATAATATACTAATGATCTTTACTAGGGTTAGACAAATACCTGCCAAGAATATAAACCACAAAAGCTAAATCTGGTCTGGTGCAAACTTGAGCATACATTAAGCTTCCAATGGCACTTGTATAGGAAACATTTTGCATTAACTATTTCTCTATCTCATTTATTGGGCATTGCATGTTGCTAAACTTATCACCTTTCACAATTGGAACATCCTCAAGTTTGCAATTATGCATTTTAAATCTTTCAAGAATCCTATCAATATATGCCTTTTGAGACAATCCTAATAAGTTACGAGTTCTGTCCATATGAATCTGAATACCTAAAATAAATGATGCCTCACTAAGATCCTTCATATCAAAAGCTCTATGCAACATTTGTTTAGTATCATGTAGCAAAGCTAGACTGTTGCTCGCTAATAAAATATCATCAACATACAAGATGAGAAAAATAAAGTTGCTTCCACTGATCTTGAGATAAATACACTAGTTAACCTTATTTTTTGTGAAGCCCATAGATGTAATTAACTTATCAAACTTCAAATACTATTGTCGGGATGCTTGTTTCAAACCATATATTGATTTTCGTAGCTTGTACACTAGATGCTCAAATCCATTTATCTGAAAACCTTCAGGTTGTTTCATGTAGACATCTTCCATAAGTTCACTATTTAGAAAAGTTATTTTAACATCCATCTGATGAAACTCCAAATTAAAATGTGCAACCAAGGCTATAATAATCCTAAATGAGTCTTTAGAATATACTAGTAAGAAAGTTTCAAAGTCCTTCTCTCTGAGTGAAACATTTAGTTATCAATCTTGCTTTAAATCATTCAATTTTGCCAATTGAGTCTTTCTTAGTTTTGTACACCCATTTGCAGCCAATTGCCTTATAATTTTGTAGAAGCTCAACAAGTTGGGCACTTCATTCTTGATCATAGATTGAATTTTCTTATTCATAGCATTCAACTACAAATCATACTGTTGACTGTTCATTACTTGACTGTATGTAGTTAGATCAATAACATCTCCAATGTCATATTCACTCTCACCAAGATAGATATAATAATCATTTGCAATTGTTGCCCTCCTTTGTCTAATTGACCTTCTAATAGGAATCTACTCTACAGGCTGATCAGGTTGATGATTTTCAAAGGGATCAGCTGTAATAGGTTCTACAATTTGGTCACGCTCTACATTTTGATCATTTTATATCTTAACATGAACAAATGGAGGTACAATAGTTTGATTAGGTAAAACTAATGGAATGGTAATAGACACTGGATCATTTTGTGTTTTAAAGTGCCCTGGATTTAGTGATAAATCAGCAACATCAAGCTCAAGAAATTTTGCAGTCATGGACTCAACTATTTTTATACCTCTTGTAGGGCAATAGAACTTATATCCTTTTACACGATCTGGATACCTTATGAAGTAATAATGAATAGATCTTGGATCAAGTTCTTCATTAATGGATCATAAATTTTCACTTTAGAAAGATAATCCCAAACTCGAAAATGATTAAGACTAGATTTTTTGCTAGTTTAAAGCTCAAAAGGTGTTTTAGGTACTGACTTGCTAGGAACACGGTTAAGAATGTACAAAGTAGTTTTAATGGCCTCACCTTAAAGAAATTCAGGTAAATTTGTTCCACTCATCATGCTCCTCATCATATCTTTAAGAGTCCAATTGCATCTTTCAACAACACCATTTTGCTTAGGACTACCTGGCATGGTATATTGTGAAATAATTCCACAATCTTATAAAAACCTAGAAAATGGTCCCATATGTTACCCAGACACATCTTGTTTGCTATAATATTCACCTCTTTAGTCAGATCTCACAATCTTGATGACTTTTCCTAATTGTTTTTCAACTTCAATTTTAAAAATTTTGAATTTCTTAAGTACATCAGATTTTTCTTTTATCAAATAAAGATAACCATATCGAGAAAAGTCATCAATGAATGCAACAAAATAATGATAACCACAAATGGTGGAAGAGTATGATCTAGATATATCAGTATGGATTATCTTTAAAAGATCTGAACTATGAGTAGCACCCTTTTTTTCGGTCTTAGTTAACTTGCGCCTAATATAGCTCACACATATGTTTATATCATCAAAATCTAGAGAAGGAAGAATATTCTCTTTAATTAACCTCCCCACCCATTCCCTAAATATATGTCCCAATCTCTTATACCATAAAACTGATGATGTTTCCTTAATTCCAGGCCTTTTTGAAATCATATTTTCAATATTCAAAGAAATATAAGGACTATCAGAGGCTAAAAGTCACCTATATAAACCATTATCAAGAACGCCAAAAACAATGGACTCAGAATGCAATAAAATATCACCTTTTTCATTTTCAAAAATAAATCTGTATCTAAGCCTATCCAAAAGAGAAATTGAAATTAAATTATATCTAAAACTAGGAACATAAAAGACATTATTCAATGTAATGTCAATAAAGTTTTCTAAACGTAAAATAACATCTCTTATGCATTTAACTCCAACTTCAAGATCATTTCCTATTCTAAGCTTGGACTCTATCTCACTTGGTTTCCTCTTGCTTACGAACCCCTGCAAGGTAATTGTAACATGAGTTATGGAACCACTATCAAACCACCAAGAATCTATAGGGACATCAACTAAATTTAATTCAAAGCAAGCTAAGGATAAGAGTTTACCATTCTCATTTCCCTTTTTTCTTTTCTAATCAAGACTTGAATCTAAAGCAATCATTCCTCTTATGACATTTCTTATGACAATGATACCACTTTACATTCTTATAAATGGAACCTATAGGGCCTCCCACTTGTGGTTTATGACCAGTATTATTATTACCATGCTTGTGGACCTCCTGAGATTTAGAAAAATTGTTCTTTAAAGCATATGATTTAAGTTTTTTTTTCTTGTGGATTGGACTTTTGCTGGGTAAGAATTTTGGTTAGGTCAAAAAACTTATTTCTTTCTTTTCTTTTCTCAATTTTTCTTCCTTAGCAACACATTTAGTGATGAGTTCATTAATGGTCCAGGGTGTGTTCAGGTATTTTAGGTTATCTTGATTTGACTAAATTTTGGATGTAAGGAATTCAAAGCATGTGGGATAAGAAAGGTATCCGATAATTCAATTTTTAAGTTCTTCAATTGAGTTCGGAGGTGAACTATCTTGATAATAAACTCTCTTACACCACTAGTGTTATCATTCTTCATGATCATTAGTTCCTTCATTAGGCATCCAGATTCAACATTATTAGATACTTGATACCTTTGACCGATGGCATCCAAAAATTCTTTGGCCTTGGTTACATCTATCAATCCACTCAATATATGTTCAGGTACAGATCTCTTAATTGCAATGAGACTGAGCCCATTAGATCTATCCCATTTTACATAATAGTCCTTTTGCTCTTGAGTACTTTCAGGAGTGAATGCTGACAATTCTAGCTCATGCAAGACTAAATTAAGATTTATAATACTAAGAGCAAACTCTATATCCTGCTTCCTCCTCTTATAGTTTGTACTATTTAACAATTCAACAGTTGCAATGTTATTGTTCACTGGAAAAGAGACTGTGAAAGAACAATTAAAGATGTAATATGTTAGTTCTGGGTATTTTAAATTTATCCATAACCATACTTAGGAGTATATAAAATATCACTACATTCTCCCCATTAGGCAAAGAATACAATGTGTAAAAGACCCTCCTAAATTTGAAGCAACCAGGATAATATATTATTATTACAAAATTATCCCATTTGGGCAGGTCATTATATAAAATAATTAAAAATATTAATAAGTTCATTTTTAATTACAACACATACTTACCCTCTTTGGGCAGGTAATTATGTGAAATAATTAAAAATCAATTCCATAAATATTTATCAATTGCTCGAAAACTTATAAATCAAAATAAATAATTTTACTTTAATGATAATTATTTATTTCAACCCATAAGTCTCTCAAAAGAACTAAAATATTTAAATTAAGCCCAAAACTATAAATTAAAATAAAATGTGACCAGTCCATTAAGGGATGCTAAATAATATGCACCAATACGAATCATAAAAATTATATTGCATCACATTACAATCTCAATCAAATTTGGTACAAATTAAAAAAAATAAATTTTCTTGATTTCCTCCTAACTTCTTTAAGAGAGTATAAATTTTAAGATTGTAATTTTAGGAGAGTGAAATACACTGATATAAATATGGAAAAAATATGTTAATTTTTCAGAATTTTTTTATTTTAAATATAAATATAAATATATATAATAAATATTTATTGCAATCCAAAAAAAAATAAACAAAGATAATAAAAAAAAAAGATGCGTGCACAGTTCACGCATATATAAAGCCTGAACACTCTGCATATATATGAAACAAAGGTAATATTTTACATATATAAACCCGTAAATATTTGAAGACGCAAAGCATCTACTGACAAACAATAAATTTGGTTACAAACCGTGAGAAAAGAATTTAGGTGTAACAAGATATATACATCCATAAATTTGGGTACAGTATATATACGAAACAAATTATATATATGGTAATGCGTTAAGAATTTGGGCATATATGCGCTAGGGCAAAACAAATTATAAATAAACAGATTATATATATGATAAGAATTTGGCCTTCATTTCTCATATTTACTGTACCCAAATTCTTACTGTACCGTAAATTTACTATAACAAGATATATACTGTGACGCAATTTCAGCCAGAAAAAAATTGATATTGTACCTTGTACAAGAACAGTAACAAATAAACACAAATCACATTATATTATATCCAGCAAAATTAAATCGAAAGCCATAATACTCAAAATCATACAATTTTTTTTATATTCCTATAATAATTTTGTGAGAATTGAAAATCATAATTTTCAAAAAATAATTATAAAAAAATAACTAGCAAATAATAGATTAAACTATTCAATAAAATACATGATAATTTCAATCAATTTGACAAAAAATTATCAAATTAAAATAGATGATAACAATCATATAAATTAAAACATGTATTTTAATTCTAAACCTATTATAAGCGGCTCTGGTACCAAATGTAAGCAAAAATTATTCATACAGGATGCAAATTTACAAAGATCAAGAATATAAAATACATAATTTTAAAAAATAGATAGCGTACTTGTATTTATTATAATGAATTATGAATTAATTAACAAATAAAGATTTGATACAGGATGCAAACTTACATAGATTAAGAATATAAAATATATTATTTTAAAAAATAGATAGCGTGCCTATATTCACTATAATGAATTGTGAATTAATTGATGATCAAAGGTTTTATCTTCCTTGCTTTCTCTACGAATTTACAGCTGATAGGGCATCGGGATTTATAAAATATTTTGTAATTATCAATAAAGTGTAGAGTGGTTAAGGGGATCTAACCTGCTTAAATAGAAAATCCTACTGGGTTCACCCATCAAAAGTTAAGTTGGTTAAAAGTTTACACTTACTACAGAACACATCAGCCCACACCAGATATTTAAGTCCATAAAAGTAATTACAAAAAAATTGGACTCAAAATTATAACTCTAGAATTAGACTCAGCCCATTTTAAATAAAACAAAATAAAAAACTCAATTAATGGTAGTTCAAAAATTATTTTTACAATAAGTTATATAAAGTGCAACTATTAATATAAAATTTGTAGTTTTTTTTATAAGATCTCATAATTTTATCCATAAATTTTGTAATTTAAAATAGTAATCCTATAATACTAAGAAGCTCTTATAAGATTATATGAATAAATTATAAATTTTATATAAAGTTTTGCAATTTTTACAACTTTTGTAAAAAAATTATATAAAACTTATAATAGTCATATTGTTACATCTTATTTTGAGAGTGCATCGAGGAAGATTCCTTGAAAACAAAATTTGACTTTGATTGCAGCCATCTTAATAGTATATACCGTGTCGCTTAATATTATTTTAGACTTTTTTTAAGATCAAAATCATGTTTGGAGCTGAATTTGCGTGAGTTAAATGAATTATTATTTTTATTATTAAAAAATAAATTTGAATTTATTTCAAAAGTAATGATTTTGTAGGTACATCTTCTTAAATGACATAGATCAAACTTAGTAGAGTAATGATATAAAAAATTTAACCTCTTTAAAATTTGAATATTTTATTATAGGATTGGCCTTTTTTTTTCCCTTCAAATCTCAAATTAATTAAATTAAAATTTATCCTAGCTTGAGTTAGAAGGTGTAATCTGTATAACAAGACCGGGAAAAACATCATCTGGATTATGAATATGAGGATTCTTTTCCACTATAAAAGGATCGCCACACTTTACGCTGATTGTGTAAAGAGTTTCGTCTTCACCCACCGCGCAAATTTCGTCGCACGGCCGCCGCGACAAGAGCCGTCTGCCTCTGAAGCCCACGACGGCGCTCGGCAGCGTAGAGGTGTCTCTGAATATTGTCAGCGGTATGAGAGCTACCAGAACAAAGGCGAGGAACCACGAGACTGGATCGGTTAAAGCTTCTGAGGTGTTTTAAGGTTATTGGTGTCTTTCTCGGACTAAAAGCCATGAGTCTGATGGAAGATGGAGAGAGAGAGAGAGAGAGAGACGAAGAGACAAAGGTGGTGCAGATTTTTGTAAGTCAAGCGAAAGTAACGTAGAATATTTATGGGTAGTAACCTGTGATGATCTGTTTGTTAGAAAAATGAGTCTTTAATGATTAGATTATTTTTTTTAATTTTAAATTAAATAAATTAAAATTAAAAATATAAATTTTATTATATTAAATAAAATTTAATGATAGAATATTCAGTAAAGTTTTTCATAATATTATCCATATATAAATAGATGTTTAAAGGGTAAAGTGTGTCTTTACTCACATATAGTACTATTATAATTATCAAATCTATTATTTATTTGTTAATTTTATATTATTTATATATATATTAAAAGTTTTATTTTTTAATTTTTAAAATATTAAAAATTATAAGAGTTTATAATTATTATTTATTCATTTAATGTAACAAAAGAAAAATAATATAATGGGAGGGTACAAGAACTTGAACTTGCTAGAATATATAATGCCAACGGAGAAATTTTTAAATGTTCTGGATGTATTAGGAGTTATTATTCCTACTTCATAATTGATGGTCAATGGTGAATTGTTAACTTTAGGATAAATTACATATAATTTTTTTGTATTTTTTATGATGCGTAATTTATTCATATAATATATGAAAATATATTATTTACTCAAAAAATTTATTTATTGATGCACATAATCTCTCTCCGTTAATTTTTTATTTGATATTTTAACAGAATTGATATATAATTCTCATGATATTAGGTTTCTTTCCAATATTAAAAAAATTATGCTAATTTTAATTAAAAATTTTTTTAACATACTCCATGCACTTTATTCGCCATTTTAATTGACAATTTGAAATGTCCTCTTCATTGAAGCACTATTTTTTAATTTAATTATTTGATTTGAGATTAATAAGAAGAATATTAAACAATATAATTTAACTATTGTTTTTCTAATGTAACTGTTAATTTGTCTTATCTCGTTGGAAATGCAAGTTGATTTGTGAAAATAGAATTCTATTGCTTCAAATATAAAAATGAGTTAAAATAAATGGAAGAAAATGAACTGTATCATTTGGCTAGAAGAATTTTAATGTGTAAAAATTAAAGGATTGCTTTCATAGGATGTACTGTAATATAGTATAATTGTTTTTATTTTGTTGATATTACCAATTACTAGCGATGATTTAGTAATAATTTGATCCTGGGGATATAATTTATGAAATAATTGTCAATGGCAAAGTTAAGGAAAATTCATATTTAAACTAAAAATATTTCAAACAATGCAATTTAGGTAACATTTATTTTATCCAAGAGGAATAAGAGTAGAGCATGTGGTTATTTAGCTAATTTATAAATCATAATTTTTGTTTTTAATATTATATTTTTGACATATTATTGTTTTAGGGAAGAGAGAATGTTACAAAACTATTCTATAGTTATTATTAATTTCTTTTAATACTAATGGGAAATTGAATTATGTGAAAATTATATATTAATTCTGTTAAGATATCTAACGGAGGAGGGTTATATGTATCATTGAATAAGTACAAAAAATTAAGTAACATATTTTAATGTAATAAGAGGTTGACACACGAAGAAAAGTACAAAAAAGTTATTTATAAGTAAGTTACTCTTAATTTTATTACTCATTTCTCAATTTTATGGGTTTAGACACACTGAAATTTTGATCTGTAATGAGTCTCATGGTTGATAAATAAATATTGAAATTAACAATTGGATCTCAATTATTAGTTAAAGTAAGGATAAGTGATATACTAAGAGTATAATATTATTACTTTTTTACATATCAATTAATTTGATAAAAGATGGGGGTAATTATCAATTTTTTACAATAAAAAATTTCTTGAAATGTGAAAAATTACATTTTTAATAAGAATAAACTTGGAGCTTTATCTCTTAGGAGCTAAGTCTTTTTATCATTAAATTACAATTTTTTTCAAATTTCAAACCAAATGAATTAAATAAAAAGCATAAATATTATTAAAAAAAAGGCATTTACATGATGAAAATTCACAACTTAAAAAAAAAAACTTCCCATGAAATTAATGAATAGATCATAACGTTAACAAATATTCACCGTTTATTTATTGAGCGAGAAAAAAGCGCGTAAGAATTTCTTTAATGAGGAAGTGTGGTACTCAATCAAAAGTCAGTGTATGGCTAATAATAATAATAATAATAATAATAATAATAATAATAATAATAAAAGTAGGTGTGGGATCCGCGTGTTAGATTGAGGTCACTCGTCCGGTAATTTAGCGGTGAGATGTTTAAAATTTTAAATACCGCATCAGTATGCTCTCACTTTTTCATATCATTTTACTATTATTTTTAAAAAGAAGATATAATTTTTATTTTAAAATTTATATTTATCTTTATTTGAAATCCGCCACATTTTTTTTACGAAAAAAGACGGTGTTGATTCTTAAATATTATACTTGTAGGTTCGATTTTTCTTATCGAATTGTAACGCTAAAAAGTTGCATTACACACAAATGTCACTCAAAATCACCTTTATAACCGCACTATACACTCTCTCTCAAGATGTGATGTAAATTGCAAATAATATTAAGGGAGGAGGATTTGTGCAGCTATTTCCATAATATAATTTCTGATTAACATCTTATAGTCAATTGCATATATAATGTATAAAAAGTGTGTTTGTTTATTTTTTTTTCAAATAATTTTCTATTTTTATTTTTTTAATAAGTTTATGTTTGGTAACTATTTTCAAAATATGCTTTTAAAAATTATAATTCTAAACATATGACTTAAAAATTAAAAAATAGAAATAATTTTTTAAATATTTTTATAACTTGTTCTTTTATTCTTGATATCATTTATATAAATAAATAAAATATTTTGTTATTCACTCTTCTGAACATTATTTATTATTTATTTTTTTAAAATTTAAAAATAATATTTGAAAATAAAAAATATTTTAAAAAATTTAGAACAACTTCTGAAAGTAAAAAAAAATATATCTAAATAGAGTCATAATTTTAATTTAAACATATTTTATCATTTTTTTGGTAAACATATTTTATCATTATAAAAATAAGTGAATTAAATTTTTCTTACATATATTTGAGTTTATGTGTGCGCAATTGTACATAAAGCAAGAAATTGAGCATTTTTCAGTTAAAAAAAAAATCATGCAAGTGCGTAAAGATGTGAGCTTCACACAAATATACATGTATCCCAAATATATGCTTTGACTGTAAGTTGACTGGGGGCAAAAAAATTGTATAACTAATTATTAATTGTTTTCGTAAAAGAAGGAAAAATGAGTTGGGACCAACACGGCGAAAGAAGGCGTGAGGATGAGGGATCAGTTTTGGCAGCTTTGGTTATTATTATTATTATTATTATTATTATTATTATTATTGGGGTGTGGAACGTGAATCACCTTCTTGCTTTCAAAAAATAAATAAAAAAAGCACTCTTTAATATTGTAAAGACAAGAAAATTCAAAAAATTAAAGTAACCATTTTTTTGAATTTTTTTAATGTTAAAATAGTATGCTTTTTTTATTTTATTGAAAAAGATATATTTTACCCCAAGGTGACATGATACTATTTACAACATGCCCACTACATATAAAAAAAGAGAATATATGATTTATACCATTAATACTTTACCAACTTGTATTATGCTATCATCTAAACTTAACAGAAATTATTATGTATAATTACATATTCTCTTATTAATCATAATTTGATCTAATTTCACTTATCATTTTCAATTTATTCTTGTTATATTTATGTGTTAAGGTTTGAAATTGCGGAAAAATATTTGAAAGAATTATATAAATCAAAATTTTGAAACCTCATTTTAATTTGAAAAAAAAAAGGAAAAAGATCATATGATTAGAAGCATGTGGCAGATAGAAAATAAGTATAGTTGGGCAAAGTAATAATATCACATATTACATATAACTTCTTTTTAACATTTCAAATAATAGGCAGGTAAAATGTAAATAAGGTCGTACTTTAATGGATAAAATGTATTTTTTTCCTACAGTATGTAATACATGTATAACATCTAAGATCAAACCAATACTAAAAAGGAAAAAAAAAATTGAAATTAACACTGAATGACCCTACAGTTAAAATGTTTTTCGTTTGGGTCTTCTTACTCATGATTTTCCACCTTGGCTTTTTAAAAGTCGATGAAACTATGGTGCCATTCCGGCATTCAAACGGTGATATCTAAGAAACGGATGATGATGTTATTTAGAAATGCATGAAATATATATTAGGGCAAATTATTCCCATCTTTTTTGAAAATTAGGCTAAATACACATAATTTTCCTCATTTTTTAAAATCCTACCATTCCATCTCTTGTATTCCTTTTTTTTTTCTTTTTGCACGAAAATTTTCCCCATTCGTTAATGATCCGTTAAAAAATATTGTTAAATGCTGACACCATCATCGTTTTAAAAGCTCTAAATCTCAATCTACCCATTATACAAATTAATATAAATATGAATCAAATAAAAAATAATAACACTCATATACCCCTTTTATATTATTATTTCATATATTTATTTCATAACTCATCAATTCATTAAAACTAATTATAATCATAATTATGTGATAAGTAATAAAATTATATCACAATATGAATTTCATATTTTTCTATATAATTATTTCAAATTTAATTATTAATTATTTCTTAAACATACTTTTCAAAATTGAAATATAAATACTTAGATGAGTTAGCATATTAATTCATTTACTATCTTAACTTAACCTATTTATTATTTATATTAAGTAGGTTAACCTATTTATAATTTGAATTAGTATAAACCTAACTCAAATTTATATAAGTGCTTCTTATTCATGTTAGGAATGAAAACATATAGTGTTGTATGTTATTTTTTTTTTCTTATCATTTTTTTGGCATAACTTTTGTGTTATATAATTAATAAAATCATATTGCAAACGTAAGGAATAAATATAATTATTTTATTTTTATATATTTGTTTTATATAATAGTTATTGATCTTTAATTGCTAGAAATGATAATTATTATTGTATAAACACAAATTAAATTACAATCCAAAAATAAATTTATATTATTATTATTTTTAATTAATTATCAATAACTTATTATAAATAATTATCATCTAAATCATTTAAATATTTTTTTCAAAGAAATTCAATTTTTTCTTAATAGATGTCATTCTCCTCCCACTGATATTAATTATCTTAAACAACAACACTATAAGTTATCAATAAAAATAAAAGCTAAAAAAATTAGAATAAATGAGAAAAAAAATGCCTAAATGCAGAATTGATTTTCCTTTCTGCTTCCTTTTCTTGTTTCTTTCCTTCTCACACCACCAGAGTCCATTCTCCTTCATCATTCAGTTTCTTTGTCTACCAACGGCAAATCAAGAAACAGTGACCACGACAATCATCACAAGTATGCCTTATTTCATCATTCTTCCCTTATCTTCTTCTGTCATGCTCTCTCTCTCCAAAATGGGAATAAGTGCAGCAATTATGACTAAAGATGAAATTTTGAGTTTTTAGTGTTCCAAGTTTTAGATTTATATTACTTTTGATTTTTAAATTCCATTGGAATGACTTTTAAATATGAATATACTATAATTAATTTTGAAGATTTAAAAGATAGCATTTTTTACTAATTTAATTTGGGTCTATTGTAATTTTGAGATTGACTATTTGCTTGTTATTTATACAATTTGATGAGTATTATTTGATATGATTTTACGATTTGAATTATTTTATAATGGTTTTGAGTTAATTTATTGATCTTTCTCCTTTGTGATAGAATCGAATAACTATTAATGGATATTGCGATTTCTCACCACCTACTTAGCAATGAACTATAGCTAGTCCAACAACAGCCAAGTATGAATTTGGCACAAAAATCACGATAGTGCCAGTAGCAACCAAGGAAAAGGAGGAGGAGGTTTCTTTTCCTCCCCCCCCCCCCCCCTCCCTCTTTTCCTTCTCTACTGTTTGCTGTAATGAACAATGGCAATTTTGTTAATGAAAATGTAAATTTAGCACTATATATTGTCGTTTGCTTTTGAGGAAGGCCTGTGTTTTTTTTCTCAAAAATGAGGGAATATATTTAGTTCAAACCTTAAGAGAAGTGGGAGTAATTTTGCCCTATATATTATATTTCTTTTCTAAAAAATTGAATTTTCTTTTAAACAAAGATCGAAACTTCAATACAAAGTTAATTTTTTTTAATATTTACATCCTAAATATTTAAATAAAAATAAATAATTAGATTAATTATTTATTAAATGAATGGTTTGATTTAACTTCTTGAGGGATTAATGTTAAATCTATCATAAATTTTATTTAAATTAAAAGAAATTCCACTTATATAAGTCATTAAAATGCCATCTTAATGTAACTTTTTAATTTCATACTAAATTAATCAATATTCTTTGAATGTTTTGATTTAATGCTAAGTTGTTAAAATCCTTATATTTCATCTTCAATTTAGCAATCTAATATCATATTAAATTTATCAATCCTTTTTAATTGTTTTAATTGAATGTCAATAATAATTTTTATTTATATAATTAAAAATTAATTTAATTAACTTATTCAAAAAAGTGATGACTCTAGGCAACAATAATTAAACTATCTTTTTTTTATATATTTAATAGTATTTTTAATTTTAATTTTTGATCCTTTTTTTAAACCTATGACAAAACATTCAAGCAAATAAATAGGCTTAGTCAACTTGTACTAAAGAAAAACAAAAAGTAGAGTTCATGTTGAAGGAATGGAGAAGTCTAGATACCATTTTTTGCTACAACACGGCAAAACATTTGAAAAGAAAACATATAATACTGAAAATAAGGTACAAATACAGCTTTTAATAGAAATTCAAATAAAATTTCATATTCATTAACTAGGATTTGATCAAAAAAGTAAGAAATCAATTTTATCAGGTAACGGTAACGTCCTCATCTTGGAGGTAAATGAATTTTTTTTGGCAAATCAACTAAATTGATTTTGCCAACAAAATTAAATTTAATTGAATAAGTAAAAAAATAAATTTAATGTGATTCAAAACTCAAAATATAATTGAATTAATTTGGGTAAAAAATTAAAATAAATAAAGTATTCAAAGATTGTTAAAATAATTAATTTTAATGAAGCAAAATTATGAACAAGTAAGCAGAATTTGAAATGTTGCAAAATCAATTCTTTATGACACATGGCATGAAAAATTTGTAGATTTTGATGGGTTTGAGCCTAAAAAACTTAAATCTATTTCGAATGTGGATAATACAGACTATTTTGTCACAAATCAATTTATATCTGCTCAGTTTATAGACTTATAATTACCGTCCACGAACTAACTTATACCTATTATGAATTTTGATGGATTTGAATCCACTAAAATTAGACTTATTTTAAATATGAATAATATGAATCAACTTGTTACAAACTTAGCCTATTATGAACTAGTTTGTTTGATAAGCTTAACTATGAAAATTCATTTTTTTTCCAATATGAAAATTAATATTTCAACTTTATATTAAATTCTTAACATAAAATACTTGTAAAAAAACCAACTTAAAATTATAAGTTTTTCAATAGAAACTTATAAAAATATATGAGCTTTGTGTATGTATATCACATTTTATAGATTTAAAAAAAATGTTAAGCTTAATTCATTATTAATATAAATTAGTTAACATTATTACTTATTAATGTGTAGTCATGCCATTAAAGACTTAAAACTTTATTGTTGATAAAATATAGAAATACAAGTAGATCATGGGATTTATCAGGGACTTACGGTTTAAGTCTAATTTACTTATGACTTAATTTAGCCTAACCTTTTTATATAAATAAGTGATGCCAAAGTTAATAAATAAGCTTATTTACATAAATATATGTTAGATCTATCTTGTCTAGGTTTGGCTCATAAATCTATTAAGTCAACTTATTTAATTATTAATATATTTTTAAATAATATAATATATATATATAATATATTTTAATACATACATTTATATATATGCGCCTAATTAACCTAATTAACCCATTTGATAATTTTAAGTTTAAAGATGACCTTAACTTATTTATATATTTGAAAACTATTTTATACAAGTAAATTTTTAAATAAATTAATAGGTAAAGTAGATTTATTAAATAGATCAAGATGAATTTAAATTTAAATTTAAATTTTATATAAATTAAGGCCAAATTCAAGTTAATGCTTTAAAAAGTAAGTTTGATATATTTAAAGTAAAGATTAATCTGATCTAACCTATTTGCACATTTAATAAAAATTATCAATTTTTAATTAAGTATCATTATAGAGTAAAAAATTTTACACTAATATTAAATTAAATCTAAACTTGAAAAAAAATTATAATAGACCAATCGCCTGTCACATCGGCTCCCAACAGCCCCTGGTCGCCAAATTTCTAAATCTTCTTGATCGGTGAGGAGTTGAGTGGAACCACAAGTGGACACTAACCTAGAGAATATGTGGTAGGCAAGAAATCAGAGGATTTAAATTATGCTTATCTTGAAACTTAACGCAGGCTTTGGATTGGTTGTATGTTGTTTCAGGGCCTAATAATGGAAGGTACCCAGAAATAATCATGCTTAATGGAAGATACTAAGACTTAATCTTGTAAATGGTGGGCTGCTGTTGACCAAGACCGTTCCGAATGCTCAAGGGTGCTTCGACCACCAAAAAAGGGCAAATTATATTTATATTTCTTAAAATTTAACCTAATTATATTTATGATTTTTTTATTTTATAATATACACTTACTTCTCTTATTTTTCAAAAATAGAAGACATGAATCTATATTTAAAACAGAGAATAAGAAATGTGAATATATATAAAAAGAGATATTAGTATATATATTTCAAAAATTAAAAGGAGTATGGGTTAGTGTAAATTTAAAAAATTGAAGGATATAATTAAACGTTATTATACCAAATCTCTCAAAAAAAAAAAGGTAAATGCGTTACATTCAATTTCTTTATATATATATATATATTAATGAAGGAATAATATACTACTTGTATTGATAATTTTAAAAAAATAATACATAGGTGCATGGTAATAAAAGAAAGTAATTTTTTTTTTAAAATAGAAAAATTTACTTTCTTCAAACATTTCATATTTAACATTAAACAAATGAAATATTTTCTTTCATCTTAATATTTTATAACCATATTTTATAAAAAAATATTTTTTTATCAAAATAAATCAAATCTCAATCTAATTATACTTTTTATAAAATATACTCTTATTTTTCAAAAGTAGAGAATGTGAGTGGATATTTAAAATAGAGAAGGGATGAGCATGTATATAGAAAAGAAAGTTAGTGGATAATTTTAGAATAGAAGGGATATAAATAGAAGGAAAATGCTTTTTGTATTTTTTTTTAAATGATCATTCACTCTTTTTTTAATAAATAATAGCATCTACATAAATGTGAATCTTACAGTTATAAAAAGAGTGAGTATGGAATGGATGCAAAAGAATAAGGATATCTTTACTTTAAATGTAATTACACTGAGCATTGAGAGATATGAATGTAATTTATCAAGTAATTTTTTTTAAAGAAGCATTTAAATAGTTATTGGTAAGCAAATTTTAATCTTACAAGGAAGAAGAGCTAATTATTATTCATTTTTTTAAAATGTTTTCCAACTTGTCGTGATCTTTATAGTAGTCCCGCTTCTACATCACAAACCTGTCCGAATTTTAATTTATTCGATTGATTATATATGAAAATTTTGTCCCTCGAAGTATATGCAAAATGCAGGAAGAAATAGACCTAAGCGAAATTTCATAAGAGTTCAACGATTAAGTTAATATGTATATCTAGCAGAGAGAATAACCCTAACAATGAAAGTAAAATATATACTTCATATAAAAATTCTCCAAAATAGGATGGTTATAAGGTGATCGCAAAGTAATTAGGAGTTATCAAATAATTATTATTATAACTATTAATATATTACTATTTATCTTATTAGATTATCTTGTCCGGAAGAGAATAGTTTCATCATTAGATAAGATTAAATTAGATAAAAAGAGAGAGTGTATTAGATTGAATTGGATGAGAGAGATAGATGTTTAGGATTTATATGTTGGGATGATTGTTGATGGAATTATATCTATGAACGATAATCAATACTAACATTAAAATCCTATTTAAAAAATGTAATATTTTTAGAAACTTTTTTATATTCAAAATATTCCCACACAAATGTCTTGGAGGATCAAATTCAATAATTTTTACCAAGCTTGTAATGTCTCAGAATTTAACATACTGTTTATGCCGAACTAAATAATTATTGCCAAATTTTTTTCTTGTGGTATCTTGTCAATTATGATGATATCATATCATTTTATTTTTGATAAAATTACGCTACAAAATCAACAAATTGAGATTCTACTTTTTTTTTAAAATTTTTCTGCTTACTTTTAAAAATGGAGAGACATGAAATTAAACAATCTTGTATAAATTTTAAAGTTTGACAAACACCTCTTTAATTAAATGATTTTCTTGTCAAGGCTTAAGCAATGACTTGTAGCTCAAGAAAAAATGTTCAGTGGATGGATCTTAGTTCATTTCGCAAACAAAACCAATATAATTTTGTCCAGAATAGTTTAAAATAGATAAATAAATAAAAAGAAAAAAGAAGAAGTTAATTTTCCCATCCATTGTACAAACTATTGTTCTACTAAAATCCAACATATCAAGTTAATCATATCAAAACAATATCCAGAAAGAAAAGTTTTTAATATTTTTTTAGTGATAGGATATATATATATATATATATATATATATATATATATATATATATATATAGAGAGAGAGAGAGAGAGAGAGAGAGAGAGAGAGAGAGTGAGAGAGAGTTTTTTATTCGAATCTTAGACATAATTAGCGTTATTACATCACTAAATTGCAAGCAAAAGTTTTCAATTTTTGCACTAATGCATTTTTTACTTTAATTTAGCATTATTTGAGAATGTAGGGTTAAAATAACCAGTCTTCGCTCAGTTTTGTTAACTGATATTATAACGAGAACGATTATTCCGATTAGGGTCCCTTGAAAATTCATTATTTGGCCATATAGTGAAAACGGTAACCTTTAGTACGCACAAAACAAAATCAAAATTATAAATAGTTACTGATTTAAAAAAAATACTTTCAAAAATTCACTTTTGATCAAGATAAATATTGGATATAATCACACAGAAATACGTATGCTTTTTCTAAGTTGATATGAATTTAGAGAAAAAAAGAAGAAGAAGAAGAAGAAAACTAAGGTTATGTCTGTTTCAACAAAAAAATATCTTTTAAAAAATATAATTATAAAATATCAAAATGAATAAAAATATTTTATTTATTTAATATTAAACATGAAAATTTTGAAAAAAATAAATTCTTTTATTTCAATGAGAAATTTATTTTTTACTGTAATTCTAAATATTATTTTTTAACTATAATATAAGTGTTATATCACTACTTTATCAATATATAAGCAAATAATATATTTCCATGTAAAAAAACCTTTCCCACAAAACGAACTGAGGCTAAAACTAAAAGCCGGATGTCCCTTTTTTAACACAATTTACTAATTAAATGAGTGTCTTATACAGTTGCTTTTTGAGTATTTCCGAATAAAAAAAGCTGCAGAAACATCATTTTCAAAGGGGGATATTATGCAATTTTTTTACATATAAAATCCATAGAAAAAGTTATAACTTTTATGAAAAAATTGTATAACTCTGGATAAAAATGCAACATTTATGTTAAACTTCTGTTAAAAAACAAAAATTTAAGTAAAGTTTTTAAAATATTTGTTATAAAAATTTCCGATTAAATTATAATATATATATATATTTATATATTAATTATTTTATTATAACACAGCATTAATAGTTATTATAGTTATCAAATAAAAATATTAATAATTAATTGAGAAATTAATATTTTACTTTTCACATTTTAAAATATGAATATTAAGAATGCACATATTGTAATTTAAATAGAAAATCTTTCAACAAACATTTTAACAAATTTTATCTAAGTTTTATCCTTTATAAAAAGTATCCTTCAATATTTTATCATAATATTTTCATTAGAAGTATTTTGTTGATTATTAGAGGCTATGACACGAAGGTTACTTCTTATACATATAGTTTGATATGATGGAATGGAATAAAAAAATAAAATGCATTTTATAATCATATTTGATATGATTATGAATGAAATAAATGTTTTATTTTATAATTATATTTGATATAATAAATATTATAGAAATCGATATAAAAAAATATAATTGATAATAATCCTTTAAAAATTGAAAATTAAAATTAAAATTATATTTATACAAAATATGATATTGTTATTTTTGTTTACTTATAACATTTTATAATTAAACATATATATAATTTACAACAAAACATATATATTAAATAAGAAAATAGTAATTATGGTATAAATAGAAAATATATTATGTGATCAATAATAAGAAATTGCTATATTTTAATTATAAAAAAATCAACAAAAAAATTTTATAATAAAAATATATTACCAAATTTTTCATAAAGAAAAATATATTTAAATTTTATTATTAAAAATATAATTATCAAAATATTCTAATATAAAATATTAAAAATTGATATATGTTATTTATTAATAAAGATAAATATTAAAATAGATTAAAAATATGAGAGATAGAGATTAAAAAAATGATCATTCAATCACTTTATTATGAAATAAAAATTTCATCATTTGATATAATTAACAAAAAATAAATATTTTCATTTTATAATGTTTATCATACAATTTCTTTTTCATTTTATAATAATGAAAACGTAATATTATTGGTGTATGGAGGGCTCGGGAACAAATTTCATGGGGGCAATAGGTAACCGACGAATACTAGCTATATAAATGATGAATAACATATTATTTTTATATCTTATTATAAAAATATAATATTTATAATAATAGAAAAAAAAATTCTTCATTAAATATATAAAATATTTTTATTACTTTATTAATTTATAACTATATTTCAAAGATGTTCCCACAAAAATATTCAGAGTCTAAGCCAAACTAATTCTTCCATTTTCCATGCCAAGTCTACAGCAGCTAGTATGTATTATTACTCCCAAGTCCAATACAAAGAAGGTAAAATATAACAATTTAAAAATTAAAAATTAAAACTAAACCCAGAAAACTACCTCAAAATTTTTTAACTTGAGTTTGAAGGTGTAATCTTTATAACAAGGCCAGGAAAAACATCATCTGGATCATGAATATGAGGATTGTTTTCCACTATAAAGGGGTCGCCGCACTTCACGCTGATTGTGTGAAGAGTTTCGCCTTCGCCCACCACGTAGATTTCGTCGCACGGCCGCCGCGACAAGAGCTGGCTGCCTCTGAAGCCGATGACGGCGTTCGGCAGCAGAGAGGTGTCTCGAAATATTGTTAGCAGTATGAGAGCCACCAGAACAAAGGCGCAGTACCATGAGACTGCATCGGCTAAGGCTTTTGAGTTTTTTAAGGTTTTTGATGTCTTCTTGGGACTCAGAGCCATGAATTTGATCACTTGAAGAAGAAGAAGAAGAAGAGAAGAAGAGAGAGGGGTGTGCAGAGATGTGAGCTCCAAACTATAACTCAAGTGTGAGTTAATAAAATTCTACAATTAATTATTAAATATTTTTGGTGAAAGAAAGGAAAAGAGATTGAGAAGAAGATGATGAATCATGGGAGGACGAGTTAAAGATCAGTTTTGGCGGTTTTGGGGAAAATGGGAGGGTTTGATGCCGTAGAAAATGGCCAATATGAAAGAACGTGAATCGCCATCCTGTTTTGAACTGCGGAAATAAAATAGCATTTTTTTTATATATAATTTTGGTAAAGAGAAAAGGCCTTATTTCTTTAACATCAAAAATAGTATTTTATTTTGGCACAGAGGAAAAAAAAAGAGCATCTTTTTCAATAAAATTAACAATTATGTTCTTAAAATTATAAAATATTAGTAAAATAGTTCCTAAATTATATAAAGTTGTAATATTATTTTTAAATAATAATTCGTACAATTGATTTCATTCTTTTATACAAATTTATGTAAATAATTTCATTCTTAAATTATTATGTTGATAGATGAAGTTATATATATATATATATATATATATATATATATATATATATATATATATATATATATATATATATATATATAAAAACTATTATTTAAAAATAAAATTATAATTTTATATAATTTAAAGATTGATAATATATCTGTACTTTATAATTCATAGACAAAATTATTAGTTATTAATTTTTTTGTTTTGAGGGTAGCAAAATTTATTAATACACGTGTAACATTTTGCTAACACCCCCAAAAAAAAGGAGTTTAAATGGCAACATTAATAATAATTATTATTATTATTATTTACCTATACTAATAAAAATGATCAGGAAGGAATGGATTTCATTTTTCTATTTCGCTCATATTCATATATTTTAAATTTTAGCAAAATAAAGAATAATTATATAATTTAAATTCAATTAATAGATTTTAAAAATTTAATATAATTTTTAAAAATTAGCCACAAACTCATTTTTCTAACTCACATATTTCTAAATTTTAAATATAACTTTTCTATTCACCGTTTATAATTACTTCTTCTTCTTTTTTTCTCATGAAACCCTCTTCATCTCTCTCTTACATATTATCCTATCTTAATTTTCATTTTTTTACAAAATTTTAATTCATATATCACAAGCTTAAAAAAGATTATTACTTGAAGTTTTAATCACTTTTTTGGTGAATAGTATTCATCACTTTAATTGATAATTAAAAATGATTCAATTTTATTTAGCTTACGTTCCATCTATTTATAAAAAAAAAAAGTTCAATTATTCTTTAAATTTGAAATTATTTAAGTAAGCACAAATTCTACATCAATCAATATTTAAAGATATTAATTAATAAAAGTTAAAATTTAAAATTATTTAAACACTACCAAACACATTACATTTTTTTCCTAACTTAAAACTATCCAAATGCAAATTTCTTAAATAATAAGAAAAGCCTCGGGATATTAATGAGAGCGTGGCTGAAGATGCTATCACCATTAAAATCATTTTGTTTTGATTTTATTTTCGACCTTTGCCTTCTGGGAGCTAATTAATAAAACTATGATCACATGTCAGCATTCAATTGGTGATTGTTCCATGTAAATCGCCCCCTAAATTTTACCATAACATCAGAATTCCTGACTTACCAAATATGGTTGCATTGAGATCCGAATAGAAGGATTATAAATATTTCCATCCTAAGAAGATTTTTCTAAAAAATAGTTGTACACAACATGGCTGACTTCCCAACAGTCTCTAGAGGAATTTTTGTATATTATAACCAAATTATGTATCCTTAATCATAGCTAATAAATAAAAGACCGTGGTCAGTTTTGTGGAGTTTATATATATTAAAATTTTAATTTTTAAATTTCCAAGAATTTCTCCAGCCCCTGATCATCATGTTTAAAGAGGTTATAGGCAGGTGAAGGGTTGGGCGGAACAAAAAGTGGACACAAGCATAGGACCTGACTAGCTGGGTAGGCAAGAAGTCAAGGTTAAAATTATTCTTTTCTTGAAACTTGTCTCAGGCTTTGGGATGTAACTTGTATGTTGCTTCAGAGCTTAATAATTAATTTAAAAAAATATGCTAAACGGAAGATACCCCCAAGACCTAATTTTGTACATGGTGAGCTGTTGACTGGGAGGTATTTTTTTTTTTTTAAAAAAAAAAAGAACTCAAAGAAGAAACATGTTTTTAGATAAATTTTGGTAGAGCTAAAAGAATTGCGTACTTCTCGTCACCTTTACAGTTTGTGATTGGTAGAAATTTTATGTCATATTGAACCCTGAGGTGATAGTTGAAATAGACAGACAGTAATAGCAATGAAGAGATAATGAGATTGGATTCCATATTGTAGCCATTTGCCAAAACACACTAGATCTGCTAATTTCCAGACTCATCTGCATATGTCTTTCCCTTTTTTCATAGATAATATATTACAGATATAATCAGTTTGCTTCTAATATTTTATGCTGGCTTACTCTATAAGCTCTTTTCCGTTAAAAATCATTGAAAATATTGAACAAGAACCTCCATGTGATGCATTGCAGAAAATTCCTTTTGATGCATCTAACTTCTCTCTAAATCAGGCAATTGCAGTTACGAGTTCTCCAACCAGATAAAGAACAAAAAGATGAAGGAAAGAGCGGAAATATAGAAATATTTACATTCAATGATTGTTTCCTCTCAGCAATAATGTATCAATAATCCTTCCAAGGAGGAAGATATATAGATAATCTATATACATGGCTGCTGGGGAAATAGTGTTTTTGGATATATTTTTGTGTGTTTTTACAAACTATTCTCAAAAGCTTGTTTTCTTGTTTTTAAAAACTGTTTTTGGATTGAAAGAAAATTAAGATTAGAGGGTAATTAATATTATAAATAAGAAAATATTTTATTTAATTACAAAACTGACATCCGAAACAAAAAAAAGAAATTTAAAAAACAACTAAAAGTTATTTTGTTTTTTTATTTTTAAATTACACATTTAGGGAACAATTTTTAAAAATAGATTTTGAAAACAGATTGCCAAACAGTTTCTTCTATTTTTAAAAACAAAAAAAATAGAAAACTGTTTTTAAAGACAAAAAACAAAGAAAACCAATATTATCTTTCTATTTAAGATTCTGTTCCAACTTTGGGCTGCTCCAACCATTTCCAAGCTGTTACCAAGCCGGTGCCATCTCCGCTGAAAAAGAGCCCACCAGGGCCTATTTCGATTGTTCCAACTTTTAGCTTTGCAAACACTCGACCCCTCTCCGAAAATCTGAAAAAACACAGTCACGTAATGCAGTAGCAATGATACAATCGAAATATTACTAGACAGGAAGTCTGCTCACGATAGCAACTCATATAGGCGAACAGAATTGTCATAACATGGGTTTTGCTTCAGCATCTGTCATCCCAGAGTGCAAGAACACCCTGCAATCAAGGACATATTATGTAAATCCATTTGCAGATTGAACCAACTACACGACCAATAGATGCACAAAATTGCCTTGTTGATACATATTCTTACCCCCCCCCCCTTCTTAAGCACCTAAAACAAGAAATTATATATCATGCCTATTTTTTCATATCACCAATCAGAACACACTGATCTGATGGATTCAAAGCATTTTGTCTGAAGCAATCATTCTTGGGGAATTAAGCTGAGTATTTTACAACAGAATTACAGATCAGAATGTAGCAATATTTGGACACAGAGAAAACGATAAGATAATCAATTCTTGAGAGGAAATCAGTTTTTTTTTTTTTTTCATTTTTTAATCATGTTGCAGAGACAACATCCCAATTTTATTTTTTTGTATAGAACTAAAATTTCATCAGTAGCCTACTAGGATTATAGACAGCATAGGGAGTTCTACCATACTTCCAGCTGCAAATCATATCTGAAACAGAAATGAAACCAAATTAAATTCAAGCACACACAACTGCAGTGGTCAAATAACTTACATTCTCTTCCTGATGTGTGTATGTTACTTCCAAAGGACCCTCTTCAGTAGCAGCCCAGACCTTCACTGTTCTGTCTAGTGAAGATGACAGCACAAATTGGTCCCAGCATACAAGGGATGTCACTACACCACTATGCCCATTCAGAGTCATTGTACACTGTAATGTATCAAGGTCCCATACCTATGAAAAACAATACAAGACTTATTTCACAAATCCAAGTTCAACTGTGAAAGAAGCAGCAGTGATAAATAGTGAAACTAATAACCTACCATTCATATTAATGTGTAAATATTCACAGACCTCCATTTAAATGTAAGACCATTATCATGAAATAAATACAAAGAATTTATAAAGCTTTAAAAAATAAAACTTGTTATAGGGGTGAATTATCATCTTAAAATACCAAGAAGCATCAATTTTGAATTCAGTCACAGAAGTACCTTTATTATATGGTCCATGCAACCTGAGTACAGAATCTTGCCTCCAACTGCTAGGCAAACCACAGCTCTAGTATGGCCACTCAGTGACGCAACCAGTTCAAAAGGGGACCAAGAATCAGAACTGCCTCTCCATGCAGAAATAACACCATCTTGCAAGTCATAAGAGCAATGATACTTCATTGGCAAACTGATGTAACAGGGCAATAAACAAATGGCTGTGAACATAGTCTAACTAAAGAACTCAGCTATTCAGTTACTGACATACATCAAAGAAACTTAACTATACATGACTGTACGAGCATATACCCGGGCTCCAGCAAAAAGTGTATCATTGCCAGTCACCGTGGCATGGGCTAGCCCTTTAAGTCCATCTAGAGTAAATTCATCACCAGCATAAACGTTCCAAGCCTTAAAAACAAACACAACCTAACAATAAGCTTACAATACATGTTATACCCTCATGCTTAATTCATGCAATAACAATAAAATTAAAACCAAAAAGTACTTACTTTTACGGTATTTACCACACCTAAAAAAACCCGTGGGCCCTCACTGATCAAAGACCATATTTCACTACCAAGATAGATCTTGTTAACACATTGACCACAATGGCAATCCCATAAACAAACTTCCCCATCAGAGCCGGAGGAAAAAAGTTTGTCTGATCCAAAGGGAAGAGCAATTCCTGTAACAACCTGTTGTAAACAGTTTAGCTCAATTAATTGTTGAAAGATACAAACAAAGGGGTACACATGTATTCCATTCACACTACAGGAAATATGAAGGGAGAAAAGAGCTCAAGACTAGTCATCAATTATGTCGATCAACATATGCAACACTAGCATAACAAAAATGCTGTCTATATTTCCCAAATTCAAC
Source organism: Sindora glabra (assembly GCA_020226215.1). Lineage (NCBI taxonomy): Eukaryota > Viridiplantae > Streptophyta > Magnoliopsida > Fabales > Fabaceae > Sindora > Sindora glabra. Next base: position 39,259,189 of record CM035235.1, on the reverse strand, counting down.
AGCACTGGCTTTATAATGATATGAAAATTTTATCAAAGATAAATTCTGCCACATCCCAAATTTAATTAAAATACAATATTGAGAATATTGTGTAATGTGTAATATCAGTATGGTAACAAGCTAAATCCTAACAAAGAAAAAAAAAGGTACATTTATGATATTAATAATTTTCTATTGCATTACCTTCTTGTGTTCTTTCAGCTTTGCTAGTGTTGAAAACCCATCCCCAGAAAACCATGAATGTAACTTCTGGCACTTTTCACCATGTACACAATTGCCATCCATCCAATATTTACATATACTTGGTGATGACTTCGTAGTTGACTTAGCTGTGCTTGCTCCACCTCCACTCTTCTTATGGGGTACATTCATCGAGTTATATAAATGGATCTTCTCAGGCATGGATTTGGAGTGATTTGAATAATGAGGAGCAGTGGTTACACATTGATAAGCAGTAGCTGCGCAACGACAGACCGTAGATGGTAAAGGTGCTCCTCCATGCAGAAACCTACAAGGGTTTCTGTCACATCTCCCAGCAAGCCAATATGCACAGGTTTCCCCACTTATACGTTCAGCTCTTCTCACAGTATTTTTAGCTATACTACAAAACAGATACCAATGATGCCCCAAATCAGATACTAAATTCTATGATAACAAGTTCTCGATTACTCATGCTTCTTTCCTTCAGCTCCAAGGGTAAGGCAGACCGCAAGAGAATGAGCAATAGATAATAATAACAATAAAAGTTTTGGGTCTCTAAAATGCCTAATCATACACTAAAGACCAACATACAAGAAAATTACGGCAGATCATCTTGATCGAGGAACACTCTGTTGGTCAAACTTACAATCCGGGACTGAAGGGCATGAAAACCAGGTGATTCGCATCGATCCGATGCCAGAATCACAAAATTACATCATAAAAATTAACCGAAGATCGTTCAAACCATCAAATCAAAAATCCACATCAGAGGCAGAGGGATACCCAGTCATCGACCCATCCAAATTAATTCGATACCCATCACCCAAAACCCAAATAACTAATCGCCAATCCTTCGGAAAGCCTAAATAATAAACTAAAACTAATCCACTAAAAAACCCCCAATTTCCACCAGCCATTTGCATAAAACCTGACCATCGTCAATTTATTCGGGATGAACTTAGAGCCTCGGAGATCCATGGCTTGTAGATCACTGATCATCGAATAAAACAAAACTCCAAACATCCTTCGATTCAAAGAGAAATGCGCGCGAAGAAGAAGCAAACCTGAATATGATCAAATCGATGACCCTGCGAATAGCTTCCGATATTATCAACGTAACGAAGAGAAATAACAGAGATAAGATCAAAGGAGCTTGAGAAGGAAGCGGAAATCACGGTTCCAGAGACAGAGAGAATCCCTGTATAATGGAATGGAACTTGGGAGAGCTTCGAGTCGAGCTATGCGATGAATGAAGAGACATGGTGGTTGAGAAGTATAATCATAAGCAGAGAGAGAGATAGTTGGTACCCGACAACGATTCCAACTTCCGTCAACTTCCGCGAAGCGCATTTTTAATTTTTGAAATTAATAATTAATATTAATAAGTTCATGATAAACCCTTAGGTAATGTTTGATTCGTATTAAAAATATTTTAAGAAAATATTACGTTTAAGGTTTGAAAATAAAATACTAAAAAATGTTATATTTTTAAAAATATTTTTTATCTAATTTTTTTTTTCAAAATATTCCTATAAAAGGAGATGAAAATCTTATATTTTCATAAAATGGGAATATTGATGTTAAAATAAAAAAAATTATTCTCACATTTAATTATTTTTTTATTTATTACTTTGTCAAATAATTTTTAATTTAAACTAAGAAATTATTATTTTATTTTTAAAATATTTTATTAGTAAGAAATACAATTACATTAATTTTTTAAATATAATTTTTAATATTTTATTTTAATATAATTATATATACATATGAGTTTTTCATTAAAAAAAATTACAATAGGCTTAGAGTTTCTTTAAAAAAAAGGCATATTTATATATAAAAATATAAAATAACAATATTTTTATATTAAAGAAGAAATTATAATATAAAATTTAATACCAATATAAAATATAATTATAAAAATAATTTAATCATGAAATTTTATAATTTTATAAAAAGATAAATATTAAGTATATTTAATATTATGATAATAACTTCAATAAATTATACTTACTTCATTTTAGAAATTGATTGAATGATAATAATACTAATAATTTTAATAATAAATTATAAAATATTAAAATATAATAAAGTATAACATATAAAAATGTAATACATTAAATATTAAAATATAATAAAGTGTAAAATATTTATATATATTAATAAATTTTTAGATGTTAAATATTGAAATTTAATTTATTAGGTGTTAAAAAATTATTATTTATATAGTTTTAAATAAAAATATAATTTACTATATTATATTTTATAATAAAAAATTTGATAAGAGTATTCTTGAAAAAATTTCAAGATTCCAAAAAATATCAAATATAAATCCAATATAATAATATAGCATATTTAGGAATATGACAAAATATTTTTAAAAAAAATTATAGTAAACTGAATATAAAGATGTTACATTTTCATTAGTTAAATTCTTAAAAATCACATTCATGTACACTTTCCTAAGAATGTAAAATTCTGTAAACCAAACATCACTATAAGTATTAATTTTAGTTTGAGCTTATTTAATTATCTTCTCCTCTTTGTAATGTTATTTCTCACTTCTAGTATTTAATTTGTCAAATTTTTATTTAACATAAAATAATAAAGATTCTTGAATATTTTACTTTTATTTAAACTTAGGTGACATTTGATTCACAGAATATTTCTAACATTTTAGAAAATATTTTAAAGAAATATAATATTTTCATGTTTAGTTTAGAGGTTTAAAAAAAATTTCTAGAAATGTGACATTCTCAAGAATATTTTAGCAAAACTTTTTCTCTCAAATATTCTCAAAAAAGGATGTATGTATCTTGAATTCCCATCACTTGAGAATATTTGCTAAAAGGTAAAAAGACACATTTAACCTCATTATTTGACAAAACTCTATTTCTTTCTTCTTTGTTGTACCCTAGTTTTATTTTAAGTATTATTATGCTTCCACCTCAATCTTTTAAACTAGAGCAGTAAAAAAGTAACTATCATCCATCAAAACTTGTCATTTGTTATTCCCAAATAATAAGTTAATCTCCTTTTTATTTTACTCATATAATCTTATGCATAATGAGTTTCATTTTTATTAAAATCATTATCTATTTTAGTTATTCGCAAAATAAATTTTACTAATATGAATCAACTGATAATACCTCTTTAATTCCTAAACCATAATTTGATAAAGGTCATAGTACTAAAATGATAACTAATATAAAAACTCAAACTATTTTCAATTGTTATATTCTATTCAAACCTTTGATATAGATCCTCGGTATCCCTCTACTAGAAATATTATGCGACCTACACATGATTTCACACTTATATTACTAGTTAAATTAGTTTCCAACCAATGATTAAATCATAATCATGTTTCTGAAAAAAGACCAGATATAAAGTGAACTCATTTGTGCCATATAGAAGATATGATATACAAATTCATCTTGACAAGGAAACATAGATTAAGAGACCTTTGATCTCAATGCCACATTGAGAAGTCTCCTTCTTCAAACCATCTTTTGAAGCTCCTATATAATTGGTTGCAATACCAATAACTTTGTTGTTTTTATCATATAATATTTGACAATAAAAAAACTAGGAATTAAGTAGAAATGCGAATAGCAACAACCAAGGAAAAAATTAAAAACTACCTCACTAGCAACAAAACCTGGATATATTTCCACTCCCAACTCTTCAGTTTTCACTCCCATCTAATGCACTAACTAACTTAGACTATAGTGGAGAGAAATAAAGAACTTATTTATATGATTACAACATTAGAAAACTAAAAATGCAAAATTGAACAAGAAAAACATAGGGGTTGGAAAGTAGAAATGACCAAACAATTAAAGAGTCTTTAATACAAACTAATATGCAAATAGCAAATGGAGACTTATTAGTTATCACACATTTTCCTTCATTATTAAAAGGACACGAAAGTGAAAATGCATGATCCTTAGTTAGAAATCAAAACTTGTTAGAAGAAATAGAGGTGTTGATAGGAGTCTATAAAAATAGTAGGAAAATATTGTATACAAAATTAGATAAAAGAATACGGGACTAATCAATTATAATAATTCAAACAATAATATGCTCTGCATATAGTTCCATTAGTAGATAAAGTAACAACCTCTTATGATAGGGCAACAAAAAGAAAACATAAATTTGACTTTTATGAACTTCAAAATGCACATAATAAGTATCATTTTTATTAAAATCATTCTCTGTTTTAGTTATTTATAGAATAAATTGTTATTGAAATTGTGAGACACTACCATATGTATTAGAAATTAATAAATATGTTCTAGAAAGTTACAAAAAATTATATTAAACTATTGTTTAACATAAAACCTAAAAGAAATTATAAGAAAAAGCAAACTTTACCAAGAAAATTGAGAAAAAAAAGGTGTCAAATCTATGAATATGATACCGTAATGCTTGATGGTGGGGAAAGCATGTTTTGACGAAAACCATGATCCAAACTTTCTAGTTTTTTATTGTTCTCTATTATTTATGGCTATCTAACTTCAGCAAATAACTTACTAATACCCTACAAATTTAGTAGCTACTTACAATATTATGTAATTAGACATATTTTGTTGTTTATTAGTTAAACTTTCTCTTATGTCCTGTCTTAGCCTTTTTAGGTGAATTTCAAACTTAGCAACTTTAAATTATATTGTACTTGAAATTTGTCTTCCTAGTGTTGTTTTGTTCTTTCTTTAGAACTAACTAAAGAATTGTAAGTAGCACTCTTATTATGTTTTTTTATTTATGTGATAGACAAGATATAGAAACACTTTGTCATTTGATTTCATGAAATAGTGTAGTGCTTGTATAAATGATCACCCTATAAAGACAAAAAGTGATAAAGATGAAATGATACTTAATTTCTATAAGAAAAATTAGGCCATCTATATAGGCCAAAGATAAATCACCTCATTTTCATTCAAAAGAACAAGTTGTCATGGGCTATCATCAATGAGAAGAACATCATTCTCTCGATCAATAAATCACCTTAGTTTTCATTCAAAAGTGAGAACATCAATTTTACTTATTTGTTTGGATTTCATTACTTAAATTTTTCATATAATTTCCATTTGCTTCACACATCCTACCTACTACTTCTGCATATAACAAGATAAGTTTATTTCAACTCATAAACATGCTAAGAGATGGTGACATAAAGTTCATATGACTTTGTTTTAAACGCAAGGAAAGGATAATGAAGCTATTCCACTCACCATTTCTAATGGTGCCAGTATTAGCTTGTCCATAAATATTTTTACTAACCATGTGCTTCTATTATACATATAAGAAAAAGTTAGTAACAATAAATATAATGACTAAATAGATAGATTATTATAATATTCATAACTAACCATGATAACACTTTAAACCCAATAAATGCCTACAAATGGTAGTGATATATTATTTGTAAATGACTTTTTAAGTGGTACAGTATAAGCCTACGAATCCCTATAAGCTTCAATACTATTTTAGATGACTTTTTACTTGTAGAATTTCTTGATATTTCCTATATATACTATGATTTAAGACCTTTACCAATAGAATCTACTATAATTATATAATATCTTTTGGACTTTTCTTTATATTGAATACTTGTTTATTATTACTCCATTTTACATATATACATGAACATGATTTTTACTTTTTATTTTATTCTTATTTTGCCAATATGTTTAATTTGTGTATTATCTATTTTATATAATTTTTTTACAAAATAGATCCCTCAATTTGAGTAAGAAGGAAGAGAATTATTGTTATATTGATTATGATTTTAGAGCTCTTGAATCAATTGACTTTGTTTTGATTATGTTAACTTGCATTATTCTAGCTAAAGAATTAACAAAAAGGAAAAGAATTAGATATAATTATCATAGTAGGATGTTAGTTCAAAATGTGAACTTTCATAAGATAGTTTTCAAAAATGATTTAGCATCCATTGAAAATGTTAGGATGGACAGATTTTCATTCTATAGGTTATGTAATATGTTAAAAGTTATTAGTAGACTAGAGCCAATAAGGAATATATGTGTTAAAGAAATGGTTGTAATTTTTTACACATCTTAGCATATGATGTTAAGAATAAAATTATTAAAAGATAATTCATGAGATTTGGAGAGACTATTAGCCAATAATTTAATAATATACTACTTGTTATGCAAAGATGTCATAAAGAATTACTCAAGCAACTTGAACCAGTCCCTGAAAATTTAGGTGATTTAAAATGGAAATGATTCAAGGTAACTACTTTATAAATATTAATTACAAACATATAATTGCATTTTGACAAAAATTAACTTAATTATTTCAATATGTAGAATTGTTTAGGAGCATTGGATGGGACTTATATTAAGGTGAATGTTTAAGAAGGTGATAAGCCTAGATATTAAAATAGAAAAGGTGAAGTGATAACTAATGTGCTAGGAGTATGTTCTCAAGATATGCAATTTATTCATGTCTTAGCTGGATGGGAAGGTTCAATAGCTAATTGTAAAGTACTCAAGGATGCAATTACTCATCCTAATGGTTTAAAATTTCCAAAAGGTTATGACAAAAAAAATTATTATTGAAAATATATCTTCTTTAAATTATACAAATACTAAGTCCTTAAATTAACTTTAGGCTATTATTACTTATATAATGCCAAATACATGAATAGGGTTGGATTCTTTACATTATATAAAGGACAGAGGTGTCACTTGAGTGAATAGAGAAATAGGGCACAACCAACCACACCCCAAGAGTTCTTTAACATGAAACATTCATCCATTATGAATGTGACAAAAAGAACATTTAAACTATTAAAAGGGTGTTAGGTAATTTTTAGGACCAAGTCATCTTACCTAATAAAGACACAAGGTGGAATTATCACAACATGTTGCCTATGGCATAATCATATTAGAAAAATAAGGATAGTTGATCCATTAGAGGTAACTTTTCAACTAAATGAGGAGAATGAAGAGAAGATGTGCAATTTGATTACACATGTGGCGTTAAGTGAGGTATGGACTTCATGGGGAGATAATTTTGTTGAAAAAATGTGGAACACTTAAAGAGCAAGCCATTTTTATGATTATATTATGTTTTCTTTCATTAAGTTTTTCATGGTTTAATTTATATGGAATGGCATGTAATCAACTTAATTTATTTTATGGTTCAATTTGTATGTGGTAACTATTGACAAGTTGGTTTATTTGTTTAGTATGTTTATTAACTTACCAAATTTGCATTTTATTTTTCGTTTAGTTTAAATGTATTGATTAGAGCTTATATTACACAAGTTAGTTAAAAATTTCTAAAAATGTAATTTGTATTGCAATATTGTTTTCACTTATATATCATTGAACTTACAAGAAGATATAGGTAAAGTCACACAATCAAAAGCAAAAGGTTGCGAGCACCAATGGATATAACAAAAAGATGCTAAGTTAGTAAAGGCTTTGATGGAACTTTCAACTCAGAAGTATCAAAAAGTTGAAGGTATTGGACAATTCAAATCTATATACTTGAAGGAATTAGAGAAAATGCTTGAAATGAAATTGCTAAGATATAGTTTGAAATCTTCCCCACATATTAAATCATGAGTTAAACTTTTGAAAAAACAATATAGAGTAATTGTAGAAATGTTAAGTCTAAAAGTAAATGGATTTGAGTGGGATGACAAGGAAAAGAAAATTATAGTTGAGAAGGAAATCTTCAATAAGTGGGTGAAGATAATTATAACTTATGAATGCTTGTAGATATACAACTTAGAATATTTTACATTGATAAATTATTTTTTCCATATTCATTTGTTATGTTCTAGTTTCATAACAATGCTCAAGGACTACACAACAAATTGTTCTCATTTTTTAATGAATTGCAATAAATCTATGGTAAAGATGAAGTAAACAATGAAAATGTTAAAGATCCTTATGATATATTCAAGCAATGGAGAAAGAAATGTAACATAATGTAGAAGGATATGAAGGATAGTTAGAGGGCCAATCTAGTATACACATGGAGGATTTTAATGAATTCTTAGATAGTATTTCTGATACTTAACAACCTCTAACACCACCATTTTCAAACACCCAATGACTAAGCAATGGACAAAGTAGTGGAAATAAATTTAAAAAAAAAGGACTAGAGGCTCTGATGATATTGTTGATAACTTGACTAATACGATAAAAAAATGAGGAAGTTTTTTCAAGAGTACAAAGGAAGACATAAAGGCATTGGCATCTTGTTTCAAGCATGAACAAGAAGGAGTTGATGGAAGGATGAGGGTAATTGATGATGGGCTTACAAACATTCAAAGAATATTGGTTAGGGAGATTCTTATCAAAGATCAACATTGAATTGATTATTTCTTTACCTTGCCCTATGATTAGAAAAATAAAGATTATGTTGAGCACTTATTGAGAGATATGTAATGTCTTTTTATGTGAAAATATTAAGCTTTGAAGACTTATTAGTGATATTTAGAGTTTGTATTTTTATAATGGCTATCGCTTATTATAAGCCTTGATTTTTATAACAACTTTGATGAATTTATGTTAAGTTTGGTGATCAATGAACTTGATGTGAATTTTAATTAATTTTCATTTTGAAGTGTGAATTTTAATGAATTTTTATTATGGTTCTGTTAAGTTATGATTTTATAATTTTAACCATGATTTTAATATGCTACTTCAATTTCCTAATGGTTCTCTAATTCTATTTTACTAATTTATTATATTATAAATGATTAGATTTCCTATTCTCTAATGACTAGATGAGGCTATTATGATATATGTTTAGCTCTTGGCTTTATGTCTTTAGAAATTAATTGTTTTCATAGTTATTAATTCACCTATCATAGGGTTGGGGGTAGGGTGTCTATTCTATGGCTATTTAGCAAGTAAGTTCCAATGGGTCAAGGAATGTTATTGCATAAGATAAGGCTCGAACCATAACACCTCATAGTTTATAAAATAGTTAGAATAAACATGCCATTTAGTCCTAATGGTGCTATGAAAAGAAGTATTAGATCAAATAAAGACTGTTGATTGACTATTTTGAAAGTTAAAGCACTATAGCTCAATAATTACAACACTTGTTTATTTTATTCGATTTCATTTAAACCTTTGGTTAAACTTAATCTATAAGATTACCAATATTATTCAATCTCTTTGGATGAATATCTAACAGTTTCATTCAAACCTTTGCTTATAGTTTTTCTTTTGCTTAGTACTTTTTTATCTATTAGTTTTCGTTATTACATGTCATAGCTATCCTAAATGGAATTAGTTTTGTCTTTTATATTAATCAATAGTTTGAGACTCTTACAATTGAAGGAAAGGATTATAATTAGGGAATAAGTAAAGGATTACTTGTATAACATATTATTCGCAAAGTGTAGTCTACATATTTGTGCCTACAAGCTACATGTCTAAATCACTTATAGACCAAAAACTTTTATAGCTTTAATCAATAGTTGCTTATTAAAGTTTCATTTTTTTTTATTTCAAATTGAAAAGATTAGCTTGTAGTACGTACATTGCCAAGTGCAATTTTAACTTATGGCTTATTATTTGTCCATATTATAACAATGAAAAAGAGCAAAAATTAAGAATGTTTGTATTCTATAAAATTTTGATGAAAAGTTTGCTTAAACTAAAAATTATAATTATGGCACTATATATATACACATACAAACTTGCTTTACATTATTACTACTTATTAATATATTCGAAAACTTGATAAAATATAATATATAATGAAAAAAATATGTAAGGATATTTTTGAAAAATTTTCAAGATTCTTAGAAATACTTAACATAGGAATGTTACATTCTCTAGGATCACATTCTTAGAAATGTATATATTTCTAGAAATGTAAGATTTCATGAATCAAATGCCACCTTAAAGATATATATTCCAAAATTTCAAAATAGAATATATATATATATATATATATATATATATATATATATATATATATATATATATATATATATATATGAAGATTACTAACCTCCATATATTGCTGACTTAGGAGTAGAAATAGGTTAAGTTGCCTATTAGGAATTTACGACTTAACCTATTTATATAAATAGGTCAGACCAAAATTAATAAATAACCATATTTAGATAAAAAGGTTAGACCTATTTTTTGTAAGTTTCACTCATAAAGTTATTAGGTAAGCCTATTTAAATAACTATTATGTTTATATATAATATAATATATACATTTATAAAATATACATGTATATAATAAAATAATATTAACGAAATTCTAATTCATATGATTATAAATATAGACTTACTTTAATTATTAGTTTATTTTTTATTTTGAAAGCTTATATCTATCAATTTATTTAAAGATTTATTTTTTATAAGTGGACTTTTAAATAATTTAACATGCTAGGCTAGTCTTTTTAAATAGGTCAAATCAAGCTTGAATTTTAACCTTATATAGAATAACAAGTCAAGTTTGGGCTAATAATTTATAAAATAGGCCTACCCTATTTAAAATAAAGCCTAATTCAAGTTAATCTATTTTTATCATTAGCGGATATTAACAATTTTCATTCTTTCAATCAAACAAAAAAATCATACTATTAATTTAATAATAATAATAATAATAAAATAATAAAAAATACTTAAGTAATTTTAATAAAAAAAAGTATTAATTTAAAATATTTAAGTTAACTCTACTATTCTTTCTTATCTTCACAACAAATACATTTATTAAATAAAGAAATTAATGAATGTGGCAAATTGATTATAATACTCTTTATTGTTTTATCACCAATAAATTAATAAATATGATTTTTTTCATCCAATTAGAAAAATGGAGATTATTAACCTTTGTATATGGATGTGGAGATGAGAGACTCTTAGTTAGTCATTAGGCATGCAAGTTATGTACTTATTACTAATAAGATTTGATATTAATTTAAAATATTTAAGTCAACTTTATAACTAAGGATTTCACTCAAGAAAGGGTGAATTATGCTTTAGAATTTTACACCTTTTAGAAAAAAAATTAATTTTTGAAAGGATTTTACAAACTTCTAGCACTTGGAAACACTAAATAAGTGTTTAAACTTGAAAGCAATCAATCAATATAAGGATAAGCAAAGTAAACTAAGCAACACATTGTTAAGTAAATGACAAAAAATATAAAGGATAGGTTTCTAAAGATCAAATATAAGAATTTATAGTGGTTTAGTTTTGAAAATCCAATGCTTAAAGGATTACATGCACCACCAAACCTATTTAACTTGGATTTTGCTAGTTCATTATCTATTCAAGTTTAATTCAAACACTTGAAGAAGCCTCTAAAATGTTAAACTTAAATACAAGCAAATTCCTTTAAATTTCCTCACCTAAAAAACACTCCACCAAGAGATGCTACACTTTTAGAAATCCTAGGAATACATCACCTTAAGATACAAATAAATGCTTACAATTAGAAATTTTAACTCACAAACTTTCAAAAATTAATTATGCAATGAAAAGCTAGAAAAGGACATTTGAATTTAGTGAATTCAAGGGATTTTGATCATTAGGAATCAAAGAAATGAGAAAATTATGTCAATGTAAGAGTGAAAGCTTTTAAAGTCCATTTGAAATCGATTTCAAGCCTTTCAATCGAGATTAGAACCTTTAAATGTTCATTAAACTCTTTAAAGAATCATTAAAATGCTTTGCATGTTGGAAAATTTAAATTTTCTAAAAGATGAAATGCTTCACAGATCACCTTGTTGGGGACATTTTGAAAACTAAGATAAGGCACACGAAGAACTTTACAAAGTGCTTCTCAAGTCATCCTTAAAGGCTCAAAGCACTTTGCAAAGTGCTTCACTAACTTTAAGTTTAAAATCCCAATCAAAGTAATTTTCAAACTATTTTCCAAAACCATTTCGAAATAACTTTAAAACATTTTTAAGACTAATTAATTAATTTTCAAACAAGGTTTAATTATTTCAATAATTATTTTGCAATCCAAATGAAATGTTTTTAAGCCAAATTATGGTTCCAACTTTTAAAGCCTAGGATTGACATAAATTTTATATTTTAGAATCATTTTCTCTAATATTAAATCAAAATCCAATCTATTTTTCTCTTTTATAAATGAACCTAACTAAAGGTCTTCATCAATCTTCAAGTTTTATAAATGTCCAATGCAACAATTGTTCATGAAACACACTTAAGTAAACCAAAATATTCCATTATCATTAAAATTATCATTTTAAATGGGGTTATGGCTAACAATCCACTCCTTCTTTATGATAACAAATTATTTTGAAATTAGTCATAATTCAAATTAAAGTTTCCCCTCACTTAGACAATCCCCTTAATTTTATGTATTTATTTTCAAGCTTTTATCTTAATTAAACTTAGCAAATTTGTATATGAAGCATACCAATTCTAATCTCAATCAATCTCTTCCTTATTTAGAATCATTCAAATACCAAAATCAGGAAAAAAATTGTAATAATTAATGATATAATGAATGAAAAAAAATTGCCATAATAAACCATACTAATTCATAATAAACTACAAGAAATATCTCAAGTATCTAAGAAATATATAGCAAGAAAAAATATCAACATATAACAAAAATATCATCAAAATATCTAACATCCAAAAGCTAAAAAAAGTCCTAAGGGAAAATAGTGCTAAGGGACAGATATATCTAGTTATTATACATCTCATCCTCATCATCCTTAGCATTATCTCTATCATGTAAAGCAGTGGCTTCATCATCTTCCTCTTTGACTTCTGCATCTCCTATTTCTTTCTTTTATTCTTCTTTTGCATATTCCTATTCATTTTCCTCATTATTTTCATCATCCTTTTCATCTTCAGCGGTAATAAAAGATAAAGCAATATCCAAGCAAGATACTTTTTATCAATTTATGCAAGCCATTTAAAGACCTTTTTGAATTCTCATTGGATATTATTCCAAAATTCATCATAGTGATCATTAAATGATCATGAAGAACAATGGTGCCTTTCAACGTGAGTCCATACTCCTTTACATTTGTAATATGACCTTTTTTCATGTGGGATTCCCCAAGCTTTGAAGATTCTTTGAATTCAATAACATTTTCTTCAACTTCAACATCAATATGGGTGAGATTTGCCTTCTTTAGAAAGGTAATTTTGGTTAAGGTGTAATGAAGAAGGTAGTTATCCATGCTAAGTCCAATAGTTTAAAGCTTATTATTAGAAAATTTTGGAATGGAATTTAGTTAAAATAGTTTAAAAGCTTTTCCCTTAAAATATTCTTTTACTTCTCAGCAACAATACATGGTTTATCTTTATCAAATCTAAATATACTAGTAAAATCACCTATGGTAATTATGAATTCCTTATCTTTCACTATGGTTTTCAATACAATCCATCTTTTTTTATCATGCTTTCCTAAATTAGCATAAAATTGATATACTGAAAAAGGATACATATGAACATTATAGGTAGCAAATTTAACTAATTCCAACTTCTCTTAACACATTATAAATTTTTAATTTCTCTTTTTTTTAGAAAATTGACATCTTGACAAACTATAAGCTTTATGTTACTTTTTTAGCAAATTGATAAATTTGGTGTCATGTATTACCTCCTTATAATATTTGTATTTTGGATAATACTGAAGAGGTTCAAAGGCAATAATGGAAGCTTTTCCCTTTCTTTTACCTTGATTAGCCTTTTGCTTTCATGGAGCCATATGCTTTTTTCCCATATAAAGGTAAAATTTCTAGGATTTTGGTTATGGAAAGTGTTTAAAGAAGGATTGGAAGGTGTTTGGAAGCTATTAGAGATGATAAAAGTGACTAGGATTGAAGTTGGTAAGTTAGGGTTTGAATGTTAAATTTTAGGTTTAGGAATTGGAAATGTTCTTAAGGAAATTAATCAATGAAAAATGAAGAAGCAAGTTTTAAGAATGATTTAATTGGTTTGAATTGGTGATATTTAGTGAAAAATAAAAGATTTGGGTGAGATTAGGATGAGAAAGATGAGATAATGGCATTATTTGGGCACTAGGAGAATATTAAGGTGAAAAATAGAAGATTCAAATATGATACCAATTATAGCACCAAATATAATATCATCGATATATTTGCATAAGGAGAATGTCATCATGTTTATGCTTTATGAACAAAGTTGTGTTTGTAGCTAAAGATTCCACCTAAGAAATGGTGAATTAGGTTTTAAAATTTTTCCAATCTTTTCAAAACAAATTAGTTTTTCAAAATCCTTTCAAATCTCAAATGTATTGAAAACTCTAAATGAACAATTTTGCAACAAATTTCAAGCAATTCAAAGTTCATAACTTAAACATTCAACATCACTAACATAATTAATCAGAATTATATTCATGAATACTTCATAAAGTGCTGAAATTGAAAGAAATAGGGTTAGAAAAATCAAACGCAAGATTTATAATGATTTAACCTTGAAGATTCAATACTTTAAAGATTACATCCACTATTGAGCTAATTGATCTTATATTTTACTAATCTACTATCCTTTTAAGTTTAAACTAGGTACTTGAAGAAGCCTTTCACAAAGATGTCTTTGAATATAAGATGATCCATTTGAGTTCCCTCGTTCAAAGCTTTTACTAAGTAATAGATTCCTCACTCTTAGGTTTCTTAATGATATGGCCAAAAAATTTCCTTATTCCATTTTAACAATTGTTTTGGAAAATGTTGAAGATTATTCACAAGATCACTATCACTCTTCCAAATCTTATCAAGAAAATGTTTAAACTAATTATGTAATAATCAAGCTACTTCAAAATGAAAAGGTTTATCTTTTCCCTTATTCTTTCCTCCATCCAAATCATTCAATAATGGATGATGATTTGAATAAACTTAGGATAGTTGCCTAACAATGGCTTCATCAAAGTATCTTTGGCAATTAGCATTACACAATGCTCTATCAAGTCTCTTGAAAACCCTTTCATATGTGTTTAAGGTAAGGAGGGTTTTAAAGTTGGAAAGCAAAGGTGTCATTATTATGTCAAGGATGCAAGGATGAATATCTTGGCAAAGGTGGTTATGGGGGATTACTAATGGTAAAAGCCGCGATAAGGACTGTATTAATACTTTTGTCAAATGAAACACTTTGGATGGACTTAGGCATAATGTGGACACTTGCCCATACTCAATTCTTTACCTCTTTTTTCATTTATATGTTAATTTGTTAACATATAATCATGTTTTTAATGAAAATTACTTTAATGTGTCCACTTAATTTTATATTTAGGCTATCATTAATTTATGAAAATTGGTAAATTGTTAGAATTATCATTATAAAGGCATATCAAATCAAATGAGAGAAAATATTTATTACAAGAACAAAAATTGCAAATTATAATCTCATTTTTCTTAATTTCTAAAAATAGTTAAAACTAATTTATCATTTAAGGTAACATACCACACCAATTAAAAATCAAATGTTTTATATTTTAATTTAAATTATTGATGTAAGAACTATCAAATTTAAATATATCATTCATACTATAAATTATTTTTTTCATTAAATTAATCATATCACTTGAAACTATTTATATACTTTATACATATATGTCAATAGATATGTGTATTATCCATGTTTTATACATATTTTAACAAGTAAGCTATAGCTTATTTTTTAATTTATTTCTAAGATATTCTCATAATTTTGAATATACTAATTTTTTATAGAAAAATATCACATATATTTTTTGGTTTGCACACAACTTTTTTGCATTTAATAAAATTTTTATTAATATATATATCATATTATTGTATCATTTTGTGATAATTTTTTCGTATTTACATTGATCCTACTGACATTCAATACTTAATGCTTTGTTTAGTTAAAGGTGAAAATAGAAGGGGGTGGAAATAAAGGGGGTAGAAATGGAGGTGGAATTAATTTCACTTAGATTGTTTGGAATGGGTGAAAATGGGAGGGGGTGGAAATAAAGATAAAATTAATTTTTATTGTTTGAAATGGATGAAATTTGAGGGGGGAGGAAATAAGAATGAGTCAAATTACCATAATAACCTTATTTAGTAAAAATATAAATAATTGATGATAATAATTTATTTTGAGAGAGTTGACTATATATAATTTATTTTATATTTGATGATATTAATTAGTAATTAAATTTACATAATTTATTTTTATTTTGATGATAAATGAAATAAATTTTTTAATATAAAAAATTTAATAAAAACATATAGTTACAAAAAAATTATTAATTTTTCTAATGTTATTAATTTGATTGTCTAATTCATTAAAAAATAATTTAATTTATTATTTTTTAAATAAGGTTTTTTTTTGTAATTGGGTTGATTATTTTTAATTCAGGAATAAAAAAAGAAAGACAAAAGTTTAAAAAAAAATTCAGAAAAAAATATTATATAATCCTATTTGCTAACAATTGTCAAAACAAATTTAATTTAATATTATTCAAATTATAAAATTTAATAACAAGACATTAAATATTACTATATAGTGTCACGAATTAATTAATTAATTTCATTCATGAGTTAGTTCTCAATATTTTATATAAGAAAATTTTTAAATTAATTTAAAAAGTTGTGTAAATTAATTGTAATCACTTAATTAATAATAATCATTAATATTTTCATCATCTAATCATGATTTTCCAAATTAATATAATCAATTAATGTAATCAACTTAAAATTAGCATAATCAATTTAATTATTCTTAAGGAATTTCAAAATAAATGTTATCAAAATGCTATTAAATTAAATTGATTCCCTGATATTCTTATCTTCTCTCTCTGTCTCTCCATCTCTGACGCTCAAATCTCACCATCTCTATTTCATCTCTGTTTTTGTGTCTTTGTATGTCTACACAGTCGGGAAATTTTTCCAGATTGGATCTCGAAATTGTCCGAACACCAGCCCTCCCTCACCACCATCCTTGACACTCGTATTCAAATAGATGTGCAATGCTTCCACAGAGGAACACCCGTTATCCTATTCCACCATCTTCGACAAACACTCCAATAAATTCCAATAGAGCAACCCTATTTCAAGCAAACAAGAACAACAAATCACCAGAAATCGGATTATCGGGATTTTAAAAGATACTTGCATGCTGAGCACGCCGGAGACGGTGGAAAGGATGAAAATATGCTGGAGGTGCTGCACGCGGTGCTGTGGAGAGGACGAGATCAGTGGCTAATTGGTTTTTGCGACTTCTTTCGTTTGAGCACAAGGGCACTGCACGGAACAACATAAAACTTGACAATTTCACCTCAGTTTACCCCTCATTTCAGAAGGGAGGATAACACCTATAAATCCCACCATTTTTGTTACCTCCAGTTACGCTTTCCCCAAATTTCACCGGTCAGCCAAACAGGGGAAAATCAACATTTCACTGCACATTTTACCTCACCCATTTCTTCCCCTCTAGTTTTTGCCCATTCCAAACAGAGGGTAAGTCCGCTAAAGCACCTTGGGCACCATCGAAACCACCACCAAAGCATTCTGGGTTGTCCTCTTTATAGTGGCGAAATTGTTTCTAATGGTGGAGTTGTTCTTACTATTTTCCTCCCTCGTACCCTGATATTGGCCTACTGGCTCAAACAAGCCACCTCTTGGTGGAGCTTGTGGATTTCCGCTACAGAGGTCTAGCACTGGAACTCGTTGTTTAGGTTGCTATCATGCTCTACATTAACTTGTTAAGCCCGACGATTATGGTCCTCTTGGTTGTATCTATTGTGGCGAAAGAGCTAGAAGAAGGCTTGTTTGGTTTATTTTAAGCATAAGGGAAGGTGTTTGGTGGTTTTCGCTGCGATAAGCACAATCAATGATAGAAAAGCTCATGGTGATGGTGGGAGGATCAAGCCATTGAATCTTTTTTGGGCTGTAGAGGAGTCTTTTGAGGTAAGGTCTAACGTTCTTGGGTTAGGACTCTTTAATCAACAAAGATTGAAGAGCCCACAGACAATGCCAATGGTAAACTTTCTGCCTCTAGGGGTAGCCCAGTGAACCTACACAAGGAGCAAGCCCTAGTGACGGTGGAGGGTGGTTTGTGAAAGGATGCTTTGTTGCTTAAGTATAGAAGCAAAATATAATCAAGAAAGTTTGGGAAAGGCAATTTGAGGTTCAAGATAAATGCCTGGTGTCCTTATATAAAAGCATGTAGCCAGGGGCAAGATTGTCTAGAAGGGATGAGGTTACGGGTCTTTCACAAGCATGATGTTAGGGAAAAAACAATTTCCAAACATAATGCTATTTTAAACTATTTTTCAGTATGTTATTTTGAAAAAAAAATATTAAAATTATGGAAGGCGTTACCTTATATAATGCTGCTCTTTAAGGATGACATTTTGCAGAATAACACCATTCTTCTTTCCCTTGGCAAAGTTGCAGGGTAGGTGAATGTCTGGGTGGCATTACTAAAGGTTACACCACATAAATATTTTATAATTTTAATTTATTTTTTATTTTTATTTTATAATTTATTTTTTATCATTTTAAAAATTTTAAAAAAAAGTTTGGGTGGCGTTACCGGAAGTAACACCATCCAAACTTTTTATAATTTAATTTTTATTTTAATTAATATAATTTATTTATCTTAATTATTTTTTATGCTTTAAAATTGAAAAAATATTTTAAAATATTTTAAGAAATAACACATAAATATATTATTATTTACATTTATAATAGATTAATATATCTTTAAATTATTTTATACTTATTAAAAAAGTAGATTATGTATAAATTTTACCATTTCAACATAATCTCTATGCATTAATAACTACTTGATATTCACAATTTATAAGTAAATCATGCATGACATTGATATTATTTTCTATTTATGATACACAAGACGATTTTGGGCTGTAAAGTAGTCTTTTGAGGTGAGGTCTAAGGTTCTTGGATTGGGACTCTTTTATCAACAAAGATTGAAGAGCCTACAAACAATGCCAATGGTAAACTCTCTACCGATAGGGGTGGCCCAGCTTACCCACACAAGGAGCAAGCACGCATGACGGTGGAGGGTGGTTTGGGAAAGTTGGCTTTGTTGCTTAAGTGAGAATAGAAGCAAAATATAATCAAGAAAGTTTGGGGAAGACAATTTGAGGTTCAAGATACATACCTGGTATCCTTGTATAAAAAGCATGTAGCCAGGGGCAACATTGTCTAGAAAGGATGAGGTTGCGGCTCTTTCACGAGCATGATGTTAGGGAAAAAATAATTTCCAAACATAATGCTATTTTCAAACTAGTTTTCAGTAAGTTATTTTGAAAAAAATAAAATTAAAATTATGGAGGGCATTACATCATATAATGCTGCTCTTTAAGGATGACATTTTGTAGAATAACACCATTCTTCTTTCCCTTAGCGAAGTTGTAGAGTACGTGAATGTTTGGGTGGCATTACTAAAGGTAACGCCACCTAAATATTTTATAATTTTAATTTATTTTTTATTTTTATTTTGTAATTTATTTTTTATCATTTTAAAAATCGAAAAAAAAATTGGGCGGCGTTACCGGAAGTAACGCCATCCAAATTTTTTATAATTTAATTTTTATTTTAATTTATATAATTTATCTTAATTATTTTTTATTCTTTAAAATTAAAAAAATATTTTAAAATATTTTAAGAAGTAACACATAAATATATTATTATTTACATTTATAATAGATTAATATATCTTTAAATTATTTTCTACTTATAAAAAAAGTAGATTATGTATAAATTTTACCATTTCAACATAATCTTTATTGATTAATAACTACTTAATATTTACAATTTATAACTAAATCATGTATGACATTAATATTATTTTCTATTTATGATAAAAATAAATCATAAAATAAAAATAAAAAATAAATTAAAATTATGAAATATTTAGGTGGCATTACCATCACTAGCCACTCAAACAACCTCCATGCTTTCCAACTTCACTGAGAAAAATAAAAATAGCATTACTTTGTGTAGCACCTTAAGAGTGAAGTTATGTAAGGCAGCGTCTTCCATAATTTTAATATATTTTTTTAAATAATGTTATGTTGAGAAATAATTTGAAAATAACATTATGTTAAAAATTTGTTTTTCTCCCGGCTTCATGCTAGTATAAAGCCTGAGGTTGCACAACTAGTGAATGTAGTATAAATTCCTAACGTTGCAAGATAATGACTTTGTTTAGCAATTAACTGATAACTGTAATAATTAACTAATTTAATTAACTATTAATTGATGGCTAATTGTGTTAAATGATTTAACCAACTAATTGTATTAACTATTTGAATAAGAGCATTTAGTAAAATTAACTGTTTATAATTAGTTGTTATGTATAAAATAACATATAAGGGTATTAGTATATTTTATAAATTATTTAAATATTTTTTATTTTAATATTTTAGATCCTATATGTTATTTAGTAGATTAAATTTTCTTGTAAATAATATAGCATTATAAATTATTATATATTAAATATTTATTTAAAATTAAATTAATATAATTCTTATAATAAATAAATTTACCAATATTAAATTAATAAAATCAAATTAATATAATTAATATATTTAGTTTTTATGTGAAAATAAATAATAATTATAATTTTTTATGTTGGGAGTAGTTCGACAGCTTCTTTTATGAGCCCTTATAATATAACTCAATTGTTCCATCCAAGATCATTATTTTTTTAGCTCCCATTGTTCAAACACTATTACTATTATTTTTCTTTTTCCTAATTGGAGTAGCCCTTATTCAATACTTAGCGTTTAGAAAAATAGTTATTTCACAGCTAAAAGTTGTTCCAATCAACTGTTTACCAAATAACTTATTTAGCTAAAAATTAAGTTAACCAGCTAAATTGTGTCAAACAAGCTAAAACTATGTGAAAAGCTATTTACCAAACACAACTAATAAATAGTAATGGGGGGACTTTTAGGTGGTACTATGCTAGTGTCAAAGCTTGTTTATATAAGGTTGCGCTTATGCAAACAAACATCTCGGGAGAAAAATCAAGGGCAAATGGTTGGCAAGTACCTAGTCCTAAGTACACGATCAAGGCAAGATGATAAGTAATCTCTTCATTCAGGGGTCAGCTAAGCGAGTGACTTTTAAATGGAAAAGGTGATTGCTATCAAGTGATCAAAGGTAGTAGTGAATTTTTGTTATTATTATAATAGTCATAAAGTTAGTACTTAATGATCAATAGGAATAAATATATTTAAAATTTTTAATATTTCAATGGAAATAAAATTTATAGATTAATTGAGCTTTTTTGAATGATATATAATTTTATATATAATTTTTTAAAAATTATTTCTTTGAAATACATGTAACTCTACCACTAATTAATGATATTTTTTACTTAATTTAATTCTTTTTCCATCGTATTCATATTTGCCACTTAAGTTCAAGTGGAGGTAATAATATTTTAATATGAGCTTATATTGGCATGACTATAAACAAGAGTAAAGAATAATCTCTTTCTCATGCTAGTCTTTATTTAGCAAGATTGGTATACAGTCAATCAATTATATTTATTGCATTATCAATGATGAAAAGTAGAAGTAGGTTAAAAAATTTTATACACATTGAAAAATGTTAATCAAGAATACAAGTATTATGTTGAATGAAAATTTCATAAATTTGCATTATTGATACATAACTATATATATATATATATATATATATATATATATATATATATATATATATATATATATATATATATATATATATATATATATATATATATGTATGTATCTAATATATAGTTCATGAAGTAAAGATATTAATTCAAATACCATTATTACTTGGCCCTTGACTCTAATACTAGAGAATTCCGAAGGAACCTTAAAAATATAAAACAAAACTAGAAAGAAGTAAGGACTATAAATAAACTACAAATTATAATGCAAAATGGAATGCAATATAATCAAATTTTGTTTGAAAGTTGAATTCTTACAAAGTAGGAGAGAACTCAAGCTTCCAGGGAAGGTTTTTCAAGCTTGAGTAGTTACATAAGAACTTTGTCCTTTATAGGCAAATTTGTACATTATTACAAGATTCTTGAATAGTTCTAATTTAATACATTTAAAAATTTTATTAGAAAAGTAGAATTATAATAATATTCCTTATCAGAGAATAGAGGTGTACATGGGCCAGGCGACCCGCCCGACCCAATGAGTTCGATCTGGAAAAATAGAGTATTTGGGTTCTTTTTTTCGACTCGATAGGACTTTTTTTTATGGTCCAATTAATAATTGGGTCGGGCTCAGGCCAAGGCAAGAAAGCCCGATAGGCCCGGCCTAACCCAACCTGATTATAATAATTTATTTTTAATAATATAATTATATATTAGAAAATATAATTATATCTAATTATTTTTAATATAAAAAATATTAATTTAACATAATTAAATATTTTATATATTTAAATATCATATTATCTTTTTAAATATATATATTTTTTATTTTAAAATTTTATTTTTATTAAAAAATAAAAAAATTCGGGCTTTCGAGCTTTTTAATTTAAAATTCGGGTCAGGTCGGGCTAAATTTTTTTAAAACATAAACGGGCCGAGCCGGGTTCGGGCCTTCAATTTTATATGATTTAGCCTGGATGACCCGGTCCGAAACCCGCCCGGCCCGGCCCATGTACACCTTTATCAAAGAATCTACCATTTTATGTCTTCTTTTTTGAATGGAGGAAATGCTTTAAGTTCTGTCATGAATCTACTTTTGTTTTACTGATTGCATAGAAAGAAACTTTGTCTTTATGCATTGGGAACCAAATTTGCTTTATTTAAATTTGGGATTTGAATTTGTTACAATAATTTTTATTTTCCTTCAAATCAATATTGTAGCAATCATTTTCATTTAATTGTGCTAAATCCTTAAAGGCATTTGAATTATTAGATTTTTCTCCATCTACTTCTTCAGCTAATTGTTCAAGAATACATTTTAAGTTTGCAATATATTCTTGTTTAGTTGAAATAGTAGTAAGGATAGCAACTGCTAAGGATTTAGTTTGAAGGAATTGGTTTAGTTTTACCTTGGCATTTTTTTGGAAATGAGGCAATTTCTCAAACTATTTCATGATCTCTTATTTCTAGGCTTTATGAGCTTGGTTGCAATTCCCCCACCATTTCATTGAAACTTATCTTTGAAGAATTGAATGAGCAATTGAGGTTAAAAGTTTGCATTCCCAAGTTGTTGCCCAATGGGGTCCAACCTTTAAAAAAAATTGGGGAAGCATTGGAAGCTTTCCATTTCATTGTCAGAGTAAGATTAAAATGTATCCCACCCTTCTTTGATATTGTCTATGAAGATTTCTGGCATTGGTCAAAAGATATCTCACCATCTAATAAACCATAATAAAAAATAATATTTAACATCTTCAATAAAATAAATTAACTAAAAATTATTCAAATTTTTATTTTAAA
The DNA here is from genome assembly GCA_020226215.1 of Sindora glabra. NCBI lineage: Eukaryota > Viridiplantae > Streptophyta > Magnoliopsida > Fabales > Fabaceae > Sindora > Sindora glabra. The sequence continues at coordinate 39,235,560 of CM035235.1, read as the reverse complement.
AATTTAGGCTATGTTTGGTAAATAGCTATTTAGATAGCTTTTGATTAGTTGGACTAATATTGGCTGGTTAACTTATTAAATAAGCTATTTTTACTATTTAGTGAATAACTGTTTCAAATAGTTAATTGCTTTTAATAAGTTGCTCTTGGAAACACTAAAGCCTCCAGCATTTTGCTTTAACTGTTTCAAACTAGCATTTTATTTTACCAAAATCACCCCTAATGAATTTCTGTATTTTTTTATTTATCCTTCCAAAGAAATCCAAACTACTCTCCTCTCTGCCTCAAGATTCTACACATAACATATTGCCAGCAATAAGGATAAATCCATTGAATATTTAGATGTTGGGTTTCAAGTGTAATCAATGGCAAGCAACATGAGAAGTTGCATCTTGGGGCATATGTATTGGTTTTTGTTGTTTTCATCTCTGTTAAGTTGAGGGAATTGAAAATATTTAATATATAATAAATTATAATAATATATTATTTATAAAAAATTTAATTTATTAAATAATATATAAAATTAAAATTATTAAAATATTATTAAAATAAAAGAATACTCAATAATTTATAAAATATATTCATACCTTTATATATTATTTTACATACAAATAGCTAATCATAAATAATTAATTTTATTAAACATTCTTATTCAGACAATTAATGCAATCAGCTGATTAAATTAGCTAATACAATCAGCTATCAACTAATAGTTAATTGAATCAGTTAACTATTATAACTATCAGCTAATTGCTAAACACAGCTATAGAGTATTATATCATGCTTTCTAATAGTCATCATATGAATACCCTACAAGAAATTTTGAATTATTTTATTTTTTGAATTTTTTCATTTAATAAGGATTTTATCCTTAATTAAACAAAGTTAAAATTTTTTAAATTTGGAAAGTTAAGTGAGTGACTAACTAAGGATCCCTTTTGTCAATATTGTGATCAAAAGCAATTAATCCTAAGTCAGATAAAATTAATTCATAAAAATATTGATTTCTAATTGGCAATTCTAGAATAAAATGCTAACCATTTGGAAAAGATTTTTGATAAAATAAATTTCAAATCTTTTATTTCTCTTAAAATTTTTGGTTCAATTTTGTGGATACTTTAAAGATTTTATTTTTTATGGTACTTGGTAACCACTTTAGTTGGTTAAAGATTTGCCATTATGATAGCTGTGGATGCAACAATGCCAACTTTGGTAATTTGGGATTTTTGCTAAGGAATTTGAGCAATAATTTTTTGAAGTTATATTGGGCTTATGATTATAAATTAGTCTTCTGAGGCATTAGCTAAAAAATTAAGAAAAATATAAAGAAGTTGAAAGGTTGGATTTGGTCTGAGCATCGTTATTTTTCTAATCTTCTTCTTCAAGTATGTCAACCTAAACATGGCCTTTTAAGTTGGAAATTTAGGAAGCTAAAGCTATGGTTGTTTTCAAAGGAAATGGATAGTCTTCAACTTTGATTTTAGGTTTAATTGTAGAGGAAGTAGCTCCCTACTTCCCTTTTGAAGTTAAAGTTTAGGATTCTTCATCCTAAGGTCTTTTTAAAATTATTTTTAGGCATCAATCTAAGTTTCCTATAAAAAATTCTCTAGCTAGAAAATTTGATAAAGAATTTAAAGAACCTTTCAAATGCTAAATTTCAAAGTCAAAAGCACTTAATAATGCTTACCATCTAGCAAAAATTTATTTTAATGTAATATTTTTAACATCTTTTTATCAAATGGATTTAGCTGAATTATAATCAACCTTGATAATAAATTTTTGGTTTAAAAGTTCTAATTGAAATTTTTGAAAACAAAAAATAATAGCTAAAATTTCTTTTTTTAAAGTTGAATATTTTTGTTATGTAAAATTCCAATGCTTTAATGTATATGAAATGATATGCTTTTTGTTATTTAAAATTTATTTAAGTATACCTTCATATCCTAAATCAGATGTATCAATTTTAATAATTTTAAATACAATCGGATTTGAAATATGCAAATATGGAAAAGCCTTGACATAAAACTTAACTTATCTAACAATTTTTATATAAACATCTATCCAAGGATGAAAATTTTTTCATGCATTCATGAAAAGGTTGAATAAGATTGGAAAGTGAAGGAAAGAAATCCAAGACATAATTTAAACATCCAAAAAATATTTAGAATTGGGTTTTTTTCAATAAATTAATCAAGAAATTTATCAACAAATTGGATTGATCTTTTAATAGGAGTTATAGTTCTATGGAAAATATAATGACCAACAAATCTAATTTTAGTTTAAAATAAAGAGAGTTTTGATTTAGAAATGATTAAATCATTTCTTTGAGCAGTTTCAAGAAAAATATTTAGATATTTAAAGTGTTGATTAATATTTTTTAAGAACACTAAAATGTCATCCATGTAAATAATGATAAATTTGAAAAATGGATTACAAATATCATTCATAATCATTTGAAATTTTGAGGGTGCATTTTTTAGGCTAAAAGATATTATATTCCATTTGTATTGTTTAAATGAAACTATAAATGCTATTTTGTCCTTATCCTTAGGTTTTATTTGAATTTTTCAAAATCTAGATTTCATGTCAAATTTTAAAAATATTTTTGGTAAATAAAGTTTGTTTAACAAATCTTTTTTATTTAGGATCAAACATCAAATCCATTGGAAAGCTTGTTTCAGGAGCTTATAATTAATTACAAGCCTTACAGTTTCTCATTCAATTTAAACATTTTTATTAACATTAAATGCTATACATGACTAAGGACTCTTAGATGTTCTAATAATCCCCTTTTGTAAGAGATCATCAATTTTCTGTTGGCAATATTCCAAAAGTTATTAGTTTGTCTAGATAGTTCTTGCCTTAGTTAGGATTTTTTTTTATAACTATTTTTCATGCAGTAATTCAACCATATATTGTTTTCTATTCAATAAAGCATTTAGAAGGTTAAAACAAACTTGAATAACTATCCTATTTTCCAAAGATTAAATTTTGGCTTTAATAATTGGAGTGGCCAATTATTGTTCTATCTTTCTATAAGAGACTTCTTCAGAAAGATAGTTGATTTGGGATTCCTTATAATCTATTAAATTAATCTTTTTAGATTTTTTGGTAAATTGAAACATAATTTTTTCTCCTATAACTTTGATGTTGATTCCTTTATTTGAAACTTTGTAAATGGTTAAAGTTTGGATAAGGGGAGGTTTTAGGGTGACCTTGTTAAACAAATTTTTAACTAGCAAAAAAGATTGATTTGTCCTATAAAAAGAATTAAATATTTCCACATTAGGAAGTTTGAAGCTAATATATGGAGGTATACTTAAACAAATTTTAAATGGTAAAGAACATATAATTGCATATACATCAAAGCATTAGAATTTTGCATAACAAAATTATTGAACTCTTAGCAATTATTTTGTGTGCTTAAAAATTTCAATAAGAACTTTTAAACTAAAAATTTCTTATCAAGGTTTATTACAATTTAGCTAAATCCATTTTACAAAAAGACATTAAAAATATTGCATCAAAATAAATTTTTTCTAGATGGCAAGCAATATTAAGTGCCTTTAACTTTGAAATTGACCATTTAAAAGATCTTTTAAATTCTCTACCAAATTTTCTAAGTAAAGAATTTTTATAGGAAATTCAAAATGATGTCCAAAAAGAAAAATTCAAATAAACCTTAGGATGAAGAATCCTAAACTTTAACTTCAAAAGGGAAATAGAGAAATAGGTAATTACTTCCTCTATAACTAAACCCAAAACAGGAGTTAAAAACTATCCATGTCCTTTAAAAGCATCATTAGCTTTCCCAACTTAAAAGGTTGTGTTATGGCTGATATAGCCAAAGAAGAAGATAAAAAAGATACAAAGCCTAAACTAAATCCAAGCCTTTAACTTCTTTAGATCTTTCTTAACTTTTAACTATTGCCTTAAGAGATCAACCTATAACTATAAGCCCAACATAACTTCAAAAAATTATTGCTCAAATTCCCTAACAAAAATCCTATATTACAAGAGTTAGTATTGTTTCATCCAAACCCATTACAATGGCAAATCCTCAACTAACTAAAGTGGTTAGCAAGTACCACAAAAAATAAAACCTTTAAAGTTTCCTCCAAATTGAACAAAAAATTTGAGGAGAAATAAAAGATTTGAAATTAATTTTATCAAAATCTTTTTCAAATAGTTGGCATTTTATTCCATAATCACTAACTAGAAATTAAGATTTTTATGAGTTAGTTCCGTCTAACTCAAGATTAGTTACTTTTGATCATAATATTGACAAAAAGGATCCTCAGTTAGTAACTTACTCAACTTTCATAATTCAAATAATTTTAACTTTGTCTGATTAAAGATAGAATCTTTATTAAACAAAAAAATTTAAAAAATAAATAATCTAAATTTTCTTATAGGATATTTATAGTATGACTATAAGAAAGCATGGTATAATGCTTTGTATTTTTAAAATAAAAATTTGAAACATTCCTAATTAATTTATTTTATTTAGGATATTAAATATTATTTTCCATTATGGTTCATTAAATAGTGGGATATCTTTAGGCTAATTCCAAAAGTTTGCCTAGAAAATATCAAAGAAGGGGTGGGACACATTCCTTTCCTGCTTTGATAATGAAAATTATGGAAAGCTTCTAATGTTTCTCCAATTTTTTTCAAAAGTTAGGCTTCATTGGGCAATAATTTAGCAATACAAACTTTCAACCTTAACTGCTTGTCTAATTCTTCAAAGACAAGTTTCAGTGATATGATGGGCAAATTACAACCAGACTTACAATGCTTAAAAATAAGAGAACATAAAATGGTTTGAGGAAAGGCATCATTTCCATAAAAGTGCCAAGTTAAGGTAAACCTAATTCCTTTAAACTAAGTTTTTAATAGCTACTAGCCTTACTATTGTTTCAACTAAACAAGAATATATTGCAAACTTAAAATGTATTCTTAAACAACTATCTAAAGTAATAGATAGAGAAGAATCCAATAATTCAAATGCCTCTAAAGATTTAGCATAATCAAATGAAGATGACTATTATGATATTGATCTAAAAGAAGATTAAAATTATTATAGCAAATTCAAATGAAGTAAATTTGATTACCAACACATGAAGAAAAATTTTCTTTCAATACAGTCAACAAAGCAAAAGCTGATCCCTAACAGAACTTAAAGTAACTCCTTCATTAAAAAAAAAAAGACATAAAATGATAGATTCCTCAATAAGGATTATTACTGTAGTTCTACTTTTTTGATAAAATTTTCAAATATAATAATTTAAAATTATTTAGAAATATTGTAATAATGTACAAATTTTCCCATAAAAGGCAAACTCCTATATAACTACTTAAGCTTTGAAAAACCTTCTTTAAAAGCCTTAGTTCTCTTCTACTCTATAAGCATTCAACTTTCAAATAAAGTTTAATTTTATTGCATTCCATTTTGCATTATAATTTGCAGTCTGCTTGTATTCTTTACTTCTTTCTAGTTTTGTTTTAGATTTTTAGGGTTCTTCTAAGGTGTATATATATAGAGGTTAATGCATGGTATATTAGATCTTCAGTGAATTGTATTTTATCTCACTACTTTTCTTTAAACATTTTCAAATGATCAGGTTGAAGTTTTGTAACTACCACATGTAGTTTTAGATTAACATGTAGCATGGGCAACCATAGATAAAAGATAAGAAGTTACAATAGAAGAACAATATGGGCTTTTAGGGAAATTTCAAGATAATTTTGAATATATAATAACTTAACTTTTATGGAAATAATTTTTTAATAATAAAATATTATAATTAAACTTAAGTAGCTTATTAAATATTATGTGATGATACCAAATTAGGGTTAAGTAGGCTTGTGATTACTAGTAACAAGATCTATGCCATTTATAGGTAAGTAGGTCATGATAGAAACTCTTCTAAATTTCAATACCCCTATATATACTTCAGCGGATACTTTCTCCACAAACCAAAATAACATAAACATTATAGAGGACATTCAACAATAAGACCCTCAATCCCTAAATGAAGTAAGATTATGAATATTTCAAAAGAAAGAAATCTAGGGTATTTATTTAAGAATTGGAAAAAAGTGCTAAAAATGACTAGAAGTTCAAAGTTATAATTTTCTATCAAGCCATGGCTTTTAAATAATTGTTGTTACTCTTATCTACTTAAAATATAGCTTGCAATTTTAAAGGCTAATTCATGAGATCACCTATAAGTTTACAAATCTTAAACTGGGGCTCAAGGAGGCTACCCTTCATCGATCTTCTAGAAAGCCATGAAACTTTTTGTTAGGATTTGGATCAACATACGTAATAAAAATTTAAATTTTTTGATCCAATTCCTACCTAAGATCCATGTAAAATGGCATAAATCAGTATTAGGGTTTTACCTTATTTGTGCTCGTGTTCTTTCTGAACAAATCCTTGAAAGACCAAGATGAATCAAATGCCAATCGGAACATATAGCGTCTCTACAGTATCCACACAGAATGAATAATGACTTCTCTCCTCCACAAAGCTGCTAGGATTCGTCTCTCTCACTAGGATTAGGATTGAGCATTTTCTAAGTGATTTAGGATTTTCTTGAAGCTTATGAGCGTAAATCAAATTGCTGCCTTCAAGTCCCTTTTATAGAACTAAGGCATATCACAATCTTAGTCTTATAAGGATAATACTTCAAAAAAATTCTAATTACACTTAACAAACATCATCTTATCCTTATCCTAGAGAGAGTAAAAAGAGATAGGATTTATATATTAATTATCTAATATTAGATAATTGCATTATCTCATAATATAATTATCTAATATTAAATTAGCATATAATTATCTTATATTAGATAATAAATTACCTTATAATATAATTATCTAATATCTAATAATATAATTATCTGATATTACTTTAATATCAAATAATATCACATAATATTATATATATTACGTGAAAAATATATTATTATCTTAATAATATATATACACAAAAATAAGTTTAATTAATTAAATTTTAGTCCAACTAAAATTTAATTAATTATTATCTTATTCTTACTTCTTTTATGTGATCCTGTAGGTTCTTACTACGTTGATAATGACTCATTTTGGGCCATAGACAGTGAGCAGTATCGAGTAATACATCAATGTTACTCAAGTAATAAGAATGTCTGTGATTCAACATCTACCTAATATATGATCAATATTTTTTTATCATAATCCCTTTTGTAACAATATCCAAATCGAATTGGAAGCATGGAGTGTGTCATCCTTATCAATGTTCAATTTATATTTCTTGATACTAAATAGACTTAAAAAAAATGATTAATATCACATATTAATCTAATTGAGCATGGCCATGCATTTTTAAGTCTCACTTAATTAAGGGGCCTAAGGATATTTCTCTTTTATATAAGAATAACAAAATCCCATATACATCACTCACTTCCCTCTGCATGATTCGTGACACACCCAATTAACGCCCTACTCGTCATTCCGATTAAAGGTGATATAAGATAACATCAAAGTAAGTAACTCCTCATGTAAGGAATCGTAGTGACTTCAAGTCAAAGGATTATGTGCATTTATGGTCATATGAGAATAATTAATGATACGTCTATCCATGTAGTATTCTCATAATGGGTCAGTCCAGTATATTATTCACTAATAATGTACTCATGTATTGACTTGAAATCAAATATTCATGATTCATAATCATCAATTACTATACATACTAGTCTCGATATATTATTACTATCCTTTTCGCAATAATACTTGACTAGGGGTATTTTAGGAATAGTAAATCTATTCCAAGGATAATTATTATATTTAAGTTATAATTTGTACAAAATAAAATAAAATGAAATATAATAATTATATTACTAAATGAAAATGTATTACATTGTGTAATATTGCAATAATCTTATGATTGGCTTATAGGACACATATCAACACTTTTTACTTAGGTTCATCTAGGTTTAAGTTATCTTTCAATAATGCTAATCAAAGATAATAATCCTTAGTTTCCTCTACTATTCAAAACATTAAAAAAGGTTAATGAAGTCAAAACTATTCTAAAGATGTTCAAGGTCATAAAAGAGTCTTAATCATAACATGGATAAATGGCTTTCACTCTCAAGTGATTTCCATTTCTCCTAATAGAATTCATTTCAAAGTGAAATCTATAATGTCTTTCCCTTTTCTCTTAATTGGAGTGTATGAACCTCCTTATCTCTCTAACAAAGACTTTATTAAAAACTCAACTTAAGCCAATTCTAGTGAAAATCTCCTCTTATGGTTGCTTTTGGATAACTTCAACTAAGTCATGTTCCCCTCAAATAAGCTAAGTTCTTATCATTCTCACCTAAAAGTAGTGACCTTTTTAATGTGCTTTTTAAAAGCAATATGGTTGATGTAAAACCTATAAGTCAATGGTTTACTTTGTCAAAATAATAGGTTAATAAATTGATATGTATAGGAAAGGTAGAGAAAATGCTATGTAATGTAAAATGGTATTAGTGTTTCTTGTATTTTTTTATGTTAGCCTTTCCTATTTATGCTTCAAATCGCATACCTATAATGTGAACAACTTATGAAACAATCACTATAAAAGTTACCTATTTCATTTTCAAGCTTTCTAGATAACGCATCCTAAATGTAAAAAGCCAGTGAATAGGGCTTAGACATCACTAATGTCTTGGTCCCTAACGTTCTAAGTCTAAAATAAATTAAAAAAACATAAAGCATCACATTAAAGAATGAGATACACATACTTTTGGGAAATTACACCATCATATAAAAGAGCTTGACAAGCTAATGAAAGAGCTATAGGATCAGATAAAATCTCAAAATGCTCATTTTGAACATAAGCTAAGACAATAACTAGAATATTTACTTTAGTGCCAATAGGTTGCTCTAACTCAAAAGGCTCACTAAATATGACTTATACATGGTGATAAAGGAGCAAAATATTTCCATTAAATTGTTAGGCCAAAAAGATCAAAATAAAAAAAATAAATTATAGACCCCTAAGACTAAATTATTTAACATTTTCATTCTTTTAAAGTTATGGCAACTGATCATTTTAATATTCTTTTTAACCTTATTTAGCATTATCAAGGTAGGGTATTGCATCTCATCCTTCTTTCCATTCCTAAATTTAGTGAATCTTACTTTCAAATTCACACCAAGGATATTACCCAAAGGGAGATTGAATAGTTAGTCAAGGATGTGCCTTCTGATGCAACTCCTCAGTCTAATAGCTTTATAACAAGATTTTGTAGATCTTCTAGAAAATAATGGGAAATGATATTACAAATATAGTCTTATTTTCCTGTAAGGGTTTCATTTTCAAGGCCTTTAATGAAACTTTAATTACTTTAATCTCTAATGGAAAGACTTAACAATCTTTTGCTAATTTCTAGCTTATTAGCCTATTAGCCTATATAATGTTATTTATAAAATTATCTCTAAAGTAGTGGTTAATAGGATCAAGTTAATTTTGGATCACCTTATTACCCTTTTCTAGATTACATTCATCAAAGGTAGGCTAACATCAAATAACACCATGATAGCTATTCAATTAATGGAATTCATTAACAAAATTAAAAGTAAGAACAATTATTAGGCAACTCTAAAGGTTGACTTTTACAAAGCTTATGACAATTTTTCCTCAAGTTTCATTAATAAGGTGCTTAAGGCTTTAGGATTTCTAGACATTTGAATTATGATGATAATGAAATTTATTACCTTTTCCACTTACAAAGTCATAGTTAATGGGGATTTAACAAAGAGAATATACTCTAGTTCTAGTTTTAAACATGGAAACCCCTTATCTCCATATCTTTTTATCATTTATGCGAATGTTCTTTCTTTGGCTTTAAAAAGAACTAATGCTGACAATACTATTCAAGGTATTAGCTTTGTTAAATATGCTTCGATGATTAATTAACTTGCTTATGCTAATGATTTGATAGTATTCTTTAGAGCTAATCCTTAATCTTGTAACACCTTTTGAATCAAATCTTTCAATGGTTTGGCAATGTTTTAGGCTTGTATCTCCTTAAAAGCTTTTTGGTAAATTCCATAAAAACACACCAAAAAGGCTAAAGTGAAATTTTAGTGGTATTCTAAGGACAATCACAAAAGCATGATAGGTAAATATTATGAAATTACATAAATGGTTCAAAGGATAAAGCTAGGATAGATCAAGAAATCCTAGCTAAAATCTATGGAAACTTGCAAGGTTAGAAAGCTAGATGCTTTTCTCATGCTAGAAGATTATTAATCCCAAGAAGTTTATTAATCCTAGTCAACACTACTACTAGCTGCCAATAAAGTTTAAGAAAGGCTATTTTTTATTTGCAATTAATCCTTTGTTTCCTTCTTTATAAAGTTACAACATACTCTTGAGTTTTGTTTCCAAGGCAACTTGAAATAAGCATAATAATGTGTTGAATAAAACTCAATTAATTATTAAGTACTTCTTTTATACTTTTTTAAGTGTCATTTAAGATTAAGCAAGATAAAAAATAGCTTTAATTTTAGCTAAAATAAATTGTAATTTATTAATATATCCTTTATTAAAAATCAATTATTAACTAAAGTTATTAAGCATTTATTTAAATAGTCAGAGTAATATTGAAAAAAATAATAATACAATCTCAATTTTTCAAAATGATAGATAAATAGGAATAATTTTTTTCCTAAAATGACACTTAAAAAGAAATGAAAAGAGCATGTTATATTTCATTTAAGGATTTAAATTTAGGATAGTGACATAAGGAGCTCTATCTCTTAAAAGGTTAAATGTTTTCACTATTGGATTGCATTTAATGTATTAAAATTTATATTTTTAATTTTAATTCATTTATTCTAATATTTAGGAAAAGGCAATTCAATGGTGAAAATACTCAACCTCTTAGAAGGGAGAGCTTCCCATAACATTACTCTTAAATTTAATTCACCATTAGTGTAAATCATGTTTAGATATTATTTACCTATATATTGTTATATCAATTAAAAATTATTTAAACTCTTTTACTATAGTCAAATTTTCTTAATTATTTTTATTTTTTTAATGACATGTCTTCCTACTATCTATTAATAATATAAAATATTTTATACTATTAGTAGATCAAATTTAAGTTCTTTTTTTATTAGTTTTGCTTATATCATAAATCTACTTTTGTGTTTGAATGGAGGCAATTTGTGTGTTTTTATTCAAAATAAATAACTAGATTTAGTTATAATAAATTTTTTAAAAATTTAAAGAAAACTTTAATAAACAAAATTCTCATATGATTTTAAAGTTAGAAAAAAAATATAAATAATATAAATTTGCATCTCCTTATTAGCTTTAAATTTTAGCAAAAGTTCCACATCTCAAAAACACGACATAAACACGTTAATTGATAAATTTAAAATATTGCACTTCTTGCTTCAAAATACTAGTCTCACAAATTTTTAACACTTATTTACTAACTTATAATATCATTTAGATAAAATGAATAATTTCAAAAATTATCCATAATTTATCATAAATCCTTGACACAATTAAATTAATTATCATCTTCACTCTTGAATTTGATTAAATCAATAAATTAATATGAACAAAATATTTTAAAATTAATTACAAGAAAACTGAATATATATTATTAATATATCCAAAAAATTTCATTTCTTATTAATAAACTTTATATTTCAATTACTTTGATATCTCTAAATTCAATATATATTTCAAAGTAACACAAAAATATTATTACTTTTTGATCATATTTTGAAAGGGTTTGGCATTTTGATCCATGATTATTTTCAAAATAGAAAAAATTATGGGACAATGGGCTTTCCAAAATAGATGTTTGGATTAGGGAAGGTTTAAATGTTTCTTATTTAATTATCGTTAATAAACTAATTTAACGTTGAGTCATTAAGTATAGAAAAAAAATGCCTGTAAAAACAAATCGTGTTGCAAATTCCAATATAAATTTTGTATAAAAATCTTTAAATATCTTCTGTTTTTTATTCTTACTTTTTTATTAAGAGCAGCAATTTGGATTGACATGTTGTATAAAAAAATGAGCAACAATGTAAATAAATTCAATTCAAATCTAAATTGAACAATACAAGTTGAAAATGATCTTATCACCTTGTTTTTATTTCAATTCCTTCTTATTTAATTCTATTACAATTTAATTTGACATCAATTATTAAAATTATATTTTTTTAATTTTTATTTCCTAATTTATAAACTCTTACCACTCCTTTTTAAGAATGGTAATAATGGAAATAGATTAAGTCAGATTAAATTCTATATTAAAAAAACCAAACTTATTTTATATAGTATTAACTTAAATTTAATTTATTAATTTATATAAAATCAAAATTCACACTTCATTTAAACTGTTAAAAAATTTGACCTAACCTATTATTCTATTTCCAAACCCACTTTCAAATAGGGCCTCAAACAAGCTAACAAACGAAAGCTGCCAAAAATAAGCCAACAATCAAATATTTAAGGCCTATACATATAATTACATGTGCTAACATATTAGTAATATTATATGTATATTTTATAAAAGCATATATTATATATAAAATTATATTATGTATAAATATGTTAATTAATAAATAAGTTAGCGATAAATCTAAGAGTCAAACATATAAAAAATAAACTTAATTCATTTAGCTTTATTTTAAATAGGTTAGATCAATGAAAGTGAGGCTATAGGTCCACAATGGGCTTCCTAGCTTACTCCTATGTTATTTTTTTATTATATTTATAATTTAATTAATTTATTAATTTATTTTAAAAAATATTTAAATAAACATAACAATTAATCTTTTATTTATAAAAGTGATAATCATAATATTTTCAAAATTTATAATTAGTTCTATTAGTCCCTTAATTTTACTTTTTATATAATTATTTGTCCTTCCATTTATGCACAATGTTAAAACAAATTAAAAATATTACAGTAGGTTGTTGAATCTTTCTTTTATAATGCTAAATACATATTTATTTTTTAGTTATATTTTTTATTTTTACTATTATAAGTAAGTAAAGAGATGAATAATTATAATAAAACTAAAAATTAGAGATTCATGGTGTTAACTATAAAATTTGAGAAATATAATAGTAAAACCTTTACAAATGAAGGAATAAATGTTATATTTACTTAAAATCTTTTAGTTGATTATTCCAAATTTGCAAGCATAAGAAATTTGAACAAAACATTGAAAAATAAAGAAATTATAAAAATTCAAAATTATAATTAATTCAATAATAATTGGAAGAGCAAAATCAAGTTTAATAGAAGTGTTAAAAAAAAGAGAAATAGAATGCTTTCAGCATTTTTTTAATTAACACTTACGATTCAATTAAATAGTTGAAAATATTTTTTTATATTTATATTATGTTAATATTATAAATAATTTCTATTTAATAATAAATGATTACAAATATTAAATATTTAAGTGACAAAAGACATGGACAACTAAAATAATTATAGAAATTATGTGATGTATTAAAATTTATTGATAGATTGGTGGGTTCTACATATTTGTAAATAATATAAATGAATAAAAAGTAGTTGAAATTTTAAGTTTTTCCTTCTTGAACCTTTAACCTCTAATTTTCTAACGGTTAATATTTCTCAGTTCCATTTTTTACCAAAAACTATTACTTAATTTTGAGCCGCATGACATATAAGGATTTAATTTGCAAATTAAGATGAATATTATGGCAATAGCACGAGGCTGCTGCCCCAAGTCACGGCTTAACATGTGGCATCCAATTCAAACGATCACGTGACACAATAATTTTTATCTACTCTACTTAATTTCGCTTTTTTTATTTTATTAAACAACAATGCTTTCAAACGCCGTCCCAGTATGGACCCTTTTTTATTTTTTTTTTAATTTTATCCAATCATTTTTATTTTATTAACACGTTGCCTCTTAAAATTATCCGTTGCTCTTTATTAATTTTTTATTAAAATTATTTTCTAATAACAATTACCTGTACGTGGTAAAATTATGAATTTTTAATGCATTCTGTAATATCATTTGATCACCAATTTAATTGAATTGATTTAGGATTGAATTGATCATTCACACGGGTGAAGCTAGCTATAATTTATTAGAGTGGCCACAATGTAAAATGTTAAAATTTTATATGGAATCTTTATAATTTTGTGGTGGCTACATATATGTTTTCTTAAAAAAATTAAAAATTATATATAAAATATTTGTATTTTAATTTTTTTGTGGGGGTCATATGAGACTTCACCTCTGATCATTCAATTAGTGATAATTTTTGGAATAACATATTTGATTAAAAAAGATAATAATTGATTATAGTAATTAGACAGAATAAACTTTGTTTCACAAACTATACTAAAAGAATAGAAATTACAGAGTTCAGTCATATCTGATTACAATAGATAATGAGCTTTTTTAAAATAGTGAAATGTAAATTAAAAGGTAAATATAATAGGACCCTTACGTATTTTTATTGCATGTGACATATCCATATGAAAAAATAATATAAAATTATTTTCTTAATCTTATTATTCATTACTTATTTGATTGATGTGGATATTAATTTTTATGAACTCATTTTTTTCATTAAAAAATTATAATTTTATGATGTACACTGTTGTATTTAAAAATAAAATAATTAATTTTATTAGAAATATTATATGAATTAATATTAATTAATTATTAAAATATTTATTTAAGTAATTAGTTTTGTATTTTAATATTAAGTATAGAACATATTCGACCCTGATTTAATATGTATGATTCATTATAGGTTAGATCATGCATAAGTCAATATCAGTACAGGTCTCAACCTACAGCCCATATGTACGATTGAATCTTGAATCTTAATCTAAAAATACATCAAGAATATTATTCTGTTATTTGATTGCATTAAATTTGTGAATGTTATGGATCAAAGTTTGGATTTTTTTGAAAAAAATTTTAAGACTATAGATAGCACAATTTTTTGAATCTTTTTCTTCTAATAAATAAGTAAATCTATATTAGAAATAGGCTAGATAACTTTTTCTTGCATTGAAACAGATTGAAAACAATTTTTGAAAGCTTAAAAGTCCATTAATGGCAAAAAAAACACCATGAAAAGGTGCTTTGGAGCTAAAGCTCCTTTCAAACCAAGCATGTGTGAGAGCCACGTGCCAGAGGAGCATGTGTGCATCATGCACACTTTACCAACAGACTGATTGCCGCGCATGAAAACCATGCGCTAAAGGTGTGCGATCATGACGCGCCAAGTTAATTGGCCGGTTGACCATGTATGAGTGCCATGCGTTCGAGGTGCATGAGTCTCACGTGCCAATCAGTTAACCAACCACTATGCTGCAAGACCAACACACGAGCCTAGCGCATGTGTGCCACGTACCGGGCCTTTGGGGCCCAATTTTGGCCAGTTTGTGTAGAATTTAATTTCCTACTTTTCTATAATTTTTCTAAAATTTTTTGAAGCCAATAAGTATTTATTTTGAATTTTGAAAGATTTGTATTGTATAAAAATATATTTTATTTATGAAATTTTGGCTTGAAAAATTTATGGACATTCTTTGCATTTTTTTTTTGTCTTGGTGAGCTGTCACTCTCTCTGATTATGAGTATAACTATATTAGATAATTTTAAGCCCTAAATTATGTAATTTGATACATATATAGATACCCAAGGCCATTTAATTCATACAAATGATCGAGTAGGGATATAATAAGACTATTTACATGAAAATATTGTCCTTCTAAGATGTCTAGAAGCATATTGCATTGATAATGGATACACCATATCGGTGTAATATTGTTAATGTAATTTTAGGGTTTAGACTCCTTAGAATAAGCATGCAACGTTTATAATATTTCAATGTTTCTTGTACCTTATTGGTATGGCTACATTGATTACATTCTTGTATAAACTTTTGGACAAGCCAAATCATATGGTACGTGTAATTTTAATGCCACTTTGTTATATAGTTATTTGACTGATTTATTTAATTAGGAATCTTATGTTATAATTACATTGTGCACGCATAATTAATAATTTCCTAATCTTGTTGCATCAGTCTTAACCTTTCAACAACTATCTATGGTGAGGACCACTAATAGAACAAACTATGATGAATAGAAAGAGTCTTTAAATATGTGCTTGACAATCTCTAAAGAAGATTTGGTGCTTAGAGAACCGAAGCTGACTAATCTCTTACCTGAGTTTAGTTCTGCAGATAAGACCTATTACAAGCAATGGTATAAGTTGAACCGAATTTGTTTAACAGTGATTAAGTTCACAATTGAGAAAAGAATTAGAGAGAGTATCCTAAATAAAGACATTGCTATAGAGGACATGAAGGCTATTGGTGAAAAATTCAAGAAGTTTGACAAGATTAAAAAAGTCTATTACCTTTCCATGATTGATAACGCTCGTTATGATGGAGTTTTAGGTGTTAAAGAGCACATCATGAAGATGATTCATTACTACAATAAGTTGAGATCATATGATGTTAATCCAGGAGAGAGTACTTTGGTCTACAGAGTCTTTCAATCATTGCCAACTAAATATAGTTACCTAAGAACTTCCTATAATTCACAAGAGGGAGAGTAGACAATAGACCAGATGATTTCTATAGTAACTCAAAAGGAGAAGATTATGAAAAATAACTTACAGCCACCTTTTGTCAATTACTTGTCTCAGGGATCCAATAGTAAGTCAAATGGTAGTGATAAAAGAGAAAAGAAACTAGAGACATAAATATTTGGAAAACATGAGTTTAAGAAAAGTGGTGATAAAGGTAAGGGACAACAAAAGAAATTTAAGGGCAAGTGCAATTATTGAAAGATCCCTGGACATAAGATATCTCAGTGTTATAAGCTAAAGAACAAGCGTAAGCAGGAAGGGGCTCAAAAATAGGCGGATCCTAAGTGAGATAGAAAATACTGTATTGGGAGTAGCAGGAAGTAGGGTTGAAATTGAATGCATAGGATTATTTTTCCTTTATGTTTATCTTCTAGACACTTTTTAATTTGAATAATGTCATTTATGTACCTTCTACAAAAAGGAATTTGATTTCTAGTTCTATTTTGGATAATTGTTGTCATTCCTTTTGACAAAGAAATGAAAGATTAAAATTTATTATGATTTCGCTATTATTGGTATGCCACCTTACAAAATGGTTCATATCATTTGAATTTGAATGATTATCCTATTGTATCTTTTGATGTTCCCATCAATGTTGTGATTAGGCATAAACGTCCTAGAATGAGTGAGAATTCTTCCATTTTGTAGGATTGATGTTTAGGACACTTTTCTAAAGAGAGATTAGAAAGATTGATAAAACAGGATGTGTTGTTAGACCTAGATTTCTTAAAATTTTGAAACTTTTCAAGTGTAGGGTTGTAGAATAGAGATGAGATCATATAATCCTTAATTGAAGAAATTAGACTCTAAGACAATCAATAGCTTTTTGTTAGGTATTGAATTAGATCAAGAGGTTATAGATTTTATTATCCTACTCATAGTACCAAGATCATCGAGTTTGATCGAACATTTTTCTTTGAGGACAACTTGGATAGTGGGAGTTCAATGTCTAGGTCTGTCAATCTACATGATAAGCCACCATTCTTCCTATACCTGTTCTGACTCCCTTACCATTAGAGCAGATAATGTTGACAATCCAGTTCAGATAAATAAAAATCTTTATGTTAAAGAACCTAATCAGCTAACCATTAAGTTAAAATGATCTCAAAGGGTTCGGAGACTTGCAGTACCGAATGACTATATCATATACTTGTAGGAATTTTAATAAATTTTAATAGAAGTAATTTTGTCATCTTAGTACTTTTATGTTAATGACATTTTGTTGGCTAGCAACTCAATTAATTTAGATGAGTTAAAATGCATATTGTCATGCCATTTTGATATGAATGATCTTAGCGAAGCATCCTTTGTTCTTAGAATTTAGATCCATCATGACAGAACTCATGGTATTTTGGGTTTGTATCAAGCCAATTGTATTGAACTAGTGCTTAAAGGATTTAAAATGGATACCTGTGCATCCAGTCTAGTACTTACTTAGAAAAGCGATATATTATCTTAATCATAGTGCCCTTAAATTGATATTGAAAGGGTTGAAATGGATAAGATTCCTTACGCTTCTACTATTGATAGTCTTATGTATGCACAAGTCTGCATTCATCCAAACATGGCTTTTTGCTATTAGTGTACTTAGAAGATACTTGAGTGACCTTGAGATGGATCATTGGAAAGCAGCTAAGAAGATAATGAAATATCTTTAAGATACCAAGAATCATATTTTAACTTGTAAATGATCTAATTTACTTGAGGGTGTTGGTTATTCAAATTCTGATTATGCCTTATATATATAGATGATCGTAAGTTAATATCCAGATACATCTTTATGATGTCTAGAGGAGCTGTCTCATGAAAGTGTATTAAACAGACACTCACAGCTACCTCAACTATGGAAGCAAAGTTTATCACATGTTACGAGGCCACTTGTCAAGCTATATGGTTCAAAAAGTTGATATCTGGTATACAATTGATTAATTCTATATCATGATCTCTATTAATTTTTTATTACGATAATTTTTCTGTTGTGTACTTCTCTTAAAATCACAGGAATTCTAGTTGTATTGAACATTTTAATGTCAAACTCCTGTTCATTAGAGAGAAAAGATTGCTGAATCTCGAACTTGCATTGAACACAGTCCTAGTTGTATTGAACATTTTGATGTCAAACTCCTGTTCGTTAGAGAGAAAATATTACTAAATCTTGGACTTGCATTGAACACAGCCCTAGTAAAGACATGTTAGGGATCTATTGACTTAAGGTTTACCTATAGGAGTATTTAAAATCAAGTAACTTATATGGGTCTTGTTAAATCTTTTGATGAAACCTTAGTTTAGTGGGAGTATGAGATATGCTTATTTTATTTTGTTGATATCTGTGACCAGTAATTGCTCATATTGAAACATTATTGATATATTCTATACATATATAAATCATTTGCTTCTCTATCGGATTCAATGATTTTGAGTTATTTCTCTTATAAGTTATGGTCAAAAGACTAACCTTATATATATCTAGTTCCTTTGGGATTATGAGACATTATATTTAAACATTACTTGTCTCCCTATTGAATTCAGTGATTTTGTATGGTTTCATTCTACTTATGTAATCATTATTCAGTTTGGATATTAAAACATCAGTAATATGTTTTATACATATATAAATCATTTATTTCCCTATCGGATTTAATGATTTTGAGTTATTTCTCTTCTGAGTTGTAGTTGAAAGACTAAATTTTATTTTGTTCCTTTTTAGATTATAAGACATTATATCACTTGTCTCCCTATCAAATTTAGTAATTCTGTGTGGCTTCATTCTCTGAATTAAGTTTATAACTTAATGTGTACTAATTACTTAATCATTACTTTTTCAAATATTCCATGTAATTATTTAATGCTATCCAAGTGGACAAGTGTTGTATTTAAAAATAAAATAATTAATTTTATTAAAAATATTATATGGATTAGCATTAATTAATTATTAGAATATTTATTTAAGTAATTAATTTTATATTTTAGCATTAAGTATAGAATAGATTGGGTTCTGATTTAATGTATATGATCCGTGATAAGTTAGATCATGTATAAACTCATATAAGTAGAGATTCCAACCTACAGTCCTTTAATGGTTAGTAGTTTCTTATTATAAGTCTGACCTTAAATAAAGAGATCAAGGTTATTATTTCGATAATGCATTACAAGGATTGTCGCTCCAAAATATTTTACTTTTTCTATCTGGACAACCTAAAGGGCGAAGTAGGTTGTAATTCTACTCACCACCATCATTTAGATCAGTCATGGTCTCATCAAATTATACATCAGGTACGCTCATAATTTTATTATGATCAATTTTTATATTTTATTATTTTAATTTATTCTTCTAACAGTGCACATCATTATCGTTGTTAGAAAATAATTTCAATTAAAAGTCAATAAGGGGCAACAAATAATATTTTTAAAGAAAAGAGACACCATCTTAGACAAAATTATAAAGAATGGTGGGATAAAATTAAGGAAAGAAAAAAAAGACACCCATGGTAAAACAAAGTTTAAAAGCATTGTTTAATAAAATAAGAAAGATTAAGGAGAATAAACGGGAACCCCTACATCACGTGATTCTTTAAATTAGCTGCCACATGTCAATCGGTGGCTTGGGGCAGCAGCTTTACGCGGTTGCCTGGGATTGGAGCCAAATGTTATCCGATTAAAATAGCCATCAACTGCCCTCGGTCAGTGGTCGTAACATAGCTAGGCTTAAGTTGTCTTCTACGTGGCCTTACAGCGTTTCTGGCGGGACCCGGCTTCAATAGTTATGGAGCCCCCATGGTTTTGGTGTTAAAATAATAATTTGGATAAAAAATTCAAATTTATTAATTTGTATAATATTATGTAATGTAAATAAAATATAATAATTTTGATTTATTAGTATATTATAAAGTTTGAAATAATAAAAATATAAAAAAATTAAAATGTGCTATTTTATAATTTATCAATAAATAAAATCATTAAATTTTATTTAATTTATATAATGCTAGATCAATAAATTTAAATTATTTTATGCTCAAGATGTTATTATTTTAATATCTGAAACATTCACGGCTCAAGATCATTAAACTTTAATCTTTTTGCAACCTTTAGAAAACAACGCTTTCAAGTGACATTTGGTTCACAAGATGTTATATTCTCAAAAAAATATACATTTTTAAGAATGTGATTCTTGAGAATTTAATTAACGAAAATGTAATATTCTTCTATTTGTTTCACTATAAATTTTTTTGAGAATATTTTAATATCACATTGAAAATATTTTGAGAAAATATTAGGTTAAAAAAATTTACGAGAAAGTGACATTCCCGAACATTTTTTTTCAAACTTTGAACTAAACATAGAAATGTAATATTTTCTTAAAATTTTTTTGAAAGTGTTAAAATTTTTCCACGAACTAACCGTCACCTCAAAATTTATTAACCCCCGTTACATTTTGGGGATGGAAATACTGGCCCTTGTCTCATATAGCAAGGGAAACTAAATCTCTCATAATCTCTATGGGTAATTTAATTTCTTGGATTGAGAATTAATTATTCAAAAACGAAAATACAGTGGCTATTTTGAAACTCAAGATCCTTTATTACATTCAATTTTACAGGAGGGGGCGGAAGACATTACTTCAATTTACCAAACAGTAAATTAAGATATGGGCTCGACGGATGAATTATCAATTCCTTGAAGTGCACAGTTGTCATAATTTGGCTTATTTGATTCAATTAGATGTAGTTAATTCAATTAATTATTAATTAATAACTGATATATTAATTGATTTTACTAATTAATAATATTAATTGTTTAAGTAAAAATATTTGATAAAATTAATTACTTCTTATTAATTATTTATGTGTAAAATAATATATAAAGATATGCATATATTTTATAATTTATTTTAATATTTTCTTATTTTAATAATATTTTAGATTTATTTATGATTCATGAAATATAATAATTTATTTTTAAATAATTTTTAAGTCATACTTGCTTAAAAATATGATAAATTTAAAATATAATTAAAGATTTATTATATTTCTTAAATTATTATATTTTTAAAAAATAACATATTATATTTCTTAAAAATAAATTATTATATTTCATAAATATTTTATAGAAGTTAATAATTATTATTTAATAAATTTATTTAATCTTTTTTAATAAGGATATAAATAAAAATGTGTATATTATTTAAGGATAATTTTATATTTTTATAAGCTCATTATTAATAAGTTAATTAAAAATATTAAATTTATTAAAATTTTCAAATTAACTAATTTTGATTGAAGGTCAATCAACTAATTAAATAAATTATTTATTAAATAATTAAATTAACTTATTAATTCAATCAAACAATCAAATACTATCAAATCAACTAAAAATTTATTAAAAAAATTATTTATCAAATATCCACTTCAATCAACCACTTAATGATTTGAAGATGAAGTTACTAGTGTATTGCCTCTGGTATACAACAAACTAGAAAAACTGCCAAAATAGAATTGAGTGCATAAAATATAATGTAATTGGCATTACTTGCCTGGTAGGTACGGTGCTACGAACTTTAACAAAATCTCAGGCCTACCACTAGAAAATGCAGAATCTTAGGTATATTATTTAGGGATTTGCTACAATGATCCTTTTAAAAAAAAGTATTGAAACAGCTGATTACATGTAAAATTTTCGTAAAATTACGTAATCTTTTTATAAAAGTTTATAACTTTTTAATATAGCCTCTAAATATGTTTGGCTTGCAACTTGCGAGCACGAAATGTTCATGTTGCAACTTTTCTTGAAATTTTGTAGAATTTTATGAAAAAATTGCATTTTCGTATCTTAAAATCTTGTCATCAGATTTTTATATAAAAGGTATAAGTTCTATGAATAAATTATAATTTTTTTATATCATACAATGTTATGAGATGGGTATAAAGTAAGAGCCTATAATTAATTATATTATAAACCAAAGATTCTCTATTTGCACCCTCATCTTCGTTATAAATGTTTATAAATGCAAATTGTGTGTGTAAATCTTCCAACCTCTTATGAAATTTCAAGATGGCATAATTAAGTTGATATGTTGGGATTTTCTTCCCCTTTTTCCACATCTGGGGTTCCTTTTAACTCCACTAGCATGTTATTTTACACTATAGCAAAAAAGCATGTTATTTTACTCACAATCAAGGACAATCTATTGACAATAAAGTGTTGCTGCCGTGTCAAACGCATGATCTGATCAAGAAGTTAGGTCTGAAAGTGCCAGTCTATGTCTTTCCCTTGCCGATTGTAGGTCTTTTAGGCTCCAATAGGTGACCTTCTAGGTTCTTGAAAAGTCCTGGTCATAATCATGGAAATGTCGTTGTTTTTGGCGATCGGTTTAGTGCTAATACATCCGTAGAATTTAGGTATACTCTAAGCATAGAGGAGAAGAAAAAAGTAGGGAGGAGTTATTTTTTTAAGTGTGTTTAGTTGTACTGAGAAAATAGGAGGAAAGAGAAAATAAAGGAGAATAACTTTTTGATCAATACGACAATACACACAATTTTTAAAAAGTATTTCATCAAATCAGCCAAAATATTTTTTCAAAATCCTTAAAAAAAATTTTAAAAAAATTTATTAATCACAGGAAAAGGGGCCCGTGATCAAGTGGTTACGTGGGTCCTCTCCCATGATCAGAATTTTTTTAAAATTTTAATTCATTTAATTTTAACTTATTTTTTATTTTACTTAATTTATATTTAATTTTTTTTATTTCTTTGGACCCATTTTTTTAAAAAATTTACTTATTTTTAATTTGTTGCCTTATTTTTATTTTATATTTAATCTTTACTTAATTTATATTTTGTCACATATAATATTAATGTTACATAAATAATAAAAATAAATTATACATAAAAATTTTTAATTAAATATTTGAAAATAATATGTTGAATTATATGTAAATTTTTTTTAAAAAATTAAGATATTATAATGTTGTAATTCTTATGTAAAAATTTAAAAAAATCACATTATTTGATGAAATATTTGTTTAATTCTATTTTACTTATTACTTTATAATTATCTCTTATTTTTTGTATTAAGTGAATTAATTACATATTTTATATCTATTAAAAATACTTTATAATGGGTTGAATTTATTAATATTAAATTATATTTTTCATCAATGTTATCTAAAAATTAAAGGAATTTATTTTCTTTTATTACTGTAACTTTGTGAACCATTTTTAATAATCATGGATAGAAGTATCATGTTACTCCTTAATCAATATACATCTATGATTTTTTTCTATAAAAAATATTATCTAATAAAATTAGTAGGACCTAAATTATTAACTTGAAATTGTTTTAAATATTAACTTTTAGATGTTAAAGTCAAATATCACCTTTAAATTATTATAAAATAATTAAATATTTTACCATTAAATTTTAGAAATTTGAACTTTAAAGATTGAATTTTATTAAATTTATACTTAATATTCTATTACCCTAATTAATTAAGTATTTTATCAAATGATGTAATTTTTTTAATTTTTATATAAGAATTACAACATTATAATATCTTAATTTTTTTTTAAAATTTTACATATAATTCAACACATTATTTTCAAGTATTTAATTAAAATTTGTATGCATAGTTTATTTTTATTATTTATATAACGTTAATATTATATGTGATAAAATACAAAATAAATAATGTATTATAATTTTATGATTCATATTTAACAATTTCTTAATAATATAATTTATATATAATTAATTTTTTATAAATTAAATTGTATCATATTATAGATTAACATAGTTTACTAATAAAATATTTATTTTCATGATACAGATTATATTATAATTTCATGTTTAGTTAAAAAAATTTATAGATATATGCATCACACTAGGATAAAAAAAATTTAAAAATTTAATTTTATAATTTAAATCATCCAACTAATAAGTTTACAAAAGAATAAGTAAAAAATTTGTATTTATTAAGATTTTAATTATTCCAACATTTTTTATAGCTATCAATTTTATTATATTATATATATATTATACAATATTATAAGAGTTAATAAAATTATTAATTATTATTTAAAACTTTGAATAATTAATATTAAATAAAAATTCAAAATATCAAAAATTAAATTAAATATAAATTAAGTAAAGATTAAATATAAAATAAAAATAGAATAACAAATTAAAAATAAGTAATTTTTTTAAAAAAATGGGTTCAAAGAAATAAAAAAATTAAGTATAAATTAATTAAAATAAAAAATAGGTCAAAGTTAAATAAATTAAAATTTTTAAAAAACTCTAATCATAGAAAGGGGGCTTGCATGACCAGTTGATCACGGGGCCCCCTTTCTCGTGATCAATGAATTTGTCAAAAAAAATTTAAGAGTTTTAGGAAAATATTTTAGCTGCGCAGCATTTTGAGAAATACTCTTTGAAAACTGCATGTCCTAGTCAAAAAGCTAAAATATTATGTTTGATTGTGAGAGAAAAGATAGGAGAAAAATACAGAGGGATTAATTTTTTTTACTTCTTTTAAATGTAAATTTAATAAAATAATATAAAATAATATCAACCCTATTTTACAAGTAAAATTTATATTAATATTTTTTAATATAAAATGTTGTGTTCAATTTTCTTTATATCAATAAAATGTAAATTTAAGTAAATAATATAATTTATTATAAACCCATTAATAAAAAAAAATGTAATTTTTTTATACATTATCAATACTTCAAACTTGTATAAAATTAATATCAACCCACTTATGAAGTAAATAATATAATATAAATATCATTTTATACAAATTAATTCTATATTACATAACTTTCATTTTCTTATTTAGTAGTCATCTTAATTAACAAAAACACAACAAAATAATAGAAACAAACCAACATGAAATTCAACAAAATATGTTAGAAAAGTTAACTCAAAAGATAATTAGATATAATTAAGGTTTACGCATATATAAAATTTTTATAACAAAATTAAAGGAACATGAATTTATGTATTTTGGTATTGTTATCTAAGTTGTCCAAAATTAAATTTTCTAAAAATAGACTAAATTAAGGCTATAACAGTATTAATAGCTTAATATCAAATAATTAATTATAAAAATTTGAGGTAAAGATCATGTATAAATTTTGCCCAACAAGTGTGATCTCTAATGAAAATTTACTTATACAAATTAAATATGACTTCTAATAGGAACAATAATAATAACAATAATAATTATTATTATTCAGCAAAAATCAATATAAGTATAGGGGTTTGGTGAAAGAAGAGAAGTCAAACTCCTAAAACTATCACCCCATGGCATAAGCCAAATTTCAGTTAAGAATGCAAACTTTAAGATGTTCCTTATGCTGACAATCATTTTTAGTTGTCTTTTTTCATTCGATTAACAAAACAAATTCAAGTACCCACATTTTATAATAACACAACCCATTCAATCAACATGTTCAGAACTATGGTCATATTTTAGATACATACAGGAAGCGTAAACAATAATACACAATTTGTCTAGTACATAATTCAAGTTTATGAAGAAACATAGTACTCAAGTGGTAATATAGTTAGACGACCAAGGTTATAGTTATCTAATCTACAGGTTCCTTCATACTTTATGCTACATATTATGAAATATGAGGTTTTAAGTGAATCCACAACCTTTGCAACAAACTTGCCCTTCACAACATTTCTGTGTAACCTGTTCTTAGCATTTACTTATCAATCAACAAAATAACACAATCATGCATCTAACATAAGTTATGGTTGCAAATATGATAATAGTTATGGACATATCGAAGATGCTTGGTTCTTTAACCATTTCACTGTACAAACACTTAACTAATCACTACACATTAACTATAAATATCACAATAAGGAGGAGACATAAGTTTCATTCACATTCGCCCTATGGGCTACCACAAGCATAGTATATAATAAGAAATATTCAGGACATACATATCTCGAAAACCCTATATTAAACGTGCAAGTACTTCAAAATAAACCTACATCCTTCGTAATTTTGTATAGAAGATTCCAATGTATCTCCTTTGGCATGCCAAGAAATTATTGCTTAACATTCTCATTTAAGCATAGGAAATGATAGCACTAGATTCGAAGTTTTGGCATCATTTTTATGTTCTCCAACTCACTCCAAACATCTATAGGGGTATAATGTTGAGGTTTCTCTTTCGCATAATGGTAAGACCTTCCTTGGCTATTTGTACCTGTTCTTTGACCAATTCAACTCCTTCTCGCATCACCTCAGTTAAGTTGTTTATGCCTAAGTGCATTTTCTCATATCCACTCTTAGTCATATCAACCATTGCAGCTTTCCTTTTGGTACCTTTAGAAGATGATGTTCCTTGTGATTGATTTCCTTACAGTGGAGTTGAACCACCACCTATAGGACCATAGGTGTCCATGTTGCTTGCAAAGCTTGGCGCTTCAGTTCTCCAATGAAGATCAGAATTTGACATGCCATCAAAAGAATCATTTAGATCAAAATTTTTCCTTTCCTATCACTGCATTTTATCCCTCGCACTCTCAGCTCATGCACCAGTTGCTCTATCCCTACTAAATAAATCTATCAGTTTATTATAGTTATGTATTAGGGTTCTCCTCCATTTATGTGCTTTAGGTTTCTCCTATATGTTGCAACCATATTTAGTAAAGCATCTAACAACATATAAGAAATAATATAAAACTATTTGCCTATTACAAATAAGTCAATAATAAATGCAGTATTTCATTATCAACTTCTTTTCTTTTATTCGCATAATCACCTTTATGATCTCCTTCCACACTTCAGGTTCTACTTCAAACAATTGGGACGTAGGATTCCACCCTAACTCCACTTCACATGTGAAACAGATTATAATATTCATTGAAAATTGCTTTCAATGTTTTCATTTTATTTTTAATATGTTCCTTTTGTAAAAAATGTCCTTTTATGGCCTTCAATGTGTTCAACATAGTGACATACGCATAAGAAGTGAAGGTATCATCCGACCTATTTCCTTTGTGAACTTCTTCTAGCAATGCATCTAATAATATAGTATCTATCTCCAGTGTCCACTGTAGGTTATCTTTGAAAGAACTCTCTCCTTTCTCTGGTCTCCTCTTCTTAGACATGATTTAATCTGTAAGTTGCCATATATCAGAATATTAGTACATTTTCTAGAAAAGGGAAAGTGATAAGTAAGTTCAATGGCATGTTATCCACGTATGTAGTACATGACAAAGTAATATGATAGTAATTAATAAGCTTGCATCAAGCTTTAACTATAATCATGCAACATACAACAAGACTTAGGATTTGGATTTATGTAACTGATATATGCTTGTAACATACTACCAAATGCATAAAAGGAGAATAAAATGATATACAAGTGCAGTCACAACTCCAAGATCCTCATAGATACAATAGATGACATAATATTAGGCTATTTACAAAATAAATTCATGACGAATTCTCTTCATAATCATTCCACATTTGATTGCTATGCTTTCTCTCAGAAGGAATCCTTGTCTATAATCTTCTTCTAAGCTCCATGCATTATGGTCTCTATGGTCATCCGTAACATTATGGAATAGCTCACAGCCCACTTCATCAATCAGACACTCATTATAATTAACATCTATGAGAAAGTTATGCAATATGCAACAGGTAGTAGTAATGTCAGACATGGTCTCCAATAAGTAATACGGCTCAATGCCATTGGCTATAATTAGGAACCTTTTCTTTAGAACTTCAAATGTTCTTTCAATGATATTTCTTAATGAAATATGTTAGAAATTGAAAAGTTCTTTTGCATTTTCGAAACCACGCGTGGAATACTCTTTCAGGTGGTAACATACGCCTCTATACGGTGTGAGCACACTACTTTTCAGTGGATATCCTACATCTCCTAGGTAATATTTGCCTAATCACAATTGAATTTTATGATCAAATGTAATATACCATAAATTACTATGTATATTTGTTAGATACAGTTTATTGCTTATACTTCTGACTTTAATCAAATCATGAAGTGGACTTACCTAAAGGAATCCTAAGTTTATCTCCTCTCTTAGTTAAAGCATGCTTCAAAATTTTGGAGTCAGATGGCCTTCCCAACCAACTAGTACATAATTGAATCTTATATCAAATGTGCAAGATGCCAAGACATTTTAAGTTAGGAAGTCTTTCCTTTCTTGAAAGTGAATGGCATCTTTATTTGGTACTTTCACCTGTATATGTGTCCCATCTATAGTTCTAACACAATCTTGTATTTTTTAGGATAGAGTAAATATCATGATGTGAGATCCAAAGACACTCTAAAAGTACGAATATACATTAACATTTTTATCTTATTTACACTATCATCTTACCCTAAAATATAGATAAAAGCTTCTACTATTAATTATTTAATAAGGAATTTCTGATCCTAAAGGTTGCACAAGGTACTGACCCTACAATGATACAATGGCTCATAGAACATTGTGAAAATGATAACTAGTTGTTTCCCTTAAATGATGGAAAAAGAAAGATACAATTCTATGCTTTACATTATAGGCTAAAATATGCAAAAACTTAACAACTTGCTCCTCTACTATAGTGTGTACAAAATCCCTCACTCGGTCAATTCCTCTTAATTTCTCACACAATTGAAGGAATGCACGAGGACTCATACGAATCATATCATGACATTGATCAGTTGTTAGTAAATTTTGCATTAATTGTTATTGCATTTCATCTCTTTCACTTTCTTATGTAGCACTAGGTGCATGAATAAGTGTAAGTCGCATGGTTAGCAGATGCATAGCATGCATAATGATGCACATTAGTTGGACGATACACATTTACCATCGCATTTGCCATTACTCTAATGCATCTATATTAATCAACTATTGTAATTTACTCATCAAGTATATCATCATTTTCATTTTCCATTATTAATCCTATATGTAATGGAAAGGAGTTAAGTTTTCAAGTAAATTCTAATAGGTATTTACGAAAATTAAGAAAAATAGCTAATTACCATTTGCAACTAATTACTAGAAATAGAAATAACTTCCACTTCCTTATGCTTCAATCATGCAATAGATAGGATAATATCCAATAAGTCATATCATGTAGTGTATCAATATGGTAAAGTGAAATAGCTTACAAAAGACTAATGAAGTGTCCGTAAGTGTTAACCAAGCTGGGAGATTGGAAAGCTATTCATGTTTTCAATAATTCAAGCTGCAATAACAAAATAACATGGTTAAGGGTAAGCCAGATAATATGTAATAAAATGCAATAATTCATAGCATGCATCACTCAAGTATTAGGGATAAGATAGATGTCTTAAGGTAAAGTAATGTGTGTATAAGATCTATCTCACATCAAAGTATTTACATGTTATTGTATGAATTAACATTCAGTATCTTGATTTATAATTATAAATAAACTGGATTTCTAAAAAAATGTATATTATTATAAAATAATATTTTTCCACTCATCATATTAGATTTGAAAATAATACAATTTGATAAATCCTTCTTATATTTGCAAAATTAACATTATATTTATTATTTTCTTTTACATATTACCTCTATTATCTAACGCTGAATAACATTATTTAGAAAATTTTGTTTGCAATTGTTCAATATTACACTTTTGTTTAAACAAAAAAAAATATAAACTATTGTCAATTCATACAATTACATAATATAAAAATAAAGATAGTAAAATCATAATGACAAAAAATTACTTAAAGAATAAAAAATTATAATTTTAATAATGCATATTTATGATTATAAAGGATTCAATTTCATTGAATTTCTTTGAAAATTTCTTAATTTATAATTTGATAATTTATTAATTTATTTCAAATTAAAATTTTCGAAGTGTGATTCTGATGGTGTTCTCCAAACACATATTCTAATTGTTTGCATTTTACAACCCAGAGACGTCTTAACTTTGGAAGGTTAAAGGTATAGTTAGCATTATCATCATCATCATTTCCAGCAATTGTTATTATGTTCTTTAATCCACCACATGCTCTGATATTCACATCTTCCAATTGCATTGTTGTACCATTGGAGAGAGTTAATATTGATTTCAATTGAGTGCATTCACTCCAGTATATCTTTTGACTATTGCAGAAGAGAACATGAGGCATTGTTAATTCCTAAAACACATTCATTGTTCTCTTGTATCAAACCATACATATATTTGTTTGCATCTTAACATTTCAAAAGAATATTAATAAAATAATATTTTAGTCCTCTAGAAGGAATAAATTGATATCAATTTTTAATTCTAACAAGAATTAAAATTTTATTTAAAATTAAAACATCAGATAATAAATTAATATAGAAATTAATATAAATCAAATGCTCTAAAGAGTAAAAAATTAAATTTTAATTTAATTATTTAACTAAAAAATACAAAACATGATTCACTATAACTACCTGCTTTATAATTATATAAAATTTTAGTTTAATTATTTAACTAAAAAATATAGAAATTAATATGAATCAAATAAATTCATTTTTGCTCATGTAGAACATAGTTCACTATAACTATTCAACATTCAAGAATTAATTATTTAACTTACTATAATAGAAATTTCTAATAGAAAAAAAGATAGAGTAAGAAAAAATAGGGCTTATAACATCAAAATTTCTTGTAATTCTTATTATTTATTTTTACAAACAAAAATAAATTTAAAATATTATTTATTTGTTACTTATTAGTTACAAGGAAAAAATTTACAACCATCAATCATCCTAATCCATGTTAATTTTTTATACATTTTTAACTAGAATTTGTTAATAATTTCTATATACATAATTTTTACAATTGAAAAAGGAATTTTTTTCTATTATTTGTCTATTACAAACTTAAGGGAAAAAAGGCGAAGGGGACCGAGTCGGATCTGCCTGCAAGCTGGGTTAAATTCGAATCTAGTTCGGATCCATTTGACCTGACATGTAGATCAGAGGACCTAGATCACCCACCTTTGCAGATCCTCCATCTTCCCAACCGGAGACATGCTGGCTTACCACAAGAGTTAGAGGAGTGGCCGTGATAGTGGCCTCCAACAGCAGATCTGTGATGGGGAAGAAAAATCGAAGAAACCAAACACGTCTATCAATTGACAGAAAAGGAGAAGATATTCGTCGAACAGCAACTGGAGAAAACTCTAAATTTATTACCTACTCTAATTAGAAATAATGCCAACGACTTCATCAGATGAAATGGCAGCAATGATGGCGAGCTGGAGGAGACGCAGTAGCAAGCGAAGGGGAGGGCAACACGAAGAGGACCTAAATTTGGCATTGTGCAGAACTTCTCCCACTTTTCCCTACTTATATGAGGTGAAAAAAATTTGGTGGGACCTACCGTACGTTTTCTACACCAACTTGTCTTCTCTTCTATTTTCTACTCTGAGTTAAGCAAGAGAATTTCATTATTTTCTTGTATTTTTCTACTCCTCTTTTCTCTTCTCCTCTATTTTCTACTAAACTAAGCAAAGGTTAAGGCTTTGTTTGATTAGAGAAGAAAATAGGAGAGAAGTTATTTTTCTTAGAGTTGTTTGGTTATAAGAGAAAATATGGGAGAAAGAAAATGGAGGAGAAATTAGTTGTGTTTGGATAGAGGAGAAAATAAGGAAGAAAGAAAATAAATAAAGTGGTTTAATTTTATTTGAATGCATATGAAATTGATAGAAAAAGTTTTATTATACCAAAATAACCTTCAAACCTAAAATATTAAATTAATTATAATTAAAATAATTAATTAATTATAATTCTAAGCCTTTAAACTTTTACAAAATTTTTACAGATTCAATTACTAAATATAAAAAAATTATGCATGATGTTAATTATATAAACTCACTATCATATGAAAGAGAAAGATATAAACTTTTTCCTCCTTCTTTGGAACGTTATCAATTCAAATGTCAAATGAGAATGCAAATATTAGGTAATCAAATATAATTTCCAAAATTATGTTTATGAAGAACAAAAAATATTAGGTCATTAAATATAATTCTCAAATTATTATTATAAATGTCCAAAATTAAGTAACTCATTACTACTTAAATAATTCATGCAAAATATATATAAATAATTCATGTAAATATATTTTTATATATATATTTTAAAATTGTTACAAAAATAAATTATAAGTATCAAGTTTGTGCGACCTGGCCAAACTGGTTTGGCCAAGAACCTAGTTTGGTTCCATGATCGAACCTAGTAGCGAGTCCCAAGCTGGGTATATGCTTCATGACCCTCTCCTACTGCAGATTGAATCGACAGCAAGGTGGAGAGGGTAGCCACAGCCGCTTTGCAGTTACTACCAGCACCGACGTGAAGAGGCAGCCACCACTCAAGGCGGCACTCCAACTATCGACTAGCGACACTGAGACTCGCGCATAGTTTCATCACCTAATCCAGCAACAACACATAGCAGGCAAAGAGAAAATAGAGGATGATGACAGAAGTGACTCACTGAAGTGGTCGTCGCCAAGTAGGCCAAACCAAAGTTTGGACTTACTGCTCTCTCCATTGGAAAAGCTCTCCCCTCTTCTGCAGCACTAATTTCGAGTTCTCTATACAAATTTCTCCTCATATCTGAGAAGAAAATTTTTTGATGAGGCCTACACCACTTTTTAAAATTTTTTTTCTCTTCTGCTGTTATTTCTTTTGCAGCCAAACGAGAGAAAATAGTAAATTTTACCCCATTTTCTTCCTGTAATTTCTCTTCTCCCTATTTTTCTACGAAACCAAACACACCATAAAGATTATTTTAATTTAGGGGGAAAATATAATTTTTAAAAAATATTTTTCTAAGAAAATATATTTCTAAAAAATAAATTAATTTTTTGTTGTTGGGCATATAAAGAAAAAAATATTTTCTAAGGTTTAGTGCAAAAAAAATTAATTTCATTTAAAGTAAATTAAAATTATTTACTTCAAAATTATTATAATTTTATGTACTTTTTTTTAAAAAAAAATTTATAAAATTTTTATTGTCCTTAGTGTCTAATAGTCCATTAATAATTAGTCTCGAATAATTAAATATATATTAAAGGTATTACAAAATCAATACATAGATTCACACAGTTAATTTAATTAATTATTGTAAAATATTATATAATAAAGCATCCATCAAAAAGAAGAAAGAGAATATTTTAGTAAATATTACATGAAAATGAGTACCTGGACTTTAATAAAAAAATATAAATTTTATAAAAAGAGAAATAGAGCGTTTATCATGAAAATATTTAATAAAGAAAAATAAATTTTGCTCATGATTGCAATTGCGTAACAATTAGGCTTAGGTATGAATGTATTGAGTAATAAAGAAAATAAAATTTATTTTTCAAAATGGGAAATTATTTTCCAAAAAAATAATGCAACTTTTTAATTAATCAAAATTTATTTTCTTATTAACCAAAATTTATATCTATTCTTAAGTGGATTATGGCGATTTCTTTGCTTGAGCTCTATGTCACAACCCATCTTAAGGCATGTGACTGGTATAGGAAGTTGCTAGGTGCAATAGCCTACTAGCCTTCCTATTTATTCTCAATGCATAGTTAGATATGCAAGTGTATATGCATTTCGTCAAGATGTCATGATGATATTCATATGCAAGAAAATTAAATTCATACGTATATGCAAGTATAGTATTTATGCACATCTAGATCAATTATCCCACAGATTACTTAAATGTCAAAATCATTAAGCAAGCCCACTTCTAATCTATCCGATAGTAGTTGAGTACCTAAGGGATGATCCCTTAAAGAATAAAAAGAAATAAGAAGAGAAAAGTTTCTTTAGAAATTCAGTAAGTAATCAACGACTAATAAAATATCATAAAGAAAAATATATATATCATAATATAAAGCTTATGGTTTATTCCTTATAGAGGTTTTTATTCAAAAAACATATATACGCTATATCTTCATCATAGAATAAAAAGGATTTTTAACAATTAAACTTGTCTATTAATTTGTAAATATCCACATGCAATGCAAGCATACTACCCATTAACCTTTATAATAAAATAACTTAATCATAACACATTTATGTCATACATTATAGAATGCATGTAAATCTCCATATTACTCCCAGTTAGCCTTATCTCTTTACAAATTTAATCTTATTCTTCTAAAATTAGTTTTATCCTTTCACAAATGAATACTCAAATTTGGTACATATAGTTACAATAAGATTATCATCTCCTCTAATATCATTAAATTTTTTTCATAGAGCAATATATTAATGTAATAAGCTTCATTAGCACTTTGATTTCATATCACCACATTCATATATAAAAAAATCCGAAATAAATACCAATGATATAATTAGAGTATAACCTTGCCAAATCAATGCACAAAGCATGCATTTATGTTTTAACATCACCATTCTTCTATACATAGTCACACATCATTCCTTTAGTATAAACTAATGTACAATAACTTACAATAACATCAAAGAGGAATCTCATATTAGCCTTAAGATTATATATGATGAGTTTTGATAATGACAAATAGGTATTGCACTAGCATTGTATATCTTATGCTAAAGTAATATATTATATAAGCTTTAATAAACATATTATGTTATAATTGATCATATATATGATATAATGAATATATTTGTTCTTGTATATGCATGATGACAACTAAGTGTTTGCAATAGCATTACATATCTTTGTACCAAAATGTTATAAAATCCTTAATAGACATGCTAGATTATGATTATAATAGTAATGCTTGATTATGTGCTAAAAGAGCTATATTGTAAACAAGCATTACTAAGCATATAATTAATCAAGATATATAAAAGGATGATTATGCATATTGTTAAGATAATTTATTTTATATGAATCATGCATCAATATCTTGATATATTAGATTGGACTAACTATATTATTTGCAAAGTTTGTGAACTTGTATATAGAAAAGTCCAAGATGAAGAAGAGTGAGCATTGGAGCAAAGGAATAGAACATCACATTATGCTCAACTCAAAAACAAGGAAGAAATACAAGAAAGAAGATGTGATCCAAGAGAAAAATGAGAAGATTAAAGCGTATCAAACCTTAGAAGCATTAAGAAGAGCCTAAACACTTCAATGGTATAGCTTTTCATTTTAGGCTTAGTCTTTCTTACGAAATAGAGTATTTCATGATAAAGAGCTCAAACATATTTTTAGTCTGATCAAAATGATTTAAAAGATAACCCACAATTATGTTTTTACAAGATAGCCTATGGGGACATTTTAAAAACCAATGAGATATGAGATTTTGATCTTTTCACTATTGACCTTTAGTCATTCTTTTAATTATATCTCATAAAATGCTCGTGATTTGATTGTTAAACCTTTTCCAAATGAAAATGGACTCAATGAGATTTCTATGGATATATCATTTGCTTAAAATGATTAATATATGAAAGAGATATGATTTTTCTAAATTAAGTTTAGGAATCATTTTTCTGTAATCTAGTCTTTTCTGATGTGTGTGCATTATTTTAATTATATCTTGAAAAATAAAAAGGATATGAGCATGAAATTATTTTAATGTGAAAATATACTCAAATAGCTTTCTATGGATATTTCATTTGCTTAAAATAACTAAGATATGAAAGAGTTATGATTTATACAAATTGAGTTTCAAAATTAGATTTTTATAGATTCATTTTTTCTAACCTTTGCTCATTGTTTTGAACATATCTAAAAAATTACAGTAGATATGAGCATGTAACTAGTCCCATTTGAAAGTAGCTTTCCAATGATAGGTTATTTGCTTAAAATGGACTTAAAATGAAGAAGTTATGTCCTTTTAAAGTTAACTCTACATTTCTGTCTAGATGAATCGATTCACTAATCGATCTGAACATCCAAAAAGCACCTCGAACATCCTGAATCAATTTACCAATCGATTTTGAGTGTTCTGGTACACAAATAATGGTAGTAACGGCTAGTTTTTATTCCTAACAATCCCAAATGGCTATATTACTGCATAGGCGTCATATATAAGCTAAGAAACATGAAATACAATGAAGAGAGAGCTTGAACTTTAATTAAAAATATCATTTTACATTCTTCTTCATCCAAATCATAATTTGAGCTTATCTTTATGAAATTTCTATATTTTAGGACTTTATTTATTCTATCCACTCTTTAACAAAGTTTTTATGAATTAATTTTCATCTTGTATCACTTTAGAACTGTAAGGGTGAGGTATCCCTTGGAAAATCATTGAGAGAGTGAGGTATCCCTTGTAAAAGGAGAATTTGCTCAAAGAAGAGCAAGAGGATTGTAAGATTTCTTTAAGTACCAATTGAAACTTGAAGAAGTAGTGGATTAACATAAGCTTGGAAAGCTTGGAGAGTGGATATACACCTTGGTAATGATATCCAAAGGAGGAACCACTATAAATCCTTGTGTTTAATCTCTCTTTCTTATACTTTTATTTTTTTGCAACATTGTTTTGTTTTCCTTGTTGCACATACTTTATTTTGTCGATATATTATGTTTTAATGTTTATTTTGTTGCTTAGGTAATTGAATGGTTGAAGAAGAAACTCATCTATGCATTAGTTTCTTGATTATCTATCTATACATAGTTGATGATCACTTGCTCTATTTTTGTTGATGTTACATGTTGTGATCTAATGCTTATGCTGATGTATAGATGACTAAATGTGCAAAAGGGGTATATATCTATGCATTGACTTATTAATTCTTCATCCATAATTGAATGAGTTATTTTGCACAAGTGAATTGAATTGTTATATCTTAAGTGCAAACATATTCATAAAACTTTCTTGGAAGTGTTTAAATCAAAATCATTCTTATGGCTTCCCAAAATCAAAAGGCTTTCAAAAAGAATTGCAAGAATAAGAAAGATTTTAAAAATACCTAATTCACCCCCTTTTGGGTGGGGTTGCCAAGGCCAACATCTCATACTTAATTATCTAGAAATTAATCATTAGGAACAACACATGGGATGAAAGTTAACTATAGACTAGCTAAGAATAAATTCTTATGGTAATAGTCGACCATATACTTAACTACAAATCTCTAAAAAATAGTTTTTGGAGTTGTACTTAACTCTATACTTTTAAAGAGCATTTATTAAAGTCATAATTGACTATATAATTCACTATAAGCCTCCTAAAGCTAGACTTTCAAGTGATAATCAACTATGTACTTAACTATAATCCCTTAATAGGTAACTCCCTCAGTAATAGTTAACTATAGACCCAATTTTTGTAGATTTTCATGTGATTACTATTTATTCAAATTTCAATCCTTAGAATTTCCTTCTACAAGCTACAATACTCAAATAATGCATCAAATATCACATTTGCAATGCCATATCTCTTTTATTCAACCAAGATTACAAATCGAATTAACCAAATTCATCAATTTCTATTAGACTTGGAAATTTAAAGAAATACCTAGTTTTCATTAACTCAATTATGCAAAACCATCTAAAATTTATTAAAATGCTTACTCACCTTGTATAAAGGATATGAATTGTTATGCCCTTAAAGTAGATTTTTTTTATTCAAATATATGTTATGTTTTCCTTAGAGTTATAAAATTCTATGTTGAGATGGAAATGATTAATTAGCTAATTGTCATGACAATTAAACTTTTGAAATGGTTTTAAGTAGAATAAATAATTTTTAATAAAGGAAATAAGAATGATATTATAGGGAAAAGAACCTTGATTAAAGGCACTAAAGGTTATAAGTTGTTAGAAGTAAGAATGTGAGTATAAAAAATATTTAAGACAAAAGGATGAGAATGCCCTTACTTTTATATATAAATATAAACTCTAGCCTAGGAAGGGTATTATTCCTGATTTTTTCCAAGACAAAAGCTCCTTTTCTTAAACTCTCTTTATCTTCTTTTTCTTCTTCTTCAAGATTTTTCTTCAATCAAGTTAAGGGAGTAAATCCTTGTCAAGTCTTTCACAAAATTAGGTAAGATCTTCTTAGTAACTAGATTTTCATGGTACTCTTAAGATTTGAAAGGATTTAGGAATGCAATTTGAATATTAAATATGAATATTAACTTAGCATCCTTGGTATTTTGGTTAATTTGGTCTAAAAGATAATGAATTTAACTTTCCAAATTATCTCCTATACTAAGTGAGTAACAATTCTAACCCTTAATTATCAATTCGAATGAATTTATTTAGTTGTATGGCTTAGTTTGGATCTTTTATGATTATGATGAAAATAATGATTTATGATAATTAACTTGTGTTTAAATGTTGGCAATAACTTAAATAAAATATTGTAAAGATGTATTGATGATTAGATGCGGAATAGTTGCAAAATAAATAATTTTATGTGGGATTAATGATATTTTAAACAATGTTTACTATGCTAGGATTTCTATAAAATCCCAAGTGAATAGTCAACCATTTGGTTACAATGATTGTGTTAGGTTTCGAATTAATATACGCAGTGAAATTTTAAAATTTTGAACTAAATCCTATTCGAGATCCATGCAAAAAGGCATAAATCAGTATAAGAGTTTTACCTTATTTGTGCTTGTGTTCTTTCTAAATAAATCCTTAATAGATCGAGGTGAATCAAACGCCGGTCGGAAGGTACAGCGTCTCTACGGTATCCACACA
This sequence comes from Sindora glabra, assembly GCA_020226215.1. Taxonomy (NCBI): domain Eukaryota; kingdom Viridiplantae; phylum Streptophyta; class Magnoliopsida; order Fabales; family Fabaceae; genus Sindora; species Sindora glabra. The sequence goes on along the minus strand of CM035235.1, from coordinate 39,196,242 downwards.
GAGTGAATAACGACTTCTCCCCTCCACAAAGTTGTTAGGATTTGTCTCTCCCATTAGGATTAGGATTGGGCTTTTTTTAAGTGATTTAGGGTTTGATGGAAGCTTATGTGAGTTATTGAAAGTGCTACCTTCAAGTCCTTTTTATAGAACTAAAGCATATCACAATCCTAGTCCTATTAGGATAATACTTCAAAAGAATCCTAATCACACTTAACAACAATCACCTTATCCTTATCTTAGATAGAGTAAGGAGAAATAGAATTTATCTATTAATTATCTAATATTAGATAATAATATTATCTCATAATATATTTATCTAATATTAAATTGACGTATAATTATTTTATATTAAATAATAATATTATCTTATAATATAATTATCTAATATCTAATAACGTAATTATCTAATACTACTTTAATATCAAATAATATCACAAAATATTATATATATATATATATATATATATTACGTGAAAAAATATATTATTATCTTAATAATAATATATATATATATATACAAAAATAAGTCCAATTAATTAGATTTTAGTCCAACTAAAGTCCAATTAATTATTATCTTATTCCTACTCCTTTTGTGTGAACATATAGGTTTTTACTACGTTGGTAATGGTCCACTTGTGAATCATAGACAGTGAGCGACATCTAGCAATACATCACTGCTACCTAAGTAGTAAAAATTATATGTGACTCAATATCCATTTAATGTGTGAATAACACTTTGTAACATAGTCCCTTTTGTAATGATATCCAAATCGAACTAAAGGCATGGAATGCGTCATCCTCATTTATGTTCAATTTATATTTCTTGATATCGAGTAGACTAACTTAAGCAAATGATCAATATCTCATATTAATCTATTTGAGCATGGCCATGCATTTCTTAATCTCACTCAATCAAAAGGCCTAAGGATATTTCTCTTTTATATAAGAGTAACAAAATTCCATCTACATCACTCACTTCCCTTTGCATGATTCGTAATACACCCAATCAATGTCCTACTCGTTATCCCGATTAAAGGTGACATAGGACAATATCAAAGCGAATAATTTCTCATGTAGGGAATCGTAGTGACTTCAGGTTAAAGAACTATGTGCATTTATGGTCATATGAGAATAACTAATGACACGTTTATCCATGTAGTATTCTCACAGTGGGTCAGTCCAGTACATTATTCACTAACAATGTACTCATATATTGACTTGATATCACATATCCATAATTCATAATCATCAGTCACTATACATGCTAGTCTTGATGTATTATTACTATCCCTTTCGTAATAATACTTGACTAGGGGTATTTTAAGAATAGTAAAACTATTCTAGGGATAATTATTATATTAAGTTATAAATTGCACAGAGTGATAGAATATGAAACAAAATATAATAATTTAAATTGTCTCAAATAAAACATAATATATTGTGCATTTATTATAATTATATCTATGATTAGCTCCTAGGACATACACTAACAGATTGACCATTCTAGAATTTTGGATAAGGTTAGCTCTAATAGAAAATGGGTGACTGCTTGGTCTAGAATATTCAATCATTTTTCTACTAAAAAGATTCCTTATCAAGAGAAAATGGTCAATCATTAGGCTACTAATAATCAATTATTAGTTCCTTTATTTCACCCACTTGTTAACATGAACACTAACATGACTTAATAAGCATAGAGTAAGATTTAAATATAATGGTTATAACCTAAATCGAATGATATAATATATAGGATCGAGTAAAGAAGGCTTGTAGTAATTAAAGAATATAATAGTGTATTCCTTATCAAAACTTAATATCTTTAACCTTATACTTTTCTATGAATGTGAATATATTTGCGTACCTATATATGCATACTTGTTTATGATCATGGAAATGTTTTTATGTCTAATTGTTAATTTTATGTTAATGTGATGGGTTTGTATTGCATGACAAGATGTAAACTTGGTTTAGTGGTAATCATGTTGATAAGGACTTGAATTGATTTGAGTATTGTATTAGTTATTTATGTTACATAAGAATGTTCTTTTATAAAGTGTTGAACTGCTTGGGGCTATGCAATGAAGGCATAGTATTATTCATGAATATAGTTATGTTTCCAATTTAAATTGCCTAGGTAACTTAAGGTAGTTAGCATCAACTATCATGGAAATGAAATGTGTAACCATGTAAGAAGGGCATGGAGTGATTATGATATGATATATATGTGTTTAATGAGAATTATATGCATTATGATAGGGTGATGTGCTATATGAATACTAAATTTTGATAATAATGTGTGAAGGGAAAAATGTTGACCCTAGAGAGATAAAGATAAGCTTGTGAAAGGTATAAGGTTGACCTAGTAATCACAAGGAGGTTTATTTGTCTTCTTTATCTTATTATTGTATGTATGATATGAAAATATTATGGTGTAAATAATTGTGTGAAAGATGGCACTAATAAGTATTAATAATGTTAATAAATGTGTTATTATTAATAGTTCATGTTATAAATAGGAAACTATTTGTGATTTTACATATAGTTATTAATGAATTATGATGAGAATAAGATTGACTTTTCCATGTTCTCTTGATTTAGTAATTGCTTAAAAAGATCTTAATTAGGATTCAAGAATGTGAGTGTATATGTTATGTCTTTTAATAGATAAGTTAAATTATTGTAATTTTTTCCCTTTCTTTAGCAAAGGTATAAGAATGTGATCATTTATCTTGGATATAAATTTAAAGTTTTCTCCTAGAACCTAACTTTAACTTGCCACATTATAGTATTAATATTCAAGTTTATAAAAAAATAAAATCCTTATTGATTTAGGTTTACTCACTAAGTTTCAAAGGAAACTCATTTTTTTCTTTTCTCTGTTTATCTTTCTTGAATCTTCTCTTTAGGTGTCTAGCTAGCATCGAATGAGATGAAAGTGCTTGAGAACTTTAAAGCCAAGGTAGACATATGCATAGTTAGAATCATTTTGCATAATGATTTATCAGTACATTTGCATTGAAACCATGATACTCACATTTTTTGAAAACATAGTGTACTGATATGTGAAATATTATATTAGATATGTTATAAGAAAGGTTGGTAGGATGTTGCCTATAGTAACCTCTTACATTGATCACATTCCTTAGGAATAGTTCATCACATAAATGGAGGGTGGAGTTATGATTGACTTGCTCTTAATCATCTAAAATTAGCAAAATCTAAGCTAAGGTTCAAAATCCTCTTTTTAAGCTATAATCCCTAAATCCACCCACATTTAAGAGAAAAAGGAAGGGAAGTTTTACAAAGATTAAAGCTTTAGAAGCCTTATCTCACTTGGATTGAAGAATAGAAGTGGTTTATAAAGTCTTACGCTTGATTGAATGAGGAAGAGGAAAAATTTAATGAAGAGGAGGAGGAAGCAATATATTGTATTAAGAAAAATGGGGAATAACAAAATGAGGAAATAAAAAGGTGTTGGGAATTCGAATTATCACATGCAGCGAAAATTTAAGATTTGATTCGAATTCTACTTAGGATCCATGTAAAAGGCATAAATCAATTATTAGGGTTTTACTTATTGGGCACTTGTATTTCTACTAATAAAAAATTGAGAGCGGATGAATCAAACGTTAACCGGAAGGTACAGCATCTCTACGATATCCACACGGAGTGAACAACGACCTTTCACCTTCCACGAATCTGCTAGGATGCATTTTTTTCTCTAAGATTTAGGATTGGATATTTTCTGAGTAATTTAGGGTTTTATGGAAGTTATGAGCATCTGTTAAAAGTGTTGCCCTTAAGTCCCCTTTTATAGAACTTAGGCAAGCCACAATCCTAGTCCTACTTGGATAATGCTTCCAAAAATTTTAATCACACTTAACAACTCATCTTATTCTTATCTTAGAGATAATGAGGAGAGATAGGACTTATCTATTAATTATTTAATATTAGATAATAATATTATCTCAAAATATAAATATCTTAATATTAGATAATTACATATAGTTATCAAATATCAAAATAATATTATCTCATAATATATTTATCTAATATCTAATAATATAAATATTTGATATTACTTTAATATCAAATAATATCATATAATAATAATTTTATTTATTATGTGAAAAATATATTATTATTTAATAATATATATATGCATGAAAATAAGTCCAATTAATTGAATATTAATCTAATTAAAGTCCAATTAATTATTGTCTTATTCCTACTCTTTTTGTGTGACCCTGTAGGTTCTTACTACGTTGACAATGACTCATTATTAAGCCATAGATAGTGAGCGGTATCTAGCAATACATCACTGCCACTCAAGTAGTAAGAATGTCTGTGATTCGACATTCACCTAATACATGATTAACATTTTGTATTATAATCCCTTTTGTAATAATATCCAAATTGAACTGGAGGCATGGAGTGTGTCATTCTCGTCAATGTTTAACTTATATTTCTTAATGTTGAGTAGACTTCAAAATAAATTATCAATATCACATATTGATTTATTTGAGTATGGCCATGCATTTCTAAGTCTCACTCAATCAAGGGGCCTAAGGATATATCTCTTTTATAAGAGTAATAAAATTCCATTTACATAACTCACTTCCCTCTGCATAATTCGTGACACACCCAATCAATGCCCTACTTGTCATCTTAATTAAAGGTGATATAGGATGACATTAAAGTGAGTAACTCCTCATGTAGGGAACCGTAGTGACTTCAAGTCAAAGGACTATATGCAATTGTGACCATATGAGAACTACTAATGATACAAGTCTTATCTATGCAGTATTCTCATATTGGGTTAGTCCAGTACATCTATTCACTAACAATATACTCATGTATTAACTTGATATCACATATCCATGATTCATAATCATCAGTCACTATATATGCCAGTTTCGATGTACTATTACTATCCCTTTCGTAATAATACTTGACTAGGGGCATTTTAGGACTAGTAAAACTATTCCAGAGATAATTATTATATTAAGTTATAAATTATGCAAAAATTAAAAAAAATATAATAATTGCATTGCTTGAAATAAAATATAATACATTGTATATTATTTCAATCATCTATATGATTGGTTCCTATGACACACACAAACAAAATGGTAATAGGATAAGGGTAAAAAAGGAAAAAAATTCTAATTTCTCTTCCACACATTCTATACTCACCATTAGTCATAATTAGCCTTTTAACATTCTAGTTTGCTAATTTTGTCAACTAGTGCTTCACAAAATTCCATTTCACATTTCATTTCAACAATTTATTTTCTCACACAAAATTTTTTCTTTAAACTCAATTATAATAATTAATTAATTATTTTTATAAAAAATATTTTAAATTTATAAAGGATGTAAAATTTTACCTTATCATTCTTTTCAAGGATGATAATGAAATGAGGAGGGGACATATTAGCCTCATATTGCCCTATCCTTACAATCCTATTATCTACACCATCCTTGCTTACAGGTTAATTTAAGGCATTGTTCCTATGATTCGTAGGGCATTAATGCCTTGTGGGGAAATCCAAATAAATAGAAAAAGTTAGAAAATTTTGGTAAGAAATTTAAAATTTATATAATTAAAGTTCCCATATAAACAATACATAATATTTAACATAGTGTGACAATATAGATTTATATATATATATATATATATATATATATATATATATATATATATATATATATATATATATATATATATATATATATATATATATATATATATAATTTGTTCAACAATATCAAACAAAAAATAGCAAAACTTCTTTACATTTTTAAATACTTTTCTTTTTTATTGTGGATATAATAATTAAATTAAAATAATATACTAAAAATAAAATCTTTAAAAAATATTTTCAATAATTAAATCACTAAAAATATTACTTACATAAATGCATCAATTATATGGTAAAAATGTAATTTTGAAATTATGGAGTTCCAGGGTAGAAATCAATCTAATATTGCCCCATTCTCAAAATTTGTTTTAAATTAAAAACTTGTCTTGCACCTTATCCCTCGAGGTAAATTTTTATACCATATATATATATAATTTGTTCAACAATATCAAGCAACAAATAGCAAAGCTTCTTTACATTTTTTAAATGCTTTTCTTTTTTTTGTTATGGATATAATAATTAAATTAAAAAAATAAAAATAAAATCTTTAAAAAATATTTTCAATAGTTAAATTACTATAAATATTACTTACATAAATGCATTAATTATACAGTAAAAATGTAATTTTATGATTATGGAGCACCATAATGCAAATCAATCCAATATTGCTCCATTCTTGAAATTTATTCCAAGGTAAAAACTTGTCTTGTGTCTTATCTCGCAAGATAAATTTTCATAACATATTTACCCCTCGTTGGAGCAAAATTCATAGAACGAACTTCAAGTCTAAAATTTTGTTATCCTTAATTATTTCCATATCCAAAATCTAAAAGACTAAATTATCCCCACCGTTTCCAAACAAACAAACATAACATTTAAATACAACATCCTAAACATTTCTATTTCTTTATTTAATTATCTTTTTCTTTATGATATTCCATTCCTAACATACAAAAATGTTGGTGGTTTTAAAAAATAAATATAAATAAAAATATCGTCGGTTAGGCAAAATTTTGAGAGAAGAGTGTTCTCCTTAAGATGTACCTTAAAGCCTCTCCTAAATCTTTCTAATTCCATAATTATTGAAAGGACCTTGTAAACAAATAAGGATACCATTTTAAGCTAAATCTTAACTTCAAGTTTTCGCTCTTACAAAGTGTTAGTCAAAAGCCTATTTTTATAGGTTTCTTTTTCTTTTAGAGAAATTCAAAGTGAAAATAAAATTGTAATTCTGCATTAAGAGAGAATATCTTATATAGGCTCTAAAAGGCAGTTGGTTAACCAGCCAAAGTAAATTGGTGAATAAATTACTTAGTACATAGTTAACAAATTCCATGCATGTATATAATTTTATTTATTTATTTTGTGGTAATAAAAATTGACAAGCTACTTAAATATATACACACAATATTTTCAATTGAATCCAAGACTTTAAAATTAAAAAACTTTAAAAATAATATCATGTATAAAAATGTTGGACATAATTTCAAAAAATCCTTGTTGGGAAAATTTAATAATTTAATCGATCAAGTTAAATGTGAAATTATACATACTTGATTTGCCTTTTTAGATTTTGATGTTGTATTCCACCACACAATTGTCAAGAATCACCTCTTGTCAGGAACTCTTGCTTTTGTCCATAACAATTCCACTAAAATCACACTAACAATTTTCTAGAAAGAAGAAGATAAAGAAAATTTCTCTGACTCTGTATTTTGAATGATGTGTTCTCTCTTTTTCTTTCTTTCTGATAGGAAGTAGTTAGTTTTCTTTCTCTATCCTATTTTCCCACTCTTGTGATTAGTTATCTAAAAAAAATTGATTGCATGATTTTAATTTTCTTGAATTCAAATTCAAATAAAATAAATATTTATCTAAATAAATAAATATTTATTATATGATAAATATGGATCACCTGTTATGGGTGTCCTCACATTTATCATCTCCCACTTATACATAATGGGATGAGCCACATCATGTAATCTTTTTCTCTCTTTTGGTTTTTATACTCGGTGTATTATCGTAACCACGTGGGTATGACATTATTTTAGGTATTCTTGTACTAGAAATTTTTATATAGAATCAGCACAAGACAACCCTTACTTCTAGTTATTTGTATTATGCCTTAGATATCCTAGATTTTCCCATATACACTTTTCATTTGTAAATCTAATCCTTCATGAGCTTTATTACAAGTTCAGATTGCCATCCACATATGCATACCATCCACACTTATGATATTACTAAAATTAACTTCATAACAGATATGTCTCAAACACTAGCATAATTGTATATATGTCGAAAAATCTTCCTTTCGCCCATATATCACTTTGATTTAAAACAGTTATTTTCCTAGTATTTTATCCTTTAAATTGTATATATATCATGATCATAACATCGTATTATTTCTCTATGATATCATCAAAGTCAAAGGGTATATTTGAAAAAAAAAATTCTTTTCTAAGATTCACATAACAATGAATTAGGGATCTTTCACTTGCTTCCTATTTGTGGTTCTTTTTGCACATGTGATATGAATCACATGCTATGGTGTTCTCTTTATAGCATGAGGGCATATGTCGGTTTTATTAATAATACTGTATAGACTTTAGTTTAGGTATACATAATACCTAACCTGAATTCTTTTACATAATTCGATTCCTCTTAATGTCAGTATGTGAAGAATTCATTGTCTGGCCACAAGTATTGTGGAAGGTGGGAGAATCCATAATTCGACCCATATTTGTATTTCGAATCTTATCTCAACTTTACGTTGTTGAGATGACATATTTTATTTTGTGTTATTTATCTACCAAAACACAATATTTCTTATAGTTATGTTGGTAAACACATGTCTCATCTCTGCTTATTCCTCATGAGCATTAGAGGTGGTTGTTCATGTGAGAGGATCAACTTTATCAACTTGTACGACATACTGGACATTCATATACTCATACACATATTATGACACTTGTAATTGAATGAAAACATACTTTATTTATTTCAATTTCAGAAATGTTCGATTACATTCTACGTATACTAAGAAATTTTACATGCTCAATATATACATCTCTAAGTATAACTTTAGTAAAAGTATCCGCTACCATCTTTTGTGTAGGAATATATTGGATGGTGACCTTTTTCTGCATTATTGCATCTATCATAAAGTGATACTTTATATCTATATGCTTAGTTTTGCTATGGTACTTTAAATCCTTTATGTAGGTGATAACTGCTTAATTATCACAGTATATTAGGATGAGGTTTAAATTCTCACCACAAATTCCCAGATGTTCTATAAATCTCTTCAGTTATATTGCCTCTTGTACTGCTGTAGAACATGCCACAAACTCTACTTCCATTATTAACAATACAATGCATGTTTGCTTCTTGCTACACCATAATATTGCACCATTATTTAGCAAGAAAAAGTAACCTGATGTGGATTTTCGCTCATCTAGTTCTCTTGCCTAATTCGCATTAAAATATATAACTAAGTATAAATTGTCTCTTTGATAGCATAGTGTGTAGTCAACAGTGCATTTCAAATATCTCAATATCCTCTTGACAGCTTTCCAATGCTTCTATCTTATGTTTGACTAGTATTTGCTTACGAGCCAAATCACATGACAAATATCCAATTTTGTACACATCATTGCGTACATTAGACTTCCAACTGCATTAGAATAAGGAACTCTTTCCATTGATTTCTTTTCAGATTCATTTTGAGGGCACATTTCTTGATTCAATGGTTCATTTTTATTTGCAAGGGTATCCCATGGGTTTGCAATCTTTTATATTGAATTTCTCAAGGATTCTCCATATATAACTTTCTTGAGAAAGAGAAACAAGTTTCTTGGAGCAATCCCTAAAGATTTTGACTCTAAGGATGTAATCTGCTTCACCCATGTCTTTCATCTCGAAATTCAAAGATAGTCATTCCTTAATAGCCATAATCAAATTCATGTTATTCCCAACCAATAGTATATCATCCATATAAAGGGATAATATCACAAGATTACCTTCATGCCACTTGATATAAACATAATGGTCTTCTTCAATCATTTAGAAGTCATATAAGGTTATAGCTTAGTGAAACCTCAAGTGCTATTGTATGGATGACTATTTGAGTCCATAAATGGACTTTTAGAGTCTACAAATTTTTCTTTCTTCTCCTTTTTATATGAAACCTACTAGTTATTCCATGTAGATTTTTTCATCTAATTCTCCATTGAGAAAAGTGGTTTTAATATCCATTTGATGTAATGCTAAATCTAGATTTGCTACTATGGTTAGGAGTAATCTTATTGAATTGAAACATATAATAGGTGAGAATGTATTCCCATAATCTATTCCTTCCTATTATGTATACCTCTATGCAACTAGTTGAGCCTTACACCTTTCAATTAATCCATCTATTTTTCTTTTAATTTTAAGAACCCATGTGTTTCTAATTGCCTTTCGGCCAGATGGTAGGTCAACTAGCTCCCAAACTTGGTTAGTTTTCATTGAGTCTATTTCTTCCTCTATTGCTTTCTTCTAATGTTCCTTAGCAGGGGAACTTAGAGCCTCTTGAACTGTTCTTGGCTTTTTTTCATCTTAAGGAGTAACCATAAGAGCTTATCCTTTAATTGAAAAGCATCTTTTAGGTACATTTCCTCTTTTACTTTTCCACAGTAGGGTTTCCTATGCTATATCATCTCTCAATATAGGGTTCACACTCATTCTCTCAAAACTTCCACTTAGATTAGTAAGTATTCTTTGAGAGCTACCACTCGGATAAGATGGATAAAATTCAATATTATTGTCCATTTGATCTTGTAACTCATAAAAAAAATACGGTGTGGTCAATTTCTCCTCTGTTAGGAAACTTACTTTCTAAAAATGTGGCATTTCTTAATTTAAGTTCCATTACTGTTCCATCCTCGTCTTCACCAATGAAAATGTATCCTTTAAATAGTCCTAAATATCTTATAATAATATATTTCTTCTCTTTTAGACCTAATTTTTCATATTTATTAGAAGTATCATGGACATATGTAACAGACCTTTATGGTATGAGAATAGTCAAATTAGGTTTACGCTTTATCCATAGTTCATAAGGTATGGATATAACAAACTTTGAGGACATACGGTTAAGTATGAAAGTGGCTGTTAAAATGGCATCTTCCCAATATGAAAATAGTAAGTTTGCCTGTGCCATTATCGATCTAACCATGTCTAGAAGAGTCCTATTTCTTTTTTCAGTTACTCTATTTTATTATGGAGTGCTAGTAATTACCAATTGTCTTATTATCCCTTTCTCTTCACAAAGCTCTTTAAATTGTTCAGATGAATATTCATGTCCACGATCAATCCTAAGCGCTTTAACTTTGTTGTCTATTTGATTTTTGACTTCATTTAAATAACATCTAAAACATTCTAATGCTTTTGACTTGTGTGAAATCAAATAGATATAATCGTATCGTGAGTAATCATCAATGAAAGTGATGAACTACCAAGCTCCGTGTTTTGCCCTCAAACTCAAAAGACTGTATATTTCGGAGTGAATTAGTTGCAATAGAGTTTCTGCCCTAGTTCCTTTTCCAAATAATTTTCTAGTTGCTTTACTAGTTAGACAATGTTCACACAAGGATATTTTCAATTTCGAAATTGGGCCTAACAATCCTTCTTTTGCTAGTTTAATCATCCTATTTTGATTTATATGTCCTAGTGTAGTATGCCAAATGTCCATCTTAATATTTAAATTAGAAGTGGAAGCAATAAATCAATCAAAAGCAGCATTGTTAACAACATTCAAAATGACATATCCATAAAAAATGAAGCTAAAACTATAAAATATATTATCTTTAAAAAAGTCAACAATATTGTCATGAAAATTAATTTAAAATCTGAAACTAAGTAAGGAACAAATAGAAACTAAATTCCATCGAATGTCAAGTACATAAAATACATCATGTAAAATTAAGATTCTTCCTCCACATAAATTTAATTTGTATGTACCAATGCCTTTGACCTCAATCCTCGCGTTGTTTCCAATGTAAAGCCATCTACTTTGACTTGATAAATGACAGTATTCTATGTAGGATTCTCAATCCTTACTCATATGGTCTATGACACCTGAATCCAAAATCCACGAAGGATGAGATTCTGTTAGAAAAGCAGTACTGAAAACATATGAAAAATATTTGAAATCAGTGTCCAGTAATACCTTGTTTTGTTCATTTTGCTAAGTGTAATCTTGAAAAAAATGGCCCATTCTTTGGCAGGCATAACATTTGATCTTTTTAAGATTAAAGTTCCTTGTACTATGTTTTCCTTTCTTCTTCTTGAAGGTTTTCTTATCCTGAGAATTGGGCCCTATTTTTCTCTTTTAGAACTTTTTACCTTTCTTGGATTTAAGCTTAGAACTAGAGGGATCCGCTCCTTTTGCCATATATGCTTGCCCGGAGGACCTATAAGCCCCTAAACATTCATCATCAAGTTCCAGAAGTCTCGCTACATCACCAAAAGTTACAATACTTTCATTGTGAGTCAGGTTGACCTTTATAGGTTCCTAACTGGTAGGAAGTAACCTAATCATTGCTTGCACTTGCTACTCATAAGAAAGTGCATATCCTGCAGCTTTCAGCTCATAAATCATGTTTGACATTTCACGTAAATATTGTTTCATTGGTGTATTAGGCCAAAGTTTGTATGTGTCAAATTTGATTGTGAGTCTTCTCAGTTTGGTGGCAGAAGTACCACCAAATTTCTTTTTTAGGGCAATCCACATTCCTTGAGCAATCGGATAATTCTCATATTCATACATGAGGTCATTCACCATTGCACTTAAAAGTGTAATGCGAGCAATGTTGTTTATTTTCCTCCAAATAGCATATGCCTCAACATCTCTTCTATGCTGAGTTGTGTTCCCATTTTTAGGTTTTAACATGACATTATTCAAAACTTCTAGAGCATCTTGCTCCTCTAAAATATATGATATTTTTCAATACCAAATGTCCTAATTGTCCTTATTCAATTTGTCACACTTGTTTAATTCAGTAATTATGTTCTTGTTAGTCATTCTGCTAAATACATAAACATTTTCTATGAGTATACAATGTCATTCATTTGTATAGTTCTCGCGTAGAATAATAATGACACTACTTAGTTCATGGTCGGGAGTTTACATTTATCATACCTTTATCGCATGTTTATCTAAATACTATCATTATTTCTTATCAAGATCGTTCTCATGCAAACTTTATGCATTGTGTCGCTCTTAAGTAAAAATATAATATAAGAACTCCCATTTAAATGCAGGATTCCATAAAGATAAATGTACATCAAATAAAGATATCTAAACATTCATCAAATGATAAATAGATTCAATAAACATTCATCAATGTTTACAAAAGTAGTCTTAACAAACTAAAAGAAATAAATTCACTAAAACAAATATAACTAGTGTTTTTATTCTAGCTTCCTATTTTGAATTTAGGATTTTCATCTTTTTAAAAGTGTTGAATAACTTTGGTGGATTTTTGGAATGAACTGGTCCAAAGTTGTGCATATTCATAGTTTTGATTAGGCCTTTTAGGTGTAATCCTTTCTCTAGAGTACTATACCCAAAATGTCTTGCACTTTTCATGTTTGGGAATTATGACATTAGGATTGTTTTTCTATAATTATTTTTGAACTAGCAAACTTCCTGTAGTCTCAGCTCTTCCATGCATCTTTCAAGGTCAAGGTATTTAACGCTTCCTAATGTATAGTCTTTACATTTCCATAAAGTTTTTTTAATTGGTTTCCAGAAGTTGTCATCTAGAATTACATCCATCAAGGTATAAAATCAAAGGTGATTAGGAAACACTTTTCCTCTATGACTGAGATCCCTTTTTAGATATTTGACATCATGTAGGAAAGTTTTCATCGGGTAGTATATGCATGTGTTTCTTTTATATAGTGAGTGCATTATTTCTTTTAGGTCTTTTAAAGTGTTTATCCAGTCTGACTTCTTGGGTTCTTCTCCTACACTCTCCACAAGCTTATATGGATCATATTCCTCTTTAAACCACTATTCCATATCTGTTCACAAAAATTAGATATAAAGTACTGTCAAAATAAGGTATTGTTACCACTTTTTAAGTTAAAATAGTGTCACAAAAGCTTCAAAAATACACAAATAATACACCAATGTGTAGATCTTGATTTTAGAAAAATTTAGAATAAAAAATTGCCTCTAAAGGGCATTGCACGTGCCTACACGTGCCTCTGCATTGCTTCTATTTGAAAAAAATCCAGAAAAATAAGGAAAATAGCATTTTTCACACTTGACAACAGTGTGTGAGGTCCACGCATTGGCTTGCATGTATTTTTCGACCATTAGAGTCGGCCAGAATGAGAGGAAATTTTTTTCTCTTTTTAATAATGTGTGACACATGGCATTTGGGCACTGGGGTAGGCCCCACGAGCCACACCAGAGAATAAGGAGTTTTAATTTTTTTTTTGGTTCTGGTGGGTCCGAAACGACGTGTCATTTTTGTCTTGCATAAAACCACATGTCATTTTAGTTCAAATTAAGACAACTCTCACGTCAAAACAACGTGTCATTTACTAAGGGCTCGAAACGACGTATCATTTTGGTCATCCTTTTCCTCTAACTAGTTCAACTCGACCCGACCCAATTTGCAATCCAATCGGATCTATACGACTTGAAATCATATTTTGATCATAACTTTTGATTCAAAGCTTCATTTTAGGTGATTCAAAAATTATTTTTCTCAGAATTTCATGCTCTACAAATCTAAACTAATTTTATGGCCTAAAAATTTTATTATCTAGGGGACCCAATATTTCAAAGTTATGAGTTTTATGGAGTTTTTAAGTGTTTTTGTTATTTTTTGATATTCAAGAGTGTCTTATAGATATTTTATATATTCCCTTTAATACTAAAACCATCCCTAACAATATTCATCCAAGAATATCAAAATTAAACACCAAACAAAAAAAATGCATTCATTGGCCAATTTTCATATCACAAAAGCAAAAATGAAAAAACATACTTTTTGGCTAAAGTAAAATTACTGCTCAAATACACAGTACACAACAAGTGCATTTAACATAGTGCATCTCATATAACATATCTCATACATCATGTGCCTTACATTTAATTACATTAAATACACATAGGGAATTACATATATTAAATCTAACCAAGCTCTGATACCAATATTGAAAAATTTTAATAATTTAATCGATCAAATTTAATGCGAAATTATACATACTTGATTTGTATTTTTGAATTTTGATGTTGTATTCCACCACACGGTTGGCAAGAATCACCTCTTGTCAGGAACTCTTGTTTTTGTCCACAACAATTCCACCAAAACCACAATCACAATTTTCTAGAAGAAGAAGGTGAAGAAAATTTCTCTGACTTTGTATTCTGAATTATGTGTTCTCTCTCTCTCTCTTTCTTTCTGATAGGAAGTAGTTAAGTTTCTTTCTCTCTCCCATTTTTTCACTCTTGTGATCAATTATCTAAAAAAAATTGATTGCATAATTCTAATTTTTAAATTTAAATTCAAATAAAATAAATATTTATCTAAATAAATAAATATTTATTATATAATAAATATGAATCACTCATTGTGATGTCTCTACATTCATCACTCCCCCTATCATAAAATGATATTACTGCAAAGCAGTATGATAATGCAACATAATGCCACTTATTTGGCATCTTCACCTTAGGGACACTATACAACGTGTTTTGTTGCAAAACTGTGGATATATAAAAACTTGATTTTAAATTGGTTGAATAAACTAGAACAAAATATATTCAATGTCAGCAATTATGGGGGAAAAGATTAACAAATATGATAGATATCCCAATCTTCTTAAAGTTGCTCTGAAATTAAATAAGGACAATTGAAACATGCGCGGTTGCCCACTATCAAAAAGGGCAATATTATAATTCTATACCGCAATGATGGTTCTTTCCTTTTACCAATAATTAATAAGTTTAGTTGGACTTATATATGGCCTTTTACCCTTCAAAAGGCCAAGAAGTGACTGTGCATGTGCTGGAACTGCTGGTTACTGTTAGTGATTTTGGTTTTCTTGTTTCGTAGTGAGTTGTTTTTAACAAGTGAAGGGATTAATTCCTTAGATGCTTATGAGCAGGGATTTGGGATCAAATCATGCGACGAACGATAAAATTTTAAGAAATGGTAGACGCTATTCAACAAAAGACTTTAATATTATAAATTTTATTTTGATACTAATTTGGAAAAAGCTGCTCAATTATTCCACATCGACAATAAAGAAATTCGAATGTAAGATTTCTCACATATTAGTTAAATCTTACTCCTCTTGATCAGTATTTAATGGCTTAAAACTACGAGTTTTTATGAGAAGATTATAATTTTTTTATGAAAGTTGTAATCTTTCATGTAAATAATGTAGCTTTTTTTTTTTTTTTTTTCATATATAGAGCTACAAGTATTTAAGCAATATTTTATCTACAGAATTATTCACATATTTTCAAAAATATTTAAAGAAAATACAAGATTTTATGTTTATTTCAAATTTTGAAAAAATATTTTGGTTAATGTTTTTCTTGATATAATATTTCTTCAAAATATTTTTATAGAGAAGTAAATATTTTATATTTTTATAATATAAGAATATTTTAATAATATAAATAAACTATTTTATAAACTTTATCAAATTGTTATCACTATGAATGTATTATTTTACTACTATCACCTATCATTAACTACCATTTATCGATAATAAGTAAGCTAATGATTGTTATAGCCACCATTCATTATATGCATTCATTTGTTGACCACTAACCATAACTCACCATGGATGACTATTATTGCCACGACATTATTAGTAAACTTTGTTAGCAATCATTTATTATTAATAACTATTGCTAGCAATCACTATTGATCATCTATCACAAATGATTATTTATTGACTAATAACCATAACCTACCACGAATAACTACTATTGTCATGACATTATTAGTAAACGTGATAACAATTATCTATTATTGATAATTATTATTAGCATCAACTTTGAAAAATAAAATAAAATTCTAATGAGTTTTCATATAAACTCATAAAAAGTGAATTTTCATATAAATTTTATAATTTTTTTAATAAAAACAAGGATTTTACTAGTCATAATTGCAACAATAAAAATTGGAATTCTATTAAAAATGATAAAATGTTATAAATAAAATATAATTTTAATAAAAAAATTGTAAGATGTCCTATCAATACTACTTTTTGCTTTTTCATGTTAGCATCAAGGATGAGCCTATTTATATAAGTTCCAACGATTTGTAATGCGAAACTTATCCGATATAGTATTTTGGCCACTGCTTCTGCTTCTCCTTGCAAGTGTTTTGCTGGCTTCACACTCTGCACTTCTGCGGAGGAAACACAAAGTTGGTCTTCAAATCTCATGGAACTTTGAGTTCTTCAACTCAGGGCTCAGCTTGTAAGTGCCATAATTTGACTGTTAATGTAATGCTTTTTAATTTTAAATTATATTCTATAATCGTATTTTGGAAAACCAATTTATTTTATATGTAATAATAATTGCATTTTCTTTTATTTATTTATAATTAATATTATAATAATATAAAATTAATTTAAACTGATTTTTTTATCAAATTTAAATTTAAATCCTTGTAATAGAGCATTTGCCAAACTTAAAAAACTAGCTAATTAGATGCGGTGGAGTGTGTATATATATATATACGTATGCTTGATAACCTTATAAAAATTAAAAAATTAGTTTTGATTTCATCTAATTTTGAGTGAAATTAGTTTCGAGACAAATCCCATTTAAAGTTAGCTTTTAGATTTTTTTTTATCTATTAGAAATCTTTATTTGTTTTTCTCCCTCATCTCTTATAACCATTCATTTAAATTATAATTATTATAATAAATATAATATGATACAGTTTACAACTAATTTTTATCATCTAAAATTTTTAAAAGATTATAATATTAAAGTCTTTGGCATTCATCTAGTATTATAAAATCAGTTTATATTTATCCGACCCGATTTCACTATGATCCTATGAACTAACAAGGGGGAATTTGCCTCATATAAACTGGACAAGTGCAAGATGTAGAAAATGAAGTGCTAGTTATCATATCTTTAAAATTTCAAATTTTAAAGTAATATAATAAAATTTAAAATTATTAAATTAAAATTATTTAATTATATTTATATTTTTATTTAATAATAATTTTAATAAATAATTAAATAATTATTTATTTTAAATAAATATAATTAAATAATTTTAATTTTATAATTTTTAAAATTATTACATTACTTCAAATTTTAAAACTCTTGAAATTCATAAAATTTCTCGTAAAATTAATAACATAATCATTAATTATAAAAAATAACAGCTCAAGATGCGAGGGAGAGAAAATATTGGCAGCTTTTGGGGAGGTCATTACGTTCATAGGATTCCTAATTGCCTATTTACACTCTTTTCCGAGTAAAGAGTGATTTCCCTCTGCGGCATAGTTCCAATGGCATTTTATATCGCCTCAGAAATTTTGCTTCCTATTCACACTCTTTTCTAAGTAAAGAGGTGGGCAATTTAATAATATAATAATATTTCATATTATTTTAAATTTTTTATTTTTTATTATATTTAAAATTTGAATTGAGGATTTTATGCTTTGCATTAAATGAATTACCTCTTTTTATTATTATATTAAAAAAAGGAGTGGTTTGCCTTTATTTAATTTTTTCCCTCATTTTTAAATTTATTGTATAATTTCAAAATTAAGTTCAATTGCCTTTCCACAATATTAATTATTTATTTATATTTATAATTATTTATTCATATTTTTTTTTATTTTTCATTGTCTAAATTTAATAATTTTATAAGTTAATCTATTTTTTTCCGTTTCTTCTTGATAAATAACTTTTAGTTAATTTGAGTATCTTTAACTACTTAATTAAATCAATAAAATAATTTAATTATTTAATAAATAATTTCTTTGGGCTATTTTAAAAGAATTAAGAATAATAACTTTTAAAAATAACTGATTTGTATTTAATATATAAAAAGATATTCTTACCTATAATAATATTTTTTACATTTAATTTTTGATAAATAAGAAAAATATTAATTTTAATTTATTTATTTTTTAAAAAATTTAATACATATAATAAATTATATTAAAATATTTATATAATAATAAAAAAGTATATGAATATAATTATATCTTTTATATCAAATTGTATAAAAAAAGAAGAGAATATATATTTTAATTCAGAATAAATAATAAAAAATGCATCAAGAAAATTATTAATCTTTTATAAAATAATATTTTTGAATCAAAGAAAAATATATATTAAGAGAAAAAAGAAATAATGAGACAATGTTACTTGTGAAAGATATATTTTCATATTTAAAATGTATAATTCATCAATATTTTTAATGATAAACATATGGATATTAAATTTAATATTAAAAATAGTTGTAAGCTTTAATAGCTATTATATCTACTAAAATATCACAAGCATTTCTTAATTAAAAAATTATAATTATTCATTTCTTAAAGAAAAATCAAATAAGTATATTAAGTTATAATGATAAAATTTTTCTTATAAAAATTAATATAATAAATAATATATTATAATTAAAATATTATTAAAATAAAAAATACTCAAATAAATTATAAAATGTATATATTTGTATATTATTTTATATACAAATATCTAATAATTAATAATTCAATTTTATCAAATATTTTTACATAAATAATTAATAATATTAATTAATTAAATTAACTAATATAATTAATTATTAATTAATAATTAATTTAATCAGTTAATTGCCGCAAAGTTATACCCGGATAAGCCCTTATTAAAGGGGGGGGGGGGGAATGCCCTTCAGAATAGGAGTTTTTAGCACATTTCTCTATAAAATTGCAGATGGAAATGGTTACTTCAGATACAAGTAGCGATTTTCATATGAATTTAAATTTAATGTGTTGTAAATTTAATTTGGTAAAAAAATATTATATTAAAAATAAATAAGAAAATAATATTTATTAAAAATAATGATAATTAAAAATTTTATCAATAAAAAAATTTTTAATAATTTTTTATTAATATAATAATGATAATATAAAATTAATTTACATTTATCATGAGATTAAATTTAAATTCTTTTCGTATTACCTTATACAATAGCAAATTATAAATATCATAAAATGAACAGTCAATTAAAATATACAATATTCGCAACGTAAGGTCATTAAAGACAGCAAATAATAATTAAGAATTAACATGTGCTTTCTAATAGTATTTGGACATACCAATGCCTCATACAATAGTATTTTTAACGGTAAATGCTTGTCAGAAAATAATTCCAATAAATTCAGGATTTAGGAAATTAAATTTCCACCAAAAATTTTTGTCCGAAATTTGTCGGAAAAAAGCCAATCGTATCCATCAAAATTAGCGAGTTTTTTTTTTTTAAATGCTAATAAATGTAAGTAAAATATATAAATTTAGAATACAAGGATTTAAAATTTAAAAAGAAAGAGTTACATAAATATAAAATATATAAATAACAAAATTTAATATCCAAATACAATATATATAATAAAAAATATAAATACACAATAAAAAAAGATATCAATTGAAGCCTAGATGATTCAAAATCATCACTAGCAATGTCCTCACCATCTATGTCATGTTAGGTTGAGGGCCTTTGAGGGTGGGAAAGGTCTCCCACCTATCCACTAGGCCCCTGTTATGCATATGCAAGAGGTGAGCATATTGATGAATAAGGCAATATATACTCGTGATAATTGTAAGGAGGTAACTGGGTTTCCTATTGCTGCATGACTTTAATTTTCGCCGCCTCACACCTTAGAAAGGACACCTCCTCCACTAGGTGACACATTTGAGCCACAAGGATGAACTCAAGGTACATTGTAGGAGCAGAAATTACCATCCCCACACTAATTGTCTCAAACCCTAACCTATAAACCTAACTCTTCTTTATGTCCTTGACTATCTCTATCTACAAGTTAAGGTTAAAAGGGTCGGGTACCCTCCAACTGATAATCCCCCCTTCATCCACCCTTTACTGCATCTTAGGTTATGTTAGCTCCACCTTCTTCTTCATGAAAGCATCATGCACACATTTTGACAATTAATTATTTATAATAACAAAAAATATTGAAAATTGATATGAGAATTTGCATATATAAGATCAAGTAGCTCTCAAAGAAACCCAATGTTAATCCTTCTTTCTGAGATAGGTATAATGGAACAATCCATTTGTAAAGGTCTGGGCCTCAGTCTTAACAATCTTGATTAACAATAGGGAAACATATTAATGCAATTATTATGATATTTTAAAGGTATAAAACTAAAAATATAAAAATATAGTATAAGATGAATTACATATCATATATACTTAGTGCTCTGCTAACAGAATTGACTTACTGATGTGCAAGGATGAGCCTTGCCTAGTTGTATTAGAAGCCCAATTCCTCTTAACATACTAGGATTTTTGGACAAACCTAAGGTTGTCCTAATATTTGTAAAGCTCCTCTTTTTCTATATTCCCTACCTATCCGATTTTAGTTAGCCTCTCTTTTCTAACCTTATCCATAATATCCTTATGTTTTTGTGGAAGTCTTATAGTTGGAAATTTTCCACATTTGTTGCTCATAAACAAGGTTCCACCTATAATACTTTTACAATTTTAAGAAATAAATATTAGAATTGTTAGCAAGAAAAAATTAATTTAAATTATACTTTAGGTCCTTATAGTTTTATATTTTTTCTAAATGGATCTCTATAATTTAAAGGTTTTGAATTGAGTACTTATATTTTTATTTTATTTATAATTAGATCCTACCATTAGTTTATAGTCAAATTTAAATGACATGACAAACTATGCTAATTTGGAGCTATCACATAAGCTTATCAAATACAATTTATGTCCTTATACTTTTATAAATTTTTTAAATAAATCCCTATACTTTTTAAATTTTCAATTAACTCTTTGATGAATAGAAGAAAGAATAGAAAAAAATAGAAATAATAAAGTATAATAATTAAATTTAAATTTGGAAATTAGTATTATTGAAATTGAAGTACACTAAATACATATTAAATAATTTAAATAATTTAAATAATATTTTTAATATAGTATTAATAATTTAAAATATGATTAATTAAAAAATTATAACATTTAATAAAATGAAAGCAACCTAAATATACATTAAGTAATTCAAATAAATAGTATACTAAAACTTTTAAATAATAATAAATAATTTATTTATTTTTATGCTAAATAATAAAATTATTTAATAAGTTAAAACATTAGAAAAATAATTTATTTTTATTATCCAATTTGATAAAATGATATATTTTTTCATACTAAATAGTTTATTCATTTATTATGCATGTTTAGCAAATCTAGCCTTTTTTGCTAGTTATATTCTATTTCTTACCCTTAATTGTTATTGACAACAAAACGTAAAAATAAAGGAAGAATGATGATGTAAACAGGGAGAGATGATAATGAGTAAGGTATAGTGGTTTCATGGAAGCGGTATTAACAAAGTGAGAGAGAAAGTTAGAGGGAGAGAAAAGACAAGATGAGTAAAGAGAGAGATATTAAAAGTTAAAGAGGTACTTTCTATGTTACCCATGGGGGTTTGGAACCCATGGGTATGTGGCACAATACAAGCCATTAGATGAGGAAAGTCATTGACTAAGTCAACTCATTTAGTGGCTTGTATTGTGCCACATACCCATGGGTTCCAAACCCCCATGGGTAACATAGAATTCCCCAGTTAAAGAAGGTTTGGAAATGACTAGAAAATGCAGGAAGTAAGAGAAAAAAAAGGATACTTAAGAAAAACGAAAAACAAAAGGAAGAAAGGAGAAAGAAGAAAATACAAAAATGTGTAAACTATAAAAATTTAAAAATTAAGTTTAAGTAGAAAACATTTGATTTAAATAATATATGATATTCCTTAAAAATTCTGCCTTGCTCCATGTCATTTAAAAATTTTGTGTGTATATGTTTAATGATTTAACTATTTCTATTATCACAAAAAATATAAAGATAAAAATTAAATTTAAAAATACATATATTTTATATAAATAAAGTATAATAATTAAACTTAAATTTTGGATTCAATATTTTAAATGCATTACCATTAACTTAAAACATTGATATATTTTAACTTATTATAAAATGAAATATTTATTTTCCAATTATTTAAATTTATTAAATTATTTTAGTACTTAGTATATAAAAAGATAAATAATTTATTCTTATTTAAAGGTTTAAATATATTATTTATTCCAACTACTTAATAAGTATTTAACTTACTTTTTTCGCAAAATTTAAACTCTAATTTTATTAAATTGCATAATAGTTTTAATTAATTAAATTCTAAATTAATAGTAGTGTATTTAAATTATTTTAGTTACTTAATGTATATTAAGTGTTTCTCAATTTTAATGGTATTAGATTTAAAACTTAAATATAATTATTGTATTTTACTATTTTTTCTTCTTTTTTTCTTTTTCTTTCTTTTTCTCTTTCTATTTTTCGTTCAATCAAGGGTCCAATTCAAAATTTTAAAAAAGTATAGGAAGCTCTTTCAGAAACTTGGGAAAGTATAATAGCCTGAGATGCATAAGCTAATCTTATATGGTAGACCAAAGTCAGCACATTTTAAGCTTAAATAGCAAATAATTTGGCACATTATTTAAAATTGATGATAGACTAATGGCAAGGATTTAATTAGAATTTAAATGAAAATATAAGTACCTAATTTGAAAAATTTAAATTATAAGGACCCATTTAAAAGAAAGAAACTATAGGAACCCAAAGTACAATTTTACCAAAAAATTTATAACAAATTAATTGCATCAAAGATTATAACTATAAAAAAATGAGTATCCTAAACTCATCAACAAGCATCCTTTGGAAGGTCTTAGGAATCCACTTCCAAGTGAATTATACCTCTTCATACTTGCTTTTTATAATATAAGCAAGTGAAGTAATGAGTTCCATGGTAGAGAAGAATTTATTACAAAAATTAACATATAGTAAGTTAAAAAACTTCAAAAACCTAAATACATGCAAAGTGGAATTGGAAATGCGAGGAGAATATAATATTTGAACTTTCCAATGAATTTTCTGTTGGAAATAGTTTTCTAACATAAAAATTTTCACTAATGTGTTGATGGATTTTTCTAAAGAAAATTTCTAACAAAAATAAATTTGTAAAAATAGCAAGATTTTTTTAATTTTGTTGGATTATTTATTACCTCCAACTGAACATCCATAGAAAATTTTGGTTAGAAAATGCAAGATTTTTAGTAGTATATTTTTTTCAAAATAGAAGATGTATGTGTGTAATTATATTAAACCTTGAGAGATGTGAGTGTAATTCACAAAAAATAAAAAAGGAGAAAATAAATATTAGGTTTGTTTGGAAATGTTTACTTTTTTTAAGAAATTATTCTCAAAAATGATTTTTAAAAAGTATTTTCAAAAATTATTTTAAAAGCTATTTCTTTTTGTTTTCAAAATCTATTTTTGAATTTAAATAAAATAAAGAATAAAGAGTGTTTGGATGATAAATAAGGAAATATTTTATTTAATTATAAAACTAACACTTAGAGTAAAAAATAAGTTAAGAAAATATCAAAAAATTATTTTTATTTTTCTATTTTTAAGTCACATATTTGCATTTGCAAATTTTAAAAAATGATTTTGAAATAGTTTGCTAAATAAGAATTTATGATCTTAAAAATAAAAAATAAAAAATTATTTTAAAAAGACCCATAATTAACATGAAAATTTTGTAATACCGTAAAATAGCAACGAGTGTGTGTGTGAAGGAAAAAAAAACTGTAAATAAAGGATTTTTAGGAGAAAAAAGAGTAAGGATATTTGACACTAATTTGAGTGTAAATAAATCGTATTTGATAGTAATTAATAGCGTAAATAAAGAGCCTACATAGGCATTTAGATATGCGGATAGATAATTTAAATTAGGATAAATTACACTTTACTCGTCTATAATATGATCATTTTTAACTTAACTCATTTATAATTTTAATTATTATAATTTATCTATTTATTCTTTTAATTATTAACTTTTTTCCAAAATTTAATAGAAAATTCAAGTACATCACAAGTGATCTTTATTTCTTCATATTTAGATTTAATTTAATATTCATTCAAAACTAATTTATCTCAAAAAATTTAATTCTATTGGAGATTTATTTTCTACATTTGATTGCTGAATAAATGGTGCTAAATAGAGTTTTTTTTGGACAAATTAATTTTAAGTAAATGTTAACTTGAATCAAAATATAAAAAAATATATATCGTGCAATGGACATGCAATTTTTTTTTAAATTTTGAATGAAAAATAATTTAAGTGGATAAAGTTTTAATAATTGAAAATACTACTAAGTAAATTGTAATATTTAAAATTACAAGTGGATTAACTAAAAAGTGACAAAATTACATATGAATGAAGTATAATCTTCCTTTTAAACTATATGATGAATTTAAAAGATAAAAAATAATTAAATAGAAAGAGTTCAGAAAACCACATTTTAGCAAGTAAGTGTAAATAATTAGAAGTGCCAATAACCCCACCTTCAAGAGTATTCCTAAATTATAGAACAGTCGACTATATTTTCTATGAAAAATAGTTGTGGATGCTTCAGTTTGTAATCCTAACTGTGTATGAGTCTTATCTCTTGTTTTTTCACTTTGTGATGCAGAGCACTGGTCTTTCTTCTCAAGAATATGGTTGCTTTTGGCAAGAAGTTAAGAGAATCACGACTTCAAGAATGGAATGGGTAAATTTTACTAATATAACTTCTAAAAAACCTAATTTCTCGTATAGAACCAAAAAAGAAATATGGAATTCCGTTCATTTGAAATTGAAGTCGTGGAAAATTTTACACTTAAACTCAATTCCGATAATTTTAAATGGAGGTAAAAGGATTTATATATATATATTCCATGATAGAGTAGTTCATGCTGAAATTAGCAGCATTTCTCATCTTAATGGGTTTCCTCTCTCTCTTTCTCTCTTTTTCTCCCCAGTTGAAGTATCAAAGAGACTACAGTGAACAAACCGGTCTAAGTCGCGGACTTCAAATGTCCAAATCATTCAAAAATTAACTCATTTTGATTGCAAGTTTATATGGATCAATTGGAATCGGGTTAGTTTACATACTTATCATTTAAATCCATAGATTCGCAGATTAAATCAAATCATGTAAAATTTAATCTATACCTTAAACGAGTTCATATAGACCAATCCATATGAATTGAAATCCATACAAATTGGTTCAGTTCAAATTGAACTAAAATGTTTGCTACTTCTGAGTGGCCGAGAAATGTTTTGCTACTACTATTTAATAATAATTTCATGAAAAATGTGGGTAATACGAGTGTGTTTAGATATATTTTATTTTTATATTTTTAAAAATTATTCTTAAAAATTATTTTCTTTTTTTCAAAAATTATTTTTAGATTAAAAGAAAAAAAAATAAAGGGTGGTTATTATAATAAATAAGAAAATATTTTATTTAATTACAACACTATTATTCAAAATAAAAAAATAAGTTCAGAAAATAACTAAAAATTATTTTTATTTTTCTATTTTTGAATTACACATTTAGATAATAGTTTTTAAAAATAGGTTGCCAAATAAATTTTTCTATTTTTAAAAATAAAAAATAAAAAAATACTTTTAAAAATAGAGAATAAACAAATCCTATATCTTCACTTCTATGAGTTTCTATGAGAATTTTCATATGAACTTAAATAAATATTTATCTAAATATTAGATATATAGAGTTGGAAATTTCCTTTGCATTAC
This sequence comes from Sindora glabra, assembly GCA_020226215.1. Classification (NCBI taxonomy): domain Eukaryota; kingdom Viridiplantae; phylum Streptophyta; class Magnoliopsida; order Fabales; family Fabaceae; genus Sindora; species Sindora glabra. The sequence continues at coordinate 39,169,666 of CM035235.1, read as the reverse complement.
TTATTCTAGGGTTTAGGGTTCTTTTCAATCATAATTTTTAATATAATAATCTTATTTACTTGTATTTATAGTAATAATATATTATGATAAAATAATCTATTCATTTAATATTATATATAAGAAAAGTGATAGGAAATAACATCAACTATTTAAAAAAAAAGTTATTTTCACTCGTTACTATAATATTACACATTATTTTATTAGTTATAAAGTATATAATCATATGAAGATCTTTGTTCATACAATAATATGACACTTATTTCCCCTTAAATTTAACTTTATTATATTCATATCTATTCAATATCAAAATGGAAAATTAGTGTATATTTATAGAAACAAAAGAGATATAAATGTAATTATACTAAATTTTAAGAAATATAAATGTTATACACCTTTATTTACTTAAAAACAAATAAAATTTTTATACCCAAAGTTTGGATGAAACAATTCAAATCTTCAGTTTGCCGTCATCACAAGGGGCCATGCTTCTTGTTTTCCTCTGCATCAAACTTTTGTTCTTGGATGATATTTGGTATAATAGAATGAAGTAGAATGCAAAGGAGTAGAATGGAAAATGTTTGTTTCGTAGATACTATAAAAGAAGATGTTTATTCTTTAGAAAATAATCATTTCATCAAATAATAGAATGAATTTTTTATACTTTTATTATTTATATATTTCGTATATTTCAATAATATCTCTTGTTAATAAATAATAAAAATAACATTCATTTTGTAATATTATATTATTTAAATATTTTAATAATTATATTTTTAATAATAATTTAAATAAAATATTTTCTCATTCCTTATAAAAATTATCTAATATAAAAAATTTGGCAAATTAAATTTTTATATTTTTATATAAAATTATTTGTTAATTATAATATTGATAATTGTATTTTTTTATTTTTAATTATTAAAATTTATAAATAAATAAATAATGAAAATATCATTTTTCATATAAATATGTTTAAAATTTTCTGCTTTTTTATTCTTAAGAGTATTATTATTATTATTATTATTATTATTATTATTATTATTATTAATATCTTCTTTTCAATTCCATTCCTACAATATTTATTGTACTAAATATAATTATAAAATATAATATCCATCTCATTCCTAAACATATTAAATATAATTATGAAATTGTATGAATGAAATGTTACGCTAACGAACGATGTTAACACTTCCAGCCTGACTTATGTATTAAATGACGCAACAGTTTTTTTTTTTTTTTCCCCAGACATTACATCGACTACAAATTCATGAAGAGGAAAGTCAAGCGATATGCAGAACAGATCCAGATTGGAACGCAAAACCGCCATAATATTCTCAAAGACTTCTCAAGGCTCCTTGACAATCAGGCAATTGCAAAAACTCATATTTTATATATAAAATAAAAATTAAATACTTAAAACAAAATTAAAATATTATTTTAATTTTTACTTTCTTATTTAAATATGTTAGTATGTATATCCGATTAAATTTTAAGTACTTTTTCTCGAAATAAATTTTTCCTTTTTAATTAACACAAAATAATATGGATCAATCATGAATAAATTGGTGGGGCAATAATTATAATTATAATTAGTATATATATACATGTATAATTTTTTTGAGGGATAATTGTTTCCACAGCCCCAAAACATAAATATGCACATGGTGTTCTTTGAAAGATTTTGTCTTTTCTTTACTTTCATCTTGGGTAATGAATTAGTTGCCCCTGCAATCACACAAAATAATAATAAAAAAAAATGCAAGGTCCATCCTACTAATTTCTTTCATGCATTAGTCAATCAGAAGGTGATGTTGTTTCCCTCAAATTCATGTCAATGATTTGAAATGCTTCCCATAATTTTGCATGACATGAATGATCATTTTATAATATGTAATAATTATTAACATTAACACAATATTTATTTACGTATGTTTGCGTTGTAAAATCCTTTAGGCCACTTAGTTCAGACCGTTCAGTTGTTGAGGGTTAATGAACACTTGCCAGCCTTATAATTCGACTGATGCAAAGTTCGTGTGTCAGTGAGTGAGTGAGAGAGCTTAACTAAAATTTGGCACAATAGTTCTATTAACAAAGCTAAAAAATCCGTAGAACAACCAATTCATGTTTCCTTGTTTAAGAATTTCAGATTGAAAACATTGTTCTATTTGTGATGGAACAAGAAGGAGTGCTTGCACATAGGCTGTCTGGTATTGGACAACAGCAGGACACTCTTTTGCAGCAGCCAAATAGTATTGTATGCATATCTCAACTCCAAAATGCATACAGGGCAGTTGGACAAGATCTTTTAAAGCTTCTCAATTTCGTGGAAATAAACACTATTGGTCTGCGAAAAATCTTGAAGAAGTTTGACAAGCGGATCGGATACAAATTCACAGATTATTATGTCAAGACTCGTGCAAATCATCCCTACTCCCAGCTGCGACAAATTTTCAGGCATGCGGTAATTACCCTTATCCTAGTTACCAAAATCTTACAATTCACAATATGATTCATGTGATTCCATTTAAGTCAAACATTGTTCACGTGAACTTATTGTGTCATGAAATTACATAAATCTTATAATTCATAATTGAATTTCTACGATTCATCGATTTCTACAATTTATGTGATCAATTTTGCCTATCAATGTTCAAATAAGCTATAAAACGCCTAACCTAACTTTAAAAACCCTGATTCCCCCCCCCCCCTCTTCTTCGTTATAATAATGAGGAAACATTATTTGATTATTTTATTATACATGAACATACTTCATTACTTTAATATAATTTAAATATCTATTTCAAAAATTGATTTCTTTTGTAATAGTTGGAACTCACCATATATATATATATATATATATATATATATGTATGTATGTATATGTATACAAGTCTTGGATTTAAACCCTAGACATATAAATTCACAACCTAGATGTTAACCCTTTTGTAGTAGTTGGAGCTAATCATTAAACATATATATATATATAACCTAGATTTTAACCCTGTAACATACAAATTCAAGTATAATCCAATTTCTCTTTTCCGTTATGCAATAATAAATATTACTTAGATTTAAGAGATAGCCTTTCTTCTTCTTCTTCATTTTTTTTCTGTCAGTTTACTTAATGTAAGTCAATATCTTTGCAGGGGCTTGGTGTTGTTGGAGTCTTATCTCGCAATCTTGCGTACCTTCACGATTTGCAACAATGTCAAGGAAGCTACATATCAATATATGATCAGCCTTCTTATTCTCACCCGGTTTTCCCTCCTATCTATCATATTTATGCCACTATTACGACAAAATCCTGACTCTCCATCGTGATAGGTCCCACCATTTTTTTTAGTGGGATCCACTAAGATGGAAGGTCAGGATTTTGTGTTACTAGTAGCATCAAGAAATTGGTGCCACCACGGTCTATGTGTGTGTCTGTATATGTTTGTATCTTAAAAAGAAGTATTTTTCACATAAATGTTTGTGTCTTAAAAAGAAGTATTTTTCAGATACAGAGAATGAGAATCTCTGTTTTGACTAAAAATTTTTAATCAGTTCTTCAATCACCACCACTTTTTCTGATAAAACAAATTAACAAATTGAAACCGACAGAATAAAACATAGTTTGCCAGCAGAACGCAGGATACAATTTTTTATTTTCAAATTCAGGCCCAAATTTCAAACAGGATTTCACATAATTAGCTTGTCTTCTATTCACAACATGATCAAATATCTAGCAACACCAAATGACATTTTCTTTCTTCGGCTTTCTCATGCAGGATACTGTTCTTGATTCCATCAAAGCCGCAGTAGAGAGGCTCTCACACCAAACAACTCTTCTCCAGTTTCTGGGAAGACATGCATGCATCGTGCAAGAAGAGCTGCCACCACGGCAGGAAGATCACATTGTTGATGACAGATACCATTTCATGTCGCTTTTTCTGAATTTGGCCAATGCTTTCTTGTATATGGTCAACACTTACATTATTGTCCCTACAGCAGACACGTACTCTTTAAGCCTTGGAGCTGCTGCAACTGTTTGTGGCATTGTCATTGGATCAATGGCTGTGGCACAGCTCTTTTCTTCTGTTTATTTAAGTGCATGGTCGAATAAGTCCTATCTTAAACCGCTTATGTTAAGCAGCATCGTGCTTTTGGTGGGAAACGTCTTGTATGCATTGGCTTATGATCTGGATTCATTATCAGTTCTCCTGATTGGACGTCTTTTCTGCGGGTAAGTTATATTTTTAATCAATAATGTTAAAGTCACACTAGAAGAGACATATCTGTCTCACACTTACACATCAAAAGAAAGATTGTACTACCTTTTTCAATATGGGCCCTGCATAGTATTTGTGGAGCGTGTCTCTGGTATGTTGCCAGAGACATGTCCCCGGCTTTACTCATTTTTAGTACTCACAATGTTACTTCCTGTATTTGTTACCATTGTACAAAAATTTCGTAATATCATTTGCATCATCTGTAAGCCTCCTCACTCTATAAGTACTCAGTAAAGCATACCCACCAGAGATTCTGGTTTACATTCTTTCATAAATTATCATATCATGATTAGACTTCAAAGAATTAAGCATATTTGATCTACCTTAAAATTTTATGTAGATGATTAAACATAGTACTGATTGCTTTGGATTAAGGCCAATGGAAAGATTATGATTAGAAAGGACAGAAGTATTTTTAGGTATTCTTATATGACCCTTGTAGCTAAATATGGTGAAAAAGGGCTAGTTGTACTTCCATCCATTGAAAAATTCCTTCACAACTACCTACACGACATAATTTGAGTCAAATTGGCCTGTCCTATCTTAAAATGCACAATGCACGGGACCAGTTTGATTCAAATTATTCCACGTGTACAGGCTTCAAAAGTTTTGAACAGGTTCCCATGTCTTATTTAACTGACTCTATGCGTAGCTATACTAGGTTGGTGATTCTTTATCTAAAAGAACCAATAATTTGTTGGTTGGCCTTTATTGATGTAGCCATGTTTTGACATTTCAGGTTAGGCTCCGCAAGAGCTGTTAATAGGCGCTATATCAGTGATTGTGTACCGGTGAAACTTCGGATGCAGGCTTCTGCAGCTTTTGTTAGTGCAAGTGCCCTAGGAATGGCGTGTGGTCCGGCTCTTGCCTTTTTTCTACGGGCTAATTTGAAGATCTACAAGATCACATTGAACGAAAACACTCTGCCCGGCTGGATCATGGCTCTTGCATGGCTTGTTTATTTGCTTTGGTTGTGGTTTTGCTTCAGAGAACCCTGTCGTGAGGATGAAGGAAGTCATGTTCCAGATCAACCCAATGCTGGTATGTCAATGAGATTACCAAATATGGGTATGAGATTCCCAGGAATTAATTCCTAGGAATCAAATTGTTAGAAATTTTAAAGATTCTTGAGAGTGTATGATTCACAAATCAAATGTCTCCTTAGAGTAAACAACGTATACCTCCCCTGGTATATGCTAGATTCACAAAGCTATTCTCTCTTATTTCTTAAAATACACTTCCTTCCCTTCTGGTTACAAAGTACAATGGACATCTCTGTAACTTCGAGAAAAGGCAATAAGAGATGTCTTTATAAATTCGTCAAACCTTAAGGAAGGTCAATATAATTTGCTTTTCTTTTAACATGTATCATATGGCTTATTTATGTTTGATTTTTTATCAATTGTTTCTACATTCCTTCTATGGCGGGGGCACATGACCAGCAGTATATGTTGCAGTAGAGAACGGCCATACACAGCCATTATTAATGAATTCGGAAACGATGGAACAAGGTGATGACAGAGAGGACGACAATGATGATGCTGAAGGAGAATCTGAAGAAAACCAGAAGCCTGTCACCTCCATTGTGGCGGCATATAGGTTGCTTACTCCATCTGTCAAGGTGAGGAAAAATGATGACTTCCATTTGAACTCGTACATCTTCTTACATATACTGTATGGTGCCATTCTTACAATTCTCATTTAATTTTAGAGTAACACCAGTTGTACTTCCATCATTCACTAAGTTCCTCAAACTAGTACACTTGGCACAATCTGCAACATAATTACCAGAAATTCGAAATATATAGGACCTTGGTACGTGTACAAAGAAGCGATATACCACTTGTTTAATCTATTTGTAGAAATTAGTGTTTTGAGTAGAAGTATGGCTACATGAACATGAATATCTAAATGTATCATGCCAGTCAAAACAAATTTCATGTCAAATATGATCTAAGTCAAACTGATTTCATTTATTTAAATGAGTTGGGCCCATTTGGGTGTTTGACTCTAATTATACCATGAGTGATTGATTATATGTAATCTCTATGCATGCTGCATTGGAAAGTTATTTTGAGAATTTTTCCATATAATTTCCAGGTTCAACTGTTTGTGTATTTTATGCTCAAGTATGCAATGGAGATTGTACTTGCTGAATCAAGTGTCATCAGTGAATACTATTTTATGTGGTCAATCAGAGAGGTTGCAATTTTCCTTGCCTGTCTTGGTCTCACTGTGCTTCCTGTAAATGCTGCGGTTGGAAAGCCCATCAACAACAAATTTGAAGAAAGGTAAGATTTTCAAGAACTACAAATCTTGGCGCTCTTTCAAATTTTAATTTGTAGTTAGGGACTCAAAATTCTGATACAAAGATCAAGAACACATTGGCGAACTTTTAGTTTAGAAGCCATTCTATAATACAGAAACCAGATTATAGTTGTTGAGTTATAACAAAAATGCTAGTTCTAATGGAGGATTTAAACTGAATTATTGCTTTTAGTATATAAGTCTGACCTATTATACTTGACTTAAAATTCCTTGTAATCCATGAAAGGCTTGTATTGAGATGTGCTTTCTTTGTAATTCTGAAAAGACTTGAAGTTTCAATTTGTAATAAGAGATATTTGCTAATGGATTAATGAACTAATGAACATTTGGGAATGGCAACAATGTCATATTTGCTTTCTGGTATCTTAATCTAATCATATTTGCAATGTTGTAGGCAAATCCTTATGGCATCAGAAATTATGGTTTGCATAGGATTACTCCTAAGCTTCCACATATGGATCCCATATTCAGTGCCTCAGTATGTTGGTTCTGCCCTCATCACATTTGTATCTGCTGAAGTTCTTGAAGGTAATTTTTGCCATTTTCATCTGTTTAAAAAAAAAATTAATAAAAATAACCAGGCATGGTGTTGGAAGCACAAGCCATTGAATCTTCTCGCTTGTAGTAACTAAATGAAGATGGCTGTTATGTTTGTGATCTTTCTAGTATCAGACCTAATCTAAGTGCTTTCCAAATCCAAACCTATGCCAAATCTACCTAACAACTATCCAGGAACTTAGAAGTTTTTCCTGATTTGAATCTATTCAATGTGCTAAATTGTTTTGCTGGACTCTGTTATGTACAAGCACATTGATCTGTTGCCAGTCACTGGTAATCACAAATTTAGTTTGGTTTCAGTAATGAGACACCCACTCATTTTTCTTTTTCAAATTGTCACTTATTGCAAACTTGATAGAATCTGACTCCAACCTTTGGACCTGTTCAAATTCCGTTCACTGTGACATGAGTACTCTTAAGAGTACAAAGTTAGATGCATTTATCATTTCCAGTCTAGTTTACACATCCAAGTTGAATATCTTGGTAGAACTTTTCTTTATCTTCTAGAATGATCTTAGATTCATTTATTTGCCATATCCACATAAGAAAAGCTTGATACACATTCCCAAAAATGGGAGTGTATTATGCAGCCCCTACTAAATGGTGGGTCTACAAAACTGTGTCTACAGAACTATAGATCTCACAGTTTATGAGGAGGGAGTGACTTTGAAGTGTATTAAAAAGAGTGTATATAGCAAAACTCCCTTTTTAACACAAAGACTTGGCGTAACGACATTTAAGTTTCAGCAAATTCTACACTCAACTTTTGAAGGTGAATTCTGTTCCTTGATTATTATGGCCTTACATTTCTGCTCTTTTTGATCAATCTAGGAGTAAACTTGTCACTTCTAGCGCGAATGATGTCATCAAGGCTGTCGCGGGGGACCTTCAATGGAGGATTGCTTTCGACAGAAGCCGGAACCCTGGCTCGAGTAGTTGCAGATGCAACAATAACAATGTCTGGGTACTTGGGAGTGAGCAAGCTCCTGAATGCCACTTTAGTCCCAGCTCTCCTCTTCTGCATCTCATCTATTATTGCCACTTGCTTCACTTATAACTCTCTCTTCTAGTTAAGTAGTTAGCTTCCCCTGGCAGTATCTTCTTTAAATAAGTGGAGTCAGAGTCTTTGTGCCAACTTTGCAATTGCGAGGAGAGTTGTAGATGAATGAATATAAGAGTAGTATATCCTGAGGTGTATATATTAATAGTATGAACTACTTGTTGATCGGTTGTCCACAGTGCTGTAGTAGCCTCGACCAACAACGTGGAAGTTTTGATCTAACATTATTATGTTTCCTATGGATAGTGCAGGAACAATTCCTCTCGTGGGACGATTTTGATTCTAATTTTGATCATCTTTCCCTTAATTTTTGTGTTACTTATATATATTTATTTATTTATTTATTTGAAGGAAAGGGACAACATAGTTATATATAATTTAATGCGATCATAAACTCTCACTAGCTTTTTTATAAATTTCATGTTCCCATGATTAATCTTTTAATAACTTCTAACTTTTTGAGAACAAGAAAGTTGATTTACTTTCACTAAAACATCAAGACATGAGTCAAGAATATTTAATTCAAATAATATAGGATATTATATGAGATTTTTTACATATATTTAATAATTTAATTACTTTTCTTATTACTAAGACATTAAGATATGAAGATATTATTTACACATGAAATTATTTATTTTTTTAATTATGTACATATGGTTATAACAATTATACAAAGACCATTTTCCAAGCATTTCATACGTATTCTACAACTAAAAAACCTTTCAAAAATTATAATTCATATTTCTTGTAAGATCTAACTCACGATTTCTTGAATTTGAAATAGGTTTAGAAGTTGGGCATGGATATAAGCTTAAAAAGGTGTTATCTTGGTAGGGATTTCGGTTACATTTAAGAAAATTGGCACTTATAACCAAGCATAACTACCACTATCCTATTTTCTTAAATGCAACCTAAATCCCTACCAAAATCACACCTTTTTAAGCTTATATCCATGCTCAACTTCTACCTTTAATCCAAGCATCCTACTTTTGTTAGCTTCTTATTCTATTAATCTAAACTCGTTAGAACTAAAGATTTCACATCAAATTTCCCTCAAACTTAATTTTACAGGTTATATGTTAATCACTTTCATTAAAATTCTTATAATTTACACATTGATCACTTTCATTCAATCCTTTCATACTCCTTAATGTAATTCCCTGTAATTTTACTTTTTGTTTCTTTATTACCTTTTTGGACACATATAACAAAATTTACATCTTTACATATTTCAAACCTTACTTAATAACTTTAAGTGGATCAATTAATCATTTCTTAATTTTATTGCTTTGATTGAATTAAAGAAAACTAACCAAAACTCTCTTAATTTAATATCCCTTAATATTTCTTAACTAATTCCTTATTTTTCCATTTTTGATATTTATCTCCTAATATTAATATTCATTTCTTATCCATTTTATTAGAGCATTAGGTATCTAAAGCCAATTATACTTATACCTAGTAAACTTATACATTAAACCTTAATTTACTTTTAAGCTAATAAGAATGAAAGCGTAATATGGCACATTATAGTTGGAAATCATCAATTAACCTAGCGCATTCAATGACATTGTAATGCACAGAGCTTCTTAGACCAATAACATCCAAATGAGATTTAACAAAACCACTTATATCATATTTTCTTTAGTGCACATACTATAAACCAATTTATATCCAATTAATTATGAAATAAATCATTAACAATATAGTTTAATTATCATTTTCAATAAATCTAATTATCTGATATAAGCTTATTCCCTCACACTTTTTATTTCAATAGTTGCTACAATTCAAGGTTACAATTCAAATTTGTCAAACTTAACTTATATTTACTTGCCTTAGATGATAATTATACCTCTTATTAACACTCATGCATCTATGAATGCTTAAAACATTGCCCTTAATTCTAATATCTTACTTCAAGTTTGTTTCTTAACATTATAGTTTAGGCTCATCCAAAGGATATTTACATTCATTTAATTTCCTATGGACTTAACTTTATGCACACCACCAATCTTTTGTTTTACCAAAATGAAGCTTCTTACCTTATTCTTTAAACTTATCTTAGCTAATTTACTAACTTATATACAAAAATTTTATAAATTAGCCTTTAATCTCTATAAGAATAATCCTTTAAGCCTATATAACTTAAATTTGACCTTTTTACTTATGTCATGTGAATCTAAAGTCATTATTCCTTGGAATTACAAGTCATTATTCTTTCTTGAACTTTATTGCTCATGTTCAATTATAATTAGCAAATTTATAAAAGGTTAAGGTGGTAAGGTACAAAATTTAGTAACTTATAGTCATCCTATAATCTAAAAGGATTTCATGGAAATTTATAACAAATCTTGAAATAGGCTTCAACATATCTCCATCCATGTTTTGTGTTTTGTAGCACATTATCATGAAGTTTTGCACATTATGTTACAATCAATTATAACCAAAGCCCTGCTTTTTGTACCTTTATAATTGATTACATAATTGACATATCCTCGTTCATGTTTTATGCTCCCTTTCCATGTTTTATGCCTAAGCCCTGCCCTCTAGACTTTTATAATTAATTATGCCTTTACAAAATTTCTCTCTAAAATTGCTTAATTGATTATGCTTTTTATAAAATTTTACACATTATGTTAGGTTTATGGCATATCAATTATTTTATAATGATAAAGATCATTTACTCTATATTAAATTATGTTAAATGAACGATATAAGGTTATGCATATAGGAATGAAAATGTTATGACATTCAAAAGTATGTTTTGGTTAAATCTTTATGAAGCTTAATATTGAATTATATTATTATTCATGGAAACTAAGATAAGGGCAAATTAATAATGCATGTGACTTGAAACCTAGATCTAGAATATGCTCATGAAGGATCAGAATAGATAAGAATTATAAATAAATTTACTTATTTTTCCAAATATATGTGTTCTCAAAATAATATTGAATTATTAATCTTTTACATCACTAACCTCTACACATTTTGAAACAACATTGTTCTCATCACCTATAAATGCTAAAATCTTCGCACATATGTCACATTTAATATCATTATTATAACAAATACATTCATGGCTATCCACATAATCCATAAATTTAGAAATTTTAAGAAACTTAACAAGTATGTCATCATAAGTATCATCAAATAATACATCAAAATTAATAAAGTTAGAACCAGTAACATCAAAATAAAAAATAACAAAACTAAAAAATTCAAAAAAAGGAATATCATGCTATAAAGGCTTAAAAGTGTGAAGATAAGACACATAATTGTTATTTATAGCTTAAAAAATATTAAACTTAGTTGTAACACTATCAAACTCTATGGTTAATATTCCATTTTTAACATTAATTATGGTTTTTGCTATTTTGAGAAAAGCCCAATAAGGAATGATTAAAGAAAAGACATCAAATATCTCATTTTTCATCTTCAAAATGTAAAAGTCTATTAGAAAAATAAGTTAATCACCCTACACTAGAACATCCTTAATAACACCTAAGGATTAAATGTTAAATCTATTTGTTAATTAAATAACCATCCTTGTTTGTTTCAAGGGTTTTAAATTCAAAGCATTAAAAACAAAAACAGGCATGACATTAATTGAAACTTCTAAGTTTAGCATAGCATACTCAATTTTGCTTTTCCTTATAACATATGGAATGGTGAATGAGATTGGATCTTTGTATTTTCTTAATAATTTTCTTTAAATAATAGCAAACATATTTGCCTTCACACTTACTTTCTCATCATCTCTTAATTTTCTTTTATTAATGTACAAATTTTTTAAAAAGTTAGTGTATATTGGATTTTGTTATATTAAATCTAACAAAAGTATGTTAACTTCTACTTTTTGAAAGGAATCTAAAATTTGGTTTTCATTCTCAATTTTCTTTAGTGGAACAACTCTTCTTGGAAAAATAAAGTTAATAGAAAAATTAAAGGAGGTAAGGGTATAGGGATAGAATTAGCTTTACTTTCATCATGTGTTTTTTCTTTTTCTAGTTGTTTCTAGTTATTATCTTTTATTTTATTACTTTTTTCTAGATTTGATGAAGAAGGCATGTCAACTTTGTTGCCACTTCTTAACATCATAACATTCATAACTTTTTTACCTTTTACATTGCTAGAAGAATGTTACCCTAAACTTTGTGCTTTAAACTCACTTATAGTGAAAGATAATTGACTAATCTAAGTTTGTAAATTTGTAATTGTGGCTTCTACTCTTTGTTGTAATTGTAAGTTATTTGCTACCGTTTACTTGACCAAATCTTCAAATAATAGCTAAGAAAGAGTTGAATTTGGATCTAATTTGTGAACAAGATTAGGTAGCATTCTATTATATGCAAAAAGGTATTGAACTTGGCTTGAATTCCTACCACATCTGAAGTTTTGATTATTTTTCCAACTAGGGTATTGAGGTTGTGGCTAGTATAGGTATTGATTAGACTGCTGCTACTAGTATTATGGTTTACTAAGGAAAATGGCTACTATATAGTCTTGAGAAGGTTAATACTCATCATCTTGTAGTATGAGGCACGAATAAGTTGGATGAGTTGAACATAAACATATTCCACAAAATTTGGTATGAGGAAAAGGAAGAGAAGTTTGGATTTATTATTTTTATCCCATTACCATTTACTTAATTAGAGAAGTTAATTTATCCATTCTATTATTTAATCTTTGTTAGTTTGAATAAGAAAAATTTATCTCATGCATGCCTTTAGTAATAGTGATAATTTTGGTTCAAATTATTGGAAATTTACTACTATGTTAGTTAACAAGTCTCTAGCTAGCATAAGAATTTTATCTATTAATATTCCACCACTTGTAGCATTAATCAAACTCCTATCTATAGGAAGAAATCTTTTATAGATATACTTAATGAGAAGTTGCTCACTGATTTAGTAGTGTAGGTAGCTTATACATAACTTCTTGAATCTCTCCCAATAGTTGTATAATGTTAAACTATTTAACTACCTTAAGTCATATATTTCTTTTCTAATGTAGTAGTTCTTGAAGTAGGCAAAAACTTCTCTAGGAATAATTACTTTGTATCATTCTAGCTTAAAACAAAACCTAGTTGTAGATAATATAACCAATCCTTAGTTGGATCAATTTGTGAGAAAGGAAATGCCCTCAACTTAATATAGTCTTCTGAAATGCCACAAGATTTTACGGTCGAGCATACTACATGGAACTTCTTCAAATGCTTTTGAAAGTCCTCACCTACAAGACCATGAAATCTAAGAAGCAAATGTATTAAACTATATTTAAGCTCAAAATTTGCATCAGGTTTAGGATATTAAATGCTTAAAGATTAGTAAGTAACATTAGGAACAGTCAGTTTCTTCAAATTCCTATTATTTGCCATATTATATAAATTGTCTAAAAATATCTAATTTAATCTCTTAACTCTCTATCCTCATGTGAAAAATCATGATTAACAATTTAGCATAAAAATATATAAAGATAAAAAATTACAAGGTTGAACATCAATTATACTAAATTAATATTCAACTTATGCAATTCCAAGCAATTAGCACAAAGAATTAAGAAAAAAGAAAAATTAATTCAAAGAAGTCAATACTACAAATTAGGATCTCATAATCCAGATAGAGATAAACCTTAAAATATTTTAATTAACCAAAAACTTAGCCTTTCATGACTAAAAAATAATAAACTTTAAAGAAGGACAAAAGCTCTTTTTGTTAAACTATGTAGTGTATTCTAGTATGTAGTGTTCTCTTGCCCCCTATATCTATTTTAATAGCCTAAAACTTAATAGATCTAAATTCTATACCTTTTAGGATTACAAAGAACAGGGCCTCACTAATTTTAGAAGTCCAGATCCTATTTTACAAAATAATATACTCTAGGTACTACAATAGTGAAATTTTATAGGTTTAATTTTCACCCAATGTATAACCACTTGAATTATATAGTTTTGGTAAACCATGAATATAAAATAAGGTTAGGTCTTAGAAAAATTTGGGCACTAGTTTTATATTAATTGGATCTCTAAAACTCCAGATATAACCTAAAAATTGAAACTGGCTCAACTAAGATAAAAACAAGGCTTTAATTTCTTAGATATATTAGACCTTCCAAATGTTCAAACTAGGCTTTCATATGAAAGTTGTAAAGCCTTTTTTAAACTTTCTAATTATATAAAGATTAGCCAAATCCAATATTTGGAACTCAAGATATAGTTGAAAATCTAAAATAGTATAAAGATCTAATATTAGTCGAACAAATTCAAACCATTATAAAACTAACCCTAAATCGCATAATAAGGCTAAATCTATAAAACTAAGCATATGTAACACACTAAAAGGCATGGAATAGGAGAAAATAATCTAGATAGAATCTTGCATATCATATTACTTAGTTTGGCTAATTTATACCTATAAGAAAAAGGGTTATAAGTCAGCTTAACTATTATTTAAGAATTGCATTCAAATTAAGATGAATTGCATAAAATGAAATATATTTTGACTTCTTTAATGAATGAAAATGTGTTATGGATGATTTCTTCATTATAATGGTTAATTAATATGAATAAGGTTGATAAGACTATTCAAAAATAGTTTTATTCTGATCATGGTTATAGTGGGTCATGACAAGAAATGCCCAACATATTATCTTGAGATTATAATAATAATCTTTGCTCTAAATATTTAGAGTATTATTTATATAGAGAAACATATGAAGTCTATATAAACTGTAATAGCTTGAAGCATATCTTCACGTAGAAGGACTTAAATTTGATGTAAAAGAAATGGATGGATCTTGTTAAAGATTATGATTTTTTATCCTTTATTACCTCGGCAGGGCTAATGTGGCAATGAATGCATTAAGTAGAAAGTCTATGTATAAAGAGATCTAGACATCTTCCAATGATCAAGGAGCATTACTAGCTCAAGTGATAGTTCAATTCTTCCTTGTTAAAAAGCTTAAAAAGTTCAAAAGATAGTGAAATATGCAATTAAAAACCTAGAGACAAGTTTAACTATTGGTGAAAGAGAAGTGATTCACTATCAAGGGCAAATTTGGGTTTTGTTAAGTAAGTGTAATAAGCTATTGTATCAAGCTCATAATTCTTCATACACCATGTACCCAAAGTGGCCAAAATGTATCATGACTTTTGGTGGAAAGGAATGAAGAAATATGCTCTTGACTATATGGTAAAATGTCTTATATGCTAATAAGTAAAGATGGAGTACCAATGATTAGTTAAAAATGCATCAATCACTTCCAATTTCAAAATAGAAATGAGAATGTGTAACAATGAATTTTCTAATGGGTTTTCCATAGACTCAAAAGGGATATAATTTTATTTAAGTAATTATCAGTCAATTAATTAAGACTAGTTATTTCCTACCGATTAAGACTATCTTGATAGCAACCTAATATTCCCACGTACATCTTGACAAAATAATGTCACTTCATGGAATGTTGATCACCATTATGTCAAATTGAGGATTATAGTTCACAGTGCACTTTTAGCAATCATTTCAATGCTTGGAGAACTCAACTATGGTTTAGCATGTCCATTTACCTACAAATAGATGGATAATGGGAGCACATAATTTTGATTTTAGAAGATATGCATAGAACTTATGCCTTAGAGTTTAAAGGTTGTTGAGAAAAATATCTATCATTGATCGAGTTTTCCTACAAAAGTAGCTACCAATCAAGTATTAAGATGACTCTATACAAAGTGTTATATAATTAACCATACAAATCATTGATAAGATGTTTTAAGCTAAAAGAGATAAAACTTTTAAGGTTAGACTTAGTAATAAATATTTTAGAGAAAGTTTAAATTATTAGGCATTGGTTAAAGATAATGTAAAATTGGTATAAATCCCATATGAATAAGAGAAAGAGGGGATTGGAATTCCAATAAAGAGATAAGGTCTTCTTTAAAGTCTCACCTATAAAAAGAGTCATGCGATTTGAAAAGAAATAGAAATGAATGCCTCATTTCATTGGACCCTTCCAAAATATCAAGCATGTAGGGGCAATGGCCTACTATTTAGAGCTCGTGGATAGCTTACATGTTATACATTCAATATTCTGTGTTTCTATGCTTCAAAAGCACATATTGAATGCATCTCTAATGATTCAAGATGAACTGTTACACTAGGATACCAAGTTGTTATACAAAAAGTAGCTGGTTGAAATTCTAGATTATCAAGTTTAATAGTTGAGGTTTAAATAAGTACCATCTATAAAAGTTCATTAGGAATGATATGGAATAAAGGAAGCTACTTATGAGTTAAATTTAGGGATATGATTAAAATGCTCATACCTATTTGGTGAGTACTAAAATATATTGTCAATGTATTTCTCTAAAAATTATAAAGTTAGCAGGGTTCTAAGGACTTGAGAATGAATTCTTTTGAAAAGGGAAAGGATTGTCACACTCTTAAAATTTAAAATATTTTGTGTAAAGATAATAAATTATTATAAGGAAATATAGGAGAAAAATATTTGAGTGAAATAGTTAAGAAAAAGAATAAAATGAAATATTCAAAGGTTAACTATGATTAGAGTTGGACATATAATATATGGAGGAGAATTAGGGACCTTTCCAATTTTTCTCCAAGTTACTATTTTCCTTATTTCATCCTCCTATTCCTCATTTATTGTTAAAACCTTCTAACTTTCACTCTCTTCTTAATCTTCTTCATCCCTTCTCCTTCTTAATTAGCAAAGGAGTAATAATCTTCATCATTTCATATTTTCTTTTCAACTTAATCAATGTAAAGCCTTTTAAACTTTAATCTTTAAAGAAATTTTCCTTTATTTTCCTTAGGATTGAGTGGATAAAGAGTTTTGGATGAAAAAAAAAAGGTTTTTAAGCCTGAACTTTAAGATTTTGGTTTTTAGATGATTAAGAGCTAATAACGTATAATTTCATTCACCTAGCACCTCCGTGATTCAAGAAGAGTAAGCATTCTAGCCAAAACTTCTATGATTTGAATGAATTTGGTTAATTAAACATACGTTTTTCTTTTTATCTTTCTTAAAGAAATAATATGATTGGATGTTTTTTATATGATTTTCCTATTGGATCTAGTCTAAATAATGATGTAATTGGAAAACATGGTGGTTTGCTTGTGTATTATAGCATATAGGATAAGATCTTAGTGAGCAAATCTTAAGTGAACAATGTTTTTGTAAGGGAAAATCTGCAAAAATTAGGCTATAATCAATTATGCCATAAAAATCTACTTTGTGAGTAACCATAATTAATTACACAATTAATTTTAATCTTAAGAATTCACTCCTTAGCAATTTATAATCGATTATGCCTTGCAAAGTTGCTCTTTAGGGTTGCATAATTGATTATATGCCTAAAATTCTACTTTCTAAACCCTTAAAATTGATTATATAATCAATTATATCCTTGTGAAGTTGCTTTATAAGATTGCATAGTCAATACATAATCAATTATGCCTTTCATAATGCTTTACACATTATGTCATACAAGGGTTCATAGCATATTAATTGTTCTACAATGTTGATGATCAGTTATTATACATTAAATGATGCTAAATGAATAATATAAGACAATGCAAAGAGGCATGGAAATGTTATGATATTCAAAAGTGTTATGGATAAATCCTTATGATATTTGATATTGAATTATGTTATTATTCATGGAAATGGAGATTAGGTTGGATTGATAATGTTTATGACCTGAAACGTAGATCTAGAATATACTTATAAGGGATAAGAATAACTTGGAGGGATAAGCATGGATAAAAGTTATAAAGTGATTTACTTATTTTCCATTATATGTGCTTTTGAAATGATTTGAATTATTAATCTAGAATTAAATGGATTGTGAGTTTTGTTACTATTATGCATATAATAATTTTGCATTTAATAATGATTAGATTATGGAATTGTGTAAGAGTTAAGTTGTAAGTAAGGAGGAGTAAATCCAATTGGTAAAGTTTAATTACTTTATGATTTTTTTTAATGTTTATTCACTAAGCTTCAGCTTACTGCTTTTTGTTTATCATTGCAAATTCGTAAGTTAAGATGCCTCCTTTGCCACTATAGTATGGATATGTCATTCAAAATTTCCTTTAGCATGGTTTTGGCAATAGTTGAATATTTTGTTGTTAATAGGGATGTTTCTTAGGCCTTGGATTATAGAGATGATAGTGTGGTGGAGACTTTTTGTTTAATAAGATTATATGCTAGCTTATCCTTGAATTAAGAGGGAATATAAGTAGGCTTAACTTTTGCTATTTTGAGGAACTAATTTGATGAACTTAATACTTTTATCTGTTAATATCAACTTTATTGCTAATTGCCTCTAATGTTTTATGCATGCGTATGTGTGTGTATAGTATGTGTGTGTGAATAGGTTTGGCTAGTGCATATTAATAAAGTAGTTCTATACCAGTCATAACTAGAGTTGGATCATGACAGTTCAATATTTGTATTAATTAATTGCAATAGAATTTATGTTATAGTGGCATTTTCTTTTTACATTACAATGGAAGTCATTATGTTTTTGAAAAATTAAAAGGTAAATTTATTTCAAAATAAAACTTAGGGAGCTAGATTGAAACTTTAATTAAAATTAGGGATAAAAAATGTTTTTTTTTTACCATAAGGATAAGAAAATACAACTTATGTGGGACATATGAAGTGTCAAATTGAATATTATGTAATTGCTTTTATTAAAAAAAACTAATAAAATTAATCTATTCAATAACAGTAGGCATTTTTTGAAAGTTAAATATATAAGTTTATTTCAAATAAAATTTATGTAATAAGATTAAAATTTCAACAAAAATTAAAGAATTAAAATTTCCTTTTGTCTAATGTTAAAATAATTTTTTTGGATAGATATTAAATAGCTTATGTGAAAAATGGCATATGATGAAGAGTCAACATGAGATAATTCATGTGATTAGATACGTAAAAAAATGTCTTCTTTAACTTTGTACTATTTTTGAATCCATGCATATTTGCAAAAAAGAATCAACAATACATAGGTTTGTAAAAAAATCAATGATATAATTAAATTTTTTATATAATTTATAGGAAAAACATGTATAATTGAAGCAAATCACATAGATATGATTAACAAAGTTATTCTCTTTCTATGTATAATATTGTTGAAAATATAATTATAAAACAATAATGATATATGTAATAGAAATGGATTTAAAATTGCATTTCAAATACAAATTAAGAGTTACTGCATGATAGCCCAACAAACTTATAAAATTCAATACAATAAATATAAAAAGATTCAAAATTTAATTTTAAATCTCATTTTTTTGGATTGGACTCCTCTAAAGTACATTGGGCTCCTCTAAAGTGCAAAATGCACTCTAGAGGATAAAGTACTTAATCTCATCATTGATTTTTTTTATTTATTATTATTTATAAAATCATGAGCCAAAATTAATGGTGAGATTAGACACTTTACCGTTTGCACTTTAAAGGAACCTAATCCCATTTTTTTAATATGTAACAATTTTAATTATGAAATTAAATATTACATATATTTGCTATTTTCAATACTTACATTTAAACAAAACAAAGATAAATTTAATTAGGATGTGCAGGACTGCAAAATATTTGCATGAGGTTTTCCTTTTTTTCATTCAAGAATATTATTTTAATTCTCTTATTCCCACACTTTTTCTATTGGACCCTACTCTAGATCTCATATCTTTCAATATAGCATTTTCGGATTGAATGTGGGTTTAACATTTTTATCTTTCATTTGTGTTGAATTTTATAACAAATTTATTACTTTTTTAAAATTTTATTTATAAATTATGGATGAAATTATATAGCTAATAATTACTAAAAATAATAATTAATATTAATACTTAATAATCTATCAATAGTTGTTTAATTAATTTTTGATTTTTTAATTATATCATGTCTTTTATTTCAATAATACTATGAATGTAAAGATTATTTAACAACTACGTGCTAAAATGGATTAGACTTTAAAATCATTTTTCTCTAAGTGAAATCATATTTTGTTAGTGTAATGGTATAATATAAAATTAAATTAAGATATTTAATATCTTTAAATTCCTTGGTTTTAGCATCATTTTTTAAATATACTACATAAATATCAAAAGAAGTGTGATGTATAATGCAATTACATGTTTTGAATCAAGCACCAAAACACAAATAAACTTCATTTTTCATGTCATCATGGCATCATGACATGAAATGGCATATTAAATTATGAAAGACTAAATAAATAGAAGCATTAAATATGAAAATTTACAATTTCAAAGTTTTATATCTTAGAGTCAAAGTAAAACTTCTAAATTCTAATTTCAAAATACACAAATCTTAAAGTCACAAACCCAAAGATCACAAACATAAATCTAAAATAATTAAATCCTATAATTTCATAGTCTTGCACACTAAACAATCACTCAATTAGTTTTATTTAATAAAAATATATGAAACTATTATTTATTTTCATTCGTTCATTGTAATTATTAAAACACAAATCAAGTAAAAAAAGAAATGCATTTTAATAGTCTTAATGATGCAATGACATCTAATATTATTCTAAGAGTCTATTTTCTATCACATCTAAAGTTCAAACCTGAGATTATATGTGTATGCATTAAGTAGATTACCACTCCTATTGTTATAAAAAAATGATACCAACAAAATTTAATTTTAGGTCTAAATAATTATTTTATCCATGTAATAAAAATGAATAAACAAAAGCTGTCTACAATTACTAAATGCCTTTGGCTCAAGTAATATCTAATATCTCTTGAAGGTTTTATGTTTTTCGTTGTATTTAAGGTTCCATTCCTAATCATTGTGTGTGTATCCAGTGATTTAACTATTTCTCTACTTATCAAAAATAAAAAAGTAGTCTACAACTACCACTAATTTTTCAACAAAATACATGTGTAGAGTTATTGCTTTATAAAGTTAATGTGTATGTATTTGTGTAGGTGTTAATAAATCAAATTAAATGAAAAATAATAAGAGTATTTTTTTTAATCCTAACTTTATATTTTAAATCCTTACATTCATTATTTTTAAAGAAAAACAATATGGGATTAGATATTATTTTTACAATAACATCACTTAGAGAAATTTTCAATTAGCCATTGGACACATAACTTGTGTACCTACTATCAATAAGAATTAAAATAAATATAAAAAGGTGGTTAATTAATTTTCTAACCAAAACTTCCTATATTTATTCCAATTCCTATTAGTAGTTATGTGCCCACTAGTTGAGTAAGAATCTTTCCACCACTTAAATGAGATATATGATAATCCAATAATAAATCATAGGGTCATAATATTAGGAGCTTTAGGATTTTCCATATCAAAATGATATTTTCTTATTTTATGAGTAAAGATGTAGGCAAATTTTAAGAATTAAATCATAAATTCATATAATTAATTATATTGAATGAAGGCCACAATTTTAATTTATCAAAGAATTTACATATCTCTTTCAACTATAGTTATTAGTTATCACAAAAAAAAAATGCAGAAGCAAATTTTCCCCTACTTCTCCAAATACAAACTTTCATTTTCACCTCAACGAGGTAGTACACATAGTATATCCTAGAGTGGAAAGGGGATTTGCCTTTAAAGATAATAACCTAAGTATCTAACTATCTACATGTTAGAGAGGCTAA
This sequence comes from Sindora glabra, assembly GCA_020226215.1. Taxonomy (NCBI): domain Eukaryota; kingdom Viridiplantae; phylum Streptophyta; class Magnoliopsida; order Fabales; family Fabaceae; genus Sindora; species Sindora glabra. The sequence goes on along the minus strand of CM035235.1, from coordinate 39,147,749 downwards.
ATATAGGCTACAAAAAAAATACATCCAATAACATTGGGCCTTAAGACTTACAAATAAATTTAATCCAATTTTGATTACTTTAATACTTACAATTTAAATTGGACTTCACATCCAACACTTTTTATTAAACAAAAATGATATATGTAATGAAAATGAAATTCCAAATTGAGTTTTGAATCTTTCATATTAATTGAATTAATATTTATAAATTCGCTTTACCATCTTCTATTTATTGATAGCCTTTGATTTGCATTCGAAACTCAATTTCAAATTTTATTTTTTGTTACATATAACATTGTTGTTTATTAAAACAACTTAACCAATCAATTGTAGCACAAAATAAAAATTAATTAAAATTTTATAACATTTTCCCTCTTAGGTAATTATTGATTGCATTTTAAAGGTTTTACAAATTCATTTTGAAAATAACTTTTATGTTAAACAAACAACTAAAGTGGCCACTAAATGTAACATAGCTCATGAACACTTCAAAAATATAATCATTTCAATGAAACAATTAGCTTAAAACCATAAACAAGAAGTATGTTATTTATCAACATACATCATCCATAAGTACATCAGTTAATTACTCCATTAGTATTATCACACAAATATGCCAATGTAGTTACATAATAGCATAGCCAAGTGATCCACCTACGCTTCTATGTAAAGATCCACATCATGGTTTTTCTCGTGAAAACCACCAAATCTTCCCAAAAATATTAACAAAGTTTTTAATAAAACAATCAATGTCTTAAAAAAGATAACTACAATTAATCATGCAAAGAGAACTATATCTCAATTAATATATCCCACAAAGAGACAATTGTAGCAACATTATCATAAAGAGGAATAACAACATCTTGAGATAATTTATATTTTATAATTAAAATGAGAATGTCAAAATAACATCAAAATATCATTATGTGAACATAAAAATAATGAAATATATTAAATTAATATAAGTTTAATAATATTGAAATAGCAAACATAAGATTAATAGTTCACAATAAAAACATTCACTAATCAAATACATCAAAAAGATAATAACAACTATATTTTTCACATGTTCTTTAAAAATTATAGGTCAAAGAGCTTTTATTAGTGGGTTTGCTATCTTCACATGAGTATCAAGATACTTTACAAGAACATCACTATTTTTAACCATGTCTCTAATTATAAGATATTTAATCTTTATGTGCTTAGAGCCATTAAAGGTTTTATTATTTTTAGAAAGTATCACCATTATAGAATTGTCATAATAAACCTTCAAAGGCCTAGAAATGGAATAAAATACTTTAAGCATAGAAATATTATCCACATAACATGGGTAACTATCCTATAATAAGCAATGAATTCAACTTACATGGTAAAAGATGTTGGTGTGTGTCCTAGGAATCGATCATGAAGATGATTATAATAATACATAATGTATTATATTTTATTTCTTACCAATGCAATTATTATATTTTATTTTTATTTCTTTATTATTATTATATGTAATTTGTAACTTAATATAATAATTATGAAAAGGATAGCAATAATACATCGAAATTAGGATGTATAATGACTGATGATTATAAATCATAGATATGTAATATCAAATCAATATATAAGTACATTGTTAATGAATAGATGTACTAAACTGACTCGTAATGAGAAAACTATATGAATTATCATATGTCATTAGTTATTCTTATGTGATCACAATGCACGTAATCCTTTGACTTGAAGTCATTAAGGTTTCCTACATGAGGAGTCACGCACTTTGATATCGTCCTATATCACCTTTAACCAAGATATGTTGTAAGACATTGATTGGGTGGGTCATGAATCATGCAGAGGGATGTGAGTGATGTAGATAAAATTTTGTTCCTATTATATAGTAGGAGTGATATCCTTAGCCTCCTTAATTGAGTGAAATTAAAAAATACATGGTCATGCTCCTTTGGATCAATATAAGATATGGATCATTTGCTTAAGTTAGTCTACTTAGTATCAAAAAACATAAATTGAACATTAACGAGGATGACGCATTCTATGCTTCTAGTTCAATCTAGATATCATTACAAAAAGGACTATGTTACAAAGTATTATTTACACATTAAGTGAATATTGAGTCATAGACATTTTTATTACTTAGGTAGCAGTGATGTATTACTAGATATTACTTACTATCTATAATTCACAAATGAGTTATTACCAACGTAGTAAGAACATACAAGATCATACAAAAGGAGTAAAAATAAGACAATAATTAATTGGGCTTTATTTAAATTAAAATCTAATTAATTGGACTTATTTTCGTGCATATAATTATTATTAAAATAATAATTTATTTTCACATAATATATATAATATATTATGTGATATTATTTTATATTAAAGTAATATCAGATAATTATATTATTAGATATTAGATAATTATATTATGAGATGATATTATTTTTTGATATTTAATAACTATATACATTTTTCATATTAGATATTTATATTATGAGATAATATTATTATCTAATATTAGATAATTAATAAATAAGTCCTATCTCTCCTCACTCTCTCCATGATAAGGATGAGGTAATAGTTGTTAAGTGATTTTAAGATTCTAGAAGCATTATCCTAGTAGGACTAGGAATGTTGTATGCTTTAGTTCTATAAAAAGAACATGAAAGCAACACCTTAAACATATATTAACTACTATTAAACCCTAAAATCACTCCAAAATGCACTAAATCTAATCTTAGTGAAAGAAAGATGTATCCTAACAAATTCATGGAGGGTGAGAAGTCATCATTTACTCCATGTGGATACCGTAGATATGTTGCACTTTCTAGTCGATATTTGATTTGTGATTCATCTCGCTTTTAAGGTTTTTTTTAGAAAGAACACAAGCACGCAAAAGGTAAAACCTTAATATTGATTTATGCCTTTTTGCATGGATCCTAGATAGAATTCGGATCAAAATTTTAATTTTCTGCTGCATATGATGATCCGAAACCTAACAAAATATGCAATATATGTCTACTTAACACTTTTTCATGAAACTGATCCATTAACTAACATTAAAATATAATTTGATATGAACTTTTTATCATTTAAGCAATCGACATAATCTGAATCCAAATACCCAATCACCTCAAGATCATTAATTTTTCTATAGCATGTAGTCTTTTGTCTTTTACAAATATCTTAACACTTTTGTAATGATTACCAATGAACATTACTAGGATTTGAGAGAAATTTCCTAAAAACACTCATAACAAAGGATAAGTTAGAATTTGTACAAACTTAAGCATACATCAAGCTCCTAACAAAGCTGGTGTAAGGTTTGTTTTCCATTAACACTTCTTCAATCTTAATTCTAGGATATTGGTCTTTATTGAATTTATCACCATAAGAAATAGATGTATCTCTAGGTTTACATTCAACCATGTTAAACCTTTTGACATGTTTAATATAGGATTTTTGGAAGATTCTAACATGTTTCTTGATTTATACTTATGAATCTTAATTCCTAGAACAAACAAAGCATCTCCAAGATCCTTAATATCAAAAGTGGAGGATAGAAGTGATTTGGTCTCATAAAGTAGATTAATATAAACACTTGTAAGTATGATGTCATCAACATAAAGAACAAGATAAATTTTCTCCCACATATTTTCATATATATACATTGATCTCCCTTGTTCTTAACAAACCTAATTAGATTATCATTTCATCAAACTTAAGGTACTATGTCTTGATGCCTACTTTAAATCATAGAAAAACTTTTTAAACTTATATATACGATTTTCTTCTCTATTTTCCATAAAACCTTTAGGTTATTACATATAAACTTTTTCATATAGATCCTTATTTAATAATTGTTACTTTCATATCCATCTAATGCAATTTCATATCATAATAAGTCACTAAAGCCATAATGATCCTAAATGAATTTTAGAAGAAACTAAAGAAAAAGTCTTTTTATAATTAATCCCTTCCTTTTGTCTAAACTTTTCAGCTATTAACCTTACCTTAAATCATTCAATAATTCCCTTAGAATATTTCTTGGTTTTGAATACCTATATGCAGCTAATAGGTCTAACACTATCAAGAACTTCCATAAGCTCTCATACTTTAATAGCACATATGGATTGAATTTCATAATTTATAACACTTAACTAATTTTGAGATTGAGCACATAAAATAGCTTGGCTATAGGAAATTAGGTCAATTGATTACCTAATGTCAAAATTACCTTTTCCTAAATATACTATATAATTATTTAAGATAATATATTTTTCCACTCTTTCAAATTAGTGAATATGAGATGCATTAATAAGTTGCACAACTTTATATGGTTTATTGACCAAACCATCATCATGTTGCTACTTAATTACATTCTTAACAAGTAATGCATAACTCTTTTTTGCTTAACAAAAATCAAAATAACTAACAATCTTTTTAAAATGATCTCATTATTTTAAAAGCTCCCACAATTTATGACATCATTTTCTTGAATCTTATTGTCAATGCCTTAACAATCTTTATCCCATAAGTAAAATAGTGGAATGTATAGCCTTTTGAGTTAATGGAATATCTAACAAAATAATAATTGGTGGTTTTAGAATCTAATTTTAATGCTATAGGATCATAATTTTCACTTTAATAGGGCAACCCTACACTTAAAAATGGTTCAAACTAAGCTTCCAACGTTTATAAAGTTAAAAATGTGTTTTAAGAACTAGCTTTGAAGGTATTCTATTTAAGATATACATAGATATATGATAGTTTTCAAAAATTCTCCTTAAAAAGAATTAGGTACACAAGTTTTAATCATTACTGATCTAACTATGTTAATTAGAGTGTGATTTCTCCTTTTAACCACCCCATTCTATTTTAAAGTCCTAAGTATAGTAAATTGTGAAATAATTCCACAATCTTTTAATTACTCAACATATATGCAATGACCAAATTCACCATGTTTACTAAAGTATTTACCATAATGGTTAAACCTTATAATTTTCATTTGCCTACCATATTATTTTTCTACCTCAATTTTGAAGATTTTAAATTTTTTTAAAGATTGTAATTTTTCATTAATAAGGTAGACAAACCTAATGTGATTTTTCACCAATGAGGTAAATAAACCTAAACCAAGAGAAGTCATCAATAAAAGAAATAAAGTATTTATTTCCACATAAAGTGTTCTTTAAAAGGCCTACAAATATCTATATTAATAATTTCTAAAACTTCATTACTACATGTGGATATCCTTTTAGTAACCTAGGTTAATTTTCCATTGATGCAATCTACACATTCTTCTAAATTAGATACATCTAAAGTAGGAAGAATGACATTTTTTATGAGTCTTTAAACTCTTTGGTTTGAAATATGATCCAAGCACATATACCAAAAGGTGTAAGAATTTTCTTTAATTAAGTCTATTTTAACATTAGCACTTATAGTATTGTAGGAATAAATTGACTAGAACCAAAATTTAATTCAAAAAGATCATCTAATATAAAAATAATGCCCAATAACTTAAGAATTAAACAATAATTAATAAAATATATTATTGAAATTCATATAAATACAAGAATCCTCAAGTTTTGATAAATAAATTAAATTTTGTATTATAGATGGTGCATAAAGAGCATTTTTCAAAAGCTACATAAGTCCAAATTCTAATTTTAATCCAATTACACCTATGAATTCAACTATGACTTGTTCTCTATTTCCAACATAAAGACTAGCTTTATCCTTATTTGGCTTTCACTTTCTCTTGAACCTTTAAAAAGAATTAGTCACATAGATAAATGCCTTAAAATCAATTTACTAGGAATTAATAAGAACATTTATCAAATTAGATAACGTAAAGATTAACTTTATCCATATTTGGCTTTCACTTTCTCTTGAACCCTTATAAAGAATTAGTCATATAGACAAATGCCTTAAAATCAATCAATCAAGAATTAATAAGAACATCTATTAAATTAGACTCAAAGCAAATAAAAGCAAATAAAATACTTATGTGAAATTGGATCTAGCACATAAGGTATTATGATTTTGATTAGAATTCTTTCCATAATTTCCCTTGTTTTAGGACTTAAAATTGTTATTCTGAGAAAATTTGTTAGGGGTGCCTTATTGATCAAATTTGCACTCCCTACAATCTCATATTGCATTCTTTCCTCTTAAGCACAAATAGAGATTAGGTTACTAAGGTCTCAATCTTCTTTTTAAGTATTATAGGAGGTTTTTAAGGTATCAAATTTAAAAGGTAATAAATTAAATACATAATTAATTATAAAGATTTTAGCAATAAGGCAATTAAGTTCACTAAACGTAATAGAAACATTAACCATCCTTAGGATGTATTCTTTAACTTTGCCAACCCCTTCATATGTCATGTTGATGAATTTTTCTATTAATTATCGAGCTTCAACTTTACTACAGATTACATACCTTTCCCTAATGGACGTAAAGAATGTTATGGCACAATCAGAGGTAGGAATGGAGTGCACTAATATCTTAACAATTGATCTTTTCATCATCATGAAAGCTAAACAATTTGATCTTTCTCATTTTTCAAAATAAAGTTTTTTTATTTTGTAATGCTTTAATTATTCAAAACAATAGGCTTTCAAACCTTCAAAGCCATGTCCATATCAGTTATAATGATAGCAAGTTCAATATCTTCCTTTCATTTCTTATAATTATTCCCACTTAGACTTTTAATAGAAGTAGTTTAATTATTTAAATAAAAAATTCATAAAGCTAAAAAATTTAAGGGCAATGAGTAATTTTAGTAAAGATAATAGATTAAAATCTATAATCATAATTGTAACATTAGGGGCCTAAATGAAAAATTATAAATTTACTTATGGATGTAAAATATAATTTGCACCAAGGTAATCCCAAAATAATAAGCTAATTCAATATACAAATTTAAAAGTAACACATATACGTAAAAGGATTTTAAACAATAAATTTTTATATAAGCCCCAATTGTTAAAATTAATTCACATAACTTTCAGTGAATAGATGATTATATAATGTAAATCAAATAACAAGAACATCCTCAATATTTTACTAGAAGAAATTTTAATTAATGTAATAAATAAATCATTGTGGTGATAAACATTTACCTCACTAATTAAAATTTCTAACAAGGAATCAAACAATTGCCTATAATTAATATCATTGTTATGTACACTTTTCTTAATTTAGTAATATATATATATATATATATATATATATATATATATATATATATAAACTAAAGTTAGTCGAAGGTTGACTAGTAGCCTTTTCATCCATATAGCTATACTAACTTAATAGTAACATCTTTATTAATTTTTTTAATTTTAAATTAACAATATAAATTATAAAGTATAAATGGTCATATAATAATTGACCTTATATTGCATAAAGCAGTTACAATAACATAATAATAGTCTAATCCAATTTATATATTACATTATTTTAATTATGAGATAGGCTCACAACCAAACTTCAAAAACAAGTGCAAAGCACCTTCTTTCTCTAAGTTTTAGATGCTTCAAATGACATATGAAGCTCTTACCATTAAAGTTTCATTAAAATGCTTTTTAGCAACTCCAATAAAATTGCTACAGTGGAAAGTGATACTCCAGCAACCAATCATATTTTGTTGACAACTAAGGATAAAAATGTAAAAAAATAATATCCTATCAGTATAGTTCAATACATTTAAAATGAAAAGATAATTCCAAAATTCTTCCAAAAATTACAAATAAACTCATGTAAAAAATATAAGCATAAGAACAATAGAAACATGATTTGCAATAAACCACAATTGGTTTAAAAAATCATTCATCTTAATTTATTCAATTTCATGCATATAAATATAAAGCATATAATATGTAAACAGAAGAAATTGTATTGGTAAAAAGAAAATTAGGCATTTATATACATTCATAAAAATAATGCCTTAATTCAATATATATATTACTTTAATAGCAAATGAAGGAAAAATTTTAGGAATTAAATTACAAAACATGAGGTCGATTAAATTAAATTAAGGCCATAATTTTAATTCATCAAAGAATTTACATACCACTTTTAGCCAAGGTGATTAATGATTGCAAAAACAAAAAAACTATAAAAGCAAATCTCCTTTACTTTTTCAAATGCAAACCTTCCTATTCATCTCAATTAGGCAATGCACATAATATATCCTAAAGTGTAGAAGGGATCTGCATTTAAAAATAATAACTTAAGTATTTAACTCTTTATTCATCAAAAAGATTAAATACATGCCTATAACAAAAAGAAATCACATCCAATAACATTGGGCTTTAAGCCCAACAAGTGCAACTTTAGTATAATTTTAATCACTTTAGGACTTATAATTTAAATTGGGCTATACATCTAGCCTTTTTATTAAAATAACAAAACTAATAAATTGTAGCCTAAAATAAAAATTAATTAAAAATTTCTAACTTATGATAAAAAGGAAGAGTTCTCTAAATTAACATAGCTCCATGACATATATTTAATAGCTCCCCTTCACTCACTTCTTTCAACATCACCATTAACCTAATTTTTTGTTAAAGATAATTAATCTAGAGAATTATATATTAAAAATTTTAAATGCAAACCTCAAATTAATTTGTAAATAATCATTAATGTTAATATTATTTTATACCTAATATTTAGTGAATATAAGGTATTAGGTTGTATATGGTATTGAAGCTTGATATGAGTTAATTGGACATGGATTCATAATCCAATCTAGCTAATTAATCTAAATGGTTTTTACCTCTAGACAACAATTTGAAGGTAACACGAGAGTTCTCTCTTAGAAAGAATGTAACAATATGTTTTCATAAAGAAGTTTATCCTCTTTTACAATTTTATATCTATGATGCCATAGGTCATAATGGATAGTCAAAGTATTTAATGAAAGACTCGAAATTGATTCATTTGTGATTTAATTAGGTAGCTGAACACAAAATAAAATAGATGGATAATGGCATAGTAGGTTTTTCTTTGATTTTTAATTGTTCTATTTATTTGCTATATGAATTCCTCCCTTTTATTATTGGACAAATCATACTATGCATGTGATTAGAGATTTATTTAAAATTTATTAATCTCATTTTTTGTCCACAATTAGTATTAAAGCTTGTCTAATCATATATCATGCCAATTTAATTAAAGAAAATTTGAGTGATTTTATGGTTTTTTTGGAGTAATTAAATGATTTTATTAATATGCCATCTTCATTTGATTTATGCTAATATTATGATGCTCCTTCTATGCATATATGATTAGTATACTTATATATATAGAATGTGAGTATTGGTATGCATCTACTATAACCATAAATACACTTCCTATAAGAAAAAAAATGATTTTTTTTTTCTTAATCATATGAATTTCCATTTGTTTATATATGTAATTGGCTAACAGATAAGTATATTTGTAATTTGATGATATAAATATGTTGCACTAGTATTTTCATGAATAATGCTCATTTAATCATTAGAATAAGTAGCATATGTGTTTCTTAACAATGTGAGAGTTTTGTTCATATGTGTGTGTGTGTACGCGTGCAAGCATGCGTGCAAGCATGCGTGCATGTGTGCACACTGATACCATATACATGATATAATATATTAATAGAAGCTCCTATAAAATTCTAGAAAAAAGTCCTTTATACAAGTTTAGTTTTACCAATGTTGAAATGTCTTTTGTTTTAATAAAATACTTATTACAAAAGGGTAATTTTTTTGGACATTTAGAGATAGTTTTAAAAGTTTTCAAACTTTTAATATCTTCACTATAAAACTCAAGGAAAGCACAACTCCATGGTCGGTCGATTGATACTATGTCTTTTTTCAAAAATTTAAGTTTTGAATTATTAAATATATTATTTAGTATAAAATAATTATTTTGGATTAAATTTTGTAAGATGAAATGTTGTTAAAATCAAATTACATGGAGTTTTATTCCTATACATTCAAATCATTAGTAGAATGCAAAAAAACCTAAAAATATCATAGGTGTGCTATTGTTTAAGGAAAATTTAGGAAGCTAATTTTATTTTCTAATGCATTTTAAGATTAATATTAATAAAGGTAACTAAGAAACACATTTTGCAAGATAATGAAGCTATTAGAAGGTTAGACACAATGAATTCAAGTCTAGTGCAAATTTTTTCTTTCAAAGTTTGAACTCAATTTTATGTGCAATTTTAGGTGATTTTTTTATTAAGTTAGTAACTGAATTGATTTTATAATAGATTAAAGAAGAAAAAGGCTAAAAAATCACATGAAAATTATTGAGACTAGCCTATGTTGCAATAGGTGATGGATGTCAAAGCCAATCAAAATTAAAGATGATTGATTTGGTGAAAATTTACAATATAAGCAAAAACTAGGTTAAACCCTTAGTGATTCACTCAATATATCATATTACATCGATTTACTAACTATGATTATAAAATTATTTAAGCATTTTATATTAGAAAAAATAGAAGAAGTAAATGGAAATAAAAGTAAAATTTAATCCTGCACACTAAAATAATTAAGTAAATAGTTTATATGTAAGATTGGAATGTAAACAAAACTAAATTAGAGAGAATTCTAAGTTAAAATTAAATAAAATTAATATAGAAAGATAGCAAATAAACATAACTAATCTAAGAAAATTAGAGATTACTTAGCAAATTAATCATAGATCAATTCAGATTTGATAATTTCAATTAATTTTTTCACCTAAAGTCATTTAGAACCCTTATAATGATTCATGAATTCTATGCTAGATTACCATTTAGGAATTTAGGTTAGCAAAATTAAGTGACAGTTATAATCCATAAAGTTATATCTAAATTAATTTAAATGTAAAATTCAATTGAATTAAAGGATTAAATTAGAAATCTCTGATTTAATTATTCAATCCTTTATTCTCACATGAAGAATGATAATAAATCTCTTATTTAATTATTTAATCCTTTATTCTCACATGAGGAATGATTATTAACTAGCCAAAATTCAAAATAAAACCAAATAAAAATCATAAATCACATAAATAAACACAAATTATATCAACTCTGTATCTAATTCATGCTAATCCAAAAAATTAGAGAAAAAGGATAATCAATTAAAAATAATTAACATTTCAAATTAAAATCTTATAATCCAAACCAAGTTGAGCCTCAATTCTACAAACCAATTTGAAAATTAACCTTCCATGGATGAAAAAAATAAACTTGAAGAAAAAGAGAAAGCTATTTAAAACATTTGTTCCTTACCTTTAAAGGCATAAACTTTTTGTATTTTTTATTATACTAAACCTAATAGGCTAAGTTGATATACTTTGTAGAGTTTTAATGAATAGTGCCTTGCTAATTTTAAAAGCTTAAAACTTAATTTATAAAATAATATACTAGAAGAGTTATCATAGTAAAGTCTTGTAGGTCTGCCTTCTAACTATTGTAAAACCCCCGTAACTATAAAGTTTTACTAAAATGAGTCTTGTATCATATTGGGCTAAGTCTTAGAAAATTTTGGGTACTAATTTGAGCCAATTTGGATTCCTGGAGCTCTATTTAAAGCTTAAAAACTACAAATAGGGCAGGTTAGACAACACCACTACTTCATTATTATAATTAAAATTGACCTTCCAAAAATTTGAACTAGGTTCTGCCTAAAACATAAATGCTTTATAGCTTTCACTTAGATTTTTAGTGACATAAAGATCACAAAGTTTTAATATCCATAACTTAAGTTATAGCCAAAAATTTGAATAATACAAAAATCGAACAATGTACAAAAATTGGAAAATCAACACCTAATCAAATAACCAAACTAAATCTATAAAATTAAGTATATGAAAAAAATTAAAAGGTATAAAATAAGAAAAAATAATATAATCAATATTTTACACATCACTAAAACTAAAACTAGGTTAGGTAACCTAAATATCAAACTTGTGCAAGGTTGAAGAAGCTTGAATAATGGGTGTGTGTCATCATTCAAATTCACCCTTGGTGCGTAAAGCCTATGCACTATTTGGTTAGCAATGGTGGCGATGCCATTATGCTCCACTCTCTAAGCATTTATTTATAAACTTTTTTAGATTTTTTTATTATTAAAAATTTTTATAATGATTTTTATAGATTTATATAAATATTTATTTGAAATAATTTTAAGCCAACTAGTTTTTTTATGATTCCCATGATGTAAGCTATCTTTTAGAGTTTTATAGCAATTTTTGACATTATTTAAATGATATAATAATTTTCTTGAATATCAAATTACTACATTGGAATTATTATTTACTTATATTATGCCATGATATTTTTTATGCAGTTGCATACTCACCTTTGTAGGACTAACTGCATTAAATTTTGTTTAGAACTTCAAATTTTTGAAAAGAAAATCACTTTTTGAAATACTTAAAGGAGAAGTTATATTAGTAATATTAAATACCTTTTGATATTATATTATTATATAGTTAGTTGGTGATAATATGAGTATGGTGTTAAATATTATATTTCTAAAATCTTCAAACACCTTTTTAATGTTAGTTTCTAAGAGTGTAATGTTTAATTCTTGTATCATGTTATAAGGTTTTAAATGCCCTACAATGTTAGACTTTTATAATATGATACTGAATGTGGTTGCATAGATTAATTTTATAAAGAAAAAATATTAGCATAATTAAGGCATTTACATGCATCAAGTGATTAATATATTTGTTCAATTTTATGCTTATGCAATAAAATTTTATAAAGATGATAGATAGGATGAATTATAATTAATAGGATTGAAATTTAGAAATTATGTCTAGCAATCTTAAAAGTGGAACCTATTATTAATACAAATTTGAGTGTGAGGACATAAGAGGAATATAAAAAATATTCACACTTAAATTAGGTTAGTTTAATAGTTAATAAATACACTATAGATTGAATCATCAGACGAAACATCCCTGAGCCTATGGATGCTTTGACCTTTTTGTGTTTCATTATGGAAAATCCAAGAAATTTGATGACATGAGAAAATGACATAATCTCTTATAGCTTAAGAGAAAAAACAACCCATATTAAGATTGATGGAATGTAGGAACATGTGTTGAAATTTATCAAAGTATTATAAGTTAGTTTCTAACTTAATGTGCACTAGAGTTGTTTCCCCCAGGATTCATTATTTTAAAGGTCTTATATAACAATCAAAAGTGCTAATGGACAATCAATGAACTGATATCTATAATCAAGTGAAGAAAGACATGAAAAGGAAAAGGCTTAGATAAACAACCTTATTTCTTGTGGTTTGACTTAAAAAAACTATTTAAGGAACAACTATAAGATATTTTCATATGATAGGGACAAAGTAAAGGTAATCTCTTTAAGCTTTGGAAACATAAGAAAGAGCGCTAAAGCTAAAGATGGTTGTTTGCTTTTATGATTTGTTTTGATGTTAGAAATAAAATATCTTTTCACTAAGAAAACTCATTCTCTAGTTGTTATGATTTAATAAAGTTATTTTGGTGTGTCTGTTTTGGGTGTATGATTTAATAGGTTATATTCCATTTTGCGAAATCTTTTCAAAACCTAACCCTAGAACTATCTATAAGCTTTAACTTGATCGATCCATTTAAAAGATGTTCTTTGATAGTAAGACTTATCAAATGTAGTAAAGGGAAGAGTTAAAGTCCAAATATAGTGATTCCACTATATGTATTAATTGTCAAATCCATTTCCATCATCCCATAGTTTGGTCTAATGCAATTTAGTAGAGCAAAATAGTTATAAAACTTCTTTCAAGAATATCCCATAAAGATTTCTTAATCTTTTATAATGGATTTTAGCTATTGAATTTAGGAACAAGTTGAACTACTCATTTACAACAAGCCAGTTACAAAAAAATTTTAAGCTTAAAAAGGGATGCTTAAATAAGTTTATAGGTTTAAGATTAAGTAGTTCAAGGATTACACTTAGAAGGAAGCCACAAACCATAAAAAATTCTCTCTCTTAATGTCTTAAAACTTGCTCTAAATCATTATAATATAAAGTAGCTCATTTTGGGAAGAATCATGTTCGTCAAAGAATAAAATTTCCTTTTTGGATTATAACTTGATAAAAAATAATATGAAATAGCTTGATAGTTTTTTATAGGGAAAAATAAAGATGTTTGCCTATATGTTTATGTCTCAATTTTGATGAGATCTTAGTTTCTCTCAAATTTAAGAAAAGCAATGCAAACCAACATATGATCATAAGCACAACCATTTTAGTAATTTTTAGTTTTATGTAATGACGATGTTTTATTAATTAGTGATAATATGGATGCATTGGTTGAGATAAAAAAATTAAATAAAAATAAAAATAAAAAGGCTCACTCTATCTTTTTACACAAATAAATAGATGTTTGAGGTCTTAGTGATAGGCCCTGAAGGTATTTAACTTATCTCATTTATGGTATCAAAAAGGTTCAACACGTTGATGTGTTCTAATGTTAATGAATCAAAAGGATAAAATTTATTAGACCCAATATTTTTTCTAAATAATAAGGAATGTCTCATATGCGTTAACTGCAAATATTTTGTTCTGTGTTTAGGTGAGTGATTTTAGATTACTACTCATATTATACTTGGGAGGTACACTATAACAAATCATCACTTTTACCATTATTAACATTATGGAACAAAATCAAAATTTTCATGGTTGTACTACTTAACCACGAAAATATTGGTTAGATGGATTCGTGGCATAAATAAGTGCGGCAAGAAAATTACTATAAGGAAAAAGTGTTGTTTTTGCTACGAGCTTATTGGTGGCTAAAAGTTTTTAGCCTCTTTTAGCCACAAGTAGAAATGTGACAGAAAGGGTACATCTATGGCTAAAAGCTTATACTATCATAGAAAAAATTATGGTAAAAAATAAAATAAAATTATTACAAAAACTAATATAACTAGCTTAAATAATTTTTATATATTTAATTTGAATCAATTATTTAATCAATTTCATTGGGAGCTTATCATTTAGTTTGCTTACCTATTGAAACTTGTTAATGCTTTTAACCCATATTAAGCTAGTATAAACTGTCAAAACTCTATTTATATAGAAATTACAAATTGCATTTATAGGAAATCAAACCTAGATTTCCAAGCTAATAAATGTCAAGCCTTACCATTGCCTTAATTTACTTCTTTTTGCATTATAATATAATATATTTTGTACTAAGTTTTAGTTAACGGTTAACTTAAAAAATAAAATTACATTAATGTGACACTAATTATATAATAAAAATATTAAATAAACACATAAAATAAAAATATACCAATGCTAAAAAAATTTATAATTTTATTTTAAAAATTATTTTATATAGACTAAGACCTCATTTATTCCATCACTAATTTTTCTTGCATTAAATGTTCTTTATAAATGTTTTATATTAATTTTATCTCTCATAAATAATTAATTAGTTAATTTTGTCTCTTATTAATATTTTTCATTAATTATTATTAATTTAGTTATTACAAGATAAAAATAAGTTTTTCATATCGTTCAAGTAATTTTTTTTCTAAAACTTCCTTTAACAAAAGTTGAATTATATGAAACAAATACCCATATAATACTTTTTTATTTATATTACTTAAATTATTATAAATTTATCTACTATTAATTTTTTATTTATAATACTTACTTTTATCATTTAAAAATATAAGTTAAATTATTTGACCTTTCATTAATTTTTAATATTAATTTCATCCTACATGTATTATTTATATCTTATTTTTATCCTTTCATTTATTAAGTCATTAACCCATTAATAGAATCATAAATGAATGGATCAAATTAATTAAATTATTTTTGAGGAATGAAATTGATATAAAATATTTGTGAGGAGTAAGATAGATATAACTAAAATTAATAAAGAATCAAAATGAAAATTTTAACTATTTTATATATACCATTCCCATAAATATAATTTATTTAAACATTTGTCAATATAATGATTTAATTATTATTAAACTATATATAATTTTATATAATCATTATTTTTATTTTTGAATGAAAGTTTCTTTAATATTGCAGTAATGAATGTAAAACTTGTTATCACTTATACAAAAAATTATACTATTTATATATATTATAATAGTTTTACTATTTTCATAATATATATGTATATGTATATATATCTTTTTTGTGATTATATATTTTAAGAAGAACGTGACTTGATTAAAACTAAATCTTTATATATTCAGAGTACTATAACATGAGAGATTTCCATGTCATTCTTTCCTTTTATGCCATAAATAACTACATTGGTATCATACGATGTCATTCTGATTGTAGGACCCTCTATGTCAATTTCTACATTGGGCAATCTAGATAATTTTCCTTAGTTGCTATCCTTAAGACTATCTTATTTTGAAGTTTATAATATTATTAAAATGAAAATATCAATTTCCCTTGCCTCTTCTTTTTAAAGGTCCACTATAGGTGTTTCTTAGATAGGTTAGGCTTAAGAAAGATCTACTTCCCTCACTCATTAGAGTAGTAAGAGGAGGTATTCTCCCTATATTGGCTAAAAAACTAGCTCCTTCTTACTTATACTATTTCTTACTTTCAATTTGCACTTTTCTTTACCTCTACTCCTTTATTTTGAATTCACTTAGAGTGCTTAATCAACTATTTCTTGATAAATTGTGGTTTTGATGATATGAATAACATTAAAATAATGATATCATAATTTGTGATTAAATCTTTTCACTTTAGCCCTTTCAATTGGAATTAGATAACTTGCATAGCTAGACAAACAAGTGAATTGGGTGTCATAAATCACATTTTCACTAGTACAAATTACCTTGCTCCATAGCAAAATGCACTAATCGCGTAAATTACAGCTTTATTAAAATCCTAACCAAATATAGAACCAAGTAGTTATGAAGATAATTAAGGAAGGAATGCAATAGGAACTCAAGCTAGAGTATTCACCCTAGCTAAATAGGAAGTGCAAGCATTAAATGTTGTGGTTGCATGTATTATTAAAATTGGTAATTTACAAGCCCATATACTATTTAATCCTAGATCTACCCATTCCTTTTTTTTAGTGAAATTTGTTTCCCTACTAACTAAACTTTTTAGTAAATTGCAAAATCATCAATTAATAGCCACTCCAATAGATAAAATTATGGTAGCTACTTTAGTGGTAAATAATTACCTTATATGTATAAACAAATAGTTAATTTCTTTTGACTTGATTTTGTTAGAAATGATAAATTATGATGTTATTTTTAGAATTAGCTTATCATGCTCAAATGGGCAATCATAATAAAATAGTAACCCTTATTATAGAAAAGACCCCTACCTGTTATCTTTCAAGGAAGGAAGAGTTTTTAATTTGTTAAAATAATCGCTAATATCAAAGCTCAAAGACTTATCAAGGATGGATGCACTACATATTTAGCAATAATTTGAGACTTAAATTAACCTTCTCTAAACATTACTAATGTTTTAATTGTGTAAGAATTTTTAGATGAATTTCTAAAAAAGTGACTAAAACTATCACCTGATCAAAAAATTGAGTTTAACATTGATCTAGCTCTTAGCACGAAAGCAATCTTAATGCCATATTATAAAATGGCCCTAATTAAGTTACAAAAAGCTTAAGAAGATTTTGCAAAAGTTGAATAATAAAGGAGTTCATCACCATAGGGGTAATGTTATTCATTAAGAAAAAGGATAGAACTTTATTATTGTGTATAGATTATTGATAGTTAAACAAAGTGACCATTAAAAATAAGCATCCTTTACCTTAAATTGATAATTTATTCAATCAATTGTAAGATGTTAAATGTTTCTTGAAGATTGATTTATAGTCCAAATACCATTAGTTTAAGGTCCAGATGGAAGATATCCTTAAGATAATATTCAAAACTCATTATAGGCATTATGAATTCTTAGTCATGTCTTTTGGCCTAACAAATGCCTTTATTGTATTTATAGATCTTATGAACAAAATTTTCAAGCCATTATTGAATAAATTCATAATTATGTTTATAAAAGACATCCTAATATACTTAAAAAATGAAAAAGAGCATGTTTAGTATCTCAGAATTATATTGTAGATTTTACATAGAACCAATTGTATTCTAAATTTTCTAAATGTGAATTTTGATTTACCAGTGTAGAATTCTTAAGACATGTAATATTCCAAAATAAAATACAAATGGATCTTTAAAAGATTGAAGCTATTAAAAACTAGCCAAGGCCTATAACAGTGATAAAAATCTAGAATTTCCTAAGTATTATCAATTATTACTAGTGGTTTATGAAAGGTTTCTCCAAAATAACAACTTCCTTAGCCAAGCTAACTTAACAAGGAGTTAAGTTAGTGTGACCTAACAGTTATGAGAATAATTTTCAATTATAACACTAGCCTCAGTTTTAACTCTCTTATTAGGCATTAAAGGGTTCATTGTTTATTAGGATGCATACCATGTTAGGCTTGGTTATGTGTTAATGCAAGATAGGAAAGTTATTACTTATGTATCCCTATAGTTGAAAAAGCATGAACTCAATTATCTAATCCATGATCTTGAAATAGTTATTATGATTTTTGCTTTGAAAATATAGAAATATTACTTATATGAAGAAACTTGTGAAATTTACATTGATAATAAAAAGCTAAAAATCCATTTTTGATAAAAAAAATTTGAATTTGAGGCAATGAAAATGGATGAATCTTGTTAAAGATTATGATTACATCATTCATTATCATACTAGCAAAGCCAAATGTAGTGACAGATGCATTAAGCAAGAGATTTTTATATATAGTTGCTAGTATTCAAGCTAAAGAATAAGTAGTAATAGTTGCATGAGTAGCTATTCAATAATGCTTGTGGAAAGAAAAAAAGAATCTTTAAAAAAATGATTCCCAATACCTAACTTTGAAGAAGGAAGCAGTGTTATAATGATTTAACTATTAATAAAAAAAAGATAATTAAATATTAGGGATGGCTTTAGGTTCTTTCTTATGGAAAGAATGAATTGTTGCATCAATCCTATTTTTCTTTCTACACCATGTATCCCAATATAACAAAATGTATCATGATTTGTAAGAAAGCTTCTGGTGGAGAGGAATGAAAAGAGATGTATTGGATTATGTAGTCAATTGATTTACTTATGAATAAGTAAAGGTAAAGCACTAGCAGTGTGCTGGTTTACACAACGTGCTAGTTTACACTAACTTCTTCCCATTCCAAAATAGAAATGGGAAAGTATAACCATAGACCTTTTCATAGGTTTACCATGAATTTCAAAAGGATTTGATTCGATTTAAGTAATAATTAATAAATTAACTAAAATAGCTCACTTTTTACTAGTCAAAATTACATTCTCTGTAGCTTAATATGCGTAAGCCTATGCAAACAAGATAGTACCATTATATGTGGTTTCATTTATTGTCATTTCAAAATTGGATATACAATTTAATGTTCACTTATGGTAATTATTCCAATAGTTCGTAAAAATTGAGTTGCATTTTAGCATAACTTTTCATCTACAAATGGATAGGTATATGAACATACAATTTGGACTTTAGAAGACATGCTTCGAGCTTGTACTTTGAAATCTGAAGGTAATCAGGAAAAATATTTGCCATTAATTCAATTTGTATATAATAATAACTACTAATCAAGCATTAAAATGGCTCTTTATGAAGCTTTACATGGTCAGAGATGTTGATCTCCTATAGGAAAGTTTAAACTAAGGAAGCAAAATTAAAATTGAATTTGATGATTGATGCCTTGGAGAAAGTGCAGATCATTTTAGAATAATTAAAGATAGCACAAGATAAAAAAAATATTATGCAAATAAAAGGAAAAAAAATAGAATTCTAAAAAAGAGACATGGTGTCTTTAAAAGTTTCTCTCATAAAAGTAATCATGTGATTTAGAAAGAAAGGAAAATTTACACCTTAGTTCATTAGACCTTTTTTAATTTTCAAATGAGTGGAAGTAATTGCATATTAATTAGGCTACCAAATAGTTCATGGACTATACATTCGATATTCTATGTGTTTATGCTCTAAAAATATTTCTTGATGCATCTTATATGATTTAACATAAATCATTACAATGGGATCCTAAGTTAACTTATGAAGAATGATCAGTTGAGATATTAGGCTAGCAAGTTACAAAATTATGATCCAAAGAATTGCCTTTAGTAAAAGTTAGGTAAGAAAAACATGGTATAGAAAAAGCAACTTGGGAGTCTACATAAGAAATACAACAAAACTACCTGCACCTTTTTAGTAAGCTATAAAGTTTAATATTCTTACTAACATATCTTGTTAGAATTATTAATATAAGTATTATTTTAAGAATTCAAGAATAAATTCTTTGAACACCTTATAAGAAATCATAAATAATTTAAATATTTTTGCATATGAAAATAATTATAATTAATATAAGTATTTTCAGAATGAGCACTTAATAGAAAATAATAAGGTTTGGTAATGAAATATGAGATAAATAACTAAAGGTAAAAGAAGCTAAGTTGTACAAAGGGTAAGGTGTAATTATAGTTAAATATGTGTGTATGGAGGAGATTTAAAATATTACTTTACTAACATGCCCCTAAACTAACCCTTCTTTACCAAATTTCCCTTAAACTATTTATAACTTCAAAATAAAAGTCCTAGTAACTTACATGCTTTGCATTTTATCTTCCCCAATTCTTCTTCTTTCCATTTCAATTGATCTAAACAACATCAAGTAAGGTGATCTTAGTAAAACATTAACAAATTTAGGCCAAATAAAGGTGATTCCTCTTAATTTATTACTTTTGGTTAATGGTTTTACAGATCTTAACTTTAGATGAAGAAATTAGGGATTTTATGGACTTAAGTTGAATTCTCTGAATTTAATTTAGTTAGGAAAAATTATCTATAACTACAAGCTTCATCCATCACTTTCATAATTAGGTAAGTAGGTAATTTACTTAATTTACTTGATTTGTGAAATTTGAGTTGATTTTAAACTTGTTAGAGGTTTAGTTTATAGGAATTTGAAATTATTATGATTAAGTGGTATAGAAGTTGTTTATGATATGCTTTCTTGTTCAAATAGGCTGGAAAACCTTTATTTATGTTTGATTTGAATATGAAATTAAATATAGGATGATTTGAGTTGAAATATTGAAGTAAAATGACCAAATGCATAATGAAAATGTAAATTTCTTGCAAAACTTAAGCTAATAATTGACTATAACCTTGAAAGTGGCTTTTGGGATGCCCATAGTTAACCAACCTCCAAAATCGTTCTTAGGTTGCATATAATTGACTATAAAGGCTGGATTTTACTTCTAGGTCCCTATAGTTGACTATCACCTTATTATTTACAATTTTGCCTATTTAATGGAATTTATAATATTGTAATGATACATAACAAAAAAATAGAAATATTATAATGGTTTTTTTAAAGTGATCAGAAAAAAATGTTACTATGTTAATATTATTGTATCAATTTAATAACCATAATAATTAATGAATTATTTGTGATGCTTTTAAATTGACTGCAGCCAAACTAAAAGCTTTTGGGCCTATTTTTACCCAAAAGTTAGAACAGTTGGTGCTTGATTAGACTTGTAATTTAAAACTAAAAATGAAAATAAATCTTCTATCTTCTTTTTAAGCATACACATTCAGTTCTCAAAGCATTGAATACCACCATGATTAAAGGCTTATTAAGCTTCATTCCATTCTTCAAGCTTCCATCAATCAAAGCCTTAGTAAGACTTATTCATCAATAGGAACTTTAAGCTCACCATCATAAAGTGCCTTAAAAAAGGTATGTTCATTGCTAATTGGTTTTTCTCTAATTTATATTGGTTGAAGAATTATTAATTTCTCCTATTTTTATTGTGTTGACTCCATTAATGCTTTGTATTCACTCTAAATTTTGTACATCAAGTGCTTTTCACGAAAAATTTGTATTTGAGTCTAGCTTACCAACAAGGTTGAGTTTAGATAAAGAGACTTTTTTTCCATTACTTTACATTCATACTCCTATGCTTTGTATTCACATAACCAATTATAGTTTTGTGAATATTTTCATTTTTTTATCAGCTTATTAAGAAGAATCTTCGAATTTAAAATATGAAAAAGGCTTTATCTCTCTATCTCCATCTTATTTCAAATTTGCATTTTGAAATTTCAGTTCTTAGATTGTGAAACCACTCAAATTTAAATTTTTTTAATTCAATTAATGGCTCAAAATTTAAAAAGGCACCTAAAAGTTTGGATCTCTCATTTTTGGTAACATAAATGTTCCTTTTATGGCTTGTGAAATGCCTATCATGTGTTTGACAAATGTTGCAATAGAGTTTGAATAAATAAGCATAAGATTTTTGGCTAAGACATAAATAAAATAAATGTTTTACTGCTTGCCAAACCATTATTTCTTTTTCCACTTTTATCTTTGCTTTGTTATTGTTATGGGGATTGTCCTTTCTACTAATATATACTTTCTTTATGTTAGTTATATTATCAAATTGTCTTATCTAAGCTAATTGTTAAACTTCTCCTTAAAATTAGAGTTTTTTAATTTTAGTGAAATTTTCACTTTTTATAACTCTTAAACTCCGATCGCTATTCCAAAATCATGTTGTTAAACCCTCCACTACTAATATGAAGTCAATATATATAGAGGTAATGATTTCTCATTAATTTCTATTATTTTTAAATTTTATTATTACTTTTGCATCAAATGTTCTTACACTTCAATGAAGTTAGAACACTTTTTCATTTTGAAAGTTGAATATAAGTTGAAACACTCTATGATTGGTACTAGTGTAGACATTGAAAAGATGTGAGATGAAGTAATACCCTAGATGTCTAATTCTATTTATTTGGCTAATTTGAGTAAAATTTTATTCCTTTAACTTTAATATAAATTTAAACATTTCATGGTTGGTGTTAGGGCTTATGAAATGATGCAGGCATTAAATGCCTGATTCGATTTATTTGGCTAATTTGATTAAAATTTGATATATTAATAAAATTATTATGTATATTAATCATGATATATATATATATATATATATATATATATATATATATATATATATATATATATATATATATATATAAAGATTTCTCATCAAATATATTGACAAAGAGCAAAAGTAATTTAGAATGATAGAGGATGGTTAGTTCATATAAGAGAAAGTAGAGTATATTTCAAGAGAAACTACTATGATATATAAGTGTTATAAGTTGTAATTTCCTAAAAGAAAATGTGAGATTCCTTTATCTACTCAAACTTTGAGTAATCTTAGATTTAATTAGGATCTCTTCAATTTTGAAGTTAGTAATCTTTGTATATCTTTGATTGTTTCAAAAGTACTTGCCAATTGAAAGAAAAATATTTTAATATGAAATTAGTTAACTTCTTGTTGTTCAGATAACACAATTAAAAAAATATACATACCATTTTTAAGGCTTTGATTATTGTTGTTGTTTTGATTTCTAAGGTTATTGAACTTTTCTAATATATACTATTATCATCCTTGTCAATAAATTTTCACTTCTATGTGTTCTTCCAACATCCCTAATGATTTTTCAAATGTTTCTAAAAGCATTGAATACTTTATGCATTGAATCAATCTACTTTGTCATAATGATAATATCTCATTTTTTTAGGGTTTCAATTATCTTGGTTAATACGAAGTTTAGTTTTCCTTTATTTGGTTCGACTTTTAACAAGTAAAAAATGAACCAAATATGTCCTTCATATGCTCACATATTATAAAGCATCTAAACTCATATTTGGAGTAAGTGACCATACTACTATTAACATTTGGTTTACTACTTGTGTTTTGGCTAAGCTTTTGCTTAGACAAGCTAGTGGCATTTAACATGAGCACTTATGTAATAGTATTTTTTTAAACTATATTTTTTTTATAAAATTTGGTTGCGTAATTTTTCATCCTTTATTTCCTGGTAAGATTGGGGTTGATTTACTTGTTAAGATAATTAAGGTGATATATGTGATTTTGAATCCTTTTCTGGTATTGTTATAATATGATCTTTAGTTTTTCCATTTTTCTTTGTATTTTTTCATGAGATTAGTGATACTAGCTCATCAACTAATGTTTTCTAGCCATGTTAATGTGTCTACACCTATTTTGATGGCTTGGAATTAGTCTTATGAAGTGGATTTTGAAAATTAGTTTTTTATGATAAACTATAAGACCCAAATTAGGGTGGACATAGTGAATGCAATGTGGCATTGATAAAAGATAAATGGCTAAACATATAACTGTATGAGTCAGCATAGATGGCTTTTATGGAAGATATAAAAGGCAGTGGCTCTCCTTTGATCCTATCTTGTCTTTATTGAATTGTATTAGCTTCACATTACATTTGACAAAACAAGGATGGATTACTTGGATTACTTGTTATCCTATTTTGCTAATACTTAAGATAATTTTGTTAAAATTGCTAGTTTAAATAATATATAGCATTTCTTATTCTACTTTACGTATCACAAAATTTGTATAGAATACAAAATGATTATGAAATTATGTTAATGAAAATACATTTTGGAATATTTAGTTTTAACATGTTTTTAGCAGGATATTTTTATTTTCTTAATTTAAAAATAGGCTTAATATTTATATATTTTAAAAAATTAATTAAAACATTAGTGGTTGTTAAAACTTCAATTAAATTAAAGGTAATTTTTTTCTATAAAATTGTAACAATTATAACCCCTACTAAATTAGAATTAACAAAATTTACAATCATTTAGTGATAATTTTAACCCTTACTAAAGTAAAAGTTAAGCTTTTTATAATAAATTAGTAATAATTTTAACCCCTGCTAAATTAATGGTTAAACTTTTAACAATTAATTAGTGATAATTACAACTCTTGAAAAATTAAATTAAATAAAAAATTATGGTCATTTAATGATGATTGTAACCTTTACTAAGTTAAAAAAAATTAACTTTGTGATGGTTATGAAACAATTAAAAAAATCATTGTAAAAGTATAATGTCGTAGTCACTTTTATGATAGTAAAAAAATAGCCACTAACCATTTTGTAAGGGCTAAAACCATCGCAAAATGGACTATAAAATCATCATAAATATAACCAATTTTTGTAATGATATATTGTCTAAATATTTATGGAATTAGCTTGTGAATGGAATTATATTTCATATTTGATGCTAAAATGAAATGTGGAAGTTAAAGATGATATGATATGAAATATGATGTAAACCAAATCCAAAAACTATTTGTTATGAGCTAAGGTAGCCTTGAAAAGACAAAGATGAGTTTGTGAAAAGATAAAGGAGATGTAAATGCTTTCCTTCTTTATTTAATCATTATTATTTACTTAATTGGATTTGTTATTACTGTTTACATTATTGTATACAAATATACTTTTGTATAAGATAAGGATCCAAACAAAAAAAAAGGTATTGTAGACACTCTTTTATTTAAGTTACTAAGTAAATTATTTACTTATTCAGTCTTAAATTCATTCTTTTATTTGTTCAAATTTTTACAAATATCATTATAAATGCTCCTCCACCACCAACATGGTAAGAGTAAATTCTCTATGTCGCATACTATAAAAGGCAATTATAATAAATATTTTATTTGTAAACAAAGATGCTCTCCTAAACTTTATAGTATAAATTTTGATTAAGAATTGTATAAATGCTTGTATATTTAAGGCTAGTTAAACTCAGTTACCTTAACTCACTGAGATATGTAAGCAAGTTTAACTCTTCTTCTTTAGAAATTAGTGATATACAAAATAAGACGTAAATAATTTAAATAATTATGTAAATTATCTTGCATTACATGTAAGGAATGTGATGATACCAAGTATTAGGGTTTAGTTAGGCCAATGACAATTGGATTAGTGTGTTTCATGTTAATTATAGCCTAAGAGGGTTATGATATTTTATTAGACATTTCAAAGGTAAATTGGAAGTAAAATCCTTAAATTCCTCAACAAAATATTGTCGAAACTAATTTATTCAAAAAAATGAAAATTTTAAAGTTTAAAATTTCCCAAAATTAATCTAACAAGTTAATTTGAGAAAAAAATAGTGAACCCTAGATCACAACTTAAAGAATAAAAATGAAGAAAATGTAACATATCAGCCATTCTTAAAGAAATGCAGAAAAAAACTAAAAAATAAATGAAAAGGAAATGTACTTAAAAGGAAAGAGTGCTAATGAGAGGTGATTCGAGAGAAAAGAGCAATAGAAAAGTATGGCTAGAGGCTTGCTGAGTGAAAAGATCAACAATAGTCAAAGGAAGAGAGAGTAAGCCAAAGACAAGAAAAAAACATTCAGTTGAAAAAGAAGGAAGGCTGT
Organism: Sindora glabra; assembly: GCA_020226215.1. Taxonomy (NCBI): domain Eukaryota; kingdom Viridiplantae; phylum Streptophyta; class Magnoliopsida; order Fabales; family Fabaceae; genus Sindora; species Sindora glabra. The sequence continues at coordinate 39,121,366 of CM035235.1, read as the reverse complement.
GTGAAATATGGGAACAATAATTGCTCCCAATTTCTACTAAATTAAGCTATCTTAGAAAACAAATAATCTAAAGGCCCAATAAACTAACTCATTGTAGCAACGAATTAGAAGAAATATTACAACATATAAAAAGGGAGACTTAGGTGGGAAATTGAAATTTAAAGGTTTTAATAAGTTGATACCTTATTGAAGATAAATAATAAAACAAGAAGTAAAATTCTATTAGTTGTTTAAAGTAGGGTTGCTTAACAGACGGTTAGATCGAATTGAAATCCATTTTGATCTAGTCTGTTTAGGCCTATTTTTAAATAGACCTAAACTAGTCGGTTCGGTTCGATCCTGTCCTATCCTTAAGCTTGCCGGATTGGACTAGACTACAACTTGACCTATTTTTTTATATTTTAACTTGTATTTTATCATTTATCATTTGTTATATTTTTATATTTATTATTTTATTTTTATATTTATAAATTTTATTTTATATTTTATATTCATTAATTTTATTATTTATTTTTATTTTTATTATGTTTAATTATTTTGAATATTTATTTTAATTTTTTTGATAAGTGAATTGTATTTTACATTAAATTATAATATAAAAATAATTTATAATTTATTTTTTTAAAATATAAATATTATTTAAACTATTAAATATAAAATTCTTTAAAAAAGGAGTTGGCCCGTTTAAGTTTGTAGACTAGTCCGATCTATTTAGGATCAACTTGCATGAGCCATTTTGTTTAGACCCATTTTTTAACGGACCTAAATTTTAAAATCCAATCTATATAAAACTCGTGAATCAGTCCATTTGGCTAGCAGACTTTCATAGTGTTAAACACTCCTAATTTAAAGGTGATATGGTAGAGGAGAAAATAGAAAAAAAAATTTTAAAATTTAATTAGAATTTTCTTAAGTGTTAATGTGTGAAATAAAATTTAATTACAAATTAACCCATTTATGTTATGCTCTTTTCTTTTTCTTAACGTGTGAAATAAATGTTAATGTGTGAAAAATTTTAAAATTTAAAATTTTACTTGTGAAGCATGGGTAAATTTAAACACAAAATTTGAGGGAAAGGCAAAGAACCCAAAGAAATGAATATATCTTAAACCTATATGCAAATTGAGGCCAATCAGAATAGCAGATACTCATATACTCTCTTCCTCCTTCCCAAGCAACCTCTCACATAGGAAAAGAACCCAAACTCTTTTTTATTCTTTTGTCATTTGCACAAAGGAACTAATATAGACGGCTACATTGGGAGCCTGACATGGGGATTTGGATTTCTACGCTATAATTCCAACTATTTTCCCGGCTTCCTAGCTTCTTTTCTGCTGAAAATAAATCCCAACAAACGGTTTCGTCTTCGATTTACAGAAAGAGGGAAAGCGAAGAGGGAGACGAAGAGCCTTTGTCCATGGAGGATCAGCAAGACATCCCTGAAGGAACGGTGCAGAACATCCTTGACCAAGATACTCTGAAATGGGTCTTTGTCGGAGGCAAAGGTGGTGTCGGCAAAACCACATGTAGTTCCATTCTTTCTATCCTTCTTGCCCGAGTTCGCTCCTCTGTTCTGATAATCTCCACCGATCCTGCTCACAACCTGAGTGATGCTTTCCAGCAGCGCTTCACAAAGATGCCGACTTTGGTTAATGGGTTCAGCAATCTCTATGCAATGGTATTGACTTTGATTACTTAGTTTGTTTTTTACTTGTTTTAGTTTGACATTTGAGGTTTTTGAATTGAAATTGATGGATCTGAGCATTTACATGTTTTGAATGATGGGAATTTATAGTAGGCAAGTGAAATTGGTGCTCTATTCAGAATATGCGAATAGCCACTTCTTAGAATTGGTTATATGCGAGGAAATACACATGATTTGAGCATGCTCTGGATTGAATTATCGCGCTCTATGGTTAGAAAGGGGAAATTTGATACTTTATATGTAGAATATGGTAGTGGCTAGTTGTTAGAGTTGCTTGTGTGAGAATATACACATAATCTAAGCGTGCTTAGACCCCAAGGCCAAGGGACATCTTAATGGTTGAATACTGAGTATTCCGTTTTTGGGGGTTTTAGGATGAAATTCCACTGGCAATGGGGAGTGGGATTTTTTGAGAGACCCCCATTTATAGCTTCTATATGAACTTAAAATAATATTATCCTATTCTATGCCATCGATATCTTTCCATTTCATGTCAGTTATTTATCTGAAGGGATAGCTATTAATCTGTATTTTTGTTTTGTTAATTTTCTGGGCTTTTAATCACGGTTCTTTTTTGTTTTCCCTTGTAATTGTGAAGATTAATCTGTCTTTTTTGTTTGTATTGTGATCCTCTATAGGAGGTGGATCCCGCTGTTGAACAAGATGATGTGGGCAGTTCTGAGGGAATGGATAGCTTGGTTTCAGAGCTGGCTGGTGCCATACCTGGAATTGACGAGGCAATGAGCTTTGCTGAGATGCTGAAGTAAGAATATTATGTGATTGACTCAATTATGATGTTGAATCTCTGTCTTTCACCTAACTACTAAATTTGATTCTGATTTCGGATTTCCATTTTTCCTCTAATTGGTAAAGTAATTTGAGTCAAGTTATAATGTCTGAGAGCTGGTAAGTAATTAGTTTTGAGCTGTTGATGATGGGAGTACTTCAAATATCCGGAGAAAGAAGGGAATGTTGCAGGACCAGTTTTTTGGGACTTTCAGTGGTTTAAGATATGAGATTGATACTGCTTAATGTAATTATTAGTATCAGTTCTGAGTTCCTGTAGTCATGCATTATAAAGAACTAACTGGTGTTGGCACTAATGTTAGGCTCATGAAGGGTGCAGTCCTCATTGCAGTTCAAATTTATGGGACATTCACACTAGATTAGGTTTTTAAGGGGGGTAGCTGCAAATGTTTAACTTCAAAGGGCTGAAGTTAAAAGTTTATGCTCTTTGAACAACTTGGATCTAAGTTCAGCATGTTATGTGTTTCGGTCAGTGCAGAGTACTACAGAAACCTGAACTAAGACAGATGATTTTTATCATGCTTACCTGTTTAATTGTGTCTGGATATTGTTTTCATTCAAGTCTCTGATGAAAGAAATATGCAGATTTCTTGTGCCTGAATTATCTTGTCACATTCAATTTAACATCAATGCAAGTCTGTCTGTAAATTTTTTGGAGCTTCCATTGTTTCTGGATTTTGTTAATTGTCATTTAATTTCTCAGTTGTTTCTGTTATGCTTTAAAGTTGTTTTAATTGACTAATAATTTTACAGATTGGTGCAAACAATGGATTATTCTGTTATAGTTTTTGACACTGCTCCCACTGGCCATACGCTCAGACTTCTGCAATTTCCATCAATTTTAGAAAAGGGTCTTGGAAAAATGATGTCTTTGAAAAATAAATTTGGTGGCTTGTTTAGTCAGGTAAGAGTTGAAGGTTTATATTATGCTTATGAGCTTATCCATTCTAGAGCTGCAGCATCTCCCATTATAAGATATATTCTACTTTAATACAAAAGTGAACTAGGTTTGTAATTTTTTTACTTGGCTTCTATTTCCTACTTAAATTAATGTGTTCCCTTGCAATATGGAGTGCAAGACTTTGTGATAGGAAGAACTTGATCTTAAATACTGTCTATTCAAATTTTTAAGTTGCAGATGGTTATCTTGATTTTCTATTATATGTGTGTCTGTGTTTTTTTGGGAGGGGGATCTAATCAGTATGTCCATGTAGCAAATGGAATCTTATTTGGATTCCTAAGGATTTTACTGTCTATGTTCTGACACTGCATAATTTCCTGCTGTAATTGGAAGTTCAAAGTTGATCCACTGCTAGTGTAAAGCTCTGTACACTATCAGTGAAAAGGATACTTCTACATCATTGAAAGAAAGTTAATCACTTAGAGTAATTAATAATTTTTGACCAATAATATAACTCCTGGGTGGTTTGGTCATGAACCATCTCTCTGCAAGATAGTTGCATTCTCCTTCCCGCACAAAATCAACATTAATCTGTGTCTTCTGAATCACTTTCTGTATTAAAGCCCCAGTCAGGATCCTGCTCTTCTAGCTGCCATTATTGATATTAGGGTGTGTGTGTGTGTGTATAAATAAGTTCTTTCCTGTGTGAAAATTACAATTATGTTTTTTCTGATGTCTTTTAAAAAAGTATTTCTGTTTCTGGTCTTATTTTTGTTATTTATTAACTTATTTTGATAAAAAATAGTACTATTGATAGAAAGGAAAGAGTACAAGGAAAAGGAGGATAAGTAATCTTCCTATAAAACTGAAACCAAAGCATGAACAACGAAAGGTCAAGACAAGTTATATGTACCCAAGTTTTGGCGAACTTCTTTGATGAGATGGTATGTACGTGCATGACTATTTGTGGCATATTTAAAATCTTTTGAAATTCCTGTTGTAGATGACCCACATGTTGGGTATGGGTGATGATTTTGGTGAGGATGCACTTCTTGGTAGGCTTGAGGGCATGAAAGAGGTGATCGAACAAGTTAATAAGCAGTTCAAGGATCCAGTAAGAATCCACTTAATTTCTGCTGTATTTTGATTTGAATATTGTAACTGTCTTGTTGATCCTTCACTAAATTTGTCTTATTTTCTTATCTATCATAAAACATAAAATTGTCATATTTTTGTACTTATCTGTTACTTCCTAAACCTGGGCAAACTTTACAATATGCATGTTGTTTATCTGATGGCAATTGGTCTTGCGTGAAGTCATAAAACATTTATGCAAGTTGATAAGGTTCTTATTTTTTGTAATCTTTGTTTGATAGCCTCAAATGTGAAATATTGATAGGATATCTGTGATGAGTATTTATGGATCCTATTCTTTACTTTAATATCTTGGTGTTCCTCATGAAGTGTGCATGGCTTTTTGCTTTATAGTTTTACTGTTGGCATTGTTTTTTGATCTTTTACACTTATTTAACGCATGAGGAGCTGGAAATATTGTTACATTTGTTATTATTAGGCCAGTTGGACTTAAACCAAAATTTAAAAGATATTTTGCACGTTGAATGAGTTTTTGACTCTATTGGTACAGTTCCCAGCCATGAAATCATTTTGCAAATAATTCTTCTTTCTTTAACAACTTATAAAAGACTTGAAATTTGTGCCCCAGTCCCTATAGTTGCAATCTGAGGTGAGGCTAGGTGATTGAATTGTGGCAATTAATCATGTTTTCTTTTTCTTTTCTTTGGGGATTGCTTATCCTCTACTCATTTATTCTTCTTCTTTTCTCTTTTAAAATGTTCTTTTTCTAAAAAGAAAAATGTTAAACTATGACAAATTACTCTCATTTTCTGAATGTACTTTATTTCTTTCATTCACAGGACTTGACAACTTTTGTCTGTGTTTGCATTCCGGAATTCCTCTCTCTATATGAAACAGAGAGGTTGGTACAGGAACTCATGAAGTTTGAGATTGACACACACAATATCATCATCAATCAAGTACTCTTTGATGACGAAGGTGATGTCCTTGGCATCTTATATGTACATTTCCCTCATCTTGGCTTTGCAATACTGCCTTGCATCTGATATGTTTATCCTTGTAGACGTTGAATCCAAGCTACTCAAAGCAAGAATGAAAATGCAACAGAAGTACTTAGACCAGTTTTACATGTTGTATGATGACTTCAACATAACTAAGTTACCATTGCTCCCAGAAGAGGTAAGCTGCTTTAACTCTTGATATAATGAGTTGATACATGTATGTTCGTTTATAATTAATATGTACAACTAATCATGAGTATGGTGGTTGTCAAATACATTGTGATTATTTCCAAGATGCATTTTTAGTTTATTTTTGGATGACATTGTAAAATAGATTAGGACAAAGATACTCCACGCCTAAACACACTACCACACGCACCACATCTTAATGAATAGTAAATTTTTTAAAAGTTTGATAGTAACTCCATATTAACTTTCTTAATAAATGGCAAGTAACTTGTGCTAATAACATTTCTGAATAAAGTAACTTTCTTACAACTAGGTAATAAATGGGGGAAGTGGTGTGTGTGATGGTCTGAGTATCATTACTCATAAGATTATGGTGCCAATGCTAATTATAGTATCTTTTCCTGGTTTGGACATGTGAGAGACCATGTGCAAATGTAGATGGCTTCATTATATTAAGCTTCCCCCCCCCCCCCTTCTATTTTTTGTGCTTCTTTATTTGTTTCTCTACCTTTTTTTTCATTTTTTTTAAAGCTTTTCTACAACCTATCTCTATTTTTCATTTACCTTTCTTTCTAAATATTATGCAATGTGTCCTCTATTTTTTTACTCTGCCTTGTTCCCATGTCAAAGTCACAGTTCGTTCTTCTTAGTGAGCTACACTCATTGACCAAATATGGATGAATTTGAATTTTATCAGCCATTCTTCTTGGTTAGCCAATAAAGTCTTAAGTTGATCAGCCTGTGTGAATTTTATAGGTTACTGGAGTTGATGCGCTGAAAGCATTTTCACAGCATTTTTTGACACCATACCAGCCATTATCTAGTAGAGACCCCATACAGCAGTTAGAGCGTAGAATATCAGCACTAAATCAGCAGTTAAGTGAAGCTGAAGCAGAATTGCGGAGACTCAAAAATCAGAAGCAATAGGTTTGATGCCATCCTTTGATCAATATTTTCCATTCTGCAGCTATTTTGTTATTATCACATTCTTTTGAAGCTTACAGTAAGACGGAATCATACTCTAGAGAAGTCTATTTTACTAATACTTTTGTGTTGAGCTCATTTAGTTTAAGAAAATTGAAGTTAGACTCATATTTTTCTTCTATAAATATTATTCCCTTGTATCTGGGGTAAAATTCATTATCTAGTACTTGGCATACTGTTCTATCCTTCTATTTTCTCTCTTCTTTCTCGCTCATCTGTTCTTGGTAAGGAACCTTGATAACTACCATATGTTGTGTGATTATTTCATTTTTGGGAAAATTACACTCACTTCTCCTGAGGTTTGGGGTAATTAAGTTCATACTGATCTTCCTTTTTGTGTCCCAAATACGTATATATATATATATATATATATGCTAAGTAGAATATTTATGAAATCAGAAAATTAAAGAAAATGATATTTTTACTGCTGTTCAGTAGATAGATTTTGTGTCCCAAATAATACCAGTTGCAGTATTTATATATGTATAAATATAAATAAAATATTCATACGTAATTTTTCTGCAGCATTGCAGTTTGGCAATTTAAAACGGTGAAATTAAAGGAACATTAGTTTCAGCCTTTTGTGAAGTTTATTCTTACCTTTTATAACTCATTAAAATGATATAATTTTTCAAGCATTTTGCCATGGACATAAAGTTATTGAAATTTTACAATTTTTTTCATGGTAAAGTCACGTGCACACTCGCATTTGCGTGCACACAGCAGAATTTATATAAAAAAATAGCACAGAACAGAGTATGAGCAGAATTTTTTTTTTTTTAAAAGGTGAATATAAATTTAATTTATAACAATAGTCTTATTCCGTTACTATACTTTTTTCAAGTGAATAAAGAGGATCATATATCATATATTGTAATAGAGCAAATTACGCTTGATTCTCTTGGATTTCAATCAATTATATTCGCTCATATTCTATATATATATATATATATATATTAACCTCTCTTTTCATATATGTTTACCTTTTATTTTATTTTATTTTCAGCTTACATTCATTTTCCCCGCTTTTGAAAGATAAGAAAGGTGAATGTGTATTTCTAAAAATAAAATGAATATAAGTAGATTCAACTTTAAAGGAGGGGGTGTAATTTACCCTGTATTTTTTGGTGTAGTAGTGAAGATTATTGCCTCCAGTGATTGAATTAGAGTTCAAACCTAGAATGTAGCAAATATTTTGGATAACTAAATGAAGTAACAACTTATCCATTTTTCCCCCAAAAAATACACCGAAATTGGATTTGGGTTTTGCACGCTCTTCAAACAGAGGGTGTGGCATCTAGCGTCGGACCGAGTTTTTCTGTGAGGGTGTGGTAAAGAAGCAAAAATGAGTGAAAGTTGTGTTATTGTATTTTTTAGGATTGTAAATCCTTAAAAAAATGTGTGCATGTAACAATAAAGGATCAGGGTTACTTCCATACTTGCCTGTTTTTGGTAAATTTGATCAAAATAGCAATTTTTGTAAAGTTGATGATGTGTACATTTTCATAATTTTTTGTTTACAAACGTGATAGCCTTACACGAATTTTGCGTATAATAATCATATAAAAGTTATAATTTTAATAATTAAAGTTGCAACACAAAAATAAAATAATTACAATTTTTATGAAAATTATATTTTTAGTAAAATATCCAAACCTCCCCTTTAGTCTAATCAAAATTATACGAACATTCTTTTTAATTTAAAAACATAGACAAACCTTCTTTCCAATTTATAAAAGAGTTAATCAAAATTATATGAATGTCTTTTTTAGTTTAAAAATAGATACAAGCCTTCTTTCTAATTTACAAAGGAGTTACTGCTAGCTCCAAAGTCAGAATTCCATTGATAGAACATTTGGTTTTACCATTGCCATTTTAGCATTACTTGAGCTATAAGTTCCTGGGGGCGTAATCTATATTTGATTTAACTTTATTTATTTTGTTTATAAAATAAAATAGGATTGGGCCAAATTTTTTATTCATTTTATAAAATAGGTCATGCCATATTATTTAAAATTTAACCTATTAGCCTATTAAGTCAACCTAAATTTTTATATATTAAATTATATATAATATATGTAATATTTATAAAAATATTATATATATATATATATATATATATATTAAAAAGTATGAAAAATTTTAAAATATTTTAGCTTGTATTATAATTATTTAAATAATTGATTTAAAGTTATTATTATAATATTTATATTTATTTTGAAATCGAATCAAGTTTGAATTTTGAACTTTACATTTTTAAATGAGTCAAGGCAAAGTGAAATTGAAATATTATCATTAATTTAAGTTGGAATAATATTTTTCGTTAGTCAAATTATATTTGAAAAATATCAAAATTTGATTTGATTCAATTTAATTCTGCTTCTAATAAGTTTTTTAAAAAAATATTTATTAATTATTAATAAATTTATATAGATTAACAAACCAAATTAGGCCTTTAAAAAATTAGACATGGGTCGGGTCATATTTCGCTTACCACAAATTGAGAGGCCAAGGCCAATTTTTTTCTTATATGTAAGGCTAGATTATTTTGAGTAAAGTTTAAGTTGATTTAACCTACTTCCACCTTTTTGAGCATGACGAAAGGTCAAAGTATTTTTCATAATGCTTAAATTATCCTCCTTTGCTTTATAAATTGGCCTATTTCCCTATCATTCTAAAATCTCCTTTAACTATTTATTTATTTTCTAAAGAACATAATAGATATGTTATAATTCCATTAACAACCTTCTCATTCAACCAATTCAATTAGCTCAATCGCAAGTTTCTACTGTTTAGTTTCTAGTGACTTAATCAATAATTATTGACACAAAAATTAAATATTAGTTATTCACTCCATTCCTTTTCAAGTGTTATTTTAGAAAATATTTTTATTCCTATTTATATGTTATTTTAAAAAATTAAGATTTTATTTATTATTTTCTTTTAAATATTGGCCATGTTTTCTTTATAAATGCTTAATAATTTTATTTCACTTTTTTCCGCCATCCAAGTCTCCTTCCGATATCACGCTCACCAATTCGTCCTCTTCCATATTTTACAAACCCGAGAGTGCTGAATTTCCCCTCCAACTATTTAACGCTATCACTTCCTTCTCTCTATCAATCAGCAATTCAAATCTATTGCAGACTTCTTCATCAGGCCTTCGCCGCCCAGATTATTAGCGGTCGCTGGCAGCAAATCTTCGAAATCAAATCCTTTGCCAAATTGAATATCTGTTATATAATAAAGATGAAATATAAAAATTGCAAACTACATTAGATCAAAGCAATAACAAAAATAATGACAAAAATCATAAACCCTGATTGCAAGCTATATCAAAAAAATAAAAAAAAAATCCTAAAGAATGAAATGAAAAACTTCGAACTACATTAGATCAAAGTAGAACCAAAAGTGTGAGAAAAATAAGAACTTCAGCAAGAGACACAATTGCAAAATCAAGAAGAGCGAACTGAAATTTAATCCAAAAATTGCAATCATCAACGATTGAGAATAGCATATATGAGGTTCAAAACTTGCAGAGAACAGAAAGGCAGATCAGAATCAAACACCCTTCCAAGCACGAAGACCAATCCAACAACAAACAATAATCCACCAGATTTGCAGGAGATTTGGTTTAGATGGAAAGAGCACAACGAGCTCTTTGTTCCAAAACATGAAATCTCTCTCTCTCTCTCACTCTTAATATTAAAGGGTATTTTAGTAGTTCAATTATTAAAGTTACAATAAATTAAAAAAAAAAAAAAGAAATCTAAGACAATATTCCTGAAGGAACAAAGTAAAATGGGATAATACGAAAGTAGGAGAGAAGTCTATATAATCTCCATTAAATTTTCCTGGATTTCTTATCATATAAAAAAAATTTGATTATATTAAATAATGTTTGCCCTTAGCAATCATCAAGTTGAGATGGCCGAGTTGGTCTAAGGCGCCAGATTAAGGTTCTGGTCCGAAAGGGCGTGGGTTCAAATCCCACTCTCAACAAAATTTAATTTCCTTTTTGTGATATGCCTGTTGGAACATTATAGCCCTATCACCACTCCCAAATACACACTTGGCTATTATTTTACAATTAATATTATATTATTTTGAGTAAACTCATTCTTTTTGATAACATTTTTTATAATTAATTTTATATTATAAGTGGTTTTGTATAAATCATAACTAACGTTTAGGAATGTTTTAGATTAAAACAGAAGTTGCACCATATAATTTTCGAATCTCGATTTTGAATCAAAATTGATTCTGAGACACTTCAATTGAATAAGACATGCTAGAAAGAAAGACAGTATTAATTTTGTTTTAAATTAATTATAGGCCACCCAAACGTATTCACTTATTTATCAGCTAAAATATAGTTTTCCCATCTTCTCCTCTTGTAATCAAGACCCTGATAGCCACTAGTTCTCTTGGAGATTTAAGATGTATCATATTCAGCGAAACTGAGAAGATCTCTAGGAGATACTAATGATCTATTCCAAAGACGAAAATTATATTCGAAACTAGCTCCCCCATCATTTAATTTGTTTTTAAACATATCATGAATTCCAATCCAATTTCCTGACATTTTTACCTTCATAATTGTATGAGAAAAACTAGTTCCTACATCATAAACCCCTTGTTTAACATACTTTAAAATTAGAATTCATTTCACTTTGAAATAAATTCTATTAAAAAATTACATTTGGATTTAAATTTTTTAAATTTCATTTCATTTTAAAATCTTATTTTATTTGCATTATTATCATTTTAAAATCTCATAAAATTAGATAGAATTTAGTAAAAATTCATTTTATTTCAAATGTAATATTTTTATTAAACAGTTTTATCCTGAATTTTTAAAATTATTAATAACTTTTTCTTTCTCTTTAATTTTTCTGTCTCTTATTTTTAAAAATAATATTGTAAATATAAATATTTAAAATAAATTTCACAAGTTTTAAGAAAATTCCAAAAAAAAAAAATTCATTTCAAAGTAAAATCAAATTACATTATGTATAATTTATCCCAAATAAAAGAATTCATTTAAAAATGAAATAAAATTATTTTTACTAAATTGAAATAAAATAAATCCTATTTTTTAGTGTGCCAAACAGAAGGAAGAGTTTTGCCTTGCTTCCGAACAGTGATGCATTTTATGAAAAAATTTCATTTTCATTTCAAGTTTCCATACAAAAATATGAAAAACTCTAGAACTTTTTGCATATTTATCACACACAATATTTATACCCAGTTACACCTTTTTGTGAACAGTTGCAAACTTTCATATAAAAAATTACTGCTTTTAGATTAAACCTTCGTAGAAGTTTGCACAATCTCTTGATACATACTTAAGCATTAGTCTATTATAAAATTCAGTTCTGCTCCACATGCTTCTCAATCATTTTACTTATCTAATAAAATCTACAAAGATTGTATTATAGGTGCTCTTGACACTTCCACAGATCCACTAAAAAATCCTCCTAAGCTTGCCAACAGTTACAGGGTAGCTTAGAAGATGCTACAATATAATTAAAAATCAACCATCTTAATTATCATGGAACATATGAGTAAATTACTATGCTAAGTCAGGCAAAAGGATCTGCAATTGTGAAGTAATATATTAGTGCAAATAGTCAACATATAGCATATTTAGCCATGTTAAGTTGAAGAATTAAAATTGCCAAATTCGTCCAATCATATATATAACAATTCACTACTGACCACAAGGCCAAATCTTGTACTTATCAAGCAACGATGATTAGTTCATCACTCTTGCATATCAAACGTAGGGATCTTCCAGATACTACCCACCGTGCAAAGTAGATATAAAAACCACAACATCCTTATCTTCTAATGATGTATTTAGCTGCCCACTTAGCTCCCAATCACAATCATTCACAAGAACTAGAACTCCAGGTCTCCTGCAAGAAAAACAGAGCAAAACCAAAATGTTAACAAAGTTTGATGATAAAATTTCATAAGGCTTCTTAAGTACTTCATTATCTTCTGTGTGTTTACACACAAGCCTGACTTAATGCTTGTTTGGATTTTGGTCCCAGGTGGTAACTCTCTTTACTTTTGTTGTTATTGCATAATCCATAGTTGTTTATACTATCATTCAAGCTTTAGTAGAAAAGCACAAGATAGCTTACACAGTATCCCCTTTCATGAACATTTCTGGCCTTTCCTTGATCAAGTTGGTCCGCACCCAAGAAAGCAAACCTTTCATGGTTAACTGAGAAGCATAAAGACCAATTTATAGAACACCAAGCATAAAGATAAATTTATAAATGGTACATTCGTTAATTGAAAGCCAGACACTACCTTATCTTCTCCGTTCTCAGGCTCGACATTGACATCATGAATCTTCTTAGAATCACAAAGAAGCTCCAATCCACCACTGTGTTCAAGCATCAAATTTAACAAGACATATACACCAAATTAAAACCAAAAGGTTCTAACATTGGAAGTAAAATAAGATGGTGGAAAATATGCTGAACAGCATGCAGAGCATGAAAGGATGCATAATAGAACATTAATCCTTTCAAACAGCAATTTCCATATTAGTAGAAGGCTTAAAGTAAATAAAAAAAAATGACAACGAAGTAATTAGAACAATTGGAAAATAAGATTTCCAAATTGACTTCATATTGTATCTATTCAGGGAAATTGCACCCACCTCCCATGAGATTTAAATAATATCACTCACTTATACCTTCCTTTTTTTTTTAATGACAACAGTTTTCTTCCTCTACTTTTTCAGTCATAAATTGTTCGGTTTGACGATTTTATCCCAATCAAACAAGTATGAGACAGGTCCTAATATTATCAATCTGTATGAGCCAGGTCACAGTCTTTTCAACCTATTACATTCTCCCTCCTAGTTTTCACGTAGCTTCTATAAGTTAAGTCATGCCATTGTCATTCTGTATAAGCTCAGTCATAGTACTTCTAGTGTAACTCGCTCTCACTATTTTTTCTTAACTTCTACAACATGTTGTTATGTATAAGGTAGATCACAGCCTTTTCAACCTAGATCATTATTACTCTGGCTTGATTTCTGAGTAGTCCATTATTTGTTGTTTTGGCATTAAAACCTTTCTAACCCAGTTGATTCTTGTTCTTTGCAACCAAAAAACTAAGGTAGGAAAGGTAATTGTCAGTAAGAAGAAGAAAAGGATTCGGATGAAATATGGACAATCCTCGAGTAGGCAAGTGTAATTTTCCCTTTATTTATGTACAATGAATCCCACAATATTAGAACCTAGAATAAACTGAATCCCAAGTATATTTCCGAAGTGAAAAAATCAATTGTCCATAAATTTACTACCAACCAAGCGAAGAATTGGGTGAAAGTCAAGCTTAACATCATTTGTATCATATTCTTCAATTATGATTTATGATATCTTCTGATTCTGGATCAATAAAATATACAATAGCAACTTCATGAGATCCACGTCCAACACCATCAAGTGGCTCCAATTCATCTCCTATAACATCCCAGCTTCAGTCTCTCCACTACATTATTTACTATTTCTGGATGAAAGATGAAGCTTCATATGAATATTTACCAAATTTTCAGCTCTCTTTTAGCATGCAAGTATGCAACAATATCAGAAACTGAGAACTAACTGGATTACTTGTATCTATATTACCTTTGGAAACACAAAGAAAAGCTGTTCCCAAAACAGGGCCTAGAAGAACTCATTTTTCTTCACTAAATCGTAAAATGAACTAAGATAGTAGGATTTTGTATAATGATGCTACTTCAGCATTGTATTTAACCTGAACTTAAAGCTTCAAATTCAAATTCTTACAACAAAAACAAGGTTATATCTCCAATAATCACAGATAATTTAAATCATAATTGCCTATACTGGCAAAGTTCGAGACAAAGAAACCCATAAGAAAACATTAAACTCCGTTCGGATTATGGGCTTTAGGTTCCTAAAGGCAATGAATTTGTCAATTTGGGCAAACCCAACAGTAAACGGAATTTCTGAAACTTCAAAAGATTTTATTTTTTTAACTTCTATTCCCAACTTGTCCCCTGCTACTATCAAATCAACCGACAGGTGAAAAACATAAACTTATATTGTAAAACAATGACAACCAACGAGGCTATGAAGTGAATCTTTGCAAATAACATGAACTTACCCGAACTCAAGCGTCAGCTGCATATTTATTGCTTTTCTAGGGAAAAAACCCAAAACCCTAGAGAGAAAAACGAGCCAAAGACACAACAATCGTACTTATTGCGCGGCACACCACCAATCTTCGATGCCCCGGCCTTTTTGTCGGGTATATACGTCCCTGTCGATCAACGGTTATGATTTAACCAAGCATAAAAGAGCAACTGGTCCCACCTAGTAAAAGTGTCCCTCGAGAATTTTCTGTTGTGCCCCTAAACTTCAGTTATTTGAAAATGTTTCCCAAAATCAACGCGATCCAGATTCATTAGTCCAGCCCAACCCTGCACATCACTAAAAGATAGCTCGAGTCCTGAGGAAGGTGGAGAAACCAACGAAGACAATGCGGTGTTAAGGAAATCAATTGGAACTATTGTGTGAGCCACCACAACCGAGGAAGACAGTGAGCCTTTCGATATACCGGAGATTGATGCGAAATCAAGAGTAATGAACGATGATGCGGCATAATTGAACTTGGTCCAAACACTATGACGAAGACAAAGATTTGAATGGTGAGAGACGAAGAAGATTGACGATGGAGGATCTGCCGCTTTTCTTTCGTTTTCCTCTCTGTTGACGACCGAAAAACAATACGAGAATGGGAAGAGGTGGTGCAGCCCCGACTCTACTTTTATTTGATTGAAGAAAAGGGACCTTAATTACTGTAAATTAGAAAGAAAAAAAATATTATTAATTATTGCATTTATAAAAATTGGTTGGAACTTGTGAAATATAAAAATTTTGTATGAACTAAATTATTCTTTGTTCATGAAAATAAAAAACCAACACTCATAATATTATATTAGAAAAAAAATATATTGACCCTCCTTAGATTATATTTAATGTAATAAATAAGTTAATTTATAATTTATTAATTTAATTGATAAATTCCAAGTTAAACTTTAGAGATATTTAATATATTAACTTATTTAAAAAATAAATTTTAATTTAATAAGTTATTTTTGGTAACTTATAACTTATCTTTTTTATATGAAATTTATCTTTGTTTTTTAATTAATTGACATCCTATGTTTTTAATTATATTCTTGTTTTAAATAATAAATAAATATGTAATCTCAAAAATATAATTATTAAATTTTAAATAATTATATTTTTTAAACATATTTATAATATCAATGTTATTTGATCTCAAAATAAAAATAAATTAACTTAATTTATATATCTATTTATATTATGATTTATTTTATTTTATTTTACATTTTTTAATTAGTTCAATAATTAATTTTACTAAATAATTTTTATGTAATTAACTAACTTATTAACTATTTACACTAAATATAAATTTAGTAAAATTATAAATTAACTTATTTATTTAATGTAGTAAATAAGTTAATTTATAATTTATTAATTTAATTGATAAATTCTAAGCTAAATTTTAAAGGTATTTAATATATTAACTTATTTAAAAAATAAATTTTAATTTAATAAGTTATTTTAGATAACTTATAACTTATCTTTTTTATATCAAATTTATCTTTATTTCCTAATTAATTGACATCCTATGTTTTTAATTATATTCTTGTTTTAAATAATAAATAAATATGTAATATCAAAAATATAATATTAAAATTTAAATAATTATTTTTTAAATATATTTATAATATCAATGTTATTTGATCTCAAAATAAAAATAAATTAACTTAATTTATATATCTATTTATATTAATATTTTTTATTTTATTTTAAATTTTTAATTAGTTTAATAATTGATTTTATTAAATACTTTTAATGCAATCAATTAACTTATCAACTATTTACACTAAATATAACTTTAGTAAAATTATATAAACCTCATTTTTAGTTTTAAAATCTAAATTCCATTTCGCACAAGTAACTAATAAGTTAATTGAAGTATTTCGTAAAATTAATTATTGAACTAGTTAATATTATAAAATGGAATTAAAGGATATATTAATAAAAATAAATATATAATTAAAATAATTTATATTTATTTAAAAATTAAATTAAATTAACATAATTAAGAAATTTAAAATAAAATATAATATTTAATATTTAATTAATTATATTTTATAGATTTATATATTTATTTACTTACATAATTTTTATTTTATTATTTATAATAAAATTATAATTACTTAAAATATAATTAATTATATTTTATGATATTACTTATTTATTTACATATATATTTTATATATTTATAATTTAAAATTAGGATATAATTATGTTAAAATTAAATTAATTATATTTTATGAAAAAATTTAGATTTATATTATAAAGGGTAAGAGTTGTAAATTAAAAAAAAGAAAAAGGATAAATTTAAAAAAAATTGAAAAAATAATAATTTATAAGTTATAAATTACAAATTATTCTAGATAATTTATTAAATCAAAACTTATTTTTGTCAAGAAGCTAATGTAAGAAATACTTTTAGATATTAACTTATAATTTATAAATCAAATCGATAAGTTATAAATTATTAATAAATTATAAGATAACTTATTTGTTATGCAAAATAGAGCCCTATACACATCTTTCTTGAAATATAAAATAATATTACACTTAAATCCAAATTTAAAAATTTTTTATGAGAATAATGAGAAAATATAGTTTTAAATTTAAATCAAACAATATTATATACAGTATAGATCAATTGACACTACTATAAATATTAAATTCTTATACTAAATCTTACCTGCATTTAATAGCTAAAATAATATTAATTTGCTAGTGTATATTATTAACGAGGAGAGAGAACAAATACTTAATTGCAACAAATAGCTCTTTTTAATTTATAAAAGTAGAAACATGAGTGAACATCAATGAAGAATTTTCTACCGTAAAAGAAATTTATTTTTAAAATTAAATTAAAGAATTATGTTTAAAAATAATCTTGATTATTCTCTTCCCTTGGCGTAATTTTCCACTATAAAAGGATTTTATTGGAATTTTGCGAAATATATTTGCTTTCCATACTACTCTTACTTTTCAGGTGAAATAAGCTAAAGAATAGTTTTTTATTATTATTAATAATGTACGTTTTCACTCATTGGTAATAGCATTTTTAAATATGCTATGCCTTTTTCTTTTTCAAATAAAAAACACAATGAACGGTTTTGATAGTTTGCATACAATGTATATGTATGAGAGTAAATGACCTTCAACCTTTTCCTTTAAAAGAAAAGATAATAGAATTAATATTGAAAAAAAGTTTATTTGCATAACTAGCAAAAATGTTCATCGTGTTTTCCACTTGAAGAAAAAAAAAACACATATTAGAAAAATGCTACTAGCGTTGAGTAAGAACATATATTAATTACTAAAAAATATTATATACTTTAGATTATTTTACCAATTAATCCCTACTCATACATATGAAATAATCTAAATATTTTGTGATAAAAATAAACTTTGATTACGCTGGTGCAACTAAAATATTATAGATAAAAAAAGTCAATATTTAATGTAAATTTAAGAGTTTCTAGCCATTTAACTTATTAACTACTTGTGATAAACATAACTTCAACAAAATTACATACACCTCATTTTTAATTTTAAAATCTACACATATCTTTCTTAAAATACAAAATAATGTTATACTCAGATCCAAATTTAATTTTTTTCATTAAAATAATGAGAAAAGATGATTTTATATCTAAATCAAACAATATATATATATATATATATATATATATATATATATATATATATATATATATATATCAATATGAAATAATCTAAGTATTTTGTGTTAAAAATATACTTTAATTATGCTTGCACAACTAAAATATGATAAATGAAAAAATCAACATTTAATGTAAATATGAGAGTTTCTAGCCATTTGACTTTAATAAAAAAATATATTTTTGATGATAAAATATTTAAATTATCATATATTATCTGATTGAATATTTAATCACCTTTTTTTAATTATTTTATTAAAGAAAAGTTTAAATAAGATTTAAGTGTAACATTATTTTATATTATAAAAAAAAGTTTATATAAAATTTGAAATTAGAGGAGGGGTTTATGTAATTTTAATAAAATTTAAGAAAGGTTAATACATTTTGCTGTACAAATAATTATGGAGACTGTTAGCCTTAAGCAACTCAAGGATACGGAAGTTACAATTTTCGCTCTTTTAATTGGACAAAAAAATTATACTATTAATTTAATGAATTAATAAAATATAAAATTAATTTACCACTAGTAATAATTTCTTAAATTAATAAGTGCATTTCTTATGAGGATAGATATTTTAAATTTGTATTTTTCTATTAAATTACTTGAATATTCTTGATCATTGCGTTACTTAATTTTTTTTAATCCTACTAAAATAATGGATGCTACTAATTTTCACATAAGGATACGGAGGTTATCAATCTCCAATTATTATAATTTTTTAAAAAATAATATGTCTTAATTTATCTGATATGATCTACTTGATTAATATAATTATATTAATTAACTAAAATTGTGTTCTCAAATATTTGTTAAAAAAATAAATAAATTTTAAGTGGAAATTATTGATATTTACACCATTATCTTTATTTTTCAATTGGACAAAAATATCACCAATTCTCTTGAAAACCACTTTGATTTGTGTAACTTTATGTAATTTAACAATGGAAAGCACATGTACATGTGAATTAATTTTTCTTTGTTTTTCAATACAATTTATAGTAGTTTTGAATTTATTATCTTGCTATTACATGCTCCAAAATAATATTACTTTCAGTCTACTACATTCACGTCCTGCTTATTCCCTCTTTACAAATTTTAGGGTCCACAATTATATAAACCCCACTACTTATTAAAATGGAGTGAATGATCACTCCTTTTTTTAAAGAATGCAAATAGCATTTTCCCACTCTTTACACATCCACCAATCATGCTAACAATTCCTCCACCTCACTTCCACATTTAAATGAAAAGTGCAAAACCAAATAATGAAGGAAGGAGAAATTCTTGTACATTCTAGTTATAAAATATGTCATTACTTTTGTTTAATAAAGAGAAAGCAATGAAACATTTCTTTTATACCAAAACTATAATACATGTCTTTAGTCATTACTTGATAAATAAAGGATAATTGTTAACTTTATCATCTAAATTGTTGATTTTATAAGGTCATATGCATTAGAAGTTTGATTTTTCAAATTGCAAAATAGTAAAATTATAAAAGTAGACAGCTATCCTTTAACTATGGAATATAATTAAGAATAAGTGTTATAGTCAAAGCATACAAGAATTTCTTAAAAGTATTTATAAATTTTGTGGGATCCACTTGTCATGACTTAACTCTAGTTGTGATCAACGTGGAACCTATCACCTAATTTCCACCGGTCTAATCATATCCTTACTTAAACATCATAAGACATACAAAAGGCATTAAGAAAGATACTTTTATGCATTAACAAGAAAAAATGATAATACCATTTAGCAAAATAATATTTTCAAGTTCATTAAGGGTGAGACTTCCTTATGATACATCAAGTTTAAGTATCAATAGGCTTAACCAGTTTTAGAAGATACATGTTATTTTTCTTTTACTTCTTCTACCTTAAATAGGTGAAAGCTTAAAACTTTATAATAAAATATCCATTGCTATTAAAGCCATAAAAGATCTTTTAAAGGTTTAATTCTACGGTGGTAAAGAAGATAACATAATTTGGAAATTTGTAAAGAAAATACAGAAAAGGTTAAATCTGAAACTTAGTGAGAAAAATTTCTAACCCAATCAAATATAAATAATAATTACAAGTTTATCAACTAGATTTACCTTTCTATTAATGTGAGCACTCAAACCACCCATAACACAACTCAATTTCTATTAATATCAACAAAAGCATTCATAATTATCCTTAATCATTATTCCATACACATATTAACAAAGTAAAGAAGACAAATGAATATCCTTATAACTTTTGGTCACTTTATGACCTAACAATCACAAGTTCTAGCCTTATCCCTCTAAGGTTACCTTATGACTTAACTATTACAAGCCTCGCAACCTTGAAGGTTTCAAGGAGCATTATTCAATAGAAATTAACAAAAAGATGCACGAAATTCTTCTTGTAACTCCAAAACATCTTGTGACCTAACCATTATAAGCTACAGCCTTATCTTTTTATGGTCACCTTATAACTTAAATGTTACAAGCCAACACACAGATCCAACGCAAAGAGTGTAACATATAACTTTTTCACAATAACATGAGTGCCTCAATTCATGACACAAAAGCTTATTCAAACTTATATCTTATAACATTATACATTACTACATGTTTTTCCTTTAATGTTACCTTATTTACGTCAATTAAATTAAAACTGATGTCTATAATAATGTGGTGGCATTTATGAAAATAACTACAACTTACTGCATTGATTAGAATAATAAACTAATGTTATAAACCTTATTTTCCAATAAGAGATGGAAAGTCTAGCATAAAGAAACTTAAAACAATAGTTGTATAATAAACTAATGTCTAAATGAATATCAATAACTAATTATTAATTGCATTTATAAATATTAGTGTTTTATACATTTGTTGTACTTGAAAATTAATGTGCAACGGTTATATACAATCAAATAGTGTTACTAGAAATTATAAAGATTATTTATATTTTAATGATATGCTATTTAAAACTTACTCTAGTATTCACGAGATGAACACTTGCAACATTAACTTTTCACATAACTAATGTCTAAAAAGCATATAATAGATTCAACATAAAAAAAATTCATTTTTAAGATGTTGTTATCTATTAATAATCGATATAGAATTTTCCATATTACCTATAAATTGCATACACCATTTCTTTTCTCTTTCACTCTATTTTTCATTTAAGTTTTCACTTGATTTTTATTTAAATGCATATGAAGACAATACATGATCAATCTGTTTAATTATTAATTGTTGAAATGTAAGTTGTTGTTCCTAAACGGTTATCCTATCTTAGCTATAATCTATGTCAAGTTTTCTATATTACCAACTCAAAGCAAGGGACTAAAGATAAAATATGGTTATCATGGATATGAAAGTAAAGGATTAGGATAAAATATGGTTATCATGAACATGAAAGTAAGGGACTGCTTCGACGATGCCATAAAGATTATCACCATCACTTTTCTTCAAAATAGTGAGATAAACACTATTGCCTTTATAAACCATGTTTTTGCCCTGTGCCATCAACACAATCATTATCATTTTTTTAAAAGTGATTATGGTTATAAACATTATATCTTCTTAAGTGTTAATGATTTTTGTTTCAAATAAAAATATGCAATATTAATAGATGTATTTTCAAAATAAGACTATACTACAAAATTTGCAAAAAGTTTTCTTTTATACTAATTATGTTGCAAATAATTAATTTTAATTTGAGTTTATATAATGATTGTGCTATGAAATGCATTAATAATCTAATATAGTTTTTGTATAGGTCATTGTTAAAAAATATTAGGATGTAGAAGTTGTATTTAAAAGGAATATTATTCTAGATATTTGAGATGATGCAATTAGATGTTGTGAATCAATTTTTTAAATCTTAATGTAAGGAGTGCCTTATGAATAAATATGTTAAATTATCATTTAATCAAATTTGTTGGATATCAATATTATCGTTCTTTTGAAGATCATAAGTGAATGATAATTTTGAAGAAATATGCTTTATTCCATCTCATTTGATATATTCTTTTTTCAATTAAGCTATACAAGTAGCATTACTTTCATATAATTTTGCTAGAATTTCTTTATTGGAATCTAAACCATATGCTTCTTAGATATGTTAAACTATCAATCTCAGCTAAACATATTCTTAACTTACCTCATAAATTGATATTATCTCTACATGATTTGAATACATAGTAGCCATAGTTTGTTTTACTAAATGCCATGATATAGTTATACCACCACATACCAATATATAGCTGTTAGACATTAAGCCTTATGTGGGTTTGACGAATATCTTGTATTTGCACAACCAGTTAATTCAATTCCATAGTTATATAAATAAAATAATCTTATGTCAATTATTCCTCAAAGATAACAAAATATATGTTTAATATTATTCTAATATCTTTGGGTTGGAGAAGAACTATATCTTACTAATAGATTCAATGAAAAAGGTAATATCTGGATGTGTGTTATTAGCAAGGTATATTTATGTACCAATCGCACTAAGATATGATACTTTTAGACTTAAAAGTTCTTTCGTTTCCTCTTGAGGCTAAAAAGGATCCTTATTAATACCAAGTAAATGAATAACCATTAGTGTACTTAATAAATGCAATTTATCCATATAAAAGTATGATAAAACCTTTTAAGTGTAATTTACTTAGTGGATAAAGATTCCATTAGTCAAATGCTCGATTTGCAAACTAAGAAAAAAAATTATTTTTCCAAGATCTCTCATTTCAAACTCTTTTTTCAAGTATTCTATTACCTTTGAAAATTTTTTATGAGTTTCAATAATGTTCAAATCATCAACATATATCTAACTATTTTGATATCCTTCTTTCAACAAATATTCACCAAGATAATTGTACCACATTTGTCCATACTACTTCAATCTATATTTGTAATCTAATTAAATATATTTCTTAAAAGTTTGAATTGCATGCTTTAAGCATTTTAAATCCTTTAGGAATTTTTTCACACATACACGCACATATTATTATCAAGCTTGCCATAAAAATAAGCTATAACTACATCCATCAAATACATATTGAGTTTTTTTCTTATACTTTAGGTTAATAAGTTATTGAAATATAATTGCATCCATCATTGAGAATATATTTCTTCATAATCAATACCAGGCCTTTAAGAAAAATCTTATACTACAAGTCACTCTTTGTATCTTGTAACTTTATTCTTCTTTTTTTTCCTCATAAAAAACCTAGTTGAACCCTATTAGGTTAACCCTTTTAGTTGTTTGGACTATTCATTTGAAAATCTCACATTTTGAAAATGGGTTCAATTCTATCTAACTTACATCTTTTCATTTTGTTCAATCATCTCTATATTAGCATTCTTCAACTATTTTTAACTCTAAGATCTTCATTATTTTGTATAATATTAAGCACTACATTACATGAGAAAATGTTATTGGTAACTATTTATTTTTTATTCCATTTTCTAATGTGAAAACATAATTTATTAATATTTCTTCATTTTCAAGAATCTTAGTACCTAAATGTTTTCTAAAAGTTCATTATTAGTTATATTTTTATTCTCTATAGAAGCATTTATCTTCTCATTTTTTTCTTATTTATTCCCTTTCTCTTATAGGAGTTTTTATTTTTAGAACTGATTAGTTTATCACATGTTAGGCATGCTTTGAATTCATTTGCTATAATAAATATATATTATCCTGATAGGACATCAATTCAAACTAAAGCATTTATGGCTAGTCGATATGATTTGGTTGCTTTCTTTGGAACGATAATCTTTTGAATTTCAAATTCACATTATTTTGTATAAAGATTAAGGTGATTTAAAGATGATGTATTCCATTTAAAATCCTTTTTCCATTTGCTTATTTTCTCTCCTAATGCTAGGAAATTTTTTTTCATCAAAATAACAATCATGAAAATATGTAGTAAAAATATTCCCTATCATTAATTCAAGATATTTAATAATAGAGGGAGATTCATATCCAATATATATATATTCCTAACCTCTTCTAAGGACCCATCTTTGTGTGTTATGATGAAGTCATTGGAACATATGCTACATATCCAAAAATTCTTAAATAAGATATATCTGACTTTTGACCAAAAGCCAATTGTAAGTAAGAATGCTTATGATAACTTGTTGAACTATTACATACAAGTGTTGACACTTGAAAAATGGCATGTCCTCAAGTAGGAATAAGACATTTTATTTTTATGAGTACTGAGTTAGAGGCATTTAATAAAACATTATGCTAAACTATTTTGTGTATGAATATATGCTACAAAATATTCCATGATTATTCTAATTAATATATAATAATCATTAAAGGCTTTAGATATAAATTTATCAATATTATTAAAATGTATTATCTTAATTAAATAATCAAAAAATTATACTTAAAGCCAAATTATTCAGACAAGTAATTTAGCAAATGCTAAGTTATGGATTAATAATAAATATACATATGACCATCTTGTGGAAGCATTAATTAACACTATAAAACACATAAATGGTCAACTTGGTAGATGAATAGATTCACACATGTTAACTTGTTCTTTCCAAAAACGTAAAATCCAATTTTAGTTAGTAATGACCTTATAATTAATTTGCTTTAAGAATAAGTAGCAAATAAAAATTCAATAGATTGAAGAATTTTTTAGTTCTTCAATGGGATAACTATATGAATTTTTAATAATTTTTATAACATTAATGATCCAAGATGGCGTAAACGATTATCCCAAATAGTGAAAATATTTTGTTTAGTAAACTTCTGATTCATTATAGCATTTGTTTGAACTGGATTAATATACATGTAATATAAGCTAAAAGAAAAAGGATGGTAATTTTTCTAATATATTTTTCTCATTTGAGACAACTATTATAATATAAAAGTATTTAACATTTTTACTACTTCAATATGGTATCTATTTTGTCGTATATTTTTAAAACTTAACAAGTTTTTTTTAGGCTTGATAGACAATGAAGCATCATTTATAATTATTTGTGTTCTTCCTAGAAAAATTACATTAGCTCTCCTAAAACCTTCATATAATTTGATATTACCAGACATTATATTAACATAATTTTTGTCAATTTTAAACTGAGAAAAGTATTTTCTATTCATAAGAATAATGTAATGTTGCACTATCCATAAGACACAAATATGCAATATTGACTTTTAATCCAAAAAATGGGAAGTTGCCTATATTTTTTTCATTAAAGTAAAATAAGAAAATCATAAGAGAAATTGCAAAATAACAAAAAGAAAACCTTACACATAAAATTTTGCAACATAACAAAAGGAAATGTTACATGTGAAATTTTAAATTGAAACAAGTGGACAAAATAAAAATATAATTACAAAATTTAAAAAATAAATTTTCTTAATTTTAGACATTTTCATAACCCATCAAATGATTAATTCTTTCTTTAGGGTGTCCAAAGAAATTTCCCACATTTAAATGTGTTGGATTGTGACTAAAGGCATCATTCTCAAAAACAAAATTTGCTCCCACATTTTTGTATTTCTCTTTAAGTAAAGCTTGATAGAGTTCAACTAGGTGTTTAGATTTAATGCCCTTTTATGCAACATTAATAACATATATTTTTTGAGCCTTTTGAATTTTTATTATATTATCATTTTTCTTCATTTTTCTCTTATTTATAGTTGTGAGAAGAAAATTTATGGTTATTCATACAATTTTTATAACCACCATGATTGCAATAATTAGTTTAATTTCTTCTATGAACTCAGCCTCACCTAAACCTTTTAGTTATTAATGCATTCACTTCAAGTAAAGGAATAGAACTAGTTAAGTGATCTTCATATTTCTTATTAAGAGTTTATTATTTTATTCGACTACAAAAAGATATGAAATTAATTCAAAATATTTTTTAAAGCCTTTCTCTCTATATTGTTGTTATAGAAGCATACTAGATATATGAAAAGTAAAGAATGTTTATCTAATATGTCTTCTTCGATAAATTTCTCTCCACATAATTTTAGTTAAGAACTAACTTTAAATATTGCATAATTATATTCACTTACTAATTTAAAGTCGTGAAAGTATAAATGCATCCAATCATAATGAGCTTTTAAAAAAATTATAGTTTTCTGGTGGTCATACCTTTCTTTCAAGCTTTTCCAAATAACAAAAGGATCTTTTACTATAAAATATTCATTTTTCAATCTTTCTTGAAGATGGAGCCCAAGGAAAATCATTGTATTTATATATTTTTGTAATGATACTTGATTTCTTTCTTTAATTATATCTTTGAGATCCATTTATTCTAAATGTATTTCAATATCTAATATTTGTGATAAATAATTCTTTTCATTAATATCAAGGGCACAAAATCAAGCTTTATGACATTTGCTATGATAATAACTAAAATATAAATAATGATTGAATTAGAAAATGAGATGTTAATTAAAACATCAACAATAAAATCAATACAAATAGTTGGTAATTGTAATAGATATTATTATTTGCATATGTGATAAAATTAAAAACAAAAATCAAAGTAATAGATAATATACTAAAGATAAACAATATAATATAACAAATAGAATACATCTTAAAGGAAATGAATTTAAAGAGAGTAATCTAAACTTTAAAGTTGGAGAATAGGCTGTTATACAAGTAGAAATAGTAACTCTAAAATTTTATCTCAATTAAGTTTTGTGCTAATAGTATGTTATAAAATAACTCAAAATTAATAAAAATTGAAAATAAAAGGAGAGTTATATGAAATAATATGCAATCTTTTTTTCTTTTATGATGTATATATGTCTTTAACAAAAAAGTAAATATGCCTTTTATAGGCAAATTACTTCATGTTAAAGGAAGGTAATAATCAAGTTACCTATATATAACTCACCATATAGCCTATTTAAGGGTGGACTCGAGTTGAGTCAAGTCGAGTTTTAACTTAATTGAGCATGGCTTGACAAAAAATTACAAGAGCTCAAGCTAGGCTTGATTATAAATAGACAACTTAGCTCATGCTTGGATTAACTTGAAATAGCACAGCTCTCGAGTCAGCCTAGTTCAATAGTGATAAAAAAATCTATCAAATTATAAATAAATTTTTCTACTTGATTTAAGTTCAATTTATTGATAAATTTAGTTATTTTAGTATAAAATTTAATTTTTAAATAAAAAGACAAACTTAAAATATAAATTAGTTAAAAAATTAAGCTAGAATCATATTAATATTTATAAAATTAAAAACAAAGTTGTAATCTTATTAATAGTAAAAGCAAAGCCATAATCATCAATTCAAAAGATTAATTCCTTATATAAATTTATAAAGGAATTAACATAAAGAATAAAGGTGTAAGCTATAAGAATTTCAACTAAAATTACATATATGAGATATTAGAACACCAATATATGTAATTGAATTCATGTACTTGATGATTTATTTGTGTTTAATTTGCAAAAGCAAAAGAATTGATGAAAGTTACGTCCTCATCTTCACTCTTCTCTAATGTAATAGCTCTCAATAAGTGGAATTTGTTTATTAGAAGTGAAAAGGAAACCTTGCTAAAATCTTATTTAATAGAACCCTACTAGTCCTCCCTATAAAAGGCTTACTAGGTATTAGCCTACATAACCGCTAAACCATGCAAATTTCAAAGGATATGTTAAGTTCATATCTTGTTAGATTATAGTTTTAAATTAGGCATCATATCTCAAAATAAGATTAAATTTTAATCAATTTATTTTATAAAATCAAAATTGCCAATTAATAATAGTTCATATAATGAAAAATTCTAACATTCTCCCACTTAAGTAATATTAATTAGATTTTATAAGTTTTAACAAAGCAAATTTTGAAAATAAGATTTTAAACTGATTGACTAAATATTTTTATGTAACCATAATTTTTAAAGTAATTTAGCCTTTAGAGACAATATCTTTACAATCTCGTACAATATAGGCATCTAACATTGAATCTTAGTTGTTTTTATACCCTTTTATTAACATAAGACTAATCCATGGTTAAAAGTGTTAATAATTATATTAACAATGGACTTTCGTGTGGCTATATAGCAAGAAAATGGCATTAAATATGATTATAAGATGTTATTTTTCATTGTTAGTCTTCTTCATGATTTCTCTAATCCTCATAAGAAAACTTCAACTCATTGTTACGCTAGATGGTGATGTTATTGATTGTGAACTAATATTGGGTTATTTACATAGAGGGATGAAAAAATTTGTAGAAAATCGAACTACAATATCTGCCTTATGTAACATGTTAGGATTATTTAGCTACTATGTTTCGCGAAGCAATAACTATAAATGGACCAAAATAGTTAGGAACTTTCAAGTACCCAAAAGAGCTAGCTATACCTAAGTAATTATATTGGAGTTGAGTCGTATAGCTTCTCACTTGCTATGGCTTGGACCTTTTATGGCAAATATTGTATATTGTATATACATCTCCTCATTCTTGAGGTTGCTTAATTATATTGTTTAATGAGACATACCTTGTTAACATCAAAGTCGTACTTAAGATAGACACTAATTTTAACTTTTTACAATATATACAATTTCAATACTCGTAGGTACGTGTATACATAAAACATATGATAGCAAAGAATATTAACTTTATGATGATCATCAATGGAATTAATTATCATACAAACATTTCAAAATTGAAAAGGTTTAACATAGTAAAAAACATAATATGAAAGTACAATCTCTCACTAATCAAGTATATCAAAAGACTTTAAGATATCTATGCTCTCAACATGTGTATTAACTTATTTCTAGCCTTAAGAATCTAATATACAAACACATATATACAAGAATGATTACCATACATAAATAATCATTAACTATACGTTTAAAAAATAAGTGAAATTCACTATACAATATGTTAAAAATTAAAAAAAAGGACATAATTATAACTCCCATTAATACAATCGTGATTCATCTCATAAGACACCAACTCAACTTATACTAAAGTGTTATGGCAACAAGTGTCATAAAATAAGATTGATACTTGTGACAATTTATATATGTGTTAAAGAAAATTTAAAATGTATTGCAACAATGGAACCAACCAAAACATATTCATAACTCCCACTAACCAAGTAATTCTAAAAATTAACTAAATGCACATAGATACAATATGTTTCATAATATAAAGTTGTGTGCCAAATGATAACTTGATTAAATAAGTAGTTACATATTTACATTAATGCAATTTATTATGCCGGAAAACTCGCATATGCTTATTTTTTAGTAAGATATTAATCGCTATGATCTAATCATAATTGATAATTTATAGTTTAATAATACCTAGCAACATTAAAAATATTCCACACTAATAATTATGCAACTATCCATAGTAATTATTATTGCTTGTGCAACAACTAATGGATAAGAAAGCTTATTTTAAATAGTTAAGATATTCTTAATATTCATTGTAATATTTAATCTTAATGATCTTATAAAAATACTTAATTACATATAACAACTATTTGGTGAGAAAACTTTCTTAGAAAAATTATATAAATTTAATATATGTTATTTTTCATAAGCATTTCCAAAAAAATATTATTTTCAAAATCTTCAAATGAAAGTCATTGTATGCTAAAAATATAAAAGAAAGTTACATAATATAAGGCTTAAATCAATTTTAATTATGATGTAAATTAAAAGGTGCAAGGTTTCATTACTAAATCAATAGTTCCATAATCCACAAAATATGTACCAAAATTAAAAACCTTTTAACTTACGTAAAATCAACCTTTAAATTTGAAGCTATTAATTCTAACATAAAAGCAAACATCAATACCAATGTATTCTTGCTAAAATCAAAATTCAATGTACTCCCACTAAAATCAAATTTTTTATATTTGTGATTATCTATCAACATGATCTACTAAAAAGTAGTATATAATAATCTTAAAATTTATAATCAATCATGTATGATCATTTTGAATCCATCAAATTAATCAATAACATGATCAAGCATAATAGAAAGTGATCTAAATAAATCCAAATAAAGACACCATATATAATATATAATGGACTTTATCAAGTACTCTATCTAAAATTTAATTCTAAGATATAAATTGATGATGGAAAAGAATTGGAGCTTTAGAGAATTAGACAAGGCCTACCTTAGTGATAGAGATACAAAGCTTTTTGGGATTAGCAAGATAGGAGATTTGTAAAAGACTTTTCAAAATAGCATACATCAAGTTTAATTATCACAATTTTATTCAATTCATATCATGTACTATAATCTAACACTTTCATGCCCTTTTATATGATCACACATTAACCTATTCATCATAATTTTTTATTACATAACACTTGTATTTTACTATAAAAACTCATTTGATTCCTTAATAGTTGAAAATTGATTAATTACTAAGAATACAAGAATGATATTTGATTATATACTTAACTATGTACCACCCAAGAACAAACTCTTGCAGTATAATTAATTATATAGTTAACTATAGTTTTATAAAAAACAAATGGATAGACCTATAGTCAACTATGAACCCCCTAAGAATAGGGTTGTAGTCATTTATATAGTTGATAATAGAAAGTCAAAATTAACCCTGATAGCTCATAGTTGACTACATTATCCCAAAGAATAACTCTTCAGGGATGTAGTTAACTAAGTAGCAGACTACAAGAGCCCTAAAAGTAATATTTTAGCATGGTTGTCAACTATGTAATTAACTATTCTTGCTTAAGAGTTGGTCCTTGTATATGTAGTCAACTACCCATTAGGTTTGTATAGAATTCTTATGAAATTCACTATTCATATCCTATATTCTCACCCTAAACTCATTTATTATGATGCTAATCCTTACAAATCATTAATTCACATTTAAAACACCTTATTTATGCCAATTCCATCATTAAAATCAAACCAAACATCATAAATCAACATATTCCTTAATTATTCATTAAAAACCTAAAACCTTAATTTAAACCAAACAATTTGAAATTAATCTTTAAAATATAGTTAGAATATTCACTCACTTTGTATGAAAGAGATACTTAGAAGTTAAGACTGAAAGTTGGTGGCTCCTAATTGTTCAAAATCATTAAATTTAAAGTTAGGGTTCATATTTTCTTTTTAAGCTCAATGCTTTAGTTTTACTAATTCTAAACAAAAAATTAAAGAAAAACTTAGTATTAATAAAAGTTTAGGTGACTTTACATTAATTGTATGAAGAATTTAATAAGATTTATCTCTTTTTTAGCTTTATTGAAAGATGAAGGAGGAGAGGAAGAAAGTTAAGTGAGAATGTAGTTAGAGATTTTGGGGGAAATGGAGAGTGAGAGAGAGGGTTAAAAAGGAATAAAAATAAGGGTATTTTAAAAGTACATTTTAAATCTCTTCCATACTTATATACTTATCTTTAAACACTTTTAATCTTTAAACCTTTTTATGTTATCCATTTTTCCTTAACTAGATCATTCAAATTCCTCATTCCAATCCATTTAAATAATTAATTAATATCTACATAAAATTTTATTCAATATCTATTAATATTAATTTATTATTTTTACTTAAAAATAATTTAAAATATTTTAAATTTTAGAAAGTTATAAGATATTTCCCTAATTTGGCTATCTTTCTTCTAATTTCTAAAAAAAGAAAAAAGAAACTCTCACTTTTCATCTTCTTTTTCCATCTCACCTTCTCTTCCTTACATTAAACCAAGCCAACAATTGTCATTAATCTTTTTCATCTCTTTATCAAATTAAGGTAAAATTTCTTAAACTAGCATATTTGAGTGATTAGTTCTCATTTTCCATTTTGATTAAGGATTATAATGGGTTTTACTTAATACAAATGTTTTAAACCTTAACTTGAGTTTTTATTAATTTTACTTGATTAAGAGCAAGCCAACCTTAATTTCACTTTCTAATCATCTCCTTACTAGGTAAATAACCATTCTAATAAAATTTACTTGGTTTTGTATAATTTAGTTATAAGAAGTTAGGTTTTTTATGCTTGAAACCAATTTTAAGAAAATTTTATGATATGTGTGCTTTGAATTAATTTCCTTAATAAATTTGATGTATATTATGATAAGGATGCCTTATGTGATGATTTGGTTATGGATAATAGCTTGTAGAATGAGTTTTTAGTGTTAAATTTGTAATTGAATAATGCTTTTGATGATATCTTCAAAAAACCTAACTGGTAGTTGACTATATAATTGACTATGTCTAAGGACCTGCTTCCCAATTAAGTATAATTAACTATATAGCTAGTTATAATGCTGATGAATTGCTCTCTAGCCTTTCATAGTTAACTACATAGTCAATTATGTCCTTACAGAATTACTTTCGGAGACCATGTAATCGATTACATAATTGACTATAAAATCATTCGTTTGCTCTCGCCACTCTAAGTTAACTATGGCCTTGTTTTTGAGGATTTCATAGTCAACTACATAATTGACTATATGACCGTGCCTTTATTCTTTATACCCTTGTGATTGACTATATAATTGATTATGCCTCTATTTTTAAGAGATGTATAGTTGACTATATTCTAAAATGTATTGGTATTAAGAGTATTTGTTATACATTAAGTAATGTTGGATAAATGTTGTATGGTTATACAAGAAAGCATAGTAATGATGTGATATACGACATATGTTAATACTTGTATTTTTTAGTGTGAATTAAGTTAAGTTTTGACATTGAATATGTGAAATCCTAATAAGGGTCAATTGATGATATGTATGATAGACCCTAAGGGGACAAAGTTAATTTTTTAAATGGATAAGGATAACTTAAAGACATAAGGAAATTTATTTTCATTACTACTTATTCTAATAATGAGATGTTGTTGAATTGTCTCTTGATTAAACTAATCACCTTGTGAATGTACTAAACATATACTATTATGTATACTAATGCTTTGCTATGAGAATGTATAAGAATTATATCATATATAAAGGATAGTAATTTGATCGGTAAGACAATTAGTTAATTCTTATAATTTGTTTTAAAAAAGGTTGTTTACTCACTAAGCCTCAAACTTATCCCCCTATATTTTTTCATCCATTGTAGATTCTCCTTTAGAGGTGTCTCCACCACCACATCAAGATTTGATAAACTCCTTTGATGATTCAAGTAGCAATTAAATATTTTGATGTATATGAAATTGTCTTTTAGGCCTTAGTATACACAGTGATGGATGGGATAGAAATTCTTTTGCAACTTAGGCTAGTTAAGCTGGTTTATTTTTATCATGTTAGGAATAATAAGCAGGCTTAAATTAAATATCTATGATTAGTATTGGTCTATATGTTTACTCAGAGATAGTAATTTTTCTTAGATTAGTGGAGATTGAAAAATCAAATTCCATACCAATCATGACTTAGAAATAGTCATGATAATCTTTCTATTTGATTTTAATTTAACCTTTATTCTAATAGTAATTATAATAATTATAAAATACTATATATAAATTGTTGAATGTAATCTTTCTTTAGTTTTGAATAATAATTGTAAGATACTATATAATCTAACTCATTATAAATTCATATTAGATTTTCAAAATTAATCATTAATCTCTCTATTTGAGTTTAGGTGGTAATAGTCTTTCTTTTTAATATTTAAATTTTTTTCTTTGGTGTACTTTTATTTAGTGCTAAATAACAAACTTTAATTTCACTTGGAGGATTTATCTTGTGACAGAGGAAGGAGAAAAATCTTAGGGAGCATTAATGATGACAATGCTAAAAACATTACTAGTAAGAAAGCAATTCACACAATCATAATGAGTCATATACATTGTAATTAATTATAAGCTTTGTTTTTAATTCAATGTTTTCCTTTGTTATAGATTTTCTTTAATGATGGTGATAAAAACATTACAAGTAGAAAGGTAGTTCACACAATCATAGTTAGTTATATTCAATGTAGTTATTTATATACTTTGTAATTATTTATATGATTTATTATAATTTAATATTTCTCTATATCATATGGATATAGAGGATGCAACTTCTTCGAACATTAATGGTACTTTAGCAATGAGCTACTGGAATAAAAATTTTTAAAATTTATTCAATTGTATGTATTATTTATTTTTAAAATGTTTTTCTTGATTTTCAAAAGTTAATTTCTTTCAAATGGAATATATCTCATTGATTTGCTCAAAATTTAATAATAATAATAATTTAAATTATTTTATACTGTTGTAGTTTTAATGAAAAAATCAACATAATATTTTATATTTATATTATTTAGGGGTCATTTGACTAGAGCTAATCAAAAAAAGGAAAAAAAATTGAGAGTTTTCATTACCTTTGTATATATTTAGTTTAGAAAAATCTCATTTCTTTTTTTATTTTTTCTCAATGGGATTGCTCTAAACTAGGTAATGATAATTCTCTCTAATTTCCCAAAAAACTCGATTTTATCATTCTAGATTTTAAGTTTATCATCTCTAATAATGATGGTGGTGTTGTTGTTGTTGTGATGGTGATGAATATATGATAATAAAATAACTAGTAATATTAATAAAATAACAATACTAAATATTAATAATCACATAATAATAAAAATAACAATGATTAATAAATAATGAAAATAGGGTCATGATATTGTTAATAATAAAATAATAATAATTAATATAATAATTATAATAATAAATATAATAAAATAAAAAATATTATTAGTAAAATAATAATACTAAATATTAATAATAATATAGTAATAAAAGTAATTAAATAAATAATGAAATTAAAAATAAAATAATAATAAATATTAACAATTAGCAATATTAAAATAATAAATAATTATAAAATATTAATATTATTTAGTAATAAAATTAAAATTAATAAGAAATAAAAAATATAATTATAAATAACAAAAATAAATTTTGAAAATAACATTAATTGTAAAAATCATAATAAATAATAAGATATAATTATAATAATAAATATAATAATTAATTTAATAAAAAATAAGTTAATTTCCCTTATGATTGTTATCAAAATGAATCAAGAGAATTTGATTCTCTTTTTTATTTAAACCAAATAAAGTGGATCGTCATCGGATAATTATTTCTTTTTTCTTATATTTTTATTTATTGATTCTTGTCCCTTTGGGCCCTTTAGTATTAGCTCATAAATTCAGGTTGTACTTATTATAATTAATTACAAAATTTTTAACTTGAAATATGAGATATCTTGAAAAATTACCTGTAAAATAAAAAATAATAAAATATCATCTCAACTTTAAAATATTTTCATCAAAATAGAGAAATATGTAATGAATTCATATTTCTAAATCAAATAATTGACATATTATTTGTAAGATATATTAATAAAAAATTTAATATTTATATTAAAGTCATGCTAAATTACTATCTAATAGCAATATATTTAGTTTGATATTAAAATTTAAAATTTTATACCAGATAAATTTTAAATTATCAAAATTGATTTTAAATTCAAAATATTTTTAAAATAGAATATGTATATAAAAAATTCATTAATATTTTTATATAAAATCTTCAATTTTTTAAATATTTTAATAAAAAATAAAATATGTGCTTCATATCATATTTATACTATACAGTGAAATTTTATAAATTTGTATTTAATATGTTATTTTAAAAGCATTCATAGAAAATTATATTTAATCATATAATTTTTTTAATGCATAATATGATATTTGAAGTTTGACTCGACAAAGATATTAATAAAACTTGAGCAAATATTAAAAGTTTCATATATTTTAGGACTTATATTTGATTTACTATTAGCGTAAATCAATTTTATTCTTTTATTCATTTATATATTTCTATATCAATAAAAATTATTATTTTTATTGACATATTTTTTATTTATTAATAGTGGATCAAATTTAAATCTTACTTTTTATGGTATACTAGTAAAATATTATATTAATACTTTTGAGGTTAAAGTCTTCACAAATCATAATTAATCATAATATTAATAATATCAAATATAACATTTGAAATTGATATAAAGAAAATGTTAACAAAATTTAAATAAATCATCTAGTTTAAATTTTGAAATGTTTTTATTATAAAAATAAATATATAGTTATTAATTTAATTAATATTTTTATGTTAAAATCTTAATTTCGTGTATAATTTAATTAATATTTATTTTTGTGTTATCGATATAAATGAGTTTAATTAGTGATACTCATTGGATGCAATATTTAAAATAATTTAGGCATGTTATAATAGTTAATATTCTCCTATATTTCAATGCCAAATTAATTTTATTTGTCTCTTCTTTTATATCCTATATTTTTTATCTGAGTTATATAAGTATATTCTTTTTATCTGAGTTGATAAAAAGACAAGATATACAATGAAAAATAATTATCAAGATATATACTAAGAATTCTACATTATCTTTAATTGTTTATAATTTTTTACCATAGAATATGAGCTTTAAAATCAATTTTTATGTTTTATAATGACATGCATTAATTAAATAAAAATTTATTTAATTAGCGGTTGCCAAATATTTATTTTAAAATTTTTTATAATAATAATATTCTAAAATTTTAAAATATAATAAATTAAATAACAATGTTAATTAATTTATTATATTTTAAAATTTTAGAATATTATTATTATAAAAAATTTAAATAACAATGTTAATTAATGAAACTTATTATGAAATAATAAATATAAAAAATTATATAATATTTTTTTTCGCATGTGAGCAAATCTAGTATTATGCTGGTCAATCATCTTTATAATATTATACTACATATACAATATCTTTGTATTATTAAACTGTATGCATTATGACAAACAAAGCTTGGGATGTGTTTGAAAACTAAGATTAAGCATTGAATTGAAATAGTTTGGGTTGAAAAAACTTTAATTAACCTTAATCAGCAGTAAATCGCTTATCGAATTCAGCAATAAGCCTGTCACCGAATCAGTTTAGCACCACCGAATACTTGACTCTTATTACTTACTCACTCCGTTTCTTTTTATTTATTACATTTAAAAAAAAATTTAATTTTTTAATCTATTATTTTAAAATTTTAATGAAATATTAAATATTTGTTTAAAATCTATCATTCTCTTTTATTAATAAATATTTTATTATTTTACACTATTAATCAATTTATATTCATTTCTTTACTTTTTTCTCTCTATTTTCAACTATCTTGAATTTTGTGTATAAAGGATAATCTTATAAAATTTATTAAAAATAAATAAATTCAACTATTTTTTTAATATGTGTGAAATTGGATAATAACGATAAATAAATAAAAACGAAGGGGGTATTTTATTATAATTTATAATTTTTTCTAATCTCTTTCTTCCTGCGTCTTGGTTTTTTATACCTGATACCACGTGTTTCTTTCTTTCGTGGAATTGATGAAAGGTTAACAAATTTTAGGTTATTAAAAGAATAGACATACATATAACACTTAAAAGTAATTATCTCCGTATTATATATTAATTTTGATATTTTTTACTTCTTATTAGGATAAGTACCATTCTCATAATTCAACATATATTAATTTGTCATTTCTCCTCAATATATACTATGATTTGATACTTTTTATTATAATAAATATCATTCTCAAGCGTCCTCATGTATCAATTTATTATTTTTTTGGTAAATATTATATTGTAGTGAGTTATATATATGTAATTAATTTCTTTTTAATGAATATTACATTGCTATAAGTTGTACTTGGAGGGGTGACAATTTTTAATATGATACAATAATTCAACACGAACACGATACATTTATTTCAATTTGGATTGATACACTAATCCGTTTAAGAATTTATTTTAAATTTTTAAAAGTTTTATATGAGAAATAATTAATATTCTAATTATAAATAGGTATATATAATAAAGATATAAAATTTATATTTTAATAAAATAATAATAAAAATTTAAAATAATATTTGATTAATAATTAAAAATATTTTTATAAAAAATAATAAGTAATTAATTTTAATAAATAATTTTATAATATAAATTTCATTAATTAAAATTGTTAAACAAGTTAGATGGGTGACCCCTTTTAATATATTTGATAAATGAGTTAATATGAATAGCACAAATTACCTTAGGCAATCAGTGTAAGAAATTAAATATTTTATTTATATATAATAATTTATATTAAATTAAGAAAAAAATTCCTCACTTTCTTTCCCTCATTTATTATATTTTCATAATCTCATTCATTTCTTTTCCTTATTTATAGAATTTTTTTATTTTCATACATTTTTCTCTTCTTTAAAGTAATTTGCATGATTCTTTTTCTTTATTTATTGTATTTTCATAATCTATTTGATCTCAATCACATTTGATTTGCGTTAATAATTTTAATTAAATTAAAAGTTAAAAAATTTAATTGACAAATTGAATTAGGCTTAAAATTAATAATTACTAGAAAAATTAGTTGATTGAACTATGTAAATTGTTAAGCTAAAATATTTTTTCCTTTTAAATAAATTAGTGATTTACACATATTAATTAATGATTAAGCCATATTTGCTTGAGTAAAACTTTTAAAATTCATTAATGTTAGATTTTTCATTAATTTTACAAGTAGGTTACATAATATGAAATTTTAATTTTAATTATTTTAATATAATTATTTGATATTTAATATAAATAAAGTATTTATATGAAGATTTCCTAATTATTTATTCCTTATTTAGTTTTATTTGTCATTAAGGTAAATTTATAAAAATTAAAGAGAGCAATTATTAATCACAATTAAAAAAAGAATTTTAATTTGAAAATTTATTTTTTTACCAAAAATCAATAATCAATATATAATGTGATTGATTATTTATTAGGTTACATAATATGAAAATTCAATTTTAATTATTTTAATACAATTTTTTAATACTTAATATAAATAAAATGTTTATATGATAAATTTCTAATATTTACTCCCTATTTATTTTATCTATCATTAAAGTAAATGCACAAGAATCAAAGAGGATAATTATTAACCATAATTTTAGGAAATAATTTAATTTACAAATTTATTATTTACTAAAAATAAATAATTAATATGTAAAGTGATTGATTATTTATTAGGATATTAAGAGTAAAATTGAAAAAATTAATAATTTTATTTTTGATTTTCTAAAGATATAGATGAATAATAGAAAAAAACCTCATCTAAGACAACAAATAAAATAGAATAGAGGAAGTTATACATAAATTAGAGTTAATTTTTATAAAGTTCTAATTTTATAAATAATAATATAATTTTTAAATTAATAAAATCCAAAATTTAAAATTAAAATAATTTTTAGGAAAAATTTAATATATATGTTACTGTCTCTGAGGGATAATAAATAAAGTATGGCTAAAAATATTAATTTATAATAATATAAACGATAATTCAAACATATTAATATAGTATTCAAATGAGTATACCAAAATTTATATTTTTATATAAGTGGAGCATCAACTTTTATTTTTTATATAACCCATCTTCATAGTTAAAAAGATATATTTATATTAAGTAGATTAATAATATTTTTAAATTAATTTATATATAATATCTCTTAATTAATTAATAAAAATATTTATAACCATGTTAATTTATAATAAAGTGACCAATAATTTCAATATCACAATTAGTATTAAATTCAAGGAAGTATTTTAAAACCTATGAATTATTTAATATACATGTAATTTTATATCGTTCTTTGTAAGAAATACTTGATCATACATTGTTGATAATATAAAATTATCAATTGATATAATTATTATAATATTAACTTTTGATTAAACAAAATTACAACCACAGATTATAATCTAAAAAAAATATTCACTTTCTACATACTATAACATTATTTATTTTTATATATAACAATACACACATTTTAATGTGTATAATATTTTATATTATTGACAGGATTTACGCACACAAAATCAATAAGCTAATGAAACTAATTTAAAATAAATTTATGATCCTTTTATTTTGTGTAAAAATATTTTCTGCAAAGGTAGTTTTATTCAAATTGAACTTAGTTCTTCAACTAGGTAAAAATTTTGGATTTAAAATTTTAAGGTCACATTTTTTTTGTTAATTAAGGTCACGTATTTAGTTAATACAATAATTAAAAATTTTCTAATATTACGGGTGATTGTGAAATGTGAATTTTTTTTAAGTATTAAGTGGATATAATTTTTAAAAAAATAAATTGAATTCAACGCTAAAACTTAAAATTTTTTCAAATAATACAAATTTAACATTCAATATATTTAGCGCTAAAAATTTCAAAACTAAATTTCAACACCAAAATTTTTAGATTATTAAATACACCTTTAGTCATAACACTAAAGATAATTACAAATCAAAATATTTGAATCAGGTGTTTTGATAAAAAAATTCTGCAAGATAATATAATTATAATAGAAAAATAATTACAAATAAAATTAGACTTTTGGACAATTAAAAAAAAAATTAAGGACCAAAGAATACAGAGTGAGAACAAAAGTATAAATCGGAGTAAATTATAGAACCTCGTCGTATCTCTCTCCTAACCACCCGGCCTCCTGCCCTTGTTTCTGCGCTTCCTGTCACGTTCGCCTTCTGAATCGAACTCCAGTGGGAATCCAAAAGTTTTGGTCTTGTCCATCTGGGTCGGCTGAAATCACTACAAAAAATTGAATATAAGTTCTGTGGTGGCTCAGCAAGATAGGGATTTTCGATTTTGGATTTAGAGAGTGAAAGAACAGAGTTGGGTCGTTAATTTGTTGTGTTTTGTAGAGTTATTGAAGCTATGGAGGCTTACAAGAGATGGGTCAGGCAGAACAAGGAGTTTGTACACTCCCTGGAGTCTTTGTCTAATGTAAGCTTATTATAACATTGTTTTGCTTTTTCAGAATTTTATGTGAAGTTTATGATTTTGTTGTGTCTTGTGTTGTTTGGATGTTTAATTATGTTGGTTGTCTTATGCTTGGTTGCAATTACTGTAAAAGAACTCACGCGATATAAATCCTGACCTGGGAAAAGAGTGACGATGATATGTAATTCAAGCTTAAATATGAAATACCCTGAATTATAAGATTGGAAAGGAGCATATGCTGCTTTTCTTCCCACTGGAGTGGGTGAAGGGTTCTGCCATATATATTGGATGAGATGTAGTTGTATTATTTTCTATATTTTGGTTTTCTTGCCTGCTAAAGCAATGCTAAGTTTATCCAAAGTCTTTTTTTCACTTTCTGAATCAGTATATGTGATGCCTTTGTTCATCATCAAAGTCTTTGGGTTGTGTTGAAAGTTCTTTCTTTATGAATTAGAATTTTATTCATCAATAAGCAGGCTAAAAAACTGCACAGTACAACCGCTGATATGAAGCAGTTAAAAAATTCCAAGGGAAGGCCCTGTAGGGTCCAATTAGAATCGTTTTGAAAAAGAATTTATTTTATATTGTGCTTGTCAATTGATGTTATCTTATTTGGAATTTGGAAATTTGTGACAGGGAATGACGTGGCTTCTTCCTGAACGATTCTCTGACTCAGAGATTGGACCAGAAGCAGGTTTTGTGAAATTTTGGTAACTTTGGGGTACTTCCTTTGTGTTTCAAAATCATGCAAGGCCTTTTTCTCACTTGAAACAGTTGCATATTTCATTGATAACAAAGTGGGAAGAAAAAATATGGGAGACTTGGCAACAAAATGAAGCTTTGATCTCTTTGTATATTTAAGCTGGTCTTGAAAATATGAGAACTATGTACATCCAATAGCTTACTCTGTAGATCCATATTCCTTTTTAGACTTCTAGCATTTCAAATATTGAGAGGCACATTAAATTCTTTTAATTCCTGAACTATCTATGTTCTTTTCTAGATTCCTGCCTCTACAAATGTTGGGTGTTGCTTTTGATTCTTTAAAGGGGCAATTTGTAATTGAATTCTATGCTTTAGGATTTCTCTTGTGCTATAGTTGAATGCATTGCAAAATGAGGTAACTTACTGAAGAATATATGTTTATGTGCAGTATCCACCATTTTGGGAGT
This sequence comes from Sindora glabra, assembly GCA_020226215.1. Lineage (NCBI taxonomy): Eukaryota > Viridiplantae > Streptophyta > Magnoliopsida > Fabales > Fabaceae > Sindora > Sindora glabra. Next base: position 39,078,812 of record CM035235.1, on the reverse strand, counting down.
CATTACTGCTATCAATGAACATATAATTGATACAGAACCTACCCAAAGTGTTCCAGGCTCTCCTGAGCCTCATTCATTTCCTTACCCATTATGTTTGTCTGCATTAAAGGACTTGGAAACATTAGTCGAAGTTGTAGCACAACAATATTATGGTGATGAAAAGAAATGGAATTTCCTCGCTGTTACAGAGGCAATAAAGTAAGTACTTCCTATTATCCTTATTCTAGCATTCTTTCTACAGCCATTGATCCATCTCTCTCGTAATCTTGAGTCACGCTCAGGGTACTGGCTCGGTTATCTTTGTTGCAAAAGAGTGGATATAAGATGCTGCTCAGTGGAGGTGAGACATCAAATGATGTGTTGAATTCAGATAGTTTGACTTCTCAACATCAAATAGGGAGTATAACAAAGCCAGGAGGGTATTATGGTCCTGGTCACACAAGAAATGGTCTTGGTCAAAATTCATGGAATTTAGAGGGAAGAGCGCTCTCTGCCTTAAGTAGATTTGGAGATAATGCTCGGACAATGTCAGATCCAAAGTGGCTCCATCAAGTTCAACACCAGCATGCAATTATGGAGCCCCCTGGTAATCTGTCTTAAAAACAATTCCAAAAGATGTTTGATTGAGTAGAGTACATGGATATTCAACTGATATATGGAACTTTGTTCTTACAGTTTCTGGGGTAAGGAGGCCAACCCTTTCCAACATATTGTCCAAAAAGGGTCTTTGGGGGGCTCTATTTTTTATTGGAGAAGTTCTTTTTATCACTAGACCACTTATTTATGTTTTATTTATTCGAAAATATGGTATTCGGTCATGGATCCCTTGGTTCTGTTCACTTGCTATGGACAGCATAGGAATGAGTATCCTCTCGCTAGTTACGACCTCAGTGGCTGGTGGGAAAGACCAAATGTATCAGCTTTCTGCACCTGAGAAGGACGAGGTTAGAGTTGCTTGAGATTTTAGATCTATGCATGTGGACATAAAATGTGTTCTGAGCTTATGAGATTCCTTTATGAGTTCTAGTATTTAGCTTTATGTTGAAGTTTCTCACATGCCAATAATGTCCAAGCTTTAAAGATTGATGCTGACTTAGTTATGCTTAAGGTAAAGAGACGGAAGCTCCTGTTTGTACTTTACCTAATGAGAGATCCATTCTTCAGCAAGTATACCAGGTACCAATGGTTTCACGTGTAATTTTTGTTATTTTCTTCTCATTCAACCCTCTTTGGTCCATGTTTAAGTTGCAGAAATATTAAGTATTGCTTAAATTTTCAGGCGAAGACTTGAAAGGGCTGAGAAAGTCTTGGAACCTGTCCCTATTATAGGATTCCTCACAGGTGTGTTTGATTTTTCCTTTTTTTTTTTTTTTGTCCCCTTCCATCTTTCCCTGCTTTCGGCTCTAAATCTTTTGTCACCCAAAATGCAGAAGACTTCCATATTGACTACTATGAATATCTGATCTTTTTTCTTACATATGTTGTAGCAAAAGTTATCGAACTTCTGATTGGGGCGCAAACACGATACACTTACATGTCTGGATCTTGACAAGAAGCCAAATATATTGCTTCATAGTTCTTTCCGTTTTGAGGGGCAATATTCCTTCTCTTCTGGACTTTCTCATGTTCTAGATATTTGAACGCCGAAGAGATATGTTAATACTCGGATCTTAATCAATAATCCCAACCACTAAAAGGCGAAGTCACCTGTGGCGTAAAGCATTTTTGCAAGGATGCATCCACTATCAACAACTCGGCTATCCAGTGGATTACTTAGAGGACTTTAGTCCTGGATTACAGTTTTACTTCTGAACATCAGTTGGCATTGACAGAATTATCCCGTCACTCTTAAGCTCAAATTTTTGTATTTGGTTTCATCTGTTCAGCACCAAGCCTTAAGCATCCTTTTTGGGGCCATATGTTTTAGACTCTCTTCGATTTTAAACTTGTGGATCAAACTCTATCCAGATGGAAAATATTACATGAATAACTGTCTGGAGGGATCTAGCCATGTAATTATACGTTGAAATGGCCAATTTCTTAGGTAAAATGAAGTATTCTTTTGCATGGTGAATCATCTGATATTCTTCAATCTTTTGACTTATTCTTTTCCCTTTAACCTTGATTTACGACATCTTTTACTTGTATGGATTACAGCCTACAAATTGACTACATTAAGCTTTATGTGATTATTTCTCACAGGCCTGAAATTCAATGTAAAAAAAAGTAAGAAATATGCAGATCACCATTACATAATTTTGAAGGACTCTAGTACTGTCTTAAAGATTAATTTGTTGCCTGTACTTGCTTTTATTTAGTTATGGGGGCTACTAATACATCATGGTTGTAGTATGTATCAGAAAATACCACTTATTTATTGTTCAAGGTCTGAAACTCCTCCAACTTGGAAATCCTTACAAATTCTTAAAAAAATCCCAAAATCTGATGTGAACCTTATAGATCTCTTGAAGGGCTTCGAAAAGTCAGGATGCAAACAAGCTGAAGCAAATTAAACGTCTGCTTCTTTTAGTTCAAGCGTGGCTAATAAACAGGTTCAAGCACGATTTGGACGTGCTTAGAAAATGCAAGTTCAAGCTTGAGGTTAAAATGCATATGAGCTTCAACGGCTTGAATAAATTTAAATGAGTAATGTAGTGATTAGTTCAAATTATACTTGAGAAGCCTCAACTAATATGTGATATATCATATTATGATAAAAAATAAATACAATAATTGGTCCTTCACTTATAAATATGTTGATTATTATATTCATCAAATTTCACAACTAGCATTGGTAATTCTTGAATTTTGCTTTTATTATAATTATTAGTTCCTTTCTTTATTATGAATGTTAAAATAAATGATGATAAAAAATAACAAAAAAAAGAGAGCATATATTTAATATTGTTAAGGTAAAATTTTCCTATTCACATAAGTAAATTTCATTTGTTTTAACATTTTAAGTGAAAAGAAGTGCAAACAATTATAATAAAGCAAAAATCAAGGATTACTAATGCTAGTTATAAAATTTAGAAAATATAATAGTCAGCACTCTAATAAATAAAAAACTAAATATTGTGTTTACTCTAACATAAATGTTTATTAACATTGAAGCAAGTTTACTTTGTTGTATTGGTTGGGCATAAGTTGTAAAAATTTGTTTGCAAAAAAGGACATCTGATCCCTGACTTTTATTGAAGTTTCCATCTTATCTTCTAAGTTTTATTTAAAATAAATTTACTTTCTAATTTACTAACTTTTCAAAAACAAGCAAATGACTTAATAGACTATCATCATTAGGTTTTCTAGCAAAAATGCTTACATGACATTCAACTTGCCATTTTACATAACTTATACAAGTCATATTTTTATATTTTCATGACAAAAAACACTTTTAATCCCCTCACTTTTAATAAAGTTGCAATCTTATTCTTTAAGTTTTATTTAAAACAAATTTATCCTCTAACTTATTAAAAAGAAATGAGGATGTTGATGAAAAGGATCTTAAATTAAAGAAGGAAGACAATGCATTTAAAATTCACTTCAATGATAGTGAAGAGAAAATATTATATAATGATAGTTTTGAAGAAGTTGAATCATCTCTACCATAAGCACCAATTGAACCTTTTTAGCAAATTGGTGTAGGGAAGAAGCTAGCCATAGGAAGAAATATCCCATAAAATAAATCAAGCTAGAAACTAACAAGAAATTCAGGTGGTAATGAAGAAAAATATGATGGAATGGAATTGGAAGCAGACTATGAGAGTGAGAAATTGAATAACTATGTACTCACGAAGGAAAGTTAAGGTAAATTTGCCTTAAATAAAATTGAAACTTTGGTGAAAGTTAAGGGATCAAAAGTTCCTTTTTACTATAATAATATGAAAATATGATTTATGTAATTATGTAGGATGGCAAATTGGATGCACCGTAAGCATTTTCCTTAAAAAAACCTAAGAAAGTAAGGCTATTGAGTAATGTTATGGGTCCGTCTGGTTAGGAGAAAATGAATATTTGAAATTCATTTTTCAACTTTCCTTTATTTGGATATTCAAAAATTTTGATCAATAGAAAAATAAATTCTAGTAAACCAGAAAGTTGTATTATTTTTTAGGAAAATAATTTTTCATTTGGAAAAATAGAATTTATTTTTCTTGTTACTCAATACATTTATGACCCAGCTCCAACTTTCCTTTTCTGTCTTCTCACCTTATTATACAATTTCGATCACGAGTAAAATTTATTTTTATTTAATAAATATTTTCATTATGGATACTCTATTTCTATTTTTATAAAATTTATTTTTATTTATTAAAGTTCAGGTGTACATTTTCATGCAATATTCACTAAAATATTCTCCTTTTCTTCCTTGTGATGGATGCCTTATTGTATACTATTTCACAATAATTAATTAAACTAACTATATGAATTTATGTATAAAATTTTATGATGCCTTTAATATATTTTTATTGTTAGAAACTAATCATCATTGGATTACTAGGTATCAAGAATAATAAAAATTTTATAATTTTTTTTAAAAAGTACATAAAATTATAATAATTTTGAAGTAAATAATTTTGATTTACTTTACACAGAATTAATTTTTTCTTGTGCACCAAACACTAGAAAATATTTTTTCTTTATGCACCAAACAAAAGAAAATCAATTCATTTTCTAGAAATATATTTTCTTAAGAAAATATTTTCTAAGAATTTCATTTCCCTCTAAATCAAATGGATCCTATATGTTTTTGAAATGTTAGAGGGTAAATTTGCTTCATATAAAACATAGGGAACATGATTGACACTTAAATGAAAGTTAAGAGATAAAAAATATATTTTTGTCTAAATTTAATCTAGAAGTGATAATTTTTATCCACTTTGAACTTTGAGCATTAGAAGTAAGAATGCTTTTATTCATATTTATTATCATTTTTAATATCATATATTTTTGGATATAAAACAACTTGAATATTTGTAACATGATTATAAAAATAATTATACCTTTGAGTATGAAATTATCTTAATAGTAATAACTTATATTATTTGTGCAATTAAACTACTCCATAATGTTATATGATTTGATCCACTTTGTTGAAAATCAAATTGACCAATAAAATCCAAAATATTACACAAATTTAAGCCCTATTTCCTTAATCAAATGGCAATATCATTTATATGATATATTATACACTTAGATATATAACAGTTCAAATTTATATGACCATATGAATAAAGTCACCCTTGGATGTAAAATTATTTCTACAATCACAACCTTTATAATTTATACAATCAAAATTTTTCATAATATCGTATAATTTAAATTGCTTTGATAAAACCAAAATCGATATCTAGTAATAATAGTAGTACACAAATAAAATTAATAGATTAAGAAACATAGGCCAAGAACTTGATTCTCATACCAAATGAAGAAAAATTTGGGAATACATACATACATACATACATATATATATATATATATATATATATATATATATATATATATATATATATATATATATACAAACATTTACTTGATAACCCTAAAATAGGCTTTGAGTGATTTTAGTCTTCCTAATTTATTTTTCTCAATTTTAATCTTCCTAAATATACATTTTGTTTTATTTAAATCCAAAGTTAAGTTTTTATCTATTTTAAGAGGATTGAAATCGAGTAAAATAAATTAGGAGGATCAAAATCACCTAAAATCTATTTTAGGAGGATAAAAATTATATTTAACCTAATTTATATCTTTATATATGTGTTATATATGTGATATTATATTATTAGCTCTCTTTTAAAAAGTGAAACAAAATATGTTTACTTGTATTAATCCTGCTTTAACATCATATCAAAATTAAATTTAAATAGTATTTAGGAATACTATCAATGGGTATCCAGCATTTGGCGAAAGATCGAGATAGGATAATAATATCTGCTCATCAGGTTACAAGTCGATAATTTTATTCTCCAATCAAGTAATGTATAAGGTCTAATAGTATGATTTTTCTCAATTTACCTTCATTGTTATTTGCATCTTTTATTTCATGCAAATTAATTTTTGCAAGTAAGACCTTCACCAAGAGCAATGAAAACAGCAAATAAACAACTATCAACTATGATGCAAATTAATTTCTGCAAGTAAGACCTTCGCCAAGAGCAATGAAAACAACAAATAAACAACTATCAGCTATGACAAGGAAGATGAAGAAGCGGAGGTGCCAATGCCAATGAGAAGAAGATCAAACAAATTCAGTTATTCATAAATTCATAAGTTGACTGATTCTAGATCTAAATCAAATTTTATTTCATTTTTTAATTTTGTTTTGAATTTTTAAAGAAGTTAGGGCAACTTGAAGATAAAGACATGGATGGGTTATAGAGGGCAAAAAAAAGGGAGGAAAAAGAAGTGTGGGGAGAGAGAGAGAGAGAGAGAATGAATATCTGAACTTAGTGAGAGAAAGAGAAGAAGGGCATAGAGTTTGGAAAGAAAGAGAGAGATAGTAAAAGTAAATAAATAAATAAATAAAGGAAATCCACAGAAAGACAAGAAAGAAAGGAAAAAAGAACAAAATGTAGCTAAGAGTAATTTTGTCTTTAAGAGTATTTTTTAATACTATCATTTTTTTTATACAATGTGCATTAAACATTAAATAATATTATAATTTTATTTTACATAAAAAATAAATTAATTTATAACCTATTGACCTAATTAATAAATTATAAATTAATCTTTAAAAGTATTTTTCTCACTAATTTATTAAAAAAATGAGGTCTAATTTAATAAGTTATCTAAAGTAACTTATAATTTATAAGTTATTATTTCTTCAAATTTTTTTAAATTTATTATTATTTTTTATTAATTTACAACTTATACCCTTTATAATATAAATTTAAATATTTTTTCATAAAATATAATTAACTTAATTTTAAAATAAATATATAAAAATATATGTAAATAAATAAATAATATCATAAATATAATTAATTATATTTTAAATAATTATAATTTTATTATAAATGATAAAATAAAAATTATGTAAATAAATAAATATATAAATTTATAAACTATAATTAATTAAATATTATATTTTTATTTTAAACTTCCTAATTATATTAACATAATTTAATTTTTAAATACATATAAATTATTTTAATTATATATTAATTTTTATTAATATATCTTTTTATATTATTTTATAATTTCAGTTAGTTAAATAACTAATTTTATAAAATACTTCTTAAATAATTAACTAACTTATTAATTATCAACTATTAGTTATTAATTATAAGTTTCACTTCACATAATTAATTGATAATTAATAAGTTAATTGATAATTAATAGTTAATAAGTTAGTTGATTATTTAAAAAGTATTTCACGAAATTAGTTATTAAACTAATTAAAATTATAAAATGATGTAAAAAGATATATTAATAGAAATAGATATATAATTAAAATAATTTATATTTATTTAAAAATTAAATTATTAAGAAGTTTAAAATAAAAATATAATATTTAATATTTAATTAATTATATTTTATGAACTTATATATTTATTTACATAATTTTTATTTTGTTATTATTTATAACAAAATTATAATTATTTAAAGTATAATTAATTATATTGTATAATATTATTTATTTATATACATATTTTTATATATTTATAATTAAAAATTAGGATATAATTATATTAAAATTAAGCTAATTATATTTTATGAAAAATAATATTTAAATTTATGTTATAAATGGCATGATTGTAAATTAATAAAAAATGAGAGTAGATTTAGAAAGAATTTAAAAAAGTAGTAATTTATAAGTTATAAATTATAATTTAAATTATATTAATTTAATTTAATTTTTAGATAAATATAAATTATTTTAATTATATATATATTTATTAATATATTATTTTACATTATTTTATAATTTCATCTAATTAAATAACTAATTTTATAAAATACTTCTTAAATAATTAGTTAACTTATTGATTATCAACTATTAACTATCAGTTATAGATTTTATTTGGCACAAATAACTGATAACTGATAAGTTAATTGATAGTTAATAATTAATAAGTTAGCTAATTGTCTTACGAATTCTAATGGTATATTTGAAAGATAGGAATAGAAAAGAAGAAAAAAACAATAAAAGAGAATGGAGGGAAAGGAAGGAAGACGGATTTACCTCGTAACTTTTTTTTCCTATTATTTGAAGGTTTAAAATTATACAAAAAGAATAATAAAGAGCTAAAGTAAAATACATAACTAACTAGTGTCATTTTTACAATTTTACCCTTTTTAAAAATGTAAATTTATTAATTTTTTTGCAATTAATGAAATTTTTCAAAAAAAAATCTATACAATTTTTTTTCTCTTAAAAAAGTCTCTCTAAAAAATGATATGATAAATCAACATGCAATAATATTATAATTCTTATTTAAAAAGTTTATAAAAAAATTATCATGTGTTTAACTTAATTTAATCTTTATTTAAAAAAATTAATAATAATTTAACTCATATTCACCTTAAAATTAATATGGATAGATAAAAAAAAAGGATTAATGTATATGAGAAAATAAATATAAGTCATGATTTTGAAGACTATCTATTATCAATAAGCAAAAAAATAATTTTATATTCTTTATTAGAAAAATTTACAATTATATATTTTTTATATGCTAGGTACCTTTAAAAAATGTAGATTATATATTTTTTATTTAAATTTACAATAACATTATAATTATTATTTAAAAATTTATAAAAATTTTATCATGTGTTTAACTTAATATAATCTTTTTTTAACAAAATTAATAATAATTCAACTCATATTCACCTTAAAATTAATATGGATAGATTAAAAAAAAAGGGTCATTGTATATAAGAAAATAAATATAAGTCATGATTTTGAAGTCTATCTATTATCAATAAGCAAAAAAATAATTTTATATTCTTTTATTAGAAAATTTTACAATTATATATTTTTTATATGCTAGGTAGCTTTAAAAAATGTAAATTATATATTTTTTATTTAAATTTACAATAATATTATAATTCTTATTTAAAAAGTTTGTAAAAGAATTATTATATGTTTAACTTAATATAATCTTTATTTATCAAAATTAATAATAATTTAACTCACATTCACTTTAAAGTTAATATGGATAGATAAAAAAAAAAAGATCGATGCATATGAGAAATTAAATAAGTCATGATTTTGAAGTCTATCTATTACCAATAAGCAAAAAGATAATTTTGTATTCTTTTATTAGAAAAAAATTACAATTATATATTTTTTATATGCTAGTACCTTTAAAAAATGTAGATTATATATTTTTTATTTAAATGTAAATAATAATCACACAATGAGAATGTAAGAATAATATAGAATCAAAATTATAAATTAAATAACCTTCCAAAAAAAACTTCCAATTTTAATGAATACAAAATATCAAAGAGGGAAATGATATAAAGAATTAACCATTAACTCTTATCATCTTACCCCAATTCCAAACAATAAGAATGATAATATATATCTTTTTCTCCCTCTATTTCCTTTCATCTAAACACATCATTAAAAAAAAATTCAAATTTGATATTAGCCTTTCAAATTGTTACTTGTTAAAGGGCTCTCCTAAAAATAAGTTTGCAAATAGGCTAACACAACACGAATGGAACATTTACTTCTTTGAGCTTAAACTTGGCTAATAAACAATTTCAAATTCATGCTTGATCTTGATAAGCTTAACGAATGCAAGCACTAGCTTAAGCTTAAAAGGTGATACAATACCTCCCTTGCTCATATATTCTAGAAGGAAGAAATGTGGGAAACAAGTTGAACAAGCTGAGTTAGAAGGCCATGACCAAGTCAATAGAAACCACCCAATTACTAAAGAGTAGGCTGAGAAAGAGGAACTTGAGAAGGAATAAGAGTTTGTTATTTATGGGTAAACATTGCATCCTTAGATTTAAGTTCTATTATAATTTATTTTACTGGGTTATTCTATTATGTTGATCTTTTTTACTGGGTTATAATAAATACCCCGCTTAGGTCTAGTGTTTAGGATTAGATTTGCTTTTGTAAGTGTTTCAATTGTTAAGAGTTAGTCAACTCCATACGAACTTCTTAGTTGGGAATAATATTTACTCAAGATCTTTGCATTTATTATTTCCATTTTTCCTTACTCTTTCCTTACTATTTTATATTATTGCTCCTAGTACCTATCATTTGGTATTAGAGCAGTGCTTGATTACCATTATGTAAACATGCTTCACTACATCGACCAATGATCTAAAAACTAATCAGAACCCGAATCAGATCCTTCAATAGTTGTTTGCTATCACTTCTAAGTTACACACCATTGATATTTTAGCAGCAAAAGTAACAGCACTCAAAGCTCAGTCCAGTAATCCTCTTTATGGTGATATAAGTCAAATAGATCTAGAACGAAGTAAGGCTCCATATAAGTAAGATGATAATATGTACACTCCATGATAGCTTAAAAATCCTGCTCGTAGACCTCACCCTAAAATAGAGTTCCCAAAATTTGAAGGTAGAAACTTACAAGGTTGGATTCTTAAGGTGGAAAAATATTTCCATTATTATTAAACACCTAATGAATTAAAGGCCGATATTGCAATGACGTATTTAGAAGAGGATGTGTTAGATTTATTTTCTTAGATGAACAATGAATGCACTCTCTTGTATTGGGAGGAATTGGTCAAGGCATTACAAGAAAATTACGACCTTGCTGAATTTCAGAATCTAGATAAGCACCTATGTAACATTAAACAAGTAGGTAGCATCCAAAAGTACAGAAAGGAATTTGCAAAGAAGGCTACTTGGGTTAAAAATTGGCTTGAACATTGCTTGCTGGGTATTTTTATTAGTAAGCTGAAGGAAAAATCAAAATATGATATTCAGATTTATAAGCCTCAAAATGTGTGCAAGGCTTGCAGTTTAGCTTTGAAGTATGAAACCAAGGCCTAATTTGCTCATAGGTTAAAGAAAACAGGTTGGGTTCAACCGGGTCGACCTAATAACCTATCTAACTTGCAGAATCAGACCTTGCCAGCCCCAATCTCATCCAATTCATGAGATTTTTTTTCTTTGTAAAGCACATCCATGTGTCAATCCTCTCACTTGCAAACTTCAAATCTTATAATATTACTAAAAATGCCCGAACATGGGACACTGAGAAACAAGCCAAGAAAGACAAAGGCCTTTGCTTCAAATGCAACGAAAAGTTTGGCCCTGGACATCATTACAAACAATTGACCCTTGCAATAATAAAGATTATGAAAGATGAAGATAGAGTAGATAAGGCCAATGAATTTATCTTAGAATCGCCTATGAAGGATTTAGTTGAAATTTCATTCCACGCAATATTAGGAAAGACGTCGAGCACCACTATGAAACTATAGGAAACTCTCATAGGTCAAAAAGTACTGATTCTAATTAATAATGGTTCCACACATAATTTTATTTTTGAACAAGTGGTAAAGGAACTCAATTTATCCCCTCTTTTGATGTACAAAATAGGAATAAGGATGTAATTCATTGTAACCGAATATGTTGTAAGGTAGATGTGCAATTACCAGCATTAAAGATCACATAGGATTATTATCCCTTTCCTATTAGAGGTGCTAATTTGATTTTAGGTATTAAGTGGCTTGCTTGTCTTAATACATTTCAAGCCAATTAGAATGAGATGTTTCTCATTCTTTCACCAAATGGAAAAAAATACAAGCTCCAAATGGTACCTCACAAAATATCTACTAAAGCCTTTTTCCAATACTTAGCCAAAGAAAACACACTCACAGCTATAGAAACACCTATCCCTTCAACTATTCAAGAACTCATTCATCAGTTTGCTTTCATCTTTTGAGAACCTACTACATTACCACCCTTCCAAAATCACTTTCACTCCATACCATTACTCCCTAATTCTAACCCACCCAACATTAGAGCTTATAGATATCCCCACTCATAAAAGGTTGAAATTGAAAAGAAGGTTAATGATCTGTTGCGTATAGGTTTTATATGCCCTAGTTAAAGTCTTTTTGCAAGTCCTGTACTCTTGGTTAAGAAGAAAGACAATTCATGGTGTATGTGTGTGGACTATCAGAAGTTGTATCAGATCACAATTCCTCATAAATATCCAATTCCAAATGTTAACAAACTTCTTGATGAGTTGTATGGAGCAGCTATTTTCTTAAAAATTAATTTAAGGTCTAGATACCATCAATTTTGGGTTCATCTAGATGATATCTAGAAAATAGCATTCTATATGCATTCAAGGCATTATGAATTCATTGTAATGTTGTTTGGTATTACCAATGCCTCATTAACCTTTCAAGCGATGATGAATGATCTCTTTAGGCCTCACTTGCATAAATTCATACTAGTCTTCTTCGATAATATCCTTGTGTTTAGCAAAGATATATAGCAACGTCAGAAGCATTTATAAACAACACTGTAGCTGCTACATGACTATCAATACTATGCAAAGGCTTCCAAATACCTTTTTGGTTAGTCATAAATTTCGTTTTCCGACTATGTAGTATTAGTGCGTGGTGTAGGGATAGAGAAAGAGAAAATTCAAGCTGTTCTGACCTGGCCCACCTTATTTAATGTCAAAAAGTTATGTGGGTTTTTAAGGTTTGCGGGCTATTATCGTCATGTTATCGAGAATTATGGAGTTATTGCTTGACCCTTAACAAAACTCACCAAGAAAAATCGATTTCTTTGGTTTGAAGCAGCAGCGAAGGCTTTCATAAATCTTAAAAATGCTTTCATCATTGCCTCGATTTTGCAATTACCTAATTTCAGCAAACCATTACAGTATGTGATGTATCTTCTAACGGAGTTAGTGCCATTCTTTTACAAGAGGCACATCTTATAACATATTTCAGTGAAGGTCTTTCATTCTCTAATTGTTTAAAATCTACTTATGAAAGAGAATTGTTTGTCTTAGTATTGGCTTTATAAAAGTAGAAACATTACTTGTTGGGAAAATAATTTTTTTTGTAAAAATTGATGAATATAGCCTCAAATTCTTGCTAGATCAATGCCTCACCACTAGTGAACAATAGTGCTTTCTCATCAAATTATTGCCATTTGACTTTTCTATTATATACAAGAAAGGTGCAAAAAATAGGGGTGTCAATGCTTTTTCTAGGCATCCCTTACATATTAAATAATTATCACTACTTGTTTCTTTTTCTCTTAATTTTCTGGAACTACAAGATGCATTGCAACAAGACCTTTACACAAGGGACAACATGGTTGATTTCTCTAAAGATCCTACCTCTAATATAAATTTTCATGTGGCAGATAGCAAACTTTATTATAAAAATTGTCTAGTAATCCCTAATCTTCCTTCTTTTAGGGAGAAATTGCTTGCTGAATCCTATAACATTCTTACAGCAAGGCATAGAGGCTATTTAAAGACATTAAAATGCTTGTCACTTACCTTTTTCTGGCTAAAAATGAAACAAGATGTGAAATTTTAGGTCAAAATTGCTTTATTTGTTAACAGTCCAAATACCAAGTCTTGGCACCTGCAAGCCTATTTCAGCCTCTGCCCATACTAAAACAAATATGGGAAAATATCTCTACTGATTTCATTATTAGGTTTTCTAAATCTTGGGGGGTATGATATAATCCCTGTGACGGTGGATTACCTCAATAAATACTCTCATTTTGTCTCTTTGTCATACCCATATATTGCAAAAAAATTTACTTTTATTTTTTATAAGGAAATTGTACGCTTACACATATACCGAAATCAATTGTTTCAAATAAGGATGTTGTCTTCCTTAGTACTTTATGGCAAGAACTTTTCAAGCTTAGTCAAACACACATTTTCATGAGCATTACCTACCACCCCCAATCCGACGGGCAAACAAAGGTTGTTAAAAGATGTCTAGAAACTTATCTAAGATACCTTGCTAGTGAGTAATCACGTTCGTGGCATAAGTATCTTCACTGGGCTGAATATTCTTTCAACACTAGTTTTCACTATTCTACTAGTACTTTACCTTTCAAATTGGCCTATGGTCATGATCCTCTAACTGTCTAACCTTGTATCCAAGGTGAAACTCACATTGCAGAATTGGAAGAATAGCTTAGTGATAAAGATGACATGTTGAAGATTTTGAAAGAAAATTTACTTAGAGCTTAAACTCAGATAAAGGCTCAAATCGATTCTAAAAGGCGTGATCTACAAATTAAAGTAGATGATTTTGTTTTCCCAAGGCTACACCTTTATTGCCAGCAATCTCTTGCCAAACGAAGGTATGAAAAGTTGTCCCCTAGATTCTTTATACTTTACAAAGTTATTAAAAAGTTAGGACCTATTACTTATGAATTAGAATTGCCTAAATCTGGCCAAGTTCATCTATTTTCCATATCTCTTTATTAAGATTTGCTCATGGACTACGAGCATCCCCCATACTACCACCTTTATCTATTACTGTAAATTAGGAACTGAACTTATCACCTTTTAAAATTTTGCACCATCGATGGGTCAAAGAAGGAGGAAAGCATTATCGTGATCTCCTAGTACAATGGAATGATTGTCCTTTAGAGGAAGCCAATTAGGAGAAGTATGACTTACTTAAAGGGCAATTCCCAAATTTTAACCTTAAGGACAAGGTGTCTTTCCCGAAGGGGAGTAATGATACCTCCTATGCTCACATATTCTAGAAGGAAGAAATGTGGGAAACAAGTTGAACAAGCTAAGTAGGAAGGCCATGACCAAGTCAATAGTAATCATTTAATCACTAAAGAGTAGGTTGAGAAAAAGGAAGTTGAGAAGGAATAAGATTTCGTTATCTATAGGTGAACGTTGCACCCTTAGATTTAGGTTTTATTATGATTTAATTTATTGGATTATTCTATTACATTGATCTATTTTACTGAGTTATTATAAATACCCCACTTAGGTCTAGTATTTGGGATCAGATTTGCTTTTGTAAGTGTTTCAATTGTTGGAGTTAGTCCACTTCATATAGACTTCTTGATTAGAATAATATTTATTTAAGATCATTACATTTATTATTTCCAGCTTTCTTTACTCTTTCCTTACTATTTTATATTGTTGTTCCTGGTACCTACCAAAAGGCACACGGGCTTCAATGAGTTTAAATGAATTTAAACAAACAATTATTCAGTTCAAATTTTCAACTAAACAAACCTAATCTAACATGTAATAATATACCATATAATCATATTAACATGTAAAGAATTAAAAAATATTTTATTATACAGTTCGTTTATGCTTACAAGCAATGTGAGCTAAGTAATCTATAGCTTGAACTTAACTACTATATTAATCGAGCTTGACTTATTGGAAGTTAGACTCAAACCTAACTGTTTATAAGCCGAACTAAAGTTGCTTCCCAAATAACTTGACTTGCTTGTATCTCTATCAAGAAGTCCAGTAGACAGTTCAATTAGTCATGGTAATTCACATCCCCACAATTCTCTTCCTGTTTCAAAAGCTCCTAGGAAAATCTTTTATCAACCAAAAAAAGGGGGGTCTGCTACTTCAAAAATGAAACTCTTCATCTTGTAATTTAAATTCATTAAATGGTAAGATTCTCCTGAATGGCAGTAAATGATCCCACTATTTTTCCACCCACATCAGGAAATTCTTCGTGGCCAGGAAGGGATCTAACCTTACCCTTCCGGTCAACCTCAACTGGGTATTTGAGCAGATGCCCTCTCATCTCTGTTACTTCATTTGCTGCAAACTGTTTCCAGTTCATTTCACCCATTGTTCTGAGCTTTCTTACACATTCAATGCTCTCTGGTTGCAAAAAACACTCTTCAATGGTTCCTGTATGTTCCGCCCAAAGTGACATCCTATATCCATGGATCTACAGAGTATAGTATACACAGAACACCAGTCAGATTACATAACATCTTCAGCGATTCACCAAATGCTTAACAAAGTAAAAACGAGAAATAAAACAAGAAGCTATTTATCATTGATGTATTATTCAGTATGAATTCCATAATTTAGAAAATTAGAAATACTGATGCAGCAGTTATGGCACCCTGGGGCTTGTTTTGCTTCATTCTGAATCGAACATTGGTTACTGGCTTTCCCTCACACCAAAAATGATTAAGAAACTGCATAGCTAAAGCAGAATCTAACCCACAGGGAATGGGCCATGGGAAGAAAATTTAGTTTTGGAAACTAAACGTTTCGGAGTATGTTTTCTTGGAGGCTTTAACAGAGAAAATAGAGATTGCTTCTATTCATTATATGCCTTTAAAGAATGTATAGGTAGTCAATTAAAAAGGTTTACCTGTCCACGTGGATAAGCTTGTTTTCCTGCCCATGTATGATTGGGTTGGTAGGCTCCCATAGCTATCTCAGTGTCCCTTGTTCCTTCCATGGAGCGCTGGTTGATATTTGCGGACCCCAATATTACATATTCATCGTCAACTATCATGCCTTTTGAATGAACATAGATCATAAAACGTCTGCTTTTTCGACTATTTGACTGTGAATGGAACACCAATAGACAAGATAGTTATAAGTGCATTCACCGAGTAGAAGATGCATACTAAAGATAACATAATCTACAATGTTTAAGAAAACTGATAACTATTCCTAATTGTAAGTCAAAGGAGATAAGGAAAAAAGGGTAAAAGATGGTTGTAGAGAATTCATTGCTGATCTTCACCAGTTCGCTTTGTAAGTTTCAAGGAACAATTACATAGTAATATCAGAAGCAGGTATTGGGAAAAATGGGTTTCTAAGCATCGTACTTGAATTTATCTTAAAAAAGGTGGGTAACAAATCCTGTCAGCACAAAATTGAAACCGGGAGTGGTAGGGAGAGGGAAGCAATCATACTCGTGGAGAATTTACTGCCTGAGGAGGAGATCCACCCATTGCATTGTCATAATACATGTCCATGATCTCCCTATTGCCAAGACAGAAAAAATTCAAGTAGTCTTGTGGTGAGAATGCCGCTTCAAGTCCCATGTCAACCAAAGCCTTGTAAATTGTCTGATACATCATTTGCATCGTTTTATGCTGCCACAATTAAACAGTAACTCTAGATCAACACATTGAACTATCCAATTATTCCAGAAGATTGAGTGCTACCACCCTTATGAGAGGGCCATGTCTGAATTTTGGAATTCCTTTAAAAAATATGTTTTCAGCAATGTTAGAGTAAATTTCTAAAAACGTTTGATTCCTTCCATCTCCTCTCTAAATATTAAATATATGCACAAGGTAAAGTGGGCCTATGCTATGTCACGTGGGGGCATATTGGAGTAATAATAAAACCAATCCTAGGCCTTCTCCTATAACTTAAGCTTTTAAGAACAATTAGCACTCGATAATTTTCCACAGTTCATTACAACTCCAATTATCAAGAGCCAGTTGTTCTTAAAAGCTCAAGCTGTTAAGAGAAGGCTCAAGAATGGTTTTATTATAACTCTAACACAACCCCTCATGCAATAGCCCTTTGGGCATGAAGTGTGGACAAAGCATAGGCCCACCTTACTTTGTGCTGAAATTTAATTATAAGAGTGGCAGCAGCAGGAATTGAACCATTGATTTTAGTCTGTGAGGTTTTGATACCATATTAAGTGTTGATTGTTCCTAAAAGCTTAAACTGTTAGGAAAAGGCTCAAGAATGGTTTTATTAGATGCTAACACTAATAATCAAAGGGATGTTTCTAACATCAAGATTAAGACATGGCCTCTCAAAATAGTGCACGAAAATTTGAGTACTTAAGCTCTCATGCATATAGACAAAAGCACCAAGTGATAGCTGGCAAATACGAGTGCATGAAAATTTGAGTGAGCAGTCCCCCACTAGTTGAAATCTTTCAAGTCTAATAATTAAGGGATGTTTCTAGCATCAAAATTCAAGAGTGTTACCTTGCACTAATGTCTAATTTTGATAAAAATACCATGGCCTAAAAGAGTTTGATAAACCACAGAAAACCACTTAGGCAACAATTATTTATAAGTTCTTGTGCACGCATATAGACAAAAGCACCAAGTGACATTGGGCAAATACAAGTGCAGGAAGGTTTAAGTTAGCAGCCTCTCACAAAATGAGATCCTCTCAAGTGATCTGCTGCCAAATATCCATGGTGTTTGCAGAAATAATTCTTTGCTAAAGGTCCATTTATTTTCTAGAACTAATTTCCTTGGCAGATTTTTCTTGGCTTCTGAAATGTAACTTAAATGACTAATTATTTTCTACCTCGCTAAAGTAACCAACCTCTTTATGGAAGAAAGAAGAAAATTTTCTCGGAAATCATAATTTCAAACATTCTATAGAAAGAAAACCAGAACAGCAAAATCTATACAGCTTGCCTGCCAGAATAGAATCCGTTGTGTGGCAGCTCCTGTTGGAACACCCTCTGGCCACATTGGAATAACAATATAAACTGCAAATCTCTCATTTGCCCTTATCTTTTCAGCAATCTTTAGCGCAATTTCCATTGGAATTAAATTATTTGCACCTGCAAATAAAAAAATCATGATTTAACATCACAAACAGATTTTCAGAGTGAAATTATGGGAGAGCTTATTGATCTCATTAATGCCACATTTTTGTTCTGTAAGTGGAAGATATATACAATAAGAATTGTTAATGATTGTATAGAAGAAACTACACATATGATAGCATCTTACAAACTCTAACTGAAATCTTGCTACCCAATTGTATCCTGAATTAACACTTCTAATCACGTACCATTCAGAGCATAATACCAATAAGCTTTGTCTTGGAGCATAAACAAATGATGTAAGAACCAAGTAATAATCGTACAACTTCAAGTACTTTTGAGTGGTATAATGCATCACAGTGGGATGTTCTGCATTTGAAACAGCAATTCCAAAAAAAGGGGGGAAAAGCACTTACTCTGTTCAATGACAAAACATTTTGAACCTAGGATTTTGACTATGGATGTTTTATCCCTACAAAATCTCATATATATCATGCTGATTTATATTTTCCAAAAGCCTTTCAGGTTACTTATGCTGCTAAAAATGTTCCTCACCAAGGTCTCTATGTTTACGCCAATTGTATGAAGACCCAATAAAATATTGATTCTCTATATAAATGTAATGCTGTGCAGCACGAATTGCCTTCACATATGCTGTATGAATGCTCATGTCGATTAGCACATTTTTCCCACTTACTAGGCTCTGTAAACAAAAGGTAAAATTCAAGTTCTATATTGTCAGACAAGATAATTCAATTCTAGAAAAAATGAGATCAAACATTAACAATAAACTTCCAATCACCTTATATGTTGCTTCTTTTGGATCCTTTGGGAATCCCTTAACAGAGCTTGAATCAATTGAACGAAATATCTGTGCATTCCAAAATAAACAGAATGAGTTCTTTTCCTTAAGTGATGTAAATAAGCAATTAACTGCTTCCAGAAACTCTATTAAATATTAGATTACCTGAACATGCCAAGCTTCAGGATCATTGTCACTACATCTAGAAGCTTCAGACAAGCTCATAACATCGGGAATTCTTTCCAACCTAAGCAAAGAATCCTCACGTATTTTCAACTTCTTTAGCCCTTGAGGTTTTGCAGCTTTAATCCAGCGCTCCTCAAAGTTTGTCAAAACATCATATGCAGCTGGACCATCAATTTTAGAATGCAAGTCATGCCAGGGCTCCCGTGGACAACCACCAACACTACCCTGTCATTTTATAAACTTTCATAAAAAGAACTGCATGCTTCAAATACGTATGACTTCAAAATTGATGCTTGCAGATTCCCAGCCATAGAATCTACTATGATTTTATAAGAGCTTGATTCCTAATACTTAAAAAGGAGATATAAAAAATTTCTCATTTTTAAAGGTAAATGTAAAAAATTCAAAGGCCATATGCATAGCATAATATCAAGAAATGATGCTCCCTTTCTGCTTCCATAGAATTTGACATAGGTTGAAACAACTATTCTAGTATTGCAGTTCGGAGCATGGACCCCTCAAAAGCCACATATTCCTATTATATATATATATATATATATATATATATATAGCAAGGAAAGGAAAAAGAAATTTCTTGATTAGGCAGAGCTTTCACCTCTCCCAGAATCACAGAGGTTTCAAATCACAGCCTGCTTTAACTTGTTCTACAATGCTGCTGTTTATCGCTTTTATATTACTTATGAAACATTTAATGGGATGAATATAGCTAGTCTAGATCATAAAACCATTTATAACATGAGAATATTAGATCACCGTGTAAGTGGGGTTGTGATAGTCATCTTTATGCACTGTATTTAATGTCCTAAAGATGGGATGGTAGGGAGTATCATAACGCCCATCACATAAATCAAGTCCACCAACAAATGCTATAATTTTTCTTCTGTTATTGCCAGCATCAGCATCCACAATTACAGTTTTCTGATGATGTGTATATATTGTTCCAACTTCCTGACAATCACAACAAGAATGAATTCATAATGGAACTGCATACCAAAAAAATTATAGATGTATCTGATAAAATATCAACAGACAGAAGGAACACAAGGAAATGTAACATCAAGCAGAACATAATATTTTCAACAAATCTAATAAATTACTAATGACAGATTGTTGGTAACACTGCTACCAAATTACTTCAGTAAATAAAGCCACAATATATGAGCCAAATGAGATTTGACTTCTCATACTGAGTGGCACATTACTAGCTTGTTCAACAAGGAAGCACAATATCAACTATGCACGTTGAATTTTGTCCTTACTAACTGCAGTTAATCTAGGAAAAAGAATAACCAGATTGTGTTTTCTCACACTTTAAATCTCAATGAGAAGAACACTTGCTGCATAACAAACTAAAATTCATCACAAGGATTTTCTTTCTATGGCTATTTAGATAGAAAAGTGATTCCCACCTGTGATGTTGATTACATCATTACCCATTTATCTCAACCAAATCACCCATGGTCTTTCCCTATTTCCTTTTAGATCTCCCCACATTATTTTCTCATTCATTTAAACCAGTACCTTGCATCTTTATGACATGCTTACAAGCAGCACATTGCATCTTTATGGACAACAAAAAAAATTGAGTTGAAAGTAAAATAACTATCACACTTAACCTTTTGCTTCACCCAGCTATGTCGTTTTACACCTGTGCGTGGACAGAGTATCACTTGCACAGAAGAATGTTTGAAAAAGCGCCGAGTTTCCTCATCATGGGTTGCCATGATGCCATCCTGAATGTAAAACACGAGTTTGGATTATTAAAAGTTAAAGCTAGGAGGAGCACTATTTAACACAACAACTGCTACAGGATTCATGCACAGAATGCACCAGCTGTTGATATGTCCACAATAAAGTTTTCAAAAAATCATCATGTGGTTTTAAAATATGCTATCCATTGAAAAAGTTCTATGCAATTGGTAGTCCTGCATAAACAGGTTTTTCCAAAAATTAAAACTAAAACTGATTCAAGAATTATAATCATACTTGACTTAAAATAAAGTTGATATTATACATAGAAATGCATCAATACAAGACAAAGGTGATTCAAGAATAACAATTTTACTTGGCATAAAATAAAGTTGAGATTATGCACAAAAAAAGAATGAATACAGAACAAAATACGGTTAAAGAATATGTCAAGCCAAAATTGAAATACCTCAAATGTAGATATTACTTTACAGGATATACAATGAATTCAAAAAGGCAACCAATAAACAATGTTAGTGAAGAAGTTAGACCCATTGTATTTCCCTTGTGTCAATACTCACAATTCTACTGCCCATGCTTCCCCATACAAAAATATCATCAACTCAAACATTGATTATGCACAGAAAAGGATCAATACAAGACAAAATATGGTTAAAGAACATATCAAGCCAAAATTGAAATACCCCAAATGTAAGGCAATATTACTTTACAAGATATACAATGAATTGAACATGGCAACCAATAAATAATGTCAGTGAAGAAGTTAGACCCGCTGTATTTCCCTTGTGTCAGTCCTCACAATTCTACTACCCATGCTTCCCCCATACAAAAATATCATCAACTCCTAGACAACTTTTCCCAACCCCCTTTTTTTCTATGCTTAATTTTTCGCTTGCAAAAACTGTGTCTAACATCTCATATTATCAAATGTAGAAAATCATGAAAGTTAACAATGGCCAATATACTATAGAACTGCAATTTTAATCATAGCAACACAAAAAAAAAAAAATGTTAGTCAAATTGGCACAGTCTAAATAAATGTCATACCACACACAGAGATATTATGATATGCCACAGCAAAAGCTGCATCACTTACTGTTTTATAGCCCAAAATGCTCCTTGAGGTAGGGTCATCCCAAACAAGAAGAAGCACTCTTACTCCTTCCTGTGACTTTAACCTCAGAATATCACCTAGGCAGCTATCTAATGGATCACCATAATCACGTATCATTGTAACTTTGTGCCACACTGACCACCCTGTAATGTAAATCAAACGGCGAGCGTGACATATAGCATAAAATATGTCATACCAACACTTTCCATGCACATAGGATCCTTGGTCAAGAACCACATTAGGGAGGCAGCCATCTGGAACATGGGCATCTTGATATAGCTTGACCGTTCCACCTTTCCTCAGAGGAAAATATGTACCAGGAACCCCTAAGTAGTCAGGTCCTGCTCCAACTCCTTGTTCATAAATGCTCAGTTTCTCAATTGGGATGTACTGAATAGAGAGGCTCAAGACAGCACCTGGCTTACAAGGCTTTCCATAATTATTCAGGATAGGATAGGATCCTTCAATTTTTTCCCCCGAGTATATCTGTTCCACTGGAATTGCCACAATGCCTATAAGCTGTGAACCCACAACATCACTGTCTTTAACAACAAAGTGCACCTCAGCAGCATTATGAGCAACAGGAACATGGAAATGTTGCATCCAAACAGGATTTTCACTGTTGCTAATTACAAAAGTTCTCCCTATCACAGCATTTGCAATTGAAATCGTTACATAAGGATCACTAGTAATCTTCCTATTCACACTCCCATCATATTCTTTGCCCCCGTTCCCAGGTTTTCTACCAAACATATCCCCTAAAGTTTTGTGGAACATGTCCATGTTTGGAAGATCTTTTGCTCCTTGGACCCATATATCTAAATCACCGTGAAGAAGCAAAACTTTGACGGAACCTTTATCCTGCAATGGAACAATCTGCGTGCTTTGACTATTCACCGAGTCATCTAACATATATGGATAAGCTGAATGTTTGGAAGAATCCACCAGATCAGAGTAGGGAGATCCCCAACCCGAGGAAGAACTATTAGGATAACCACAAAATCCCTCTGTCCTTTCCAGCTTAGGAACTGACATGGATTGCACAAGGTTTTCTCGCCCTGCCGGTGCTGGGGGTGAAGCGGGTGTAGTTGGCTGGTTATCCAATAATTGAACATTGCTTGTAGGATCATCCAAAGGAGGGCAATCATAATTGGATGATACTATGTTATCCTGCCTACAGAGAACAGAAACACCATTGGCACGCGAATGAGCCGAGGACTGGTCTTCAGGAAGAGGGTGGGATGTGGGTTGTACTTGTTGATAATTGGATGATGCTATGTTATCCTGCCTAGAGAGAACAGAAATGCTATGGGCACGTGAATGAGCCGAGGACTGCTCTCCAGGAGGAGGGTTGGATTGGGGTCGTACTTGTTGATAATTATAATGAGGTGATCCATATGGAAAACTATAATGATGTTGATGATGAGCCGGCCGAGAAGGCGGATTCTGAAGCAGCGGTGGAGGAGGATGGTAGTAGGGATAAGGGTTGGGAGTAGGATAAGTGGGTGATTGTTGGTGGGGAGGATAATAAGTATAGTTTGAAGGGGATTGAGTTCGTGTGTAGTCTGAGGGGCCAGATGAAGGAGATGACGGTGAATGTGGGGGGTAAGGATAAGGACTATATGCATATGGATATGGATAAGGAGAAAGATGTGCACGAGGATCTCCACCTGGCGGTGATAATGGTGGGTATGGTTGAGAAGCAGCGCTTTGAGAATGCCCATATGGTGGATTCTGATATCCATATGGATTTGAAGACTCGTTATTATTCATTTACACAATACCAAATTTCTCAACCTTCAGGATGCAAAATTAATCAAAGTCTGAGTTTTTAATCCACAAAGGTCAAATAATACATCAAATTGAAGCTAATAACAAGAAGGATCACATCAATCTGGTTTGAATTGACACCAAAAGATTTAGACTTTAGCACCAGAATATCTTTGGAAGTGAATTCACAATCTGGGTTTGTTTTGTTATCACATGTAATCAACGAAAACTGAGACAGAAAAACAAATCAACGGCACGTCTGATTTAGTTTAGCATTTGATACAACGCAATACATGAAGAAATGAAGCTGAAAGAAGAATATGTGATTGAAATAAAACTGAAATTATACCTTTGCAAGCTTGGACAGAAAACGATGTTCCTGAAAATTTGAAAGAAGAAAAATGGATAAGAAGAGGGAAAATCAAAGGCTGATGGAGATGAAAACAGAGAGATGTGAAACTCTCTCTGTGGTCACCCCGGCTCGTTTTGTTTTGGCAACGTGTACAATGTTCCCGCGCGGAATCCAGGCAATCGCAGGTTTTTAATGCTTTCGGTGTTGGCAAAAATATTACCGATGGTACCGGTTTCTTTACGTCGTCTTGCCACGTGGACAATTTCGTCATGCGACGTCGTTTAAGAAAATTCAGATTTTCTTTCAAAAAATTCAGAAATTTTCTCTTACCAAATAATAAAATAAATTACGATACCCAAAAGTGTGTGTAGAATGGTAAAATGTTCTGATTTTGCAGGGAATTGCCCTCGAAGAGCTTGGAATGATATAATTTTTATTTTGTAAAACAAGACACGAAGTAAGTTTTTACTCTAAATAAAATATTAGAATTAGACAATTATACTTTACTTTATCTCGTAGAATTCTGTCATTATAAAATTATTAACTTGTATACTGATATATAATAAACATATATACATATATGTAGTATTTTTTTATCATTTCAATAATTTAACCATTTAAAAAAATTAAAAATAGATTAAGATTTCACTAAAAATGATAATGCCAAAAAGAGTGATATTTTATTAATTATATATCAACTTGATTTTTTATCTAAGTTTCAAACAGTTTAAATAAAGTGTAACTTTGGATTTATTATTATAACATTATATATTATATATGATTTGCAATATTTAAATTTAAATTTTTCTTCTTTTTTTCATATTTACTAGTGTTTGAGATTATTTCATAATTACATGTGAATATGTAGCCATTGATTTCAAAATTTATATTCTTTATCATTCTCTAAAATCATTTGTGGAAATTTATATTGGTGTATACTATAAAAGCCAATTATAAGATGGATTGTATTAGTATACATTGTATTATATTTTATTTTCTTTGTAAAGGCATTTCAATTTATTATATTTATTTCTTATATCTGCATAATATAAATGAATATGATAGGTTATTTTTAGAATAGATTATATTATTTTTAAAATATCCATAATCGAATATTATTACAAAATGAGATAGCAATAATATATTGAAACTAATATATAGGTTAGCTGATGAGTAAATTTCATTGGTCATGCATATGAAATATCAAGTCAATATATGGATACATGTTAGAAAATGAATGTATTGGATAGACCCGCTATGAGAATGTTATTGTTGGTGTGTGTCCTAGAACCAATCATATAGATGATTGAAGTTATACACAATGTATTATATTTTATTTTAGGCAATTTAATTATTATATTTTATTTTTATAATTTTATTATTATTATGTGTAATTTATAACTTAATATAATAATTATCCTTGGAATAGTTTCGCTATTCCTAAAATGCCCCTAGTCAAGTATTATTACGAAAAGGATAGCAATAATACATCGAGACTAGCATGTATAGTGACTGATGATTACGAATCATGGATATGTGATATCAAGTCAATACATGAGTATATTACTAGTGAACAATGTACTAGACTGACCCACTATGAGAATATTGCATGGATAGACGTGTCATAAGTTATTCTCATGTGATCACAAATACATATAAACCTTTGACCTGAAGTCACTACGGTTCCCTACATGAGGAATTACTCACTTTAATATTGTCCTATGTCACCTTTAATCAGGATAACAAGTAGGGTATTGATTGGGTGTGTCATAAATCATGCAGAGGGAAGTGAGTGATGTAGATGGAATTTTGTTACTCTTGTATAAAAGAGAAATATCCTTGGGCCCCTTGATTGAGTGAGACTTAGAAATGCATGGTCATGCTCAATTGAATTAATATGTGATATTAATCATTTATTTTAAGTCTACTCAGTATCAAGAAATATAAATTGAACATTGACAAGGATGACACATTCCATGCTTCTAGTTCAATTTAGATATTATTACAAAAGGGTTATGATGCAAAACGTTGATCATGTATTAGGTGGATGTCAAATCACAGACATTCTTACTACTTGAGTGGCAGTGATGTATTGCTAGATACCGCTTACTGTCTATGACTCAATAATAAGTCATTGTCAACGTAGTAAGAACCTACAGGGTCACACAAAAGGAGTAGGAATAAGACAATAAATAATTGAACTTTAATTATATTAATATCCAATTAATTGGACTTATTTTCGTGCATATATATATTATTAAGAATAATAAATTCACGTAATATATATATATATATATTATATGATATTATTTGATATTAAAATAATATCAAATAATTATCTTATCAGATATTAGATAAATATATTATGAGATAATATTATTTTGATATTTGATAACTATATGCAATTATCTAATATTAAGATATTTATATTATGAGATAATATTATTATCTAATATTAGATAATTAATAGATGAGTCCTATCTCTCCCCATTATCTCTAGGATAAGGATAAGATGAGTTGTTAAGTGTGATTAGGATTTTGGAAGCATTATCCTAGTTAGACTAGGATTATGGCTTGCCTAAGTTCTATAAAAAGGGAATTGAGGGCAGCACTTTAACAACACGCTCAAAGCTTCCATACAAACCCTAAATCACTCAGAAAACATCCAATCCTAATTCCTAGAGAGAAAAAACGCATCCTAGCAGATTCGTGGAGGGTGAAAGGTCGTTGTTCACTTCGTGTGGATACCGTAGAGACGTTGTACCTTCCGGCTGGCGTTTGATTAATCTGCTCTTAAGTTTTGATCAATAAAAACACGAGTGCCCAATAGGTAAAACCCCAATAATTGATTTATATTTTTTTGCATGGATCCTAGGTAGAATTCAGATCAAATTTTGAATTTTCGCTATATATGATAATCTGAATTCCTAACAGTGGTATCAGAGCTTCTTGCAAAAACATAGTTCTGATTATGTGTTTTACCGTCTTTGATGAATATTTATATGATAAATACATGTCAAATCTATTTCGGTTTAAATCAGAAGTTACACGTTTTGATGAATGTTTATGTGATAAATTAATATCAAATTAGTTTCTGTTTAAACTAGATATATATGAGATATATGCAAACTCCTGTATGGTTCTGATTTCGTAAATATATATATGATACTTATGATCTGAATTTTGAATCTGATTATCAATTAATGAGATTAATTGTATGAATATGATCATGCATTTTTCTGCTTCATATTCAAATCTATTTTATGTGTAATTTTGAGTTTTTCAAATGATAAGCCCATGAATCTGTTCTGAATATTTGATGTTCTCTGCGTTTAATAGCATATAACCTAGTCAGCACAGAATTAATGTGATTAATTCTAAATCTGTAAAGACTTGTTTAAATTTGTTAAGTTGAATTTGGTCTATGAGGTATATGTATGCTTTAATTTAAACACGGCTGGATTTGTATTGATATGATTAAAATTATTCAAAGTGTTTGGATGTAAATCTTATTTTTAAACTATGATTTGAATGTCAATCATATAGTCAAATATATATGTCAATCATCCTGCTTATTTTGGTTACATATATTTCTTAGCAATTATTACATATGATGCATGAATGTGTTGCATAGTATGGCCCTTGGAGTTTTTAATGGATGGATTTTAAAATACGACCTGCGTGTTGTGTCTTCCTCTATTTCTTTAATGTATATTCTCTTCTCATCTCAATTCCCCCCAAATGTAACTCGGGATTTCTGTTGTAAAATTGTAATTGCAATGGAGTATTCTTGGCTTGGAACAAGGAGAAGCTAAGGAGATATGGGATAAGAAGAAGTTAAAGAATTAGTTAGGAATGTCATTAGAAAATAGAATTTTAGGGCTATACTATGTGATATTTTGATTTCTTTATTATGTGATGATATTGATGAGCATGCATTTATTATGTGATAGAATGTGTTCTTACTATGTGATAGTTCTATTCATTGCACGATATATGATATACAGTAATCTATTTTGTTCATTTACTTTATATGATATATGAGATATGCTAGATATATTGCATGAATAAATAGGCTAGTTATGGTGAGATCTGATAATAATTAAGTTAAAATTCCTCATCTAAAATATTAAGTCAGTAATAATTAATGATGCCTTCCAATGTTTGGTACTCATCAAGGCCTCGATCGACATAAGGTAGGTTTGCCAAAACAAGGTACCTCGTTTATCTTGGTGAGATGCGAGTGGATAATAGTGATATTCAAATGTCAAATATTGAGTCCGACTTAACTAGGATATCTTAATAGGATTGAGACCTAGAGGCATAGAGTTAGGCTTTAGTTTATAAGATGGACTAGAACAAGTGTTGTTCACCCAACTATCCAAGAGTTGTATATAATACAATTGGCAAGTGTTGCTTACCTAAATAACTAAGTTTTAAGTGATTAGCCAAAGCTAACTTAAGGCTTGGTGAAATATGGATCTTGGCCCACTAGAAAGCTTAAACAATATGAATTTCCGAATTAATAGTGAGGGCTATTAATTTGAATGAAATAGTGGGAGGTACATTTAATAAAAGACCTTATTAAATGTTTTAAATTTAATACTTACTTTGCATATTTCTGTCGTAGATAACCAATGGCTAATACATCAAATAACTTATTACTGCAATTGGTCCTTGAAAAGGACAAACTTCATGGAACAAACTTCCTAGACTGGTACAGGAATTTGAGGATAGTCCTCAAACATGAGCGCAAAATGTATGTCCTAGAGGAACCTGTTCCTCAAGAACCTGAAGCTACTGCCCCTCGAGCTCAAAAGGATGCTTATAAGAAGCATCGTGATGACGCATTAGATGTCGGTTGTCTCATGTTGGCTACCATGGACTCTGAGCTTTAGAAGAAACATGAGAACATGGAAGCTTATGACATGCTTAAGCATCATAAGAAGCTTTATGAAGGCCAAGCTCGGCACGAGAGGTTTGAGGTGACAAAAGCCTTGTTTCAGTACAAACTGGCAGAAGGAAACCCTGTTGGGCCTTATGTACTCAAAATGATTGGGTATGTTGAGAACCTTGAGAGATTGGGTGCTCCACTAGGTCAAGAGTTGGCCACTGACTTAATTCTGCAATCGTTGGCACAGAGTTATGGTCAATTTATCATGAATTACAACATGAATGAAATTGACAAACCACTGCCGGAATTATTAAGCATGTTAAGAACTGCTGAACAAAATTTGTAAAAGACTAAGCCTAATACCATAATGATGGTTCAAAAGGGCAAAGGCAAAGGAAAAGGCAAGGGCAAAAGCAAGAAGGATTCCAAATCCAAAGGCAAGCCCAAGTCTAAATCCTCTGCACTAAAACCAAAATGGGGTGTGGCTAAGGAAGGGACATACTTCCATTGCGGTCAAACCAGACATTGGAAAAGAAACTGCAAGGTCTATCTGGAAGATCTGAAAAAGAAAAAGGGAAGTGAGACTTCCGCTTCAGGTATCTATGTTATAGAAATTAATGTTTCAACTTCTACATCTTGGGTATTAGATACCGGATGCGGTTCTCACATTTGTACAAATGTGCAGGAACTACAAAGGAGTAGGACTCTAGCTAAAGGCGAAGTGGACCTACGAGTTAGCAATAGAGCAAGAGTTGCTGCACTAACTATAGGGACATATTATCTATCTTTACCTTCTGGTTTAGTAATAGAATTAAAGGATTGTTATTTTGTGCCTGCTATCAGCAGGAATATTATTTCTGTTTCTTGTTTGGACAAGAAAGGTTTTTCATTTATAATAAAGGACAAAAGTTATTCAGTTTATTTAAATAAAATGTTTTACTGCAGTGCACAAATGTTCAATGGGCTCTATATTCTTGATCTTGAAATACCTGTCTATAACATAAACACCAAGCGATTTAAATCAAATGATTTAAATCCAACCTATCTCTGGCATTGTCGTTTGGGCCATATAAATGAGAAGCGCATATCCAAGCTTCATAAGGATGGATTCTTGGATTCATTTGATTTTGAATCATATGAAATATACGAATCTTGTTTGCTAGGAAAAATGACTAAAACACCATTCACTGGACACAGTGAAAGGGCAATAATCTATTAAGTCTCATATATACTGATGTATGTGGGCCTATTAGTTCACCTGCTAGAGGAGGTTTCCAGTACTTCATTACATTTACTGATGATTTCAGTAGATATGGATATGTGTATCTTATGAAACATAAATCAGAATCCTTTGAAAAGTTCAAGGAATTCAAGAATGAAGTGCAAAACCAACTTAGTAAAAGTATTAAAATACTTCGATCAGATCGAGGTGGAGAATACTTAAGCCAAAAATTTGATGACTATCTAAAGGAGTGTGGTATAGTATCACAACTCGGTCCACCTGGAACGCCACAATGGAATGGTGTTTTAGAAAGGAGAAATCATACCTTGTTAGACATGATACGATCTATGATGAGTCATATAGATCTTATTTTCGTGCATATATATATTATTAAGAATAATAAATTCATGTAATATATATATATATATATATATTATATGATATTATTTGATATTAAAATAATATCAAATAATTATCTTATCAGATATTAGATAAATATATTATGAGATAATATTATTTTGATATTTGATAACTATATGCAATTATCTAATATTAAGATATTTATATTATGAGATAATATTATTATCTAATATTAGATAATTAATAGATAAGTCCTATCTCTCCCCATTATCTCTAGGATAAGGATAAGATGAGTTGTTAAGTGTGATTAGGATTTTGGAAGCATTATCCTAGTTGGACTAGGATTATGGCTTGCCTAAGTTCTATAAAAAAGGACTTGAGGGCAGCACTTTAACAACACGCTCAAAGCTTCCATACGAACCCTAAATCACTCAGAAAACATCCAATCCTAATTCCTAGAGAGAAAAAATGTATCCTAGCAGATTCGTGGAGGGTGAGAGGTCGTTGTTCACTCTATGTGAATACCGTAGAGACGCTGTACCTTCCGGCCGGCGTTCGATTCATCCGCTCTTAAGTTTTGATCAATAGAAACACGAGTGCCCAATAGGTAAAACCCTAATCACTGATTTATATTTTTTTGCATGGATCCTAAGTAGAATTCGGATCAAATTTTGAATTTTCGCTGCATATGATAATCCGAATTCCTAACAGTTATGTGTATTGATATATAAGTATCATAAGTAATTTTTATAGTGATAATGATGTATGTAATCCTTTGATCTAGAATTACTACAATTCCTTATAAGAGGAATTATATACTTTGATGTCATTTAGTGTCATCTATAATAGAGTT
This sequence comes from Sindora glabra, assembly GCA_020226215.1. NCBI lineage: Eukaryota > Viridiplantae > Streptophyta > Magnoliopsida > Fabales > Fabaceae > Sindora > Sindora glabra. Next base: position 39,047,036 of record CM035235.1, on the reverse strand, counting down.
AGCTTAAAAGATGGTGATTAGGTGTACCATGAATAATGCCATGGGATATAAGTGACCTAACTAGGATTTTATTCCTCTTATATAAAAGAAGTAATATCTATAAACTCCTTAATTAAGTGAGATTACAAAATGCACTGTCATACTAAAATGAAGCAATATGTAATATTGATTCATTCATTTTGAGTTAGTCTACTCAAGAATTAAGAAATGCATGATTAAACTATAAAAAAGGTAACACATTCCATGTTTCAAGTTTGATTTAAATATGTAGGATAAAAGGGATTAAAATACATGAAACATTGGTCATAAAAAATGCTAAATTACTAACATTCTCATCATTTAAATGGCAGTGATATATTACTAAATATCACTCATTGTTTGTGACACTAAAATAAGATTTTAGAATTACTATCAATATAATGAGAATTTATGGGTTTGCACACAAAGAGCGAGTCAAATATTAGGATTATGGTGTAATTAAAAACTCTCAGTTAGACTAGAACCCATAATTGGGATAGGCCCAATATGATTAAACTTCATTAAGTAATAGCATAATATGATTATATTACACTTAGGTAATACTAGATATAGGTTTATTATTGATCGGAGTCATTATTAGGCCTATTTAATAATCAAAGCTTAATGATATCCTCTTTTGTCAAGTATATTTTGGTTAGAGACTATTGAAAACTTATTTATGAGATTACTACAAGATCATGAAAACCCTAGCTCTCCTATCTAATATAAAGCATCTAAGGTTGAGTGAGACTGAGAGCAATCAAACTAGAAACAAAGACTTATGACTAGCATTATATTGAGAGTTAAGTGATTCTATCCAATACTAATTAGAGTCTTGATTGCTCATGTGGATATTATAGAGACGTTGCTTCTTTAGACTATATTTGTGGTTTGTTGTTCTAACTCAAGTGTTAATGATGAATTTAGTTTATGCATTTATGGTTTATTATTTTATCATGATGAATTCTCTCTAAGCATTCAAATATCCATCGAAAGCAAAAATGGATTTGTACTTATGTTCATTAGGAATGATAGTAGGGTGTATGGTGAGGGACTAAGATCCTTATATTCATGCCAATTCCAAAATGTTTTGCCCTTCCCTATCCCTATACCTGTATGGCTAGTATTTTCAATACTCATCCTCATCCCTATCAAATATTTGAATCCTCATACCCATCCCTATTTCCCCATTTTATTTAAATTATGTATATTTATCTATATTCTATTATAATTTTTAATAAAAATTAAAAGCATCTAATTATTTTTATCCTATTTATCTAATTATAATTTATTTATATTTTATAATATTTACCATGCCTATCTATATCTTATTATTTTTAATAAAATTATAATTACTTGAAAGTTCTAATAATACTAATACAATAAAAAATAATATGAATTCTTTTGTTAAAGCTAATCTTTAAAAAAATTTATATTTAATTAATTATATACATAATTTTAATTTTTCTTTTCATTATATATTAGATTTAAATATAAATATATATTATTGTATATTATTTAATTATATATTATATAATATGAGTATAGAAGGGTTAGGTAGTATAATCCCTATCCTATACTCAATAAAATATGTGCAAAGATTTCCTTACTTGCACCCATATCCATTTTCAAGTAGGCATGCAAAACAAGTCCAAGGTTCATAAACAATTTAGATAACTCATGGTCACAAAGTAGGTCGAAATCTTTATTTGGAGCCCTTTTTGTGGGCTTATTTGGGCAAACCTAGGTGGTCTTGCCCATAAGCCTAGATTTTTCCATTTTTATGTTAAGACTTTTGATAGTCCTTTAAGTATTTGAGAACTTTTTAAATTTAACACAATTTTTAATCCAATATCTAATGACCTAATATAATTTTTTAGCCTTACTTGACTAATCTATTACATAAAACTTAAAAAAAATCTAACTACCTAATTATAATTTATAATAAAATGAATTTCTTTAATCTAACACAATCTAATGTCTCTTAAGGGTGCCTTCCTTCCTTTATATCCAAGATTCAATCTTTGATTCTTATATATGTATATTTAATAATTTAATCACTCTTAGTAGTAAAAAAAATGATGTGATCTATTGTGGACTAAACCATTTTTCTATATATTTTTTGTAGGCTTAAAGACTTATGTGAGCAAGCTCACACAAGCCTAGTCTTGCATAGACTCAACCTACCCACCCTGCTTTACACCTTTATTTTTAAAGCCTTATACTTATACCAAAAAAATAGTGAAAATTAAGAATGTCCATTGGATATGGGATAAATTATCATCCCTAGTGTTTGTGAATTCGATGATGACAAGATTGACTGATTTAAATTCATTCACATTACAAAGATATAAGTTTATCTCCTAGTTTATGATCTTTCACATGGATCCTTGGCAAGTTTTGATAAATTTTTAATTTTTTATCGTGTATGTTCGTCTAAAACATAATAATTTGTTACCCCATAAGGTATAAGGATGGAAAGAATTTTATCGCCTAAAAATAGGGCTTGAGGTAATGTAATATTTTGTCTCTAAAAATAAGACATGAGGTTAGAGAATAATGATTTGATCCTGCCTTACCCTATTGCCATACTTAAATAAGTGAGGCTTCATATGTTTGCCTATGCCTTTGTGTGATTAAATCTGACATACAGTAGTGCTTACAAGAAGATGGTAATTCAACTTTGTTCAATCAAATTAAATTTCTAACTTTTTGCTTGGATGTGGTGAGAAAAATATGAAAAAAAATTAAGTAAAAAAAAGAAGTGGAAAAAATATATGGAAAAGTACTTTTTCCACTTATTATTTCAATGCATGGAAAATAGATAAAAATAAAATGATAAAAATATTAATTTTTTATTTAATTTTATTTAAAAGTAAAAAAATATTTAAAAATGACCAAATGGATTTTATTGCAAATTTAACAAAGTTGTTTAGTAAACTATCAGCATCTTAATAGTATAATGGCACCTGATGCTACTTTAGAGGTTTTACTCTATTATATATGGGTTTCAAACATAGGATATTATGCATATACATTAAGTGGATTATCATTCCTAATATTACCAAAAAAAAGTTATCTAGCAAATTCTACAAAAGAACATTTTTTAAATTACAAAGTTTTCAACCTATTTTCTACACTTATTTCGTATGAAAATGTTTTGCTAATTTTCAAGATATGTTTTTAATCTTTTTCTTTCCTCTTCAAATTTTCCATAGCATCCAAACACTTTATTTTCAACATTTTTTCCACATATTTTCTTTGCAATTTTTTTCCGTTAATTCAAACAAAAGGTAACTAGTACTCTAGGTGTTAAGCATACTTTAGAAAGGTAAAGTACATCATTATAACTATTGATAAAAAATCAAGATAGTGAATAATCATAAATATATAAGTTATTTTTTTATTAGTTATTAATTATTTAATCTCAAATATGTTCATGTTAATGATTATAATGATACATTTTAGGGAAGTTAAATTTCACTTTCTTACCTAAGAAAGCATATAATGCATTATTAATGAATATTTGAAGGAGACAATTGGTTCGATCTATAAGGATAAAAAGGGAATAGAGTCCAATTAAGGAGAAAATAAAGGAAGGAAAAAGAAAGTATTAATTTTGTCAATTGTTTCATTCAATTTAGGGTGATTTAATGAAATCATTATTTGTAATTCCTTTTTTAATTGTTTGGTTCGTGAATCATAGAATAAGATCTAACTATTATTTGTAATTCTTTTTTTTTATGGTGGGTTTATCATAAAGGTGGTAATGGTTGAAGAGGCTTAATAATGGCATTGGTAATGAAGATGATAGTGACAAAAAAGGCAATGGTGGTGATGGTAGCAATAACAATAATTGTTAAAGTGGTGGCAATAGTGCTAGTGATTATAATGATAACATGATGACAAGAAGAGAGTTTTTTTTTACTTTTATTGGGTAACATAATTTGAAACTTAGGTAGGGGAATTGATTCAAACAATGGAATTTGTAAAAAATAAAGGTAATATGTTTCGTTACACATAAACTAAATAATTAATAAATCAATCAATTTTTTTAATTTTAACTTTTTAAAATTCTCTAACCAAATGCCATCTATCATTTTCATTTAGTTATGTTCCTATTATATTGAATAATGATAACATTTTTTTTTAGTTTTACTACACTTAAAAAAAGATTTTGAATTTCTTCATACATAAGAATTACATATTTATCTCTCTCTAACATGATATAAGCATGATAAGGGAGAAAAATGACATGATCCAAATTTTTATGTGGGATAGAGATATACTTAAAAGCATACAAAAACCAAGAAGTCTTAACTTAAAGTTGAGGGTCATTATAGGTATTACTTCATGGGATGCAAGGATGGAGGGATTTTTTGCCTTATAGGAATAAAAATAGGATAAATATTTCTCTTATTTCAAATTTTAGGAAGATGGAAATAATAATTATTTTGGCCTTATTGCACCTTACCTACATTACTTGCAGACTTAAAAATATTATTTTATTTTTACTTTTTAATTATTTTTCCCTCTGAGTTATGCTAGACCTTTGATAACTAACGTAAAACTTTATCAAAACTTTAACCATGGATCACACACAATAATTTAATTGCTATGCTTTATGATAGTAAATGTTAGTCTTTAAAAGGATAATAAGAGCAAAAAATAGCGGTAGTAGAAATAGGAATATTAAGATGAATATATGGTCATATAAGAAAAGATAAAATACGTAATGAATACATACGAATGAATATTAGTATGGCACATATTGAGGAGAAGATGATAGAAAATTAGTTAAGGTGGTTTGGATATATGCAAAGAAGGCTACTAGAGGCATTAATGAAAAGAGTCGATCACACGGTCTTTAACCCAATGAAAAGGTGCAGAGAAAGGCCAAAAAAGATACTGAAAAATTATAAAAAAGGATTTCTTAATGAATATCATTTCTAAAAATCTAATCTCGGATAGAGCCCAATAATGTCATAGGATCTATATAGCTGACTCACTTAATGGGATAAAGCTTTGTTATTGTTGTTATTTATAATATGTAATACACTTTAAATAAGAATAGTTAAGTATTTTTAAATTATATACTTATGAATTTATTATATTTTATATCATTAAATATCATAAATAATTACATGATCAAACATCTTAATTTAAGATAAAGAATTTAAAGTGATTGTTGATTATATATGAATTTAAAACTTTATTTACTTCTATTTTAAACTGCATAGTGATTATGTATAAATTCATAATATTTAATTTTAATATTTTTATTTTTCTTATTTTTTTATTTTTCCCATCAAGTTTTGTTCCTCATAGGGCATGGGTTAAGTTTTGCGTTAGATAATGGGGTATAAGGTAAGTCAATGTTTAATTCTTGATAATAGAACATGGAGTAAGAAAAAAGGTAATCTAGTATATTCTTGCTTAGCTCTATTATTTTCCTAACAAGAACCCACCTTTTTAAAAATAACATGTCTACTTTTATTATTATTTTTTTTTGTGTCTGTATGGGAGACAATTTGTGTTTATGTGTAAGGTTTGCATTATATCAAAGGTTAATAATAACCTGAATAAATTTAAATCTGACTTGGTCTAAATAATAGTCATGTTAAGTTAACCTAATTGTTAAACATGTTAAGATGAATAAACCAATCTAATCCATTTAATAATTTTAATTAATAAGATTTATATTATAAACTCATTTATCATATTTAATTACTTATTATTTTCATTAAAAATATGTTTATCATTAAGTAAAAAATTTATTGAAGTTTTTATCATTTTATTAAAATAGAAATTTTATCTTTGTGTTATATATAATTTATAATTATTTATAATTTACTTGTTAATTAATTTTCAAATAGTGTTTTTTAAAATTTTAATATAAATTCTTAAATGGGTTGAAGCATCAACGCATTTAATTTTAAGTTAACCCTAACCCTACTAATTTATTATTCATGTTATGCGAGTTAACCCACTTACAACTCAAATCCATATAAATGATTAACATGTGTAAAACACTTCGCGTTCGTATCAAGTTATCATGTCATATCTAAAATTACTATCCTTATTTGTTTACCTTTCTTAGTAAAATAAAAATCTTTATTTATTGTGATATGTATATTAATTTTTTTCTTAAACAAATGCAAATGTTACTACCATATTTAGGTGAGGTAAAGGTACTTAGCTCACAGTCTAATCTCATTAATGTCTTAAAATTTTATTAGAATTGTAACTTATAGTTTTGTACCTTTTTATTAATATTCTAAAAATTTATTGGAATTATGACTTTAATAGATTAAGATATCAAAATTGAATTGGTTGAACTAAAGATTTAATCAAATTATATTACATGTGTCATTTTATGATTTTATTTAGCAATTGACTAATTATATGTTAGCAATTAACTGATTGTATTAGTGGTTAATTAATAGCTAATTGTTTTGATTGGTTTGAACAAACTAATAGAATTAGTTATTTGTGTAAAAGTAAAATCATCTATTTATTATTAGTTATTTATATACAAAATAACAAATAAAGATATGCATTGTTGTCAAATTTGCAATTTTACTCATAGGATCATATGATTTTGCATTTCTACTTCCCTATTTCATGCTAAAACACCCCTTAGAATAGAAAAAGATGGGATCTTTAATTCAAAAGTGATAGGTCAATTAACTTGGTGGGATCACACAATTCCATTGAGTTAGCTAATTCGTTATTTTTTTCTAGATTAGATTAGGCTAATGTTATTGGGCTTGAGATTTTAAAAAAAAAATCTAAATAACTATTAACTAAAAATGGAGATTCCAACTTTTGTTACCCAAAATGTATCACTCAAAAGCTAAATCCCAAAATCTAAGTGCAAACTCTTGTTCAGAAAATAAAGGAGAAAAGACTGAACCTAACTGTAGCTACTCATTACTTGCTATCAACTCCGTCTTAGTTATCAGCCTTCGTGGCTTACTTGTGGAGCCAACCCAAAGCATAAAGATGAATAATGAATAAAGAATAAGGATTCATTATTAGCTAAATAATTCTTTCTTATAAATGTATTTAGATGATTGCTTTAGTTACTTTATAAATATTAAAGCCTAATATTTGAGTTTTAAGTTTAACTTTATACTTTCATATATTAATGGGATATATCACTGTGTTTACTTACTTTGTTGCCACCATCTACTTTGTTGACTCTTAACTCTTAAATGTTGAATTGTTATTTGCTCTAGTAAGTATTAACTTGATAAAAATGGCTTCCTTTATTTAAAGCTTAATGAGAAAAGGAAAAAATTCCTAAAAATAGAAGTGATATGGGTTGGGAACATTATTTTAAAGTGGATAAGAATCATAAAAAAATGAGATATAAATATTATGATAAAACGATGAGAATAGGTGTTTATAGATTAAAATATCATTTGGCAAGTAGTCACTTAAATACAGTGCTTCCCTAAAGGTGCCAAATAATGTTAAAAATAAAATAATTAAACATGTTTCAAAGGAAATGGATATTTCATCTTAGAAAAAATAAGGGTTTTTTTTTAAAATAATACCAATAATGTTATTAAAGTAAATGCTCATCTATTAAAAGAGCAATGGAAGCATTCAATTTTAAAAAGGATCTTTAGAATCAATGTTGAAAAAACCCATCCAAGTATGGGAAAAGCTTAAAGCACAATCAATCAAATGTTTAAAAAAGATTTAAGGGAGAAAGTTGATAAAGCAAAAAAGGCCAAGAAGGAAATGAATTGGCTTTTAAAATAATAAACTTGAAAATAATAATTTCAACAATTTTTTCAAAACTCCTTCCAAATATGATGAATATATTATTTCAAAAATATGTAAAATTATTTTACAATATTAAAATAAAAAATATCAAGTTTAAATCAAATCCAAGTTACTTTTTAAAAATAATTTTACACAATATTATCAAGTATAGCAAGATAACAAGATTAAAGTATAAAAGTATTGAAAAAGTAAGCTAAGCACCCATGAGCTTTGAAAACAATATAAAGCAATAAAATGATATTTTACCAATGTTAAATTATGAAGGCTTCATGAAAAAAAAGTATGATATTCAATGACCTTTTTAGATTAAGAAATCTTGCAAACTTGAAGCATATAAGCATGAAAGCATAAAAGAACAATATTAAGCAATGGAATATAAAGTGCTTGGAAATTAAAAATATATGGAAAAAGAGATAACACCGAAGAATTTTATAATGGTTTGATAGTCCAAGAGAATTCTCTTTTGGGTCTACTTGACTTTTCTCAAGTTACAAGTTTCACTTAAGATATCCATTATTTTTAATAAGTTACAACACCTTACTTTATAAGGTTCACCATAGTCTTTACTAGAATTTTAATCTCCACCTAACTTTACAGAATCCACTTGATTAAAACTAGGATTTTGGTTCCACTTAGATTTATAAAATTTCATCAATCTCCGCTAAGATTTCACAATAGCTAAGGAAGATTTTTCACAATCTCTTCAAGAGATTTTACATCAACCACACATTTTCTTAAAAAGGACATGCAAGTTTAATTTTAAGGATTACCAAAAAGTAATTAGAGAAAGATGAAGCTTAAAATGTTTCTCCATAAGATATGCAATAAATTGACCATTAAGCCTTTATCTTTTGAAGTTGAAAACTATTTATAGAAATCTTGGACATGCTATCCAAGTATACTTGTTGCCTAAGTTGGTGTAGCTTGTCCAAAAAGCTCATCTTGCTAACTAAAAAGTGCACTCGATAGCTTAGCTTCACATCTTCTCTCTTGTGGTCATTTTTTCAAAAGAGCAAACTCTTTGCTCTTTCGCATGCTAGCCAAATTTCTACATTCTTCTAAAAGAAAGAAATTTAACTAATAATGTCGCAAATCAAATTCAAATTTTGAACTAATGATGCTACCTAAATTTCCTTTTCTCTAAGCAAACATATTAAAATAATATAGCATTCTAGCACATGTTACTTCTAAATATAATAAGTAAATGTCCTTTATTTTTTGACTTCCTTTTTGTCTGTTTATTTGAGTAATATAATTAAACATGATAATAGCCAATAGGATCATTAATATATGAAAAATTCTATTTAATTTAAAAACTAGACAAGTATTTTAGGCTTTCTTTCTCTAAGTTTGTCATTTTCCAAATAAACCAAATGGAAGGAAATTAATTATTCGTAAAACACATTTTAGAGATATGCTTGGGCTTTAGACAGTGGGTCACAGCCTAATGCTATTTTAAAGATCCAATAATGGCTCATTGTTTTTTTATGGGCTAACTAATTTGTCAAGTAAATAATATAAACCTAAATAAATTGATTATATAAAAGATGATCATAAAAGCAATAATCTAATTTATAATTTTATATAAAATTATTTGGAAATATATAATTTCAAATGAATTTTTAATTCCCCTTTTGGTTTCTTAAAAGTTTGTCAACAAATATCCAATTTCGTTTAGACTAGTTCAATTCCATTTGATTATGTAATAAATCTTGAATTTGTAAGGATGTATTAATTGATTGAAAAATATGGAATTAGATTGAAGCCCTTTTCTTTCTATGAGATTAAGAAAAAATACTTAAATTAGGAAGCTACTTGCATTAAGGAATTGCTTATGGAACATAAGGAGTAATAAAAAAAATAGGCTGCTCTATTATGTCAGATGGTTGAACAGATAAAAACAAGGTGATCCATATGCAATTTCCTTGTCAATAGCATAAAGGGAACAATCTTTTTATCATCAATTAATACATCAAAGTTTTCAAAGATAATTGATAAGGTGTTTGAGATGCTAGATGATATTGTTGAATAAGTAGGTAAAAAATGTTAAGCAAGTAATCATTAATAATTTTGCAAATTATAAGGTTGTGGGACATATCTAATTAAGAAAAGAAAAACTCTTTTTTGAACACCTTGTGCTACTTGTTATATTGATTTGATATCGGAGATTTTTAGAAAAAAACTGAATATCCATCGCTCGACAATTGCTAAAGCTAGAAAGATCACAATATATATTTATGGGAAAACCATGGTTATTCGAATGTTGAGATACTTTACAAAAGGCAAGGATTTAATTATGGTAACTATTACTTGATTTGCTACATCCTATTTAATCTTAGTGTGCCTTAGCAATAACAACGGTCTATTGATAAATATGTTTAATTCAAAAATATAGAGATCAAGTAAATTTATAAATACAAAATATGCATAAATTCTACAATCATTAGCAAGTGATAGCAATTTTGAAGGAATATCATGACTTGCTTTAAAGCTACATATCCTCTTATCAAGGTCCTTCAGTTAGTTAATTTTGATAAGGAACTAACTATGGGTTTCATTTATGAAGAAATAGATTATATAAAATAAAGGATTCAAGCTAATTTAAAAAATATTCAAGAAAAGGGTAGTAATTTAAATTTTAACATTTATAATGTATTTTTATTGTTATTCATCCTTTTGTTTATGAATTATAATGTACATTTGTTATTATTCATCCTTTTTATAGTTATATGCCTATTTAAGAAATTATTGATACAAAACAGGAATCTCAACTTCATAGGCCCTTACATGCAATAATATATTATTTGAATCCTCAATTTCATTATAGTCCTACTTTTAAAGTCAATTTGGAAGTTACCAAAGGACTATTTGAGTGCTTGACAGGAATGATACCCAATAAGCATGGAAGAGCTAAGATTCATGTGCAACTTGTGAATTTATAGTTAGAAAGGGATTATTTTACTTTGAAGTTGCTTTAATGACAAAGGATGTGAAAGCTCCACTTATGTGGTAAGACTTTTATGGAGCACAATTTCCTCAATTGCAAAAGTTTATCATTCAAATATTAAGCTTGACTTGTAGTTTTTCAAAGTGTGAATGGAATTAGAGTGGCTTTAAGATAGTAAGATTATTTTCTTATTAGTATAATCGTTTATTTAAATGTTTCCTCTTTTGTTTTTATTATGTTTCAATTAGAGGTGTACATGTCGCCCGATTCGATGAGACCGGCTCGAAAAATAAGAGTATTTGGACTCTATTTTTTTGTCTGATAAGCCTGATAGGACTTTTTTTTTGTCCGAATAATAATTGGGTTGGGCTCGAGTCAAAATAAAAAAAGCCCGATAGGCCTGCTTGACCCTGCCCGATTATAATAACTTATTTTTAATAATATAATTATATATTAAAAAATATAATTATATATAATTATTTTTAATATAAAAAATATTAATTTAACATAATTAAATATTTTTAATATTTAAATATCATATTATCTCTTTAAATATATATTTTTTATTTTAAAAATTTTTATTTTATTAAAAAATAAAAAAATTATATTTTTCTAGCTTTTGGGCCGGGCTTTCGGGCTTTTCATTTTAAAATTCGGGTTGGGCCGGACCAATTTTTTAAAAACATAAATAGGCCCTGTACACCTTTAGTTTCAATCACTCACGATGTTTTTAAAAAAAAAAAAAAGGTTTACACACAGTGGAAAAATCATTTCCACTAAAAGAAGATGAATGACTTAGTTTTTGTTATCTACAACTTAAAGTCGAAAGATAGACATGTTAAAAAATTCAATAAAATGAATAACTTTGATGATTTATCCTTTGATGGTGAATGGATAGTTGATGAAGGGCAAAATTGCAGTAAGGATGCATATAAAGGAAGAGATGATGAACAAGAATACGATTTTGTACTTAAAGATGAAGATAAAGGTGTTGATGGAAAAGGTAATAATAGAGTTAATATGGAAAACATGCATTTGAATGCAGTATAATTTCATGAAGATGAATTTGAAGATGTTTAACAAATTGAAGATCATAAATTTTATTAAATTATGTTAGAACTGTGACTTGTTAATATTGTTTATTTGTTTGAAATTTGCCAATTTGGATCACTTAAAACTTGATAACTTATTATTCCTTTCTAATTTATGACAATGTGTTTTTCTTTTAATTATATATGCATATTTAAATACTATAGAACTCTATTTATTCTTACCAAAAAGTCATAAGCAAGTCTATAAAATGTATATTGGGCTTTGAGATAAGATCTTATGATCTCATTATAATCCTACAATTTACAATCCTATTTCTCCCTTCTAAATCCTTTGTAGGATTTCAATACTAACAACCTTGAACATATAAGTATATTGTATGATTTATTTGAGTATTTCTATACTTTGATAATATTTTAAAATATAAAATGTTATTTATCAAATTAAATTTTCTTTTAAAAATAAGTTAAATATCATTGAAATACAAATAACAAATAATATTGAAATAAAATTTCTTAACAATTTCTTATTCATGTATTATTAGTAAACTAAATATTAACATAAGTTTAAATTTCATCCATTGACAAAATAAAATATTTTATATTATTAGTAAATTGAAGAAATACATATAGATAAATAGTAAAAGTAATTAAGAAATTTTCACAATAATAAATGAATTTTAATAGTTATTTAATGACATGGCAATAGTGAGTAGGTGATAGTATAAAGATGATTTACACTCAAGGTAAATTAAATTTAACAATTATATTATACTTTAATAACTTTGATCAAGTATTTTCACAAAAAAATGAAATTTATAGTTATTTATGTATTTATTAACATATAAAGATAAATCCTATAATTCAACATGAGATATGAAAATTTATTATAATGTGTAAATGAAATAGGAAAGAAGATCTAAATGAAAGCAATTTTTTATTAATAGAATTTTTTTAGTAATGTAATGGAATTTTATTATATTTACATATGTTTAAATTTTCAATACATACTACTATTTTATTGAAATAATCTCACTTTAATAAAAAAAAATTGTGAGATAAATTATATGAGCAACATAGCTTATGGTATGTGTTAAACTTAAAGGTCTATTAATTTTTAATATAATCATCATCATTATTTTTTATTATTGCCATTAATATTATTATTTAATATTAAAAATACGAAAATATATTATTATATAAAATGGATAAATGAGTGATTTGTTTATAAATAATAAAAAGGTGGACAAAGGCATGATGAAAAGCACAAGAGAATGACCTTAGAAGAGACAACCCAGAAGTTACAAAGGATAAATATGAAAAATACTCTATCAATTGAATGCGGTAAGTATGTTTTTTTATATAAAAAAGAAATCAATTGTTTTAAAATATTAGATTCCTCAAATTTTTTTATATTGATTAATTGTGAGCTAATTCATTAATTAAAAAATTATTTACTAAATATTAAAAATCAACAAATTGATGTGTTCAATGAGTTAAGACTAACTAAAAACTAATCAAAATACTATTTATCAAACACCTTTTTAATATATAAAAATGTATGATTAAAATCGATTCATTCATCTTAAAATTAAAAAAAAAAAATCAATGTCATATTTTGTATAATGGAATGAAATACAATAGAAAGAATTTATTCGACAGGCACTATGAATTGAAAATGAAAATGATTATTCCATTATATGATAAAATCCTTATCACCGACCTTTCTATCTCTCTTCACCTCTAACTTATTTATCTATGATTTCCGGAATCCTCCTTCCTTGTAGTTCATTCCATAAAGCATTGGACTTGTACCTAAATTTTTTGAAAAGCTTTTATCTGACACCGTCTGTGGTCTGCTCAAAAGTTGCCTAAAGGTCCACCTTGTGAACTGGGACAAGATTTGCTATAAAAACGCAAATGGCAGTCTAGGTATTAGAAAAATGAGTGCAACAAAACTAATCTTGCTTTGGGTAGTTTCCATCACTTTCAGGCGAGTTCATCTATTAAAAAGATAAAAAATAAGAATGCAAGTCTTCAAAGCAAAAATAGGCTTCAGATTCACCAAGTGAATCCAAAACTTGATTCGAAGTCTGAGAATAACCTATTGATTATCTTGTCAGTCTTTCATAGGAATATAAAAAAAATTTCATGATAAGCGTCAAGGACTCAAAAGCTCACATGCAATCTACTAATTAAATAGCATCATCATGTTTGGAGAAAGGTTTTCTCCTTAAAGCATATTATTGCTTGCTCACCATGCTATTCGTCTTGTGTTGCAACAGGGGTTCAAAGATGTTCAAGCGAAACAAGAGGTATGAAGTAACTTGATTGAAAGGAAAAGGAAGGGCTTGAACTGGTCATTCGCCCTATAATAAGAATAGTTGCAGGTAAAGAGAGGAGTTAGAATTAGAATGCCTCGTTTTGTTTGAAGTGAGTGTAGATGAGGTGGAGGAATCAATTGTGCATAGTTCCAATGAGAAGGCATAATTGCAAAAAAATAGTACGCAAACACATTCATTGATGTTGTCGAATCTACTCTCACAGTGATCTTATTTGGTGTAAAAATAAGTGACTAAGTCGATATTTTATAGTGATTACTAGACCATTCATTTTAATGTCTTCTTCTTAACCTCTTCTCTATTATTATTAACTACCAAGTCTCTTGTTAATGGTTAGTGATAAAATGATCATTTCATTATTTTTGAAATGAATTTTTTACATTCTTATTTCTTACCTTTATTATATATTCCATATTATCCTTTTTTAATAAATAATTTTTAATATTATATTATTAAAATATTTTAATAATTACATTTTAGTAATAAAATTAAAATAGAATATTTTTATTCTTTCTAAAAATTATTTTATATAAAATTTGGCAAATTAATTTTTTATGCTTTTATTATAGAAAATAACTTATTAGTTATAATTTTTATTTCAATTGTAAAAAAGTTATAAATAAATAAAAAATAATAATACCATCTTTCATATAAATATGATTTTAAGTTTACATTTTTAATTTTTAAAAATATTATTATCATTGATACTGTTCTTATTTTATTTCTATAATATTTTCTTATCAAATATTATTATAAAATATATTAAATATAATTATATAATTATTATTTCATTTTATTCTGTCCTTTTCCGTTCAATGATACCAAATTTACGTTGAAGAAGACTTAAGATGATAGACTTAAATGCAAAAATTGACAAGAAAATTTCCGCAACAATGATGAAATGTATCTATCCCGAGAAATTTGCAGCAACACGGTTTTAGTCTCATGTCAACTTCACATTTACTGAAGTGCGGGGTCTTTCTGTTTCTGGGATATATTTCCGGGCTTTCAATCAAAAATTGACCAGAGGGACCGTCAATAACTAGGAGTAAGACTTGAGATGTATAAATTCTGATATGACAAATTTTAGGCGTTTTCAATTGTACAAACAGGCTATAGACTATTTGTTTTACTAGTATTACCCTGTCTTTGCACGGGTGAAAATTAAAATATATGAATATTAGATTATAAATTTACTATGTTGAAACGATATTGCGAAATTTATATATATGAAGATAAAAATCCATACTTTTTATAAACCTAATTTCATTGAGAATAATAATAAAAATATCGAAATAATGCAAGAATTCTCTTTTAATAAAAATAAAAAATAGTTGAATTTGATAAAAAATAGAAAAGTAATAAAAATAAAATAAAAATGCATAAGAATTGTAGAAATAATCTATTTAAATCGTCATGATTTTATATATAAAAAGATAAAATTACTAATTTCATCGCAAAAATTGTATAGCGTTAATAAAATGATATTTGAATTATATTAAATAGTCAATTTTATCTTTGAATAACAATATGTATAGACAATTACATCCTTCTATTCAAATGTTAAGGAAAAAAAATATCTATACGGACTATTATTTAGAAATTAAATTAATTAATTATATAATTTAGAGACCATTTTGTTAGTGTGATATAATTTTAAGGTCCAAATTGGCAATTTTATCAAAAAGACAAAATTAGCAAAGACTTAATAAGAGAATACAAGATGTTGAATTAACTTGAAAAGTGTGTACATCGGAGGATGATGCATTTGAGGGAATATGAATTGTTGCATCAAGCGCGAGCATTGTGTCAAAGGGTTAGCTTGCTATATATGAGATGTTAGTTATGCATTCATTTATAGTAATAGTATCATGGGATACAAAACACCCTCCAAAAAGATGAATGAATTAATGACCTATTCAAATGGAGAAGCTTTGATTTTATTAAAAGGTTAGTCATTTCTAAGGAGACTAACAAAGCCAAATGATGAAATCTTAGTTGTGTAAAAATGTGTGGCCACAATTGAAGGCCATAACTAGATTACTGAAAAGAGAGAAGCTCAAAATCATGTCAAGACAATTTAGAAGGATCAATTTGAGATTTTAGAAAGTTAACACATCATTAGTTGCAAAGAAATACGAAGGCAACTACCTTGGAGCTCCCATTGTTAATGCACAGACATGTGATGCTCAAGTTAAAGTGGAAGATGCAATTTAAGAAAATTATTGAAAATATTAGAATAAAAAATTAACATTAAATTAGATAAAAAGACAAAACAATTAGTTATAAGAAAATAAAAATTAAAAAAATACATTATAATTATAGACAGATCTATTTAAATTGTCATAAATATTTATATAAAAATATATAATATAATAAAAATAAAACATAAAATAATATAATATTGTTATTATTTATATTATATTATATTATACTTTTATATATAATATAAATTATTATTATTATTAGATATAAATAATAAATAAAAATTAAAAAAAATCTCTCAATAGAGGATGTGCCTTGGCATGCTTAGTACTTAGGCGGGAAAAACTTATTATTTAAGAAGATACGTGGCAAAAATTTTAAAAAGGAAGAAACTACCATTAGGGAATTTATATATAATATAATATAATATAATATAAATAGATAGATATATAAATATAGATAGATAGAAGATTGATTGATGCCATACATATATGATATACATGAGTTATAAGCTTTTCTTTGTAATTTGTAATTATTCTATGCTTGGATGTAAGAAAAAATAATAAGAATTTTTTTCTTTTTATCTAGATGGATTGAAAATAAGGGAAAAAAAAGAAAAGGTGAAGAAAATGATTTTTTTTATTTGTTTATATAAAAGAGAAAAAATTAAATTAAATTGAATAATAAATTTACCCCTCATCTTAATATATTTATTTAAAATATTGTTTAAGACTGACAATAGATATTATCATAATTCATCATATTTATAATTTTTTTGTAAGCATATATACATTTAATAATTAAAAAAATGAAAATATTATTAATAGAAAAAATACAAATAAACCCCTTAAAGCATAGTCTAATATCACATAACCCCTTTAAAGTTTTAAAATCTATAAATAACCACCCTAAAAATTTCAAAGAAAATATTGAAATTTTAATTAAAAGAAATAGAAAAAGATAGAAATAAGCCACTTATAAATTTTTCCTAACTTTTTTTAGTATAGGAAACAAAAAGAAGTAATAAAAAATAATATATATTTTACCTTCCTAAATGTCGTTTAGTGAAATTTTAGTAATAATTTACTTAAATTGCTTATATTATAAACATATTACAAAATCATTTCTATTACCGATAATTTATTTTAATAGAAATCCTATTCAAAATCTAATTAAATTTACATTAGAAATGGTAAATAGTGACTTACGTGTCTTTTTTTATTTTTTAATTGTGTTATCAATATTTTCACTTTTTGGAAAATTTTGAGAGAATTATTTGTAGGTTTTCAAATTTTAAGGGGTTATGTAACACTGTCATATTTTTGGAGGCTTATTTTTATTTTCCCTATTAATTAAGTATTCATAACAAATGTTAATGGCAAATTTTAATCATTGTAAATATTATTTTTTTAAAAAAAATTGAAAAGTTTGATTGTACCCATTATAGTTGAAATTTTTATTAGTTATTTTTTCAAGAAGTTAATTTATTTTTATACAAAAGTATAAAGTTATTTTATATCTTTTATAATTCTTCATAAAGAGTTCTAATTTTATCATTGAAGATACAATATTAATTTAAAATAAATTATAATATGACAACTAATCTTAGTGAATGAAAAAATTAATCCAAAGATTAACAAGTTAAATAAAATAAAAAATGGATTTGTAACATTTTACTTTTCCACTTTTCCCTCATATATGTAAGAAAAAAAAATTTTGTGAGCTCTATTTTTTTATTTTTTAACTTCTTTTCTCTTCCATTCCTTTTTTATTCTACAACTTAGCAAAATAAAATATTATTTTTTACTTATTTTTTTAAGTTTTTCTTTTTGCTTATTCTATAAAAACAAGCAAATGTTAGATTTGTGGGATGATATTGAATTACTTCCGGTGATATACTTCCAAATAGAACTTACTTACTTCTCTCCCAAGCATCAACTTTAACATTTTTGCTCATTGTTTGGTAGGATGGATACTAAGGGAAATAGAAATTGAAGTGGAGATGATGGAAAGAAAAAAATAATTGTTCTAGTTCAGATGTAGAGGAGAAAATGGAAGAAATAGAAAAAAATGAGTAGAATTTAGATATAGGGCCCACAAGTGTTTTGTTTTCTCCATTTATAGAGAGAAATTAGAGGAGAAAAGAGAGAAGAGATATAAAAAAAATTAACTTCTCTTTTTTCCATTTTTTACTTTACTTCACTTTACATTACAACAAGGATATTATTATCAAGTTAACTTACTAATTCTTCTATGATTTATTACCTTAGGTCACATCTAAAACATGAAATAAGGGTGCTTCATTTAGAACCAATTTTTCTTAGAATTGAATTCATTTTATTTTAATAAAAATAATTTTAATTTTTTTACAAAAGAATGCTATTGTTTAGAAATTATATCCAAAATAATGATTTTGATTCATTTACAAATATTTTTTTGTTTAGAATATATTAAAAAATGCATGTAATTTAATTCAAAAGAAAATATGATAGTATCATAGTAAATATAATATTAGGAATAGGATAAATTTTTTTATATAATGTATCTTAGACTAAATAAAATGAATTTATAGTGAAATTTTTACTAAATTTGATGAATTTCATAATGATACAAATAAAATCAAAATGAAGATTGTAAATGAATTGAAATGAAATGAAATAAAATCCTTTTTTTTATACTTAAACCTAAACATTATTAAAAAATGAAATGAAATTCTATTTTAAGTCTATCCAAATAAAGGGCAAAACTTTTTTTGAGTTTACTTTTCTTCATGTGGGCTTCAACTGGATAAGAATATACATAAGACATATGGTTAAAATCAAAATCCTTGTCTAATCTAATGTTATATATTATACAAAAAATTTCAACTTGTAAGGTGGAATCATCCATTTTTTTCTTTTTTTGCTTAGAAACTATTTCTGTTAAGAAAATTATTTATGTACAAAATTATCAATCTACAATTGGTGCAATATCCTGAAGGACAAAGATGTTAAACCTAAAAGGAACTTTAGATAAATGAAAAGTACTAATTCTAATTGTTCATGTCACCCATTTGGCAGCTTCATAGGCCATCATGTTACAATTCATACAATATTACAATAGATTGATACTATAGAATCTAGCCAAAAGATCCTTCACTTGTTCAAATATTAACTATACTCACCATAGGCAATTAGACACGCTAAGTAATGCCTCAATGACTAATTTGCTATCATTCTCAATTATGACATTCCATTTTGAAAAATTATAAGATACTAGAATTACTTTATGAATAGCTAGTAGTTCCATAGCTAAGGTTGAAGCACATTTGTAATTATCAAACCAAAATCTTAACACCTATTTACAATTATTATGCATAATAGCCAAAGATTAAAGTCCTTTAATCTAAGTTACATTCATATTTAGCTTAACATATACCTAAAAGGTGGTGGGGCCTAGGTAAAATGATCCCTAGGCATGTAGGCTGAAAACCCACTCTCCCCTATTTTTCTTTCTCATATAGTGGCCTAAAATCCAACTTCTTCCTCTTTGAATTTGGCATTTATTTTCCTCAATAATGCCTCAATCTCAACTTCCTTCCTTTGATGAACCTCAGCACTTTATGCTAGCTAAATGCATTTCATCGCCACCATTGTAACCAACAATGTCCACCAATGATGATCATGGTGACTAACAATCCTAATTCTAATTATGCCCTTCAATAGAATGTTATAACTTTAAGATAGTTTGTGCATCCAAGACCTTAATTCTAACATTCCACATCTAAAACCAAATGAACCTCATACAAAGCACACCTAAAGCATATAGATTTCCATTTTTAGTGTTGCAAATTAGAGCAGTTCTAACATATAGCTAGACCTTATTAATAGGTCGATACACCTACGTAGGTAGGACACCATTAATATAAAGCTATAAAATAACTTAGTAATGCTAATGAAGATTTGAATTTTATGAGCCTAGAAAATTTACAATTGACTTATATGCTAATTTGGCTATGAATTTTCCATCAGTATTTAAACCTTAAATCAGTTAATCATTGGCATGCCTTTGGGTTTGTAACCTTAAATTTTTAATAGTATCAATTTGACATAGCTTCATAATCAATTCCTTATTCTAACTATTAGAACTTTCCACTATTAAGTTTGAAACTTGAAACTTATCATTAGGAATTATTCCTATATTTAATTTAGTTAAAATGCCAAATAATTAAGGACATATGGGTTTAACAAAGCTTGCACAAAGGACCTAACCTTATTAATGTAACATTTACCCTTAGCTACAATATCATTTGTTGATTGAATACCTTACCAATCCATGAACCATTGTAAAAAGGTTAATTTAATAAACTATTAGATTTGAGATACTTTGCCTAAAAACATTTCACCTAATGTGTTAACCTAAGCTTTTATATGATGATTTCATGGAAGTTAATCTGAAAAAAGAAAGCTAAGGACTTGAAATTTTAGTTAATTTTACATTGATTTTGTATTGAATAGGATAATTTATCTACCTTTTTAACTTTTTTTCAATCTTGTCCATGCCTAGGTAAGCAAATAATTTACTTAAATCAAATGATTTAGAGCTACTCTCTGTATGTCCATACTCGAGTATATACTAGAGTATGGCATCCAAAATTGCCTATGGATACTGATAAGAAAGTATATGCTCAATTATGAGGGCTAAGAATTACTTTTGAATCCTTATACTCAAAATTGCCCCTATTTCCCCTATTTTGTTTATTTTATGGCATTTCAAAGAATTAGTATCATATATAGTGATGTTAATATGTACAAAACTTATGGATAGTATGGTAAATAGATATGAATGTTATATTTTTATTAAGAACTTGCACATTATTATGTTTATTATATTTATTTTATTGCACTTACAGATATTAAATAAATGTATGATATAGAATTTTAAGATATTGAACATATCAATGTATTTATGAATGATCTTGGTAATCAAATTCTTGATATGGAATGTGTTTGTGATTTGAACGTGAAAAGAAAGGAGATAAAATGATATGAGATATGAATAGTACCAAATCCAAGAAAAAATTTTATGTAAGGATAAGGTTAGCTCTGAAGGAATAAGGTTAGGTTTGTGAAGACTGAGAGTCACAAGGTGATTTAATTTTTTTTTATATGCCTTTCTTTGTTATTAACTATTGTCATTAATATTAATATGTATAAAGATACTTGCATGAATAAGAAATGACACGATTAGAAAAGGGTTTTGCTATACTCTTGCACATGTAATGAGAAATAGACTATTTACTATTAATGATTACATTGTTATCCTTAAAGTGTATGTAACATTATTAATGTATAGTTATGAATAATCAATAGAGTTGTGTATATAACAATCTATACCCTGAATAACACCTCTGAGTGCAACAATACAAGATAAATGAGGTAACAATAATCAAACTATGCATTATATCGATTACTTATAAACGTAGGCTAGTCCATAAATAACCTCTTCCTTAAAAAGGTATTGATACTCATCTTCCATCTTTGCATAAAGTATCTAATAAAATAATTATTAAATTTTAGTTCATTGTAATTAATTTATATTATTCTATTAATTTATTAAGTTTTTTTTTATGAAAACTCACTATGTTGTTGCTCTTGTTTCTTTTCATTTATAAGGAAACTTTTCCCTTAGATTCTTAATTGCCATCTATTGGAAGGGAAATAACTTCATTCAAGTATTTTAGCATTGAGGTGAGTTATTAGATAATTAGAATGGTTAATGGTACAATACATATTCTTATTTTGTCAATAGAAATACATATTTCCATGTAAAAGTTAAGGTGTCATAAAATATGTTAGTATAACTGCATTTTCATTTAGTAAGGATAATAGAAGGTTGTTGGAAATAACTCCCTATGCTAGTCATACACCTTGGGGTTAGCTCATGACAAAGGCCTTCTTTATCCTTTGGTACACATAAATCATCCTATGATTTAGGACAAACTGACATCCTATATTCCCTAATAAAAATGATAACAAATAGCATCCGATTTACCTTATATATTGTTAGGCACTTTTAAAATGGACATGGTATAAATAAGCAATGGCTACATTAATTACTAAACCATTATTAATCTACTAACCCAAGACAATGCCTCTATATGCCACGTTGCTAATCTTGCCTAGCCTTTTCTATTAGATAGTGAAAGTTCGTTAATTTTAATCAAGAAAAGGATAGTGGAATGCCTAAATACTTTGCATCATCATAAATTTGATTCATGCCAAAAAATTGCAATGAACCATTCCTAGCAACCCTAAAAACATTTTGAGAAAAGAACACTCCTAACTTGGACATATTTACTTTTTAACTAGACTATTGCTCATAAACTTCTAGAATTTAGCATAAGATAGTTTCCTCCCCAATATTAGCCCCTGTAAATATAATCATATTGTCTACATATATCAAATATGAAGTAAATGGTGTACTCCTTGATAACTTCACCCCATGAGGTTAATTTTCACTTTTAACTTTAAAAATTAATCATGATAAAACCTTTAATACAAGAATGAAAAAATAAAAGGGAGATGGGGTCTCTTTAGCACAACCCTTTGATAAGCATAAATTTCTTTGTAGGACTATCATTTAGTAAAAATTGCAAAAAGACCTTAGATATGTATTGTTGAACCTAAGAAACAAAAGTTTCATAAAAACCAAACAATTCTAGTATATTGAGTAAAACTTCCATTCGATTTTATCGTAGGCTTTTTGTATGTCTAACTTGATTCCTATATGACCACCTTTCAATTTTTCGCTGGAAAAAGCATAAATAAAATCTTAAGCCAATAGACCATTCTTAACTATCCACTTACCTAGTATAAAGACAAACTAAATTAGTGAAATAAGTTAACCTAATATTTTCCTCATGTGACTAGCCAAAATCTTTGAAATTAATTTGTAAACAATATTACACAAGCTAATAAGTCTAAACTCAAATAGCCATTTAGTCCTTTAAACTTTCAGAATAAAAACTATGAATGTTGCATTTAAGTCTCTTGCATATGCCCTATTTGGAAAAGTTGTTACACTGTTAAAATAACATACTTACCCACAATCTCCTAACACTGCTTATAAAATAATGCCATTATACCATTAGGATTAAGGGCCTTTAATTCTAACATATCTTTCATAATTTGCATAATTTCATCCTTTAAAGGGAGTGCACATAGATCATCATTTTTAGAAATAAAAATTACTAATTGTATTAAGCCTAGCAAGTCCATTAGGAAAGGCACTTAAGAAGTTTGAAATAAATTTGAAAAGCCTTCCATAAAATATTAGTAATAAGAGACCATTATCTTAATCATTTTCCATCTAGAAAGCATATAACCATTATATTGTTTCACCTTTATTGAATTATAATGGATAAGTGGCAAAACCTTGAGTTTCAGTCCCTATCATTCTCCCACATTTCTCTAAACTTCTAGTGCTAAATACTCTGCTGGCATATTAACTATTCTTGGCTATTCCAACAAATAAATTTAGCTATTTCTCTGTTCTTCTGAATGGGTTCCTTGTTTACGATCTCCCATAAAGCCTTATGAAATTGGATCAAGTGATGATGACAGTACCCAAAATGTACCCTATTCCCCATTAATAGTGCATGTTGCACTCTCTTAATTATCAAAACTAATTGATCCATAAGAGCTCTATGACATAGTAACCTTTATGCCTCAACAAGAACATCTTTGCATGAGCAATCCTTAGGTTGTGCTATTAAAAATATGAAAAGCAAAGATAATTATCCCAATCCTAAAATAGGTCCAATAAAATCAAATAATGATCCAATACCACATTAAATAATTATGACATAACTGCTTTGGGGAACTCTAGTCCCTAAGATAGATTACATACTACTTTATCTAACCTTCCCTTAATCATTTGGTTATTAACCTAAGCATTGTCCCATATAAACATTGAGCCATGGAAATCAATCTTGACATCACCCATATGATGAATAAAACTAGTAAATGTTGCATCATTCGAACTATGTACCTGAACACCATTGATAATAAGTGATTAATATAATATGGTCTTAGAGGAGTTTTAGTCTTGTTGTAACCTATGTTCTAGTATAAATAGATTTGTTTATTTCATTGTTAAGTATGGCTTCAAGAAACCACTATATTCTAACACGGTATTTAGAACCTCCTAAACTTAGATATTTTTCTCCCACCTTCTTTCTTCCATTTAAATAAAAAAAACTTAGCTTCTTTTTCTTTTCCCTTTTTTTTCATGCATGACTAGGTTATCATGGTAAATCTAGTAGTGACTTAAAATCAATTTATTAAAAGATCAAAAGAACTAGATTTATTTTTTATTTTACTGCATGAAAAATGTAATGAAGAATAGGCTAGAAATTATTTAGTGCAATTAAGGAAGTTTCAGTATGCCATTTTCATATTTAAATGGGTGAGGTTAGCTATTGGTGACCACTTTTGACTGGCACATGTAACACACATGCCTTTCTAGTAATAGTGCATGAAGCCTATATATAGCAACTTCTAGAGGCATGAAAAAAAGGTTTCGGTAATATGCTTCCTTCTATGGAAGTCTAGATAGATTTTACACCTCTTTATTTAGTTAGGTTTATGATTCAAGCACTCTAATTATAATTTTTTGATACTTTTTAGCATTATTTTCAATTATTTTTTTTGTTGTAATGGAAAATTCTTCTAATTTAGGTGTGAAAACTACATACAATGAGGACACCAAGTGTTTTTCTATCATGGCTATTAATTTACTTTGGATTGGTGGAAAGATAATTGATTAGAGGTTGGATATAAAAGGGTAATGATATATTATAAACATGTCTAAAAAAGGATATATTAAATATATACAATTCCAAGCTTTTATGAAGCCACCACTTACTTAACCCACTATAACTTTAATTTAGATAGGTAATCCTATGTGTGTCTTTCCAATTTCTAGTTTAAATGGGTATTCCCTTTCAATTTGCTTTCTGTCAATTAAATAACACATGCCTATAATTGTAATGTTTTCTTCTTTCCTAATTATTATGTCTTGTAGCATCTTTTGATGAAGAAGATTTTTAGTAGAGGATATAAATCTAATGGCTTATACATGCTTGATGAAAAAGTTCCTTAGCTTGTTATTACTGCTACCACCAGTACTTCGTATTAGTTGCATTACTATGTCGGTTATCTTTCTTTAGAGTTTTTAAAGAAATTATTTTTTAGTGTAAGTTTTATTTCATATTTTGATTGTAAATTATGTTAATTTGCTAAACAACATCATCTTTTTTATATTCCTAGAGTTAATAAAAGTTTTCCATCCTTTTTTTAAGTTTGTGCACTATAATATTTGGGGTCTATGTCTAGTTATGTCTAAACTTAGTTATTAGTGCTTTATTACTTTTGTTGATGATTATTCAAAAGTTACTTAGCTTTATTTCTTAAAAAACCAATCTAAGTTATTTACTATTTTTTATACTTTTTTTGTTAAAATTGTGAACCAATTTCATACTTTTATATGAAACTTGTGAAGTGATAATGCTAAATAATATTTTTCTACCCAATTTTCTTCACATTATCCAGGCATGATATTATTCATCAATCTTCTTGTGTGGTTACTCCACAATAAAATAGAGTAGTCAAAAGGAAAAATTATCATTTAATAAAAGTTTCTCGTGCTCTTTTATTCTAAGTGAAAATGCCTAAAGTATTTTGGGCAGAGGCAATTTCCATAACATATTTTCTAACCATTCAAATGAGATCCTAGATTCTTAATGGTTAAGTACCTTACTCCATTTTGTTCCTTTCTATACCTTTGTTTACTCCCACTCCATATATTTTTTGTTGTAGCTATTTTGTTCAAGATATCATCCTTAACTTTCCAAACTTAACCCACGATCCTTAAAATGTATCTTCTTTAATTATTCTCAAACATAAAAAAGGTATTAATATTATTTTCTTAATTTGAATTATTATCTTGTACCTTCTAATGTGATATTCTTTGAAACCATTTTATATTTTACCTTTTTTGAATCTTCCTTCCCCATATGTAAGTTTGATTCCTTTCATAAGTATTTTCTTGTGTATTTTACCTTTTTAGATTCTTAGGCTACCTAAGAAACAATTAGTTCTATTTTCTTATTTAGTATGTTTATTCTTATAGAGTATAGGTACTAGTTGTAGAACCTTCATTTGACAATACCAAGACATTTGATATAGCACCAATTTTTAAATCACTACTAACTTTGTCTCCCTTAGTAGCTTTTTTATCACTAAATCTTTTTCCTTTACCCTGATCCTAATATTCTTATTAGCTACCAAAAAAGTACTCATAATTACACTAAAAAAAGTTAACATTAATCACCCTTAACCCATCTTTACATATGTGCATTATTCCTCATTATTAGTTTCTTCACAACCATTTATTGCCTCATTGGATTTTATTACTACTTCTAAGT
This sequence comes from Sindora glabra, assembly GCA_020226215.1. Classification (NCBI taxonomy): domain Eukaryota; kingdom Viridiplantae; phylum Streptophyta; class Magnoliopsida; order Fabales; family Fabaceae; genus Sindora; species Sindora glabra. The sequence goes on along the minus strand of CM035235.1, from coordinate 39,020,210 downwards.
GTGTTATAAAGACACTTTCTCATCCTAGTTAGCATGTTGCTATAAAGGATAAAATGATAGTTTTTGAAGCAAATCATACATATGATATTGTATTCTTGTTAAGTAGTAAATATTCTATTAGGTATAAATGGGTATTCACTATGAAAGTTGACCTAGATGGCACCGTTGCTCAATTGAAGGCTTGTTTAGTGGCAAAAAGGTATGCATAGAACTATAATATAGATTATTCAAAAATTTTCTCTCCAATTATGAAACTTATTTTTATTTAATTATTTATCTCTCTTGCTACAACTAATGTTTAGCCTCTTTAGCAACTTATTATTAAAAATGCCTTTTTATATAATGATTTACTTAAAGGAGTGTATATAGAGTAACCACATGGGTTTGTTTAGGCCTGTAAAACGGACGGACCGGACCAAGTCCGTACGGATTTTGGTCCGTACGGACCGGTCCGTTTTATCCGTATAAAAAATGGGACATAATAAATTAGTCCGAGTCCAGTCCGTAAAAGTACCGGACCGGTCCGCGGACTAGTCCGTTTTTGTAACCCACAAAATTAACCTTTATATTAAACAAAAAATCTCTCTAACTAAACAAAGTAAGAGCTACTAAAAATATTAATGATATTTTCACTTTTTTCGGTTCACTACACTTCCACTTCTGCGGATAAACAAGAAGAGTGGAGGATTTTGACCTTGGTATACTGGTAAATGGGATTAGACTTTTCCAAATTTTAAGACCCCAATTCTGCTTCACATGGCCTTTTGAACTCCATAAGCTAAATTCTCATATTTACCATCCCACCTGTTTTAATAAAAAAAAAAAGGCATTTGATCACATACTTAAATTCAATTCAGAAAATAAGATTATTGAAGAAAATTTCAAGTTCCATCCAACCTGGATTCCTCATTTTCTGGAATCTGCAGCTCCAAATCCTTTTCAAATGGCTGTGGCAACTGTGCTGTTTTACTGTTATTGTATACTAAATACAGCTTGTATACTAGAACTAGAACCATTATATTTAAAATAATAACACTTTTTATACACATAATATTTATCATAGAATTCATATAAAAAACCAATTCTAAATTCAAGTCCTTTCATTAACTCATTCTTCAACAATTAACAATCAAAAGTAGTAGTACATTTCTTGAAATTAATCAAATTGCTTGGATGATGTGATGATAATAACTCCATCAGCAAATTCAGCACAACACTTGATACTATTGAGTGGAGAGTTAAGCTTGTACATTCCATAATGGCACAACCTACATACAATTATCAAAATGCATTATAATTACTAAATAGCAGCAAAATAGCCAAACAGCAGTAAAACAGCAAAACAGCAGCAAAATAGCAAAACAGCAAAACAGATTCAGCAAAATAGCAAAATAGATACAGCAAAACAGCAGCCAAACAGCAAAATAGATCCAGCAAAACAGCAGTAAAACAGCAGCAAAATAGCAAAACAGATCCAGCGAAATAGCAGTAAAATAGCAAAATAACAAAATAACAGCAAAGCAGCAAAACAGATCCAGTAAAACAATAACAAAATAACAAAACAGAAGGAGACATGGTTAACCTCTCTATCTATGCAATATCAGCTGACTCTTTTTCCACATCAATTGTTGCATTTGTGTTTGAATCCTCAGCTGAGTCATTTTTCGCTTCACCATCATCTTCCAAATCTACAATTAAAATTGTAATGATTAATGAATTTCAATGACTAAAATAAGAAAGAATAATATATTTCTAAATTAAGTAACTATGTTAGTAGGAGTTAGTTGTATCTTAAGCATTACCAGAAGGGGTAAAACCATGAAGCCAACTACGAGTACAGATTAAAGCTTGAACCTTCTTAGAAGGAGACAGCTTCTATACTTGTTTAACACACATCCTCCAATACTAAATGCTGATTTGAATGCCACTGTAGTGATGGGTACAGTTAACAAATCACAAGCCATAATAGCTACATCTAAAAACCTATTCTTTTGTGTCTTCCACCACTCCAAAACATCCAAATCTTCATAATGTGCAAATTCAAGCTTAGGCTCTTCCAAATAAATCTCCAATTGAGATTTTCCAGTTCTTGTTACAATTTGAGAATCAAAAGCTTTGAAATTCTAAAAATAAAATTATTACAATTAAATAACAAAAATCAAGTCATAATAAGTATAAAAGCATTAAATATTATAGGAACTAAATAACAATTAGAAGCTAAAAAACTTACAGTGAAAAGTCTTCTTGCTCTATTGCTTGTACTTGAACTTGCAAATGATGAAATAGAAGAAACATCAGAAGATTGGGTTCCTTGGGAGCTTAGAGGTGATTGCTTTAGGTAAGTTTCATATAGTTAGAACAACTTTCTTGTTATAATCCCCATTTTCTCTCTGGAAGTTGTAGAATCAATTGTGTTGTAGCAAAACTCCAATAATGAAAGCTTAATTCTTGGATCAAAAACCGCCGCCATAGCAAGCAAGACATTATATTCACTCTAATACTTATCAAATTTAGCCTTCATATTTATTGCCATGTCTCTTATCATTTCATCCTAACTCTTCAAATTTTCCAAGATAAGACATTCAATTTTCCAAACTTGAGTGAAATATAAATTTGCGGTTGGATAACTTGACCCGGAGATTAAATTGGTCATCTCATAAAAAGGCTCTAAAAATTTACACATTTTTTCACCTCTTATCCACTCTACATTAGATGGACAATGCTTGTAATTCTTATCATGAACCGCATAGCGGCTAAATGCATGCTTATATTTTAAAGCACTATCAAGCATTAAAAATGTAGAATTCCATCTAGTGGGCACATCTAAACATAATTTGGAACCTCCATTAATTGATAAATTTTGCACAACCTTCTCAAAGCTTTTCATTCTCCCCTCCGAAGCTTTTACATATTTGATACTTTCTCTAATTTTAATAATGGCATCAGAGGCCACTTTTAACCCATCTTGCACAATAAGATTTAAAATGTGTGCAGAACATCTTATATGAAAGAATTCACCATCACACAACAAGCTTTCTTCCAAACAAAGTGCATCTTTTAAATATTGTTGCATGTTGTCATTTGCAGAAGCATTATCTAAAGTTAAAGTGAAAATTTTTTTATCAATCCCCCATTCATTTAAAAATTCCATTATCTTCCTTGATAGTTCATACCCTGTATGTGGAGGTGGCATGTCACAAAAAGCAAGAATCTTACTACTTAACTTCCAATCTTGATTAACATAATGAGCTGTTAAACAAATGTAGCCTTCTTGAGTACAAGAAGTCCACAAGTCATAAGTGAGACAAATTCTACCAGAAATTTTAGCTAATTCTTCTTTCACCCCTTCCTTTTCATTTAGATAAAGTTTCCACACATCAGATGCAGCAGTGTTTCTAGAAATCATTTTTGCATCAGGATTTAAATATCGAAACACATCCCTAACTCCATCATATTCAACAAATGTAAAGGGGAGATCATGTTTTATGATTGCCAAAGCCACTTTGTTCCTAAAAATTATTTGATCAATTTTTCTACTTCTTGATTTTCCAAAATTATCCAACAATAATTCTGGTATTTTAGTTTGTTTAAATGTACCAAGCTTCTTACATTTTGCCGCATGACGAGAAAGGCTTGAAGTACCCATTTGTGCACCACCACCCACATATGAACCCCCACACCCTTTACATCTAGCCCTATGTCTACCATCTTCGCATACTCCCAAATTATCAAATAAAAGCCAAACATCTTAAGATGTTTTCTTTCTTTTTCGCCCATCTTGAACTTGAGATTCAACTTCATTATTATGAGGTTCAACTTAATTATCATACAAATGTGTACTTCCACTAACAACATTAACATTTTCAACATTATTCCCCTCCCCATAACTATCATTAGAATGTTCTCCTTCCATATTTTGATATGCAGATTCAGATGCCATTTTTTAGGACCACTACAAGCACAAATGTACATCTAATTAATAATCATACAAACATAATTAACAATTATGCATGGCAAAAAAATTAATGTGCTGCCATAAAAGTATCAACCAACACATTTAATAAAACAACAAGCAAAGTAACAGCAAATGAAATGAAAAAAAATAAACAACAGTGGCTATTTTAATTTATAAGCAAAATATTGTCATACTGAGATAAACTTTAAAAATAATTTCAAATATTATTATAATATTTTAAACTGGTCCTTGAAAAGAAAAAAGGAAAGGACAGACAAGAGGGGAAGAGCATACGGAGTGTCCAATCTGTGGGCATGAAACTAAGAGTTTCCGGACTTTCATGTGAGAAACTATTTGATAGAGTTTCAAAGGAGCGTAGCCGTAGCCTTTTGAATCACAAATTAACAGTTCGATTTTGCTTATCTATTCTATTATGGCCGACTTGCCACAAGTAATTCTTTCCCTCTTTCTTTTTCTGACTCGGAAATGAACCCTACAAGGCTACCGGAAGACATTGCCACCTTGACTACCTTTATTTATTTAATTTAAGTCCAGTATTGAAGGAAAGTAGAGGTAGGGGATGCCTTAGAATCGAATACTAAGGTCAGTTCATTTATTTTCCTTAACCCCACTCACGGAGCACATCATTCAACTCGTTCCCGAAAAGAAGCCCCTTTAAAGCAAATACCTGTGAGAAGGTAATGCGGAAGGATGCTGCCAAAAAGAATGGAACGCTGCTTCGCTCTGCTGGATGCGTTGGATCCCGTATAACAAGCGAGCTTTTTACTAGTTCAATGTTGAACTTGAACGTTCCTTCCTTCTAGTTTCTTCGGACGAAAATTGGAATCTGAAGACTGAAGTGGAGATTGACTCGATTGAGGAACACTATTACACAGACTTGCACTAGCTTTCGATTTCGTCGTTTGGAGGTTTTTTGTTCAACTGAGGGAAGAAGAAGAAAGGTAAAGTTAATTGATTTGAATGCAATGAGAGTTTACTGTTTACAGAAAGATTGAGAATTGGGTTCGCAGTCGCAGATGGGATTGGAATCATTGGATGGCTCTTAATTTTGCCATTTTGGATTTTAGGATTTGACTAATTGGCTGACTGGGGAGTGGGGCATAACAAAGTGGTAAGCCGAGGCTTGATGTTGGATTGGGCTTGGGTGTGGGAACAGTTCTAAAGGCCAAGGCCGAGGCTTGGATTTTCAAAAATTAATCTGCAGACCGGTCCGTATCCTTACGGTACTAATCCATTTAAATCCGGATCCGTACGGTCTAATCCGTTTTACCCGTATGAAAAATGGACCATCTCTTACATGTCCAAATCTGCATAGATCCGCGGATCAGTCCGTTTAGATCGGCGGATTTGAGTCCGTTTTATAGGCCTAGGTTTGTTGCTTAAGAAGGTATAGCAAGGTTTTTTAATTAAAAATTTTTTTATATAGCCTCAAACAGTCTTTTCGGGCTTGGTTTGAAAAATTTAGGATGAAGAAAAGTGAATATAACCATTTAGTGTTTTTATAAACAATCAAATTCTAGTTGTATTTTTCTAGCTATCAATGTGGATGATATTCTAATTATTGTTAATAATAAATTGGGTATTTTAAAGTTGAAAGCTTTTATTCAAATCAAGTTTTAAACTAAAGATTTGGGACCACTCGAGTATTTTTTTAGGCATTGAAATTGCTCGAAGAAAGAAGATAATTTTCTTATCTTTAAAAGAAATATATTCTTAATCTCTTGAAAGAAATATGGATGCTTAGCTCTAAACCTTATGAAACTTTTATGGTTTTGAATGTTAAACTTAACTTTGAAGGTAAGGAATTATTAGAAGATCCAAAGTAATATAGATGACTAGTGGGTAGATTGATTTATCTTACCATATTGCCTTTTCGATAAGTGTAGTAAGTTAATTTATAAACTCTCCAAGAACTTCTTATTAAAATGCAATGATGCACATCCTAAGATATCTCAAGAAAGTAACTAAATATGAAATTTTGTATAAAAATCATCATCATTATTCTAGAATAGAAAGTTTCTCTAATATAGATTAGATAGGATGTCTTATAGTTAGAAGGTCTACTTTTGAGAATTGTGTGTTTGTTAATAGAAATCTTGTGTCTTATAAGAGTAAAAAACAAGCAATAGTGTCTCATTCAAGTGCAAAGTTTAAATATAAAGCCATGACCCATGCTACATTAAGGCTTATATGGATTTCCTACCTCTTTTATTAACTTAGAATTGAGTCTTCTAGAACTATACAATTATAGTGTGATAATCAAGTAGCAACTCATATTTCTATATATTCAATTTTTTATGAACAAACAAAACATGTAGAAGTTAATTGTCATTTTATTAGAAAGAAGCTTTTGGAAAAGGTTATTAGTTTTAGACATATTAGAATAAAAAAATAATTAACTAATTTATTTACTGAAGTTCTCTTTGGAAAATAGGTTGATAATATCTATAACAACTTGGATATGTTTAATGTCTATACTCTAGCTTAAAGGGAAATGTTACTAAGTAATTAGCATAATATGGCCTATAAGGCCTAGATAGGTCTTAATCTTATTGTAATCTATATTATATTATAAATAGTTTTGTTTGCTTTATTGTTAAGTATGGCTTTAGAAACCACTTTATTCTAACAACCCTTGACTTTATCTTATGAATACAACATAGCATTAAAATCCCTAGTAACCACCTACTGATCGTGTATACCATATTAGATATCATACAACTAATTCTATAACTGATGTTTCTCTTAACCATAAAAGGAGTCATACATTCTTGTAATAAACTACTTTTTAGACCTTTATGAAGCTTTTACCAAGCAATGAATTAACTTATTTGTATAGCACTAAAAGTCTAATTCCACATTAGTTTTCTACATTAAAGATAACCTACCATAGCAACCCATTAGCTTTAACTACACATATATTTTCCAAACAAATGACATTAGCTATAACTTCCATCCTATGCATCGACATCTTATTTTACATAAAAATAAGCAATTTGGGTGTATGGCATCTAACCAAGGCCCTGACTATTGAGGCTTTATTTATATATCGACAATTCCAAGTTATGGTTTTCATAGCTCTAGTAAGGGCATGATAAGGTTTAACTTCTTTGCCATAAAAACATTAACCATATTAAATACTCCTCTATGAGCATAACTTTTCCATTTAGAAATTGTAACTATGTTTCTTTTAGCTTTACTTTCCTTCATCATCTCGCCTATTTGAAGAATGAAGGAACTAAACTTAAGTTGAAAACTACCATTGCCTATCAACTTAAGCTTTTCGAAGTCCTTACTTAGAATATCATCTTGCTTTGATTTCTTAGAACACATCAAATTAAACTGAATGGCCTCCAACCTTGGCATCCCATCTTTCCTACTCAATAGCTTTAACATCACAAAAGGGTAATCTAATATAAAGGGATTTACTAAAGCCTTCCGCATCACACTCACTACTTACTCCACAACCTTTTTAAAGCTTGATGATTTTGAAGCCTTAGCTATATTACCATTTAAAAATGAAGGTTAACCCAACAAAAACGTATCATTATTTGCTAAGGCATTAGGCCTTTGAAAATCATGGTCCTTGATTAAGTTAAACAATAGCTTAGATGGTACATCGCACATCCAAGGTCCATACTTTCTAAATTTCTTGGATTCTCCCTATGAATTCTCAAACTCTTATAAAAATGTTGTTTCTAACCTAATAAAGAACAGTCAAAACAAATATTCTTCAACTTCTTATCATAAAAGTGAGCCAAAGATTTATTCTTACCAATTCTTAGTGTACATACGTTAAGTAGGAAAGGTTTCATTAGATCAATACTTACTTTGACCTTTAGGAATAGTTTTCGAATACAATTATGGTAAATAGGGATTTTAGATTAAATTATCTTTCCAATCCTACTCCATATATACCTAACATTGTTCATATCATAAAATTCAAGTGGAACATTATGCATTTGAACCTAAAACTTTGTAAACTAAAAACTGACCTTAGATGGACTCACCCTTATATCTTACTAAACCACATTCAATATATTCCTAATAATAGTCCAGGGTGCTTTGTCCAAAATATGCTAGGCAAATTCTATCATAATAAATATAAATAAATTAAGACCACTATTCATAATATGAAATGCCATGGAATCTTCCTAATTCCTTTTAATCATAGCTTTAATTATCCTTATTCAGAATTTCATTACAAAGGAGTTTTCCAAATAAAATAGGCCTTGCCACCATAATATACTACTACATAATTGTCCTTTAACATTGGCTTATCAATGTTGCTTATAGAGAAAATTAATGTTCATAATGGCATGGTGTCATTTTTACAATTTTAAGCAATTGTTAACATTGGTTCTAATCAATGCAATAAGTTGGCATAATGATATTTTTATAAATATAAGTAACTTATCATATCAATTGGAATAAAGTTAAACATCATTAAGTTAGAACATCAATTTCCTTTGACTGTTATCTAAAAAGCATTTAAATTACCTCATTGGGAGATATAAAATGTTTATATAACAGTTTTTATTAAATAATTGATGTATATTAATTTTCAACTTGCTTATAAGTTTCTCCTTGACACTTTTTTTATATAGGTTTTCACATCATAGTTTCTTTTTCACTTAATTATTATTTAAGTGGCAAAAAAATAATACACGATCGATGCTTCTCATTCATCAATTAATGAAATGTAAGTCACTGCTCATGGGATGTCATCTTCTCTCAGCCATAATCTATGTCAAATAACTATTTCAAAATAAATAAAGATAACCTTGTGTCTTTTCTATATTTCTAACTTAATAAAATGAATACAAGAGGATTGGTAGCAACAAAGAGCATGTATTTCTATAAGGGTTCACTAATAATGGTCTTAAGGAAAAAATGGTTGCAATGGACATGAAAGTGAGGGATTGCTTCAAGGATATTATTAAGACAATTACTATCACTTTTCTTCATCGATGAACATCTAGTTCTATAATAAGTATTTAAAATGGTCATGATTATAAACAATATGTCTCCATAAGTATCATTGACAAAATTCTTATTTTTCAAGATAAAAATATGTAGCATCAATGGGTGTGTTAATAGTCTTGTGTAGTTTTTGTGTAAGTCATTGTTTGAAAAATGTTAGGATATGAAAGTTGTATTTTAAAAAAAAAAATAGCTAAACAACATTAGTAATTTATAAAAGTTGACATGATTTGGCAAAATTAGATTTAAAAGTAATTACCATATTAGTATTTTATTATAATTCACGCTTATAGGTACTCAAATGGCTAACTAACATATAATAAATATTTGCTAATATATAAAAAATATTTATCAGTACACTAGTGATGATATTTATAAGGCACATTGTATTATGAGATAAAAATATGAATCATAAATACTAAGCATTTACCAGTAATGTGTATTGGAAAATCTTCCAAAATCATAATGTTTTAAGGTATTTTAATAGTTAAGCTTTATAAAGTAAAACATATGTAATACAACAATTTTAGTTTACAACCAATATTTAAATCTCTGCATGATATGTATAAATATCATTCCTACTCTTTATTTGAAACATTTAAGCAATACCTTATTAATGATGTGCAAACTAATGAGAAATTATAGTGTGAAGATGTAGATAATCATTCTTGCATTGGAAAGCTTGACCTTTTAAGTTTATTGTAATATTGGTTATACTATTTCTTTTCACCATAATTTATCATCAATTGCAACTATCAATAGTACCCTCTAAAGTCATCTTCATTCTTTATGTTCCATCTCAAGACATACAATTAGGAAAAAATGTAAAAATAAGAAAATTAATAAGAAATTGTAATAAGAAGAAGTAATATGATCATTTTCACATTAGAAGGCTTAAATTTATTATAAAAATGTTAAATTACTTCCTTTTACCATAATTTGTCATCAATTTCCATATCTATATATTCAAACTCAAAAATCCTCAAGCCATATAAAGAAATTACAAAAAAAAAAGGTCTCCTACTTTATGCCTATTTATGTGATAACCAAAATGCTTTATATATAACGTTATGCCCTTTTGTACGATGATTTTTTATATAAAAATTTATAGTTTATAATTTCTCATTTATTAGGTTGTTTATGTATTAGTTTCTTATAAACTTTGATTAAAACTTTTTGTTCATTGTAAATTATAAGTTTTCATTTATTAGATTATTCAATTATTGCATTTGTATTTGTTTAATTGTATTAGAAAAATATTTTAATGCAAAAAAATAATTTTAATGATATCAACTTATAAAATTATAATTTTTTTGAAATATAATAGAAAAAGATTTTGGTTTATGTGATTAGTTTTTATTTAAGAATTTATGTTTAAGATTCTATGGTTGAATAATGTTGTTTTATCGTATATATCAATTTTTTTTTAACTAATTGATGTGTAAACTTAAAATACTATGAAAACCAAAGTGTGAGATGAGAATAAAAAGAGTGAAATCACGACACAATTTGTAGATTTCATTGCAAAATTCTTCCAACCCTAAAATTTTTCTCTCTAATAAAATATGCTCACCTTCTAAACTTAAGATGACCCTCCTCAGTTTTACATTTATGCTTACTAATTATATTATAGGATTGAAGTTTTATTAGTGTGTGGCTAAATATGTGAGATTCAATACTCACTAGAATAACACAAAATATAAATTTAAGAATTTATTTACATTTTCTGTTTGGTTTTATAATTTAATTTCTAATTTTATAATCGACAAAATTTTATTTTCTTTAATTTTGATACAACTTTTACAAGGTTGTAGAGGTTTAATGCTTGATTTCATTCATCTTCTTTACTATTTAGTGTAATATAATACATGAAATTATAGGAAATATAACAGCGGATGTGCTTTTCTAGGAGTGGTAATCTCATATATTAAGTAATAGGTATGTGCAATAAAGCACTCATCTATGATTGAGGTAACCTTCACCATTTTCAAATTTTTTTATTTAAAATTGTTGAAATCGGGATTAAGATATTAGTTCGGTTAAGATATGAAAAATATAAGAGGAAGGTGACAAAGGGTTAGGGTTAAGGTTAGGTTTGGGGTTAGGGAAAATAATATACCACACTAGTTATTTTTTATTAACCTAAGTGGTATACAAAGTACATTTGTAATAAAAAAAATTTGTATAATATTCTCTTAAAAATTATGATAGTTTTATATATATGAAAATTGATGTTATTTTATTTTTCTACATTAATGAAAAAATTAAAATAGAATTATCTAATATACAATGATATTTGTATAAATATTTAGTAAAATTTCATGTTAAATCTATTGAATAACTAATATTAAAAAATATTTTTGAAGTAATGATACCATCATTAGCAGTCAGCAAATCAGCTCATCCGCCTCAGGGTTATGGTCATCTGGCCTTCCCCAACCAATATCCATACTCCACACTGGACAACTTGGTAACATGCCTTCCAACAGTATTAGATCTACTCGGCACAAAAAACAAACCGGGATGCGACTGAACAGGCTCTCGAATTTGGAAGAACAGTCACCAGCTGGACAATTGTTACCACACCAACAGAAAAACACTCCAAGTTGAGGGAACATCAAATTATTGAAAATGACATTTATTTGGGATAGCGAATTTAAAGAACATTTGAAGATCAAGAATGAGAAAAACTTTATATAATACGTAGGACATCATATTCTAATTTATAGGAAAAGGTTTCAAGGATTGCCACTTTCATATACTTTCTGTCATATATATTATTTTTCTGACTTTTAACGTTAAATTTAATTTCTATTTCCTAAAACATATTAAGATGCATCTTTCAGTTGGTTTTTATAAGAAAAAAATAATATATGTGATAAAAATTACATAAAAGTAACATTGAGTTTCAGTATTAACATAGAATTAATTTTTTTTTCCTACATTATGGTAACAAAGCTTCTATTGTAGGATTTAAAAGTTACAAAAGATAATCATGAAATTTCAAATTTTACCGACACATGCATTAAATATACACACTACGTGAAAACAAAACTTTTTTATTAGGGGAAAAATGTAAAATTTATTTTTTTAATTTTGGAATGGTTGAATTTTATACCTTTCAACTTTGAAAACTTGAAAATGACTCCTCAAATTTTTAAAAATAATACCTATCAGATTAATCATTTTATCAAATTACTTTTTTTAATGTAATTTTTAAACATGAGTCCTAAGATTATAGTATGTTGATTTGTTTTATTATTTCTTCATACATAATTTTAATGTTATATAGTTAGTAGAAATTAGAACATATATATGTTAAATTTTAATTAAATACTTGTAAATGAATTTTGAAATTATGTGAAAAATGACAAAACAAACAAACATATTATAATTTTGTAATTCTTGTTTAAAAAATTCTTGAAAAAATCACATATATTGATAAAATGATTAATTGAGTGGATGATAAATATTAATTTCAAATTTTATAAAATTAAAGAGAATGATTTTTCAATTTTTAAAGTTAAAGAGGGGATAGAGTCTAACCATCATAAAGTTAAAGAAACTATTTTAAATTTTTTATTATTAGGTATGAAAATAATCCATGTTTAGGATAGGAGTAATCGACAATAAACTCTTTTTACAACGACACCTTTAAGAATCAATTCCATAACTCTTTACCAAACTTGAAATACCTTATAATCTAATTTACTTGTTGGTACTTCAAATCTCTTGTTCATTCTTCTATCTTTACGGTTAAAATAGATGCATAGTCTTTTTCTATTCATAGCCCTTTTTGTTTGTTAATTGTGAGACTATAACTTTGTCTAATAATTACCTAATCATAATAGAGATTACTTGATTCAATTAATTATTAACTAATAATTAATTTTATTAACTATTTGATTAGTTAATAATAATAATTATTTAAATAAAGATATTTTATAAAATTAATTATTTATTATTAACTACATACATGTAAAATAACATATAAAGTTATGAATATATTTTATGATTTATTTGTATGTATGAATATATGTATTATATATGTATAAATTGATTTTATTAATTTTTACTTTTAATTTGAAAAGAATTTAAATTTATTAAATAATTATATAACAAAGTTTTTTAAATTTTATTATGTATATTTAAATAATAAAAAGTTAAATAATTATTTATCATTTATAAAGAATTATGTTATTCTAATGTATATTAGATTAGTATACATAAAATTAAGAGTGTATAATCACATAATGGTTAAGTATAAGGTATTACATCTTAACTCATCTCATTAGCACTTTTAATAAAATAATGAATGGAAAGTATTATATTATATAATTTAAGGCATTTTTGTTTTCTTATATATATTTAATAAATTAACTATTTGAAAATGATAGCATCCCTAACTTTTTTAAATTAGTTGATTGAATATTAATAATTTAATTTAATTAGTTATTTAGTAAATACCTAAAATAATTGATTGTTCAAGTCAATCACTTAAAATGAACTCAATCCATTAAAAGTTAACAAAAAAATTATTTTCCCAACACCTTCATGATACTTTAAAATAATTGTATTTTTAAGATCTAGAAATTCGATATACCATCAATCTTTTTATATCTCTCGGTAAAGACACTTATGAAGACTTAATTATAGATTTAAGTTGTTCTATATCATGTTTTCGTTAAATTAATTTTTTTAGGAAGTAATTCCTTTTTTAGACTTTTCCAAAAGTGCTCAAAGTTTGTTTGATTAATATTAAGGAATTGATACTTTTCAAGAATTAATTTTTTGTATTTTGTTTGATTCAACTCTAAAGTTTGAAAGAAGCATTATAATAATGATTAATATATCCTTCAAAATTGTAATATAAAAAATTAAAAAATGTTAATAAATTTTTACTGTCTCTAATTATTTTTTTAAACTATATTTTTAATCTCTAAAAGATCAAGATAATAAAGATAAAAAATAATATAATAAATATATATAATAAATATAATTCCATTTAGAATTAAATTTTTAAATAATTATATTTATCATTATATTTAAATTTTATATTTATAATATAATATTTAATATTTTTTTATATAATATTTTTTCTATCTATTATTTAATCAATAAAATAATTATATTTTATATAGTTAATAATTATATTTATTATGATATATTTATATTTTATAGTTAATAAATTATATTCATTATAATTTTTAAATTCATGATAATGATTAAAGGTTAAAGTATTCATTAATTAAATTTAGTATCAATTAAAATGGCCTCAACAAGTTAAAAGTTGATAAAAAAATTATTTATCAAACACTTTTTAAATATTTACATTAAAATAAGTGCATTTTTAAAATCTAGGAATTCAATATTATTAATCTTTTAATATCTCCCGATAAAGACACTTATGAAAAATTAATTATTGATTTAAATTGTTTTATATCATGATTACGTTAAATTAACTTTTTAGGAGGGTAAGTTTTAGAGTCATTTAGTTCATATAAAAATAAGCTCTTGGAAGTTAAACTTTCTAGAAAATAATTTCTTTTGTAAACTTTGTAAGAAATGCTTAAAGTTATTTGATTAATACTAAAAAATTAACACTTTTCAAGAATTAATTCTCTATATTTTATTTTTTTTGAACTTGAAACTTTTTGAGAAGTATTATAAAAATAATTAATATATCTTTCAAAATTGTAATATAAAATTAAAAAATATTAGCAAATTTTAATTGCCTCTTTTTATCTTCTTTTAAAATATGTTTCTAATTTTTAAAATATCATGATAATAAACATAAAATAAAAATTAATATAATATAATATATAATAAATATAATTTTATTTAGAATTAAATTTATACTATAATTATATTTATCATTGTATTTAAAATTTATATTTATGATATAATATTTAATATCCATTTTATAAAATTTTATATAATATTTGTTCTATTTATTATATAATTAATAAAATAGTTATTTTTATTATACTATATTTATATTTTATAGTCAGTAGATTATATTTATTATAATTTTTAAACTCATGGTAAGAATTAAAAGTTAAAGTGCTCCTTAATTAAATTGAGTGGAAGCAATTTTAGATTCTAATCCATAATTAACATAGGAAAATTTTCTTATCAAAGAGGTGTGGCTAAAGGCATCAAATGGATCGTAGTCCATAGATCAGATCGGATCGATTCATAAATTTAAGGGATTGAGTTATTTAAAATTTAATCAATTTTGACTATAGGTTTATTTTTTTGGTACAAAGACTATAGGTTTATACATATCAATTTTCATAGATTAAAGTTCAAAACTAACCAATTCCAACCAGATCAATCTACTAATTTTATAATTAAAGTCTGTAAATTTATAAATTAAATTAAATTATCTAAAATTTAGCCCATATTTAATGTGTATTTATACGGATCAATTTTGTAATATCCTATAGGAACCTTTTTAAAAAATATCATAGGTGAATTAAAAATTACAAATAGATATTCTATTAGAAATACTTGAATCAGAAAACTTGGTAGAAAAATGGGATGAAATTTAAGGGAATCATAGGAATAATTTCAATGTGAACCTAAATAGAATTTTTATGAGAACTTTACTAGGCATTAAAATAAATAAAAATCCAATTAAAAACCTAATAATAAGTTTTAGAAAATTCACATAGGAATTTGCTAGAATTTCAAAACTTGAATAAATTGAAAAGTCAAAATTTGAGCTAAAAACCTAACAAATTAATTTAAAAATCCTTGATCTAATATAAATTAATTTTTCAAGCCTAAAATATATATGAAAGTTTTAAATTTAAAAGCCTAAGTAAAGCATAAAAATATCTAAAAGTTAGGAGTAAAAATGCAAGAAAGTGAAAAATTAGATTCATTTTATAATAAAATCTATTTACCCTTTTTATATGGATTGATTTTATTAGTTTTTAAGGTAATTATTTCTCTAATTTTCCAAGCCACTTGGATGCCCAAGATGACCAACAATTATCAAAGATTTTTTGTAAAATTCAATACAAGTAATAAATAGATAGTAGATTTAAAAAAAAAAAACTAGAGTTTAGATACACATACACACAAAAGGGCTAGCCCAATTTGAAGCAAATTTCTACTTCTTTAGCCAGCAAAAATATGAAAAGAGAGAGGGAATTTAATGAACAACTCCAAGCTTTCATAAATTGCCAAAAGGTTCTTCAATTTGCATCATCAAATTCTCTAAGGTAATTTAGGATTTTCCATTACTTTTTTTAAGAAATTATGATCTTCATCTCTTCTAAATTTCTAAAAATTTGAATTATTGTCATGAAGCCACTCTCTTGCTATCTAAAAGGGTTGTTAAACATTAAAGAGTGAAGGAATGAAGGTGAGTAATAACCTTTCCTCATTCTTAGGGTTATCTCTAAAGAAAAGTGAAGATGTTAATGATTTATGTTTCTTATTATGCTATTTGTGACATATTGGTATATAGTTCTATTTTTATGCTTTCTAAATGATAAAATGATGGAATAATGTTAAAAGTGTTGGAAAAAGGATTCATAAAGTTATGGAATGAAATTGGTATTCCCTAGTGTTGTTGAACTAAGGTTTTAGTTACCTACTGCATTTGAGGATTAGAAAATTTTAGAATTTCAATTATCAATATTTTAAGGCCATATTTAGTGTAAAATGAATATGGATGAATTTGGAAGTTTCTAAAAATGTTTAGGTGTATGAAAAAGGTAGTTAGTGATGAAATGGTAAAAATCAATAATTTCATAACCTTATTTATGTAGTCTCGGATTTCCAATTTTTTGACCCACCAAATCATTGAGGATATGATATTTAGGATTTTAGAAAGCTTATGTCAAAATTTAGTAGTAATTAGAGTTAATTTGGTTACCCAAATAGTAACTTTATTTAAAGAACTCTAATGCTATTCAAAATTGACTGTTTTGAATTCATGCCTTTAATACACTTGCAAACCTATGAAATTATTTATACAACACTCAAGTTATCTTTCAATTAACATATTAAGAATATTATGGCAAAATTTGAAAATAACTAGTTTTCTTTTTATTGATGAAAAGGGCTTTGATTACAAAAGTTCTTATGATATCCTATTTTTAAATTCCTCTTTTGTGATTTATGTGAATAGTACCCTTGAAGATAGTTAATGCAATTTAATTATTGTATCTTATGTAACAAGATATTAGAAGGATTAGAATAAATTATGGTAAAATTTTAAATTGATTTGGAAACATCAAAAGGCTCCAAACTATAACATACCTACAAGTTAATTAAAATTCTTTAAGAAATATTGAATTAAGGAGTTTAAATATATATATATATATATATATATATATATATATATATATATATATATATAATACATTGATAAATTACATAAAATACTTATAGCATAGTTAGTATTTAGTTATATCCATTAAAATGGATTAAATAATTGATATTTTAACATTCCATTACTATTTAATATAAATTGCAAAGAAGGAGATATAACATCCTTCATAGAGAAGGAGAAGAGCGGTTAGTGATAGAAGGAAAAGGTTAGTGGGCTTAAGTCTAAGGTGCTGGGGGATAAGGTTGGACTGAAGATATAAGGTGAAACTTATATACCTACCATTGTCTTTTTCTATAGTAACATAAATTGATGACACACATAAGAAAATTTCTCGTAAGACATTAATTAGTATTACGCTTAAATAAAAGGTTAATCTTCCATGATGAAAAATCTTTTAAATAAAGTAATGAGTAGTCATTTACTAAGTATATTTTATACTCACTCTTTTGTCGTGTTGATATAAACATAGGGTCAAACCATGGAGCTAGCATAATAGATTGATACTTATAGAGGAACCATCCAATCGCCTTATATCACATATGAAATATTATTTTGGTATATAGTAATGTTTACCCTTGCAAATATAAAGGTAGACTATGAAATAGAATTTAAGTAAATAGATTTAAAATCTAATCTTATTATAATACATCTCCTTTATTGAGTTCTCACACTTGAAAGTTTAGTTAGTAATAATATTCATTCTTTTTTGGTAGAATCAAATCTAAAAGAGTGGAACCTTAGTGGATCTAATTAGAAAGTTGTAGCATCCGATATGTATTATGTAAATAATATTTAGAACATTATGATGTTTTGGACCTTGTTGAATTACTATGGAACATAATGATGTTTTGGACCTTGTTGAATTACTATAAAGTTGCAAGTGGATCTGTAAGACCAAACATGACTTTCAAGGTAACTTAGAACATTACAAGGTCAAACTAGTTGCCAAAAGTTTTGCTTTGAAAATGACATCAACTTTAAGAAGACCTTTTCACTAGTTTCTAAGAAAGATTCAATAAGAATTACTATAGCATTGGTGACTCATTATGCCTTAGAGTTGCACCAAATGGATTTGAAAGTTGCCTTTCTAAATTAAAATTTAGAGGAAGAAATATTTATATGGACTAACCAATGGAGTTCATAGAAAAAGAAAAGGAACACATGGTACGTAAACTTAAGAAGTCAATATGCAGACTTAAATAAATTTTTGGGCAATGGTATCTTGAGTTTAATGATATTATTATTCTTTTTGGATTTAAAGAAAACAATATTCACCAATGTATATATTTCAAGGTCAATAGGAGCAATTTTGTTTTTCTGATTCTGTATACTAAAAATATCTTAGTCACAACTAATGATCTTAGTCTGTTACATGAGATTAAAAATTTTCACTCTAGTGACTTTAAAATGAAAGATATAAGTGAGGTAACCAATGTGATTAGGAAAGAGATATTCTAAGATAGATCACAAAGATTGTTGGGTTTGTCTCAAAAAGCATGTATTAATAAAGTTTTAAAGAGATTCGAGATAGAAATATGCTTAACATATCTTGTTCCAATTTAGAAAGAAGACAAGTTTAGTTTTATATGATGTCATAGGAATGATTTGGAATGGAAACAAATAGAAGCAATTTTGTGTGCATCTATTAATTTGAGTTTAATATATGCTCAAACTTATAAAAGACTAAATATCAACTTTGCAATTGGAATGTTAGGTTAGATCATTCAAAAGTCACCAAGAAAGTTTTGAGACATTTGTTAGGAATGAAGGATCAAATGCTTATTTATAGGATATCTAATCACCTTGAAATGGTCGGGTATTCAAATTCAAATTTTACATGTTCTATGGTCATAAGAAAATCCACTTTCGGTTATTTGTATCTTCTTGTTAGAGAAGCTATTATTAGAGGAGCTATTTCAATTATTATTACATCTACTATGAAGGCTAAATTTATAGTATGCTTTGAGGACATGATTCAAGTTAAATGGCTATGAAATTTTATTTCAGGGCTTGGAGTAATTAATAATGTTGTTAAGCCGTTAAAAATTTATTGTGATAATTCCCTTATTGTTATTATTACAGTGTTAATGTATATTTGACACTCTTAACTCATTAATGCATAAGTTTTTTATTTTCCTGCTTTCTATTATCATGTACATGTATGGTTTGGAATGTTGAAAACATGGGTTGTCTTTGATAAAGACATTATTGTTGGATCAATTATATACTTCTTATTAAAGTATCATGTTAAGGAGAAGACCAATATCATAATACATGAAAAGGACTATATTGGGAGATGACATATAAACACCATGATTCCTATTAGTCCTTATTCTTAATTATGACCAATGTATAAAAGAATTGTTATGACCTGTTCTTAATTAGTCCCTATTCATAATTAGGACTTGTTTGACTTATGCATGTTAATAATTTAAGTTAGTATTGAGAACCGAGACTAATGAATATTTTATATAAATATTATACTAAAATTAACTAAGGGAAGTAGCTAATAATTTATTAGAATAAATTTAAATAATTTCAAAATTATCATTATATAGAAATGAAGGTACAAAAAATATATTTTTTTATTTTCTAAATTTTCAAAAATAAAAACTTCATTTTCTAAAAAATAAAATGGTAAAAATTATCTAAACACGTCTTCTTACAAGTTTTTTGGTTTTCACTTTTCAATAAAAATGAAAACAAAAAATGGCTAAAGCAAACACGTTAGATTCTTAGATAATTTTTTTCTTAATTTTGAATTAAATATGAGAATGAGAATCTATAATATTTTCTCGAAACATTCTAAAAAATTTATGAAAAAGATTTTGCAAATCACACGTTCTTTTAACGCACACAATATCTTGGCAATCCAAAATATTAAAAAGTAAAATGATTAAAAGGAAAAAAACAACATTTGTGAATGTGAGCATCCTAATTTTCCCATCTTTGGTCTTATACAGTGATATTTATTCAAACCAATCCAAATTAATGGTCCTTCGAGATTTTAAATTAGGAAAATTGGTGGAGGTTTTTTCTTAAGAATGGTCATAATTACAAAAACAATAATAATTTATGAGGGGTTTTTAATAATAAAATAACTAAATTTCATTAAATTTTATATTTTCAAAAATTTAACTTTGATCTTTTTTTAAAAAAAATGAAGTTCAATTAAAAAAAGTGAAAGGGATATCTTATATCATGATATGATGGAATGTAATAGAAAAAACTTAATTGATAGACACTATAAAATAAAAATATTCATTCGCTAGGAAATGATTATTCTATCAAATGATAAAATTCTCATTTTATAGCAAAAATGAAGGAATAAACATTCCATCACTTTTATTATAAATAACTTTTTGACACTTATATTCTTCATATTTTTTATATATTTTAATATTATTTTTTATTAATAAGTGATAAAATAATCTAATATTTTTAATATTTTCTATTCAAATATTTTGATAATTATATTCTTAATATTAAGATTTAAAATAAAATATTTTGTATTCTTAATAAAAGTTATTTGATATAAAAAATTTGATAAATTTAAAATTTTTTCATTGTATAAATTTTTTATGTTAACTATAATTTTAATAATTATATTAAAATATAATATTTTTATTATTAGTTATATCATATTTTCGTTTAATATATATTATTTTTTACTATTTAATATACATGATTGACCATAAATTATATATTTATTATAAATAAATGACAAATGATAACATAATTATATATATATATTATTTTATTCTTTATACTAAACATAATTTATTCCACTGAAAGTGTTTATCACAAATAACATCTGATGTCTTTTGAAGGCTTTATGCCTTCCACTATATCTAAGGTTTGATCCTTAGTTCTTACATATGTGTTTCCAGTATAGGAATGCTTAATAGGCCATTGGTCTACAGGCTTGGTGGGCTAGCTTGTGAATTTTATGCATATTAGATTTGATAAAATGAACCTGTAAAAAATACAGGCCTATATAAGTTGGACCCAGCAGACTATAGACCATGCAAGTTAGATCCATTTGTCCATTGACTAGTTTGAGGGCCAAGATTTTTTTTCTCCCCCCCCCCAAAAAAAAAGGCCCTAGGTAGTACTCAAGCCTGTTACCCTGTTCATTGACCCAATTGCCTAAAACTAACCTATCTTAAATGTAACTGGCAGAAGTGACCTAACTGAGCATTAATCTATCAAACGCAATCATGAATCACCTAAAAAAATTAAATAATTAATGCAACTAATCTAACTTTCTAACATTTATTCAACATTCATTTAACAAATTTGCAAATCCCTAGCTGAGCTTAGAAGTGAGCTACTGTTTGGATGCAAGACACTCGTGCAATGGTGCTATGCATATTAACTTGCAGTAGTTGAGCAACAATAGAGTTACAGAAAGAAAAGAGTCAGCAAAGTTTGAGGAAAACTGTCATGTGGGCCATTAATGAGTAGGTGACAAAGATGACCATCACCACATTATTGCTACATCGACCATTGGCAATTTGAGACGAGCATTGCATTGTTGTGCTCTGTTTCAACTAACCTTCAAGTTTTAGGTGCCATTAATAAAACAACAAAGTTGTTTCTGCATTTATGAACTGCATTGAATACAAATTTTTTAATATAAAAATATGACATTTTTTACAAGCAAACATAATTTAAATAAAAATTGAATTAGTATGTAGCATCATTTTTTTTATCAATAGATGATTCTTACATCTCATCCTATATTTAGAAACTAGTATGAAGTCAGTCAACATTGTAAAGCTTATTTATTTAAATTGAATGTTGAAATATTAAATCATGATAGTGGTTGTTCTATTGAATCTATTCTGGACTCCTAGAGTTGTGCTTTATTTTTTCTTTTTCATTTTTATATTATTCTTAAAGTAAAAAAAAATTAATTAAAAAATTAATACAAGAAATATATACATAAGGATTCCACATTTATGAGAGAATATTAAAGATTATTAATTACTAATGGCTAATAATTATATAGTTTATGTGTGAATTTCATAACAACTCATATGATGTCGTTATGTATTGTTATAGAATTGTAATGTTTGCAAATAAGTTTATGGTCATATATTTTATTGTGCAACTATACTTGAGGTTTAGGAATCATGTTTGGGATTGGGAATGAGTATGATACTATTAATATGGATGAGTTAGAAAGTTCTAAAAAAAAGGTAGGTTTTAATTCTAAACAAAAAGGGCTTATAAACAAACATAAATCTAAAATTGAGGTTGAGTTCTTTAAAGAAAACACTGAAGAAATTAGTGAACCTTAATCCAAAAAATCTAAGAAGAAAACTTCAATTGTGTGGAAAATTTTTAAAAAGGATGAAGTGGATGAAAAAGGTAAATCTGTGGCTAAATGTAAATGGTGTAATGAGAGGTATGAAATAGATGGTAATAAATATGGCACTTTAACCCTTAATCGTCATATAAATAAGTGTAAAAGGATTAAATCTTTAAGGTAACAAGAAGTTGGAAGCATGATAATTGATTATAAAGGAAAATTGAAAAGTAAAAAAATTAATCAAAAAGTTTTGAGATTTAGTAGCTATGAAAATTATAAAGCATAACCTCTATTTCTCATATGTGAAATATGATAGGGTTAGGAAAGTGTGAAAGTACTTAAACAATAATATTGAGTTTATTTATGAGCATACTATTGCATTTGATGTGTGAAAAATTTATTTGAAAAAAATAAATTAAAAGAACAATTGGCATAAATTCATTGTAAAATATACCTTACTTGTGATTTACAAACTACATGTTCTAATAAAGGGTATATTTGCTTAACTACTCAATATGTTGATTTGGAAAAAAGCTAACTAGTATGATTCTTGCCTTTTATGATATGAAACCTCCACATTCATGATTTGAATTGGTTGGAAAGGCAATAGACATCTTAAAAGAATAGCGGATATAGAATAAGATCTTCTCTATAACATTAGACAATGCTTCCTCTAATGATAACATGCAATCTATTGTGAAAAAATAACTTTGCTTGTCCAATGTCTTACTTTGTGAAGGTGAGTTCTTTCACATTAAATGTTATGCTCACATCTTAAATTTGATTGTTCAAAAAAGATTGAAAGTGACTTCCATTGCTAATGAAAAATTTAAGAAAGCATTAGATATATCAAAGCATCAGAAGCTAGGATGAAGGTATTTAGAAAGTGCTTGAAAGATACTCGCTTCAGCACAAGTGCATATTTAGTTTTAGATATGTCCATTAGATAGAATTATACCTATTTGATACTTGAAAGTGGTTTAAAGTATATAGTGCATTCTTTATGCTTGCTTGTCATGATTCAAATTACACATCTTGTCTATTAAGTAAGGAGTGGAATAAGGGAGAGAAAATATGTGAATTCTTAAGGCCATTTTATAATATGATAAAATTGATATCTGGTTCACTTTATTCAATTGCTAACTTGTACTTTGCCCAGATTTGGAAAATTGATTTATTACTCTTAGAAGATTTGAATGGGCAACTTGAATGAAAAAAATTTAATAAGTATTAGGATAAATATAATGTTTTACTTGCAATAGCAATCATTCTCAATGTTGAAGTGATGTTTTTCTAAGATTGATCCCCTTGGTCTTGGAAAAAGGGTAAATGTGATAAAGAATAAGCTATTAAGGCTTTATAAAGAATATGTAGAGAATTCATTAATTCCATCACATACTTAATGTCACCAAAGCCAATGCTCCGAGAGCTCTTCAATACAAAACCCTCAATGGTTCTAATTCAAATGTTGATGTAAGTTTGAATCTTTACATTTTGTAAATCTATATATTAAAATGTATTATGCTTGAGGTTAATTTTAATGTCTTTTAATTGTTTATTCTATTGTATGAAATGTCTAAATAAGCGTAGGCTTCTTTGTCGGAAGATGATGAGGATGATATTATCATGAGTTCCAAGTATCGGGCATATTTAGATATGCCAAAGCTTGATTTTTCTACTAATAGAAATTTGAATGTCTTGTAATGATGGAAAAATTATAGTGTTAGATGGCCCATCTTGGCTAATATGACATATGATTTGATGAGTGGACTAAAAACTACTATGGCATCGAAATTAACTTTTAGCATTAGAGGTCGTATGTTGAATAAATATAGGATTCATCTTCTTCCTAAAAGAGTTCAAGGTTTCCTTTACACATATAGTTAGTTACATGATATTTCACCTTGTGGTAATATTTTTTACTTCAAGAAACTAAATTTTTATTTTAACTCATTGATAAGTAATATATTAGAAAATAAAGAATCTCAATATTGATATGTAGGTTGGGAACATAAGAAAAAAGATGAAGATGTTGCATTAGATGATGATGATCATGTAGTAGAAGGACAATAATTATAAGTACAAGACTTCCTTACAATAATTACTCATTTGGCTTATATTGATGCATAAGTTAGATTATTATTTTTTGCATTATGGATTAATATTTATAGATTAATGTTATCTAATTATCTCAAGTTTTTCAATGGATTATGGAGGACATTGGAGATGAAAGGGCAAGATGCATTTCAATGCTTCTTAATCATAAAAAAAATGCCTCAAGCATTCAAATGTTTGAACTTTGTTATGCTTTTATATGTTAAATTTGAGACTGGGAATATGTTTAGACAATAAGAAATGTAGTTTATAACTTTGTTATGTTTTAATGACTTAAATTGGATTTTCTTGCCTAAATGTATGGTTTTCAAGGTTTGAATAAATTGTATGGGTAGTTTCTTTGGCTAATTTAGACAAAAATTCAAGCAAGAAAGTAATTCTTAAAAAGGTTGAGAAATGTTTGGCAACATCTGATGAGGAGTCTTGGCTTAAGGAATACAACAGGGTTAGTCGTTTTCATATTCCTTTCCTAATTCTAATATAGTTATATTCATCAATTATTTGTAAATTTCTCTAATTTATTGATTTATTTTTTCCTACCAACTTCCTAACAGATTGTTCAGTTTTCAAATGACAAGGTACTTGGCTGCTTATGTGACCTACTCAGAGAAATTATTTTTGTTTTGTTTTTAATTATACAATCAATAGGACGAGTTGCATTAGTTAATGTTAATAACTTTATCTATAGTCTATAAGTGTTATAATTTGTAGTGCAACAATAAAAATAGTAGTAGGAATTCTTTTTCTTTCTTTCTTTTTTTAATTTCTGGGCATTTTTTTCCTTATTGTTATTTTTACTTTGTCTAACCTCAGGGGCTTGGGCTAAATGCATGGGTTGTATACATTTATAAGGCATTTGATCTATTCCATGCTAGGCATGTTAAGGTACATAATTTTATATCTTCTCAGTCATATTTATGATAGTATATGTTATTATCATTTCATGAATGTAATACAGTTCATTGAGGAAGAGAAAGTTATGTTGACAAGTATATCTTTTAACAGAATATGACTTACTTGCTATTTGAAAGAACGTAGCTGCGAGCAATTATCATGGAATGCATTAATGATTTTATTCTAGGTCTTGTTTTGATTCAGGTAATCAAGTGCCTTGGCAACATATTTGTCCCAAAGTGCACACACGTTTGGTTTTTTTTATTCTTCTACATTTGGATGACATGTTAACAAGATGAGTTCTCTCATGTGCAAAAAAAAAATATGTCAAATTACTAAAAAAAGTTATTATCATGAGAAAAAATGGTAAAGGTCGTCACATGTTGTTTAATCAAAATCACATTTGAAGTAGCCCTTTCACATCTAAAGGTGAAAGAAGATGCTTACATAAGTACATTATTGACAAATTAGCAGCTTGTGTACTATATAAGTAAAGGTCTTTTGTTTAAGGATTTCATCCACGATTAATTGATTCATTACATTGGTGCATTTTCTCTCAAAATGAAAAGGTCAAATTATATTAAAAAATTACATGGCCTAGGTTAAAGAGAAAATTACTATAACAAGTAAAAGCCTTAAAAAACTAATCAAGCTACTTTAATGAGAAATAACTATATTTGAAGAAACCAATGTTTATATAGCGAAAACCTCAAATAATGAGAAATGTTGGGAGCGTAAATCATACATAAGAAACTAAAAACACGATATCAAAGATTAGAATTTGGTAGCTGCCATCAGATTCCTTTCCAAAGTAGAAGCAACTCTTTACATCTTCATGGGACATGAATATCTCCCATTTCATCCCTGCAATTTGCTTTTTTTCATTGCTATCACTAGAAAAACAAGGCAATAGAAATGGAGTCAATTCATCAAAATTTCTTCTCAATTGCAGGATAAATATGAAAAACCCAGACTCCTCACACTATCTTTTCATTTTTTTACAAATTGATGAGTTAATAGAACAATGAACTTAATCCATTATAAAAGCCTTTGATTAAGAAGGATCATTAAAAATAAACAAAGATGAAAAGGAGGGAAGTGTATAATGTGGGCTGGCCCTGCGAGCCTTTATTGCGAATCAAATTAAAAAATATAGGCATGTTCATGATGCAAGCCTTAAAAAATTGAATTTAAATAAGTCCGACCAAAGCAAGTTAGCCTACAAGTTGATCCGTTACATTTTTAGTTCAATAATTTAATTATTTTTATTATTATAAAAAAATAATTATTCTTGTCGATTTCATCCAATCATATTAAATGTAACGTTAAAAAATAAGAGAAAAACTGTATACTACGAATTAAAATAAGACACAGCATCAAAATCATTAGAGACATGCCGTCCAACCGCGCATTACCATTCCACATCAAAATTTTCGAGATGTGGAAAGTACCGTAGGCTGTCCGCATCTAGAGCACGTGGCTAGATCACTTTTCAATTTTTTATTGTCCAAGCAAATGGGGGGAATCTCAGGCATCCTGATACATGTTGTGGAATTACACCAATGAAATTATTCTCGGCAACCCAGCAAACAAATAAATATTCCTTTATTCAGATTTCAGACTGTCAACGAGAAAACCAAAACTAAAATTATTCCATTGGACTCTCCTTTTACCGCTTTCTGCAGACCTTCCTGTCCACCTTCAAACTTCCATCCAAACTAAAAATGGCGGAACTTGGCATCACCGCCCCTCTTCTCTCCTCCCAAACCTCCGATCAGGTAATCCTCACGGTCCGCGGTGATGACGAAGTTTCCAATTCAGAAAGCCTTTCTCAACGTTCCCCGGAAAATCGATCCTCCGGCCAATACCACAATCACAATCACAATGAGAATCAGAATCATCGGTCAATCAATGGGAACCATTTGAGCTCATGCAACCCATTTGAGTTCCTGGGTTGTGGCGAGTTGAACGTGCCGCCGCCGACTACGGTGGACCCGTTTTGGAATAATACGCCAAATATTGATGGATTGTATGAGTGGTTGAAGATCGTAGTATGTTTGCCGATTGCATTGGTTCGGCTGGTGCTTTTTGGATTTTGTCTAATGGTTGGGTATGTTGCAACGAGACTGGCTCTTGAAGGATGGAAGGATAAGGAAAATCCTTTGCCAAGGGGGAGATGCAGGCTTATGTGGGTTACCAGAATGTGTGCCCGTGGCATCCTTTTTTCTTTTGGGTAATTTGGATTTTTTCTTTTTTTAATTTTTGAATTTTGTTCTCAAAATTACAAACTTTTTAACCTTGTGATTTAAACAGTTAAGTTTAGTAATCAAGGGAAATGCTAG
The DNA here is from genome assembly GCA_020226215.1 of Sindora glabra. Classification (NCBI taxonomy): domain Eukaryota; kingdom Viridiplantae; phylum Streptophyta; class Magnoliopsida; order Fabales; family Fabaceae; genus Sindora; species Sindora glabra. The sequence goes on along the minus strand of CM035235.1, from coordinate 38,992,233 downwards.
TGACACGTGATTCCTTACCAATGTCCTCACATGCTGTTTTCGCCATTGGATTGAGGCCAACAATATAATCTGATAGTAAAATGTATCTTATTTGTGAGAATTTTTTTAGTCGTGCTGTAGTACTAAAATTTCAGTGCTGCCTTCTGTGTATTTTTAACTAAGTCAAATACCTTGACATCATGATTGAGTAAATCTTAAAATTGGTTTTCTCACTTCTAAAAAAGTAATTTTATAGAAAGTTAAGCTTTTAGGATGTTGAATGTTTTCACATCCGTTTTGCATTTTGAGATTTGTTTTTTTTTATTTGATTAATTACTTTGTGATCTGGGAAGGAAAAAAAAATCAGTTCAATGGTTAAAACATTCAATCTCCTAAGAGCATTAGCTCCCAGTGGAATTATCCTTTGCATATATATGTATATATACATATATATGCGGTAGTATTGAGATTTGAATTTACGACAGGACTAAAAATATTTCTCCTTTACGTGTGCAAAAACTGTGTCTGTATCACTTGAATTGATACTTGATAGTCAAGGTGGCCATTAATTGAGAGCTGAGAGAAAATCGAGAAATTAGTCAGGGGAGATGGTGACATAATTAATGTAGAACAATGGGGTTGGTGGGATGTGAAAATTCAATCCATTCTTTGATTATATAATAGGAAATATCATATTTAAGACTGTAATATGCTTGAATAAATTTGATGCTGTAACAACAGAGTGAAAGAATGACGTTGGAACTTAGAATATGACTTTAGTCTGATTTGATAACGGCTTGAGGTGGATTGAATAGAAGGGACGGAAACTGTTTTGTTCCATAAAAAAAATAAATAAATAAAATAGGATGCCGAAGAAATGTTCAATAAATAGTTTAAAGGGAAATGGTTAAATATATTTAAAAAAAAAGAACAAAGAAAAAAAAATGTAAACTTTCCTAACCAATGAATTTCTGTATTTTATTTTTCAGTATCGCACACCTCTCTTTATTTCTCTCTGTGGGTCATTGGTTGGGTGTTTGGGGAAGTGGGGCAGGGGGTGTTTGTGGATTAAAGACAAGATTCATGCACCTCAACTAGATACGAATGGTGAACATGGACTTAACCATTTTAGTAGAAAACCTTATGGGTATGCATGTTGCAGTTCAACTAGATTCATGCCGATTGCCATATTTGAAGTTAGCTAAATGGATCTTTAGCAGTCTTCACCGCCTTCAGCACCTAGTTTTTTAATCAGACTGCTGATGTTTCATAGGTCTATGGCCTAGCAATTTATGACATATTTATGTCCCTAGTTTAGAATTAAACCTCAGGAAATGTAGCATAGAATACACCAGACATATCCTGCACGAGTATTTTAAGAATGTCCACAAGCAAGCTCTAAGAAACTCTGCTGTTTTTTTCCACTGATTTACTACTCTTATACATGCGAAGGGCCTCATGACTCTTCTACATCATGAATTCATCATGAATTACCCAAATTACTCTATACTTTTGTACTTTCTTCTTATAAGAAAATCTTAGTCTGAGGTACATGATGTAAACTTTCGGCTAACACTTCTTCAGAATCATTATAGAACCATCAGAAGGTGAATCCTGTGTAATTAGGTACTTATTTTGGGTTAATTTGTGGTGAATCGATGTATAGTGCCAGCAGAAACTTGAAAATTGTTTGAATTGAGTGTTCTTTAAACTGGGGACATAAATGTGTAATTTATTTTCATGGGACTTTCTTTGTCTGTTTCTGTTGAAAAGATACTAAAAAGAAGGGGGAAAAAAGAAAATGGAAAACACACTGGCTTTAAGTTAATTCCCATGGTCATGTTTAGCAGAAAGCATGCGAAGATTGGGTTTTCCCATGCATAATGCATTACTTTCACTTTCATGATGCTTTCCCATCCCTTTTTGGTAATTTGACTTCCATAATGTTCATATATTCTTCTCTCTTCTAAAAAATATCTTCTTGGTCCATTAAAAAAATTAGAATTTTACTTGATTTTCTGTTGCCATGGTACTTTAATTTGGTTCTGATGTGATGGATGGTTTAACGTTCCATCATGTCCATTGCAGCTATCAATGGATAAAACGGAAGGGAAGACCTGCCCCAAGGGAAACTGCTCCAATAATTGTATCTAATCATGTATCTTATATTGAACCTATCTTCTATTTTTATGAATTATTTCCCACTATCGTGGCTTCTGAGTCTCATGACTCCATGCCTTTTGTTGGCACCATTGTCAGAGCAATGCAGGTAATTTCATTTCCTATCTACTTCTCATCTCCACTTTCTTGCAGAAGGAAGATGACTTTTGATGGTCCATATTTCTTTCTTACCCTTTTATGTTTTCAGGTGATATATGTTAACAGATTCTCACCATCCTCAAGGAAGCAAGCTGTCAGAGAAATAAAGGTAGAAAGCTTCTATTAGTTTGCTTATGCTTATTTGATCATTATTTGGAAAATGTTTCGGTTCCTCATTATTGGTTTGTCTATAAATGGCATGGTATCTTTTGAGGCTTACATTTCACCTTTTTTTTCCTTCAGTTTGTGTTATACATTTGCACTGTTACCTTTTGGATATTCTATGTAGTTTTACAACATCATACAATTTATGTGACTCCTGTAATTCTTCAGAAATATTTGATATCTGATTGAAATGTAAGAAATGTATGACTAAATGAGAGAAGTGATACGATTGATCCTTGAAATTTGTGTATCCATGTACTGGAAATTGGTGGGGTTTGAAAGAAGTTATATACAAAAATTGTTCCATGCTTTAATGTGTGATACTGAAGCTTGGAATTTTGAGGTTATGAAATGTCTGTTAGAGACTAATCTATATAGTGGTACAGAACCTGAATTTTAGTGGGTAGTGAACAAACTGTGAAACTATTTAAACTTAGATTTGGAACTAAATAGCAAAAAGAAAGAATCCATACAACTATTAGCATAGACGGGTGTCAGGCATGATTTTACTTCATGTTGTCAATTTATAAGCTATTTGATATAGAAGTCTTCCTTCAAGGATTGGAATAACAGAGAAGAGCTTCTTGCGATAGATTTCCTCGAGTACTATTATTTCCAGAGGGAACCACAACTAATGGAAGGAGTCTAATCTCATTCCAACTTGGTGCATTTATCCCTGGTTACCCAATCCAGCCTGTAATTGTTCGCTATCCTCATGTCCACTTTGATCAGTCTTGGTAGGCAACTTTTTGCATAAACATGCATATATGATGTTTTAATCAGTTTCTGATCTTTCTTTTGTATGGCATTGCAATTTTGCTCAGGGGTAATATTTCATTGGGAAAGCTTATGTTTAGGATGTTCACTCAGTTCCACAATTTCTTTGAGGTACACACTCCTGTGGATTGGAATTTTTTTCATGCTTCTATTCTTTTTTTGGATTTACATTCTGACTTGTATGGAAAGCTTCTTCTCAAAGTAATTTAGAACATTTATCCTGAGTGGAACAGGTAGAATACCTGCCAGTTATGTCACCCCTTGACAAAAGGGAAACTGCACTACATTTTGCTCAAAGGGTGAGTATTTCAGTTCTGGTTTGCAGTTTCCATAATATGGTTGGATGATGTTTCCTTTATCCATGGCAAAAATTATAACTGTAATAGCGAAAACATTTTTAGAATTTTGATCCTTGTAAGTTGTAACTTCAATCATGTAGATTGACTTAGTTGATTCATTTCTGCCCTTTTCTTTTGGGGTGTAATTGTTCTTCTAGATTATCTTATCCTCTTCTGTTGTGCTTTCCTAGTTTCGTTTCCCGATAAAATTTCCTCTGTCATGGAAAGAAAATAAATTGAGTTGCACGGAGGACAATTCTCTTCTTGTCTTTGGTAGTTATTATAACCTTGTGTAAAATGAGTTTTTGGGGTCTGTTTGTCAATTGCATGATGGTACTCTACTTCTACCATATAAGCAGCTCCAATACAATCTTGTCCACCTGACAGGAGACAAGAAAAGGAAAATATTAAGTTAACATCTGCCCTCTGTTTGATGGTTATACACTTCGTTTTTTTGGTTTCTGAGGGTGAAACTCAAGCAGGAAGAAGGGAAACAAATAAATTGACATGGGGGAGGTGAGAGAATCATTCTGCTGTTCCACTGACGGAAGATACTGGCTGCACAACTAATTTGTCAAGCATGGGATTTAATTGTCATTTTAGATGTGTGTGCTCATTTCTCTCTTTTTTTTTTTAAATTAATTTTTATGGTACCTGTGTCTTGGAAACCTTGACAATAAGACAGTGACAAACAAAATCTTTACAGTCTACACCTCCGTAATTACTCCTCAGTCCACACTTTTTATTTTCTTCTGCTGTGATATAATAGATGATGAACATTTTAATGTTGGTAGAGCAATTCACAATTAATTTTCCTGAATATTCTGATTGTAATGTCATAAATTGCTAAATTTTGGGGACTGTTTAAATTGTGCAGAAAGTGCAGATTATATACTGTGTGTACCATTTATTGCAGATATAGTTTTATTTCCAAATCGTAATGTACTCAGCACTTTGGACAAGTTGTTCATCTTAGGTCTTGTGTTTGCTTGGCACCATGTTTAATTTGTCAGTATCTGGTAATGTGTAACACTTAACTCTTGTGGATAAATGCAGACTAGCCATACAATTGCCACTGCATTGAATGTTGTACAAACAGGACATACTTATGGAGACACAATGCTTCAAATGAAAGTAGAGGAGGCAAAACAGGTGGGCATATCTTGATTATTGGTTAAACTAGCAAGATATCTTCATCATAGTGGCCTGTGAGATCCTTAAATGTGGTAGTACTATGCAATATAAAAGATCTATCTCAGATTCTTGCATCATGTAGCAGGCCAGCCTTTATAGATTATCTTCAATCAGAAGAAACGCTAACTCCAGTTTTCTTGACTAAACATATTATGTTGGAGTAGCTAGGTGTTAATACAACATAAACAAGTTTAAATGGTTTTAAAGACTTTCTTATCTGTGCTGCCCCTTCACTGAATTCCAAGTTATCCTTGATGCATTATAGCCTATGTTACATCAGGCAATTTGATAGCATAATGCTTCACCTGTTACTAGTGGGCATTGGGAATCCAGTTGTTTGTCACTGATATTTCCTTTTTAAACTTTTTCAGGAGAATGCCTCAGGTTATATGGTTGAAATGTCAAGAGTGGAATCAGTGAGTTTGCTTAGTATATGCATTTGAATGATCTGTTGTAAATATACATTTTTTTTCTTCTGCTATGGTCAAGTCTTTAGTTAATTCAACTTCTTTTGGCGTGTTTTAATGGCTGTTTTGGCATTGACCTTTCATCCTGTGTCTCCTTTAGAACATTCCTATGCATCAGTATCTCTTTGGTTGCCTTAAAAAAGGGTTCTAGATAAAAATTTGCAAGTAGCACTGCTTTCCCATGTTTGAGTTTCTTTCAATTTTGATATCTTTTTAACATATGATTTGTGTTTCAAATTGTTGCAAAGTGCTTTAACCTTCCTTGTAAAGGAACATTCTTAGTATATTCTTTTTCTCTCATGTACTCCTGACATGTATTCAGCAGTGCATGTTCTTTTGATCTTTTATCTTAAAAGAATATGGTGTAAAAGGGGGAGAACCCTTTTTCATACAGTTAGCTATGACAAGTTTATTGTGCCTATCCCCTTGATTTCCTGCATAGAGTATGGTTAATATAAATTTGTCTATTTCTCTCATGTTAGTTTTGTCTTTACTTGTAATATGGGATTGTAGATGTAGAACTTTCCTTATTTTTCATTTAGGTTTGAGAAATTTTATTTTATTTTTTATAAATTACATAATATTACCTGCAATATTTGACGGAAGGGTAAAGGAGAATTTGTCTGTTTGTTTCAGTTATTCCATATAAGCAGCCTGGAAGCTCTGGACTTTCTAGATAAATTCCTTACTATGAATCCTGATTTGAGGTAATACTGAACTTCATTCTTCTTACTAAGAATGCTTTTGCTCCTTGCATATGAAGGAAAACGATATTTATTGATATTTGTTTTTTGGTAAAAAAAAAAAATTCAGTTATTCCATGTACAATCTAACAACTTTTCGGTGAAAGAAAATACATTTGTATATTAATGACTATTATTTTTATTCTCTCACTTGAGTTGGTTATGTTAGTCATTATGGAATCATACTATACCGAAGCATAAGAATTGGGATAAACTGTTCTGTATAATTCATTAACTTAATTATCAGTTGCATTAGTGCTTATGTTTATTTTTCCCTGAGAAATTCCTCTATTAAATTTTCACTTTTCTCTTGGGGTCAGGGCCACAGGAATGAGGATCTCTGCTTTGACTTACCATCTATAGAAGTTTTTGAGTCACTTGAAATTCTTGCTTTCCAAAATAAATAAATAAATAAAACCCTAAAATAAACAGCCTATTTTTATGAATATCCCCTATCTATATGAATGATGTTGTGGTTAGTGACTATTAAAATGTAGATAATTCACAATTATACATTATTGCATTCATATATGTTGAAGAAAGATATTGGAGTATGCTCATTTGACACCATTTTGGTGCACAATGCCATTTATTCTTATGGCCTCCCTTTGTAGTATGCTCCTATGGTGGTTTTTTGTTTCATGTATTCATCTATGACAGTATGATGACATTTTACTGAAGTTTCCATGGATATGTTGGTTTCTTTGTAATGGCCACTTGGCTGCTACTGTTACACTGTGATGCCTCGATAATATTCAGTGGAGATTGATAATCAAGTTTCAATGTTCTTCTTGCAGTGGTCATGTTCAATATCAAGACTTCTTGAAAGTTTTAGGACTTCCGGCTTGTTCTCCTTCCAGTGAGGTTGGAACCTGCTAGCTCCTTCTTTCTGTAACCTACCTTTCATTTCAAGTTTCACATTTTTTTGGGGGGGGCAGGGGGAGCGGCAGGGGTTGATTAAAAGGGCCTAAAGGCCTGGAAAAAAAAATCACATATGAATCCTAAATGGGGAAAAGGCCTGGAAACATCACCTAGTAAAATAGAAGGCGTAAATGCAATTTTGGCTCCCTTAAAACATAAATTGTGCGATTTTGGTTCTCCTAATTGAAAATAATATGTTTTTGTCTGCCTAAATAATAAAATGGTGCAGTTTTGGTGCTCTTCTCTGATCTTTGTTAATTTCTATCAATTTCTGTCAACTCCTATTTGAACTTTAAGCATTCACTACATAATTTTTCAAATAAATCACTTTTTTTAAAATTTTTGTAGACAATTAACCCTCAGAATGATATGAGTTTTCTTATGTAATATATTAATTTTGTTCAAAATTTTCATAGTCTAGACAAATTTCCTTTCTTGTTTACATAGAAATCATTTTAGGTCAATGAGGAGGAAGTATTTGGTGAAAATAGTCTTATGAGGTCAAGAAATTGATGAGAATCAAACAGAGGATCAAAACTGTACAATTTTAATATTTAGGGGGACCAAAATAGATTATTTTAAATTAGAGAGGCCAAAATCGCACAATTTATTTTTTAAGAGAACAAAGTTGCGTTTATGCCAAAATAGAAACAAGACCCACAGGGGGCCTATTATAGTTCACTAAGCCTAGAGCATGAGACAGAGAGAAAGAAGGTAGCCAATCAGTAGCTGCATTTCTTTCCTTGTGTATGTGGTATACCTCCACCTTCCATGCACAAGATAGGAGCTTATAACAGCTCTGAAGAAGAATCTTACTGCATCCCCCAACAACCTTCTTCCGGTGCTGAATCCCAACTAAGCAAAGAGAGTCAATTTCCAGCAGCACTTATTTGTGATTCTGTTGCCAAGCAAGCTCCGAGCCATCAACTATACCCCATAATTCTGGAGACAGAGTGGAACCACTTCTGTGTTTCTCGAAAACCTCAAAGCCATACTCCTTATTGGTTTCTGATTATACCACCACAGCTGGCCAAACCTGCATTGCTTTTTGAAGCACTGTCCATGTTGAGTTTGATCCATCCCTCCATAGGAGGACACCATCCCATCAGGCTAGTTGAGAAAGAATTACAAATCTGTACTGCTTTAGTCATTTGGTCAGTTTTACTAATTTTCCTTTTAGTGTGGTACGCCACTCACATGCCGTAGTAATTGAATGTTTTACACAAGAAGAAGAACTATGTTATCTAACCCTCAATTTGTAGGAACTAATGGTCAGTTTAAGTGGGGGAGAATGGAAGGAAAGGCGAGGCAAGGGAAGGCTATCTTCCAAAGAGAATAGACTTAAAATGGAAGTATAATTGTCTGGTTCCCTTACTCCCAAACAAACCATTAGTGACTTTACTATTAAATTCAATTTTGTGTTAAGTCCTGCCTTTTAGATTCTGCAGGACAAACTCTCCCCTTTTTATGTAACATTGAAATGAGGTCACAGATTCTGAGAAATAAATTGCAGATTGTTTTGTACATTGAAGTTGGGCAATACTTTTTTTTTTTTTCTAGTATTCATTTTTTTCTTTCTCCTTTCACTTAATGTGGCCAAATTCCTTCATATTACATTACTATCTAGTCCATTTCCTTTCCTACTGCCTTCATTCCGCAAGGAAACATCACCACACATCTCGTGTTCCAAAACTTGAAGTGCCTTGTAATTTAGGTTTTTTTTTTTCATTTATTTATTTGTTTATTTACTGTCTTTTTGGCATTTTTCATCCTTTTATTGTGCTTATTGTATTGGATTACAGATTTTTGCTTTCATGGATGTGGAGAAGAGGGGCACGATTACATTCAGACAGGTAATTCTACTAATCTATCTTTTTTCTGTGTTGTCTAGTAGATTGGAAGTTCAGTATTGCAACATTGGGTTTATGTGATTCTTGACCATCTTTTTCAATATTCAACTTAGTAACATGCTTGTATGTTGCTTCCAGTTTTTATGCGGATCTGCGCATGTTTTGAAGCAACCATTATTCTGCCAAGCCTGCGAATTAGCTTATGCTGAATGTGGTTCTGCTGAGAAGGACTACATTGTTGAGCAAGATGTACTCTGCTCTTACCTATCCTGCCATTTGCCTCTGTTAAGTTGAATTAATTCTAACTTTATTTTTACTCTTTCTTAAATCAGTTACAAGAATATATCCGCTTTGCAATCCCTGGATGGATGGAGGACGAGGTAACCCACCAATTTAATAAAACATGGATTTTTTGTGTCTTAAATCAGTAAGCAAAACATTCTTTTAGCTCTGACTGTAGCCTGAATGACAGTAGCTGGTTACTTGTAGGTTCATGGGCTGTTTGCATTGTTTGATAATGACAATGACGGAAAAGTTAGCAAGGATGATTTTCTTTCTTGCCTCAGAAGAAATCCTCTGCTCATAGCGCTTTTTGCATCTCAGCTTCAACACAAAGATTTATTTGTCAGTAATGGGAGACTAGTAGAAATAGTATGATGGATAGAATTTCATGGACTTGTATAGAAAAATATAGGGACTTCCTTGAAATTTCCAAGAAGTCGGGTCAGGGGGCTATATTTTTTCATCAACCTTGCCCTCGTATAGTCATAAACTCAATTATGTTGTGTTTTCCAGTCGGATTGGTTTTACACAGCTAGTGTTTCCTTTAGTGGTCGAACTGATCTAACTGGTGAGTGAGTTTGCGGGATCATATTGGCATCTAGAATCAATGTGGTTCGTGTAAGATTGGAATTGTTGTGAAATTCTAGTTTGTAACAGAAATTATGCAGATAAAGAAAATTTATACATGACAAAAAGTAATAAGAATTGACAAGATTTCTTAAGCTGTAGAATGCTGTTGTATTACTTTTGTGGTTTGTTGTTGTTGTTTTTGTACAAGACTTTGATGGAATTGATTTGATGTTTATAGAAATGACTGTCTACATGTCGTTCCTTCCCTAGTTATGATCTCTTGAAGCTTCTTCATTTTTTTGAATGTAGATCCTCTTATTTCTTCTTTGTCAATCTCGTTCAATTTAGAAGAAAGAGACACCTTCTTCAGAACCTACAATTTTTCAAGTAGAACTCCTTATTTCAATACAAGAAGATTTATACATTTCTCCTTTTAAAATTTACACCCTCAATTGTCCAAAAAAATGTAGGGGATCCAAATTGTCTATTTTTAATTCATGTCGACGATATTGTATGCTGCTTTACAATGTTTTACTGCTGTGTTGGCAGAAGGGAAACTGAGAAAGGAAAAGGAAGAAGGAACAGCACAATTACCGGTTAACATATGACATACTTATATTGAATAATCTTAGTTTTATTTATTTTTGTTCATTGAATATTTGACAATTTATAAAGGCAGAGTAAATATCTCAGCCTAAAGTAAATTCCATCAAGTATATTAAAAATAAATTAAGTAAATCAAAATAAATGTGATTGACACGGCATTACAACGACAACAAAATTTTATCCCACAAAATAAGGTCGGCATTAAATCGAATAAAATCAAAACTAAATTCTATACGTGGTATTACCCCTTACATGAGTGGTAATTTAGATGACTATTAACCCAAATAAAGGTCAAAATCAAATGCTGGTGTTGGTCTTCACACAATAATAATCCTATAAAATTAATGATTTATTGTTAGTTTCTCATCATCCAGGGTAGTATTTCAATAAAAAATGAAATTAGAGTAAGCAAATATTTTCATTATTATCAAATATAATTGTATCAATTCTGTCATTATAATTTTTTTTTATCAATTTTATCTCTCATTTGTTTAATTTAATTTTGTCTAATTTAATTTCTCAAAAACAATTTTTCTGAAATTTGTCCTCACTAATTTGAATTTTTCAAAATTGAGAAAAAATATTTGAGAGATGAAATTAGTCGAATTTGAATAAGTGAAGGATAAAATTGATAAAAAAATATTTTATAAAAATAAAATTGATATAATACTATATTTGATAGGGACTAATTGTGACTAAAGAAATTATATCAGAGGTGAATTTTTATAATTTTATTTAGATGTATTGGGCCCTTTCAAGTAAAATACCCCCATCACAAGAGTTTGATAATGGGCCTCATTGGATAGCCTAAACTAAAAAGGGGCCTTAGAATGTGAGTTTAATCTTCTAGTTTCCTCCCAAAGAAGCAAAAAGTGCTTCATACCCCATTGTTGTGGGGGACCACCTCAGGATTAAAATAATTAAAGTATTAACAAATTTTTTCCAATAAAAATCATTTCTTAGATTTAAATTCCAAAAAAAAAAAGTGCTTCATATCCTGTTGTTGTTGGGGTACTGCCTCAGGGATTAAAATAATTAAAATATTAATAATTTTTTCCTTCCAATTAAAATTATTTCTTGAACTTAAATCTATATCTATTAATAAATAAAGTTCATTCGAGGATGGTATATTTTTTACTAAGTCAATATCTTATTAATACTAGATGATGGATTAATGATAAAGAATTTGGATAGTAGTTATGAATTTAAACTTTCATGCTGTTGATGTAAAAAGATAAAAAAAATATTCATTTTTTTGGGGCTTCTCAGTCAATTACCGTTGTTTGCTAGTGCATGAACCTCCATAGTCAAATAATAATTTCCCTTTTTTGTCAACCCTTTGAGTACAAGTATAAATGAATTTCCCTTCCATATTCTCTCAAAGGAAGTTATGCGATTTTACGTCCAGTTTTTTCGTAAAACTTACAACTTATTATATAAAATTTGTGACGTTTTACGAAATTTTTTATAAAAAATTGCAAATATTTAGATTATAGAATTAAAACGTTTCAATAAATTATTGCAAATTTTTCATAAAATTTCCAACATTTTAATAAGAATCTATAACATAAACAATTGTAACATAATATTTAAGGATCCTGTGATAAGGAGGCAAAGTTTTATTTAAAAAAAAGTTATGTAATTTTGGAAAAACAAATTATAATAAATCATATTTGATTGTCCCATTTTTAAATTGTCCCATTTTTCAAGAAAGCACCGACAATTCCGCGCATGTATTCGCTGGATGTTGTTTTCAGATTTTCCTGTCGTTGGATTTTAGAAAATTAAAGTGCCTCATGTTGGCCTTGGCTACATGCGATGTGTTTCATTGGCCATCACATAAACTCAAGACAATTTGATATCACATTATTGATGAGTATTTAGTCTTTCTCAATGTAATTAAAAATAAAAAACAAATCAATTGAATCAAAATAAAGGAGAGCTCTAGCAAATCCTAGCATGCCAATCACAAAATTGTTTACATGGATTCAAAGATCAATAATCCTTTGTGAAAAAAAAGTTATACACTTTCTTATTTAGGTTCAAATTTTGTTTTAAATCTTTTTAATAAATGTGGACGCCAATATGCAATAATTTTTTAAAATAAATAAAAATTATACTTATTAATTAAGTAATTTTATTGAAATCAACCTTTATTCTAAAATTAAGTATATGATTCCAAAATTATACAATGAAATATATAATGTTAGTGACATCATAAATTATTGTTCTTTTACCAATAACTAACCACCTCTTTGTATATAAAACACAAGGACAAATTACATTTACATTCTTTAAGATTTAATTAAGTATATGATTCCAAAATTATACAATGAAGTATATAATGTTAGTGACATCATAAATTATTGTTCTTTTACCAATAACTAACCACCTCTTTGTATATAAAACACAAGGACAAATTACATTTACATTCTTTAAGATTTAATTTAGTTATATTTACATCTTTTTTATCTTTATAAGCATACACTCATCTTTTTTATTTTCTTCAATAGAGGCAAATGGAGGTGAGTGTATATAAGAAGAAGGTTCGTATATAATTTTAAAAATAAAGAAGGTCATAATTATAATTTCAATAAATTTCACATGTGATAGGTGTAATTTACTTATGATACAAATGGATTTGATCAAAAGATGCAAGGAAGTTCGATTTCATATGTTAATGCCTTTATTTTATCTATTTTTTTATTTTTTTATATAAAATCATGGAATTTTGTAGTTTTGCTTTTGAATTTGAAATAATTAATAAAAAAATAAATTTTTTCGTACGTCTTCTCCTTGAGAAAGTTTTTTCTACCATTCTACTAAGTACTTCTTCTGAGTGTGTTTATGGTCAAAAGTTGTAATATAGGTGCAATTAAACTCTTTTCAAAAGTGTAGGTTGTAAATGGTTTACTAGCAGTATTTTTAGGCTTTTAATACAATATATTTAATTAAGCAAAAGTTGTAAACAAATATGTACAAAAATGCAAAAAATAAATGCTTAAAAATGCATAAATAAACAAATTTAATGTAATTTTTACTATAGTTGTAGAGATCACACTTAGAAGCATATCAATTGGTGTACAATAGCACAATTTGAAAACTCAAAACTCACTCTCAAGAATAGTATTTTTTATCATAAGAACTTGCAAGTGAAAATAAAAAAGAGACAGCAATGTGCTACAAGTAGAACTAGCAAAGTATAAATAATGCTTAAGTGGTAAAATTGGAAAAGTGAACCCCCAAACCCTTTGGAATGTGAGTATTTATAGATGTTAGATGCTAGAAGTTATATGCTACCATGGTTAAAAACAGTTACTTCCATCTTTTTTGATCAAGCATGTTCTAAGGTTTAAAGAGTTAAGCACATCCTAACAACCGCTTGGAACAAATATGGTCCCATTCTTCATAAATTACACCTTACTATTAAGCAAATAGATATCTTATATGGTTTTCTCACAACTCCCCCAAAAAATTCATAAGTGATGTTATTTTAGGTAATATTCCCTTAACCGCCACTTGCAAGATAACCTTTTTGAGGAGGTTGAAACCTTCAAATTTTCTACTTTATCCTCATTACCATTCAAAATTAAGAAACTAGTGTTACCAAAAAAAAATTAAGAGATCAAGGCACTCATTAATTAAACACACTGTTGATCAAAACTCTGCATGAAATGGGCTAATAGATTGAATTAGTGAATTTGTGCTTTTGTTAATATTTTATAATGAATAAAATTTATCAATATAATAATAAATGTTTTAAATATATTATATTATTTTTAAATTTTACTTTCCATCAGTCCATTTGCTTCCCTTTTTTTCTTTTTCATGCATATATGTTTACATTACTTTTTAATAATTATTATATTATATTATATTATATAACAAGATGTAGTAGCATTTAATATTACTTTAAAAATTTATTCCCTATCATGTTTGAGTACGAACCTTATACTATGCATGTATGTATTAAAAGGATTACTATTTCTATCATTACTAAAAAAATATTATATTATATTATATTGCTTTTAAGTTTACTCATTATTTCTTTTTTTTTTTTTTGCTTTGTTTTAATTTTTTTATATCTACTCTTATCATTTATAGATCAAATACAAATATCATTAATTAATATAGATATAACACAATACATTTCATTTTTATTATAATAGTATTTTAAATAAGTTAAAATTTTAATATGAAAGTATTAATTAATTACATACTCTATTTTTAATAAAAATATTAGAAAATAAAATTTTATTCATTTATTAAATTGTATAAATATTTTCTTGATATCATATTTTAAGTTCTATTTCAAATTAGATATGCATTGATTGAGATTTTATAAAGGCTTCATGGATCATGTATTATTTTATTTTCCCTTATCTATTCCATTACATGTTTTTCTTTTTTTTTTTAATCACTACTATTTTTTATAGTTTCAATGTTCATGAATAGTATAATATAACATAAATTTTTTATCATAAAATATTTTAAATAAGTTTTTTTCCCATTACTTGAGAAACAATTACATGAAAGGAGTAAGCAAACCTGACAAATACGAGGGTACCTAACAAAGACTATACTTGTGAAATAAAAAGATACAACACAATACTTAAAAGAAAAAGAAATCTTACTTATCCTCCTATATTTCACGGTGGTTGTCTAAAATTTATGAAGGATGCAATGTACTACTTTAAATAAATTAAGTTTAAAACATGTGCTTTGCCTTTCTTATGGAAATCTAAATGAGATAAGGTACAAGCTATTCTTATATGCTAATTTTTATCACAATGTTAAAAAAAAACATTCTTGCACTTTAGTTGTTAGGTGAGAATGCCTAATGATATGTCTTACAACTCTATAATGAAATTTGGTTCCTAGGATAAAGAGAATGTTGTGGTTGCCTAGATGTTAGCTTGAAAATATCTTAAGGATTCACTAACTAGATATTACTTGCACATATAGATCAGATAGCTTCATGAACAACTTCCATATCTCCAGCATTACTAAACTTTGCACTTTCTTGGGTAGAAAGTGGTTTTCAAAATTCATGAGGGAAGGTTATAATCTAGTAGTTCCATATGAAGACGTAGTAGTTTGTTTCCTGAGCAAGATGACCTAGACTATCACATAGCTTGAACCTCAAAAGATTTTGAAGATAATAAAAATGATAATATTGGGGATTATTTGCCAAGACATTGTTTTTTTTTTTTAGGTTGGATACATTTAAATGAAACATGTCCTATTTGTCCACAATTGGAATAAACTCATACCACATTTTTTTTCTTAAACAAAATTAGGAGAGTTTAACCAAGATTTGATGACATAAAGGTTCCAAATCATTTTGTAACTACTAACTTTGTCAAATTTGTTTTAGAATGACAATGATTACACTTTTCCACCTTGAGTTGCTAAGTTTGGTCTAAAACTTTCGATTATCCTTTAGGTTCTACTATTTCTCATTCTAAACACTTCACCTCTTTTTGCAAATAATGGATAGTTTTTTGTAGTTCAATAATTTTAACTATCATTACTTAACTTTGTTCCCCAATCTCAGTTGCTTTTATCATAGATACTTTATTCTCGTTAACTTATTCCTTATTTATTATGGGTTAATTATACTTACGCTTGAGCACCCTACCTAAAATATAAATGAAAAAATGTTCAAAGATAATGAATTATAGCTATTTTTTGCAATAGACTAAGTTCCTCATAGTAATACTACGCAGAGGTTGTTAACTCCATAAAAAAGGAACTTTGTACCTTATTAATATCTAAATTGCCATTGTAACAATTTCATCAACACATAGTTGCTTTAAGGCTTTCTTTTGCTACAAATGCTCAACCCTTCCATCTTGATCACAACCATTAGAAATACATGATTTTCTTACTTCCTCCATTTATAGTCACACAAACTCTTTCTCACAAGTAGTAATAATTTATTAGCCAAGAATCCTTTTCTTAAACCCATATTAAATACCATATCAAAGTACTAAAGCTTAACATTAATTGCACTCAAAAGAAGCACCAACATATTAGTTAAGTAGACAAATAAGAGAATTATCCTTAAAAACAAAGTAATAGCAAGTATGGTAACATTATTGCCCTAAATTCTCATATTGCACAACTAGCGGGTGTAATAATAGTTTATAGTATAAGTTGTAGATAATAAAGTTAACATATGAAGCAAAATTGATAATAATCAATGAGTCAAATTTGGTACCAATTGCAACCTATTAAAGCAACAAATTACTGGGTTGTAATCATCTATTACTCAATTAAAACTCCTTAAGAACAAGACTATTGATTAGTGCGAGAAACTAGAAAATCTAAGTGGTATCGTAATTAAGTTGTTATTGCCAATTGTTTAGGGTTGAGAATGATGAATATGACACTAAAATACCAAAAATAGAAATTGGAAAAAAAATGAAAACAACTACTTAACTTCACCAGTTACCCTCAACAAAGACAAAAATAAAATTGGAGGAATAAAAAGTAATGAGAGTAAGATCGAAAAACCAGGGTGTTATACGATGTGAAGTAGAAAACAAGTGCCTTTTACAGTAAAACAATAGCCTAAGGTTTCATCTCCAAGCTCTTTTTTTTTTAAAAAAAAGGAAAAATATATTTTAACCATTTATTGTACGAGTCTTTTTGCAATTTACCCACTTGTCATATAAAATGTTAAAAAGAATTCAATTGTGATTTACATAGTTGATACTTTGCTCACTTGTACTTGTTTTCTATTCCAATGTAATGGAATCAAGCACATATCTTTTATGTACTCTTCTTCTATATTTATTAATCTAAAATTGAACTGCAAAGTTTAATATATCCCATCTTTTCCACAATTTTTTTCTTCAATATCAATTTTCAAAACCTTAGTCTCATAAAAGTAATTTTTTTCTTCAATATCAAATCTCCAAAAAAATTTTAAGTTATATATTTAAAGAATAATTTTTAAAAATATATTTTGAAAATAAATTTTTAAAAATAAAAATGTAAAAAATTATTTTAAAAAATAATATACATATAGATCCTTCATCCTTCCAAAGGACAAGATGTTCACCATTTTTGGGCCGTTCATAACTTGCTTGCAATGCAACAAATTCATCAGCCGACGAGTAAGCAGTTCAGCCCATCTTCGGTGTGGGTATCGTACTGCAAGTGTCAATTTATTCAATTGCTTCTAATACTGGGCCCACCCATGAGCCCTAAATGGCTGGCTTATACAGTTCAGCCAGCCATTTATAAACGGACCACACTATTTTTTTTTTTATTACTTTTTGGTACAAACTATATGGTCCCCTCTTATAGTAAGTCATACATATGAATGATGATATATGTCCATATCAATCTTTATCTTTCAAAATTTTTAACCCCATAAAAATTGCAATAAGATTATCAACATCCCTTTCACATTAAAAAATGGCAATAAACTTTTTTTTTTGTCAAAAAAATACACAATTTGATCCACTTGGATTCTTAACCTATCATTTTTCATTCACATGCACCTCATTTTCCAATATAGTGGGCTCCTTACACTGATGCTTCTGCAGAACCCAACCAGAACTGAGTTTGTTTGGCCCCCTTTATTTTTTTTTCATCTTTTAGATACATTTCCAGAGAATAATATTAAGGAGAGGAATGGACATTTCTGGTTATATATTTTTTTTCAATGATGGAAATAGTAATTTATTTAATGTATATATATAATTTTAAATTTGATGAAAAATAAATTTTTTAAGATAATATTTTAAAATAATATCACGTATTATTATACTATTAAAATATTGATATTTTTAATTGCATTATTAATAAGGTTAATTCTACAATATTCTTGAATTTTGAAATTCCAATTATTAGATTAAGGTTGTTGATTAGATTTACTAAAAAAAACAAATATTATCAAACAACCCTAATTTAATGACTCATAAATTTGCCAATCATAATTATTAAATTTTATACTAATAAATAAAATTAAAATATAATGCTTAAAAATTATATAAATTTATGTTTTAATCTTCATCATACGATCACGTTAAGTTTTTTAGCAAAAAAAGTTAGAAGTTATAAATATTAAGTATCAGACAGGATAATTTATATTTTTTTCATTTTATTTATTTATTTGGTATAATATTAGAACCGCAAAGCGTTCTGGGAATCAGGGACACGGAAACGGAGTACGTGAAAACTAACCTCTGACTCTGCAGCACACTTGATTCGAAAACCAATGAGGCTAGTACAACTGAATTACTTGTCTTGCTGCAAGTATAAATTTTAACATTGATATGGCATAATTTTTTCAATTATAATTTTGAACTTTTTAATATAAAAATCTATCGTATTTAGTCTCCAAAATAAGATATTTTATTTTCTTTTTTTGTATATAAATTGAATCGAAATTAATATTTTTGTGAAATTTAAAATAAAAAATTCTAATTGACATATAAATTTTCAATATTTGCTTCAAAAAGAAAATTGCTGCAACTTACTTTATTATAAAAAAATGTACAAATGACATTACTCTTCTCTAAAATAAGAAAATATGTAATTTTATTTAGATACAAGAGTGGTTAAATTATTAAACATACACATATAAAATTTTGAAATCTAACACACAATGTAAAAATAAAATAAAATCTTAAATAACATTATATTCTACTTAAATTAAATACTCTTGATAAAAAAATATAAATTTAATTATTTGTATCATACAACTAGATAATTTCTTATTCCATAATTACTAACTTAAAATTCCATTGAAATTATATGCAAATTAAGATTTTGATTCAATCTGACTAAAATTCCTAACATGAAACAAAATTAATCCAATTTGTTATTAGAGGGATTAAAATAGATAACTTATTATATTGTTTATATGTGAATCGTATATATCTATATCTTTAAATATTAGATTGAACAAATTATATGATGAAAAATGTTTATTTACTTCAATTATAATGTAAATCTTTACATAAGCCACCTATATTGTTTAATGCATATGAATTTTACAAAATTAGTAACTAATTTCTCTTTATTAGTACACATGAACAATGTTTGAAAATTGAAAATTACAATTTCTAATAGGATACTTCCTACTATTTTATTGTTAAACTTTGTGAGTAATTAACACACTCGAACAATGCTCTCAATAATTAATTTAAACCTTTCATATAGTTTTTATTTGTATTTTAGTGGCAAACAACTTAGGATAGAGTAGGTCACTTTATGAAATTAATTTTGGTTCAAGAGGGTAAGGATGAGTGGCTTGTTTGTCACTGCATAAACCTTCAATAGCTTATTGGTCATGGGTCCTTATAAAATTTTACAATAAAATGACATGAAGTATTCAATTAAAAATTCAAAAATTTTAAACAATAGGAAACTAAATTAGAAATTGAGTGAATCTGTGACAAATGACAAAGTAATTTAATCTACTACAATCATGGCTTTTACGAGCGAATTTACAACTTTCGTAGTTTAAGTTCCAAACTGTTATAAAATCCGCAAACTTAATTTTTTTTTTGCAATATATCATTACAAAATGAAAAAAATCTTGTAATTTGTCTGCTTCTTATTATAATTGCAAAAAATATAAGATGTCAAAAATCCATATTGCAATGGTTTCACTGTTCACAATAATTATCTAGTGAGCCAGGGAATCTATAATTCATTATTAATATTTTTGCATAAAATCATACACACGTGTGTATATGGTGCGCACACGCGCACACACATATATATATAAAATTTATATTTAATTCATTATCAATATAAATTAACTTTACACTACTGTCCATTTATATATTGTTATAGGGTTTAGGAAATTGTTAAAGTTTTTTTTATTACTATAAAAAGTTTCTTTATTACTAAACCCTAAAATTACACACACACACACACACACACAGATATATATATATATATATATATATATATATATATATATATATATATATATATATATATATATTTGATTCACTATCAATATAAATTAACTTTACACTACCATCTATTTACATATTGTTACAGGGTTTAGGAAGTTATTAAAGTTTCTTTATTACTACTAAAAGTTCTTAATAATTATTAATTTTTAATAACATATCTTTTTCTTATTTAGTGTTTGTGTAAAATATTTTATATCAATAGTAAATCAAATTTAAACTCATATATATATATATATATATTGAACATATCAAATGAAAGAAATATTTTATATGAGAAATGAAATGAGTAAATCATGACTATTAGATATTAGTTTCATTTTATGCAACAATAAGTTGTAAGCTAATCTCTAGAATTTTTCTTTTTGCACTAATTAATTAAAAAAATAAACTCTGATTTTATAAGATACTTAAATTAATTTATAATTTATAAGTCACTATCTCTTCAAATTCTTTTTAAATTTATCCTTATTCTTTTTATTAATTTACAATCTATGCCTTTTATAATATAAATCTAATTTTTTTGTAAAATAAAATTAATTTAATTTTAACATAATTATATATTATTTTTAAATTATAAAAATATTAAAAAATATATAAATAAATAGCATAATAAAATATAATTAATTATATTTTAAATAATTATATTTTAATTATAAATAATAATAAAATAAAATTATGTGAGTAAATAAATATATAAGTTTATAAAATGTAATTAATTAAATATTAAATATTATATTTTTATTTTAAAATTTTAAATTATGTTAATATAATTTATTTTTTAAATAAATATAAATTATTTTAATTATATACTTATTTCTATTAATATATTATTTTATATCATTTTATAATTTTAATTAACTCATTGACTAATTTTATGAAATATTTTAATTAGTTTATTAGCCATTGGTTATCTATTAATTTATCAGTTATCAGTTAACTTATTAGTTATTTGTACAAAACAGAGTCATTACGTTGATGGTTAGGATTAAAACATAACTGAAAATCTTGTAATTATTTAAAAAATTTATATAATTACTTAAAAAAAGTCACATAACTTTATATTTTAATTTTAATTCTTCAATATTAAATTTAATAATCATGATTCATTTCCCTTACTTTTATATAAAAGCACCTCTCTCATTTAATATATATATATATATATATATATATATATATATATATATATATATATATATATATATATATATATATATGTGTGTGTGTGTATATTGTGTTGGATATATTTATATATATTTATACTTTTATATACATGTATGCATATTTATATATATTAATATAACTCTTTCTGTCTCTTTATATATATTAAGTGGGGTATATTGCAACAAACTCTGTGTGTGAAGACAACTATTTAACCATCTTACAAGACGAAAACAAGAAGGCGGTTTTAACAATGATGCCCAGCTTAAATCATGACAAGAGGACGAAGCAAAACTGCCAGAGCTTTTTGAAATGGAGAGAAGACAACTTCTTGAGTAATTATACTTTGACCTCCTATAATGTTTTATTTTCATCGCTGGACTAATATTTTTATTAAGATTTATGTTTTTATTTGATTCATTTGTATTAAAATTTAAAAAAATGAATCAATTTAGTAATTGAATTACTCAACCTCTTAGGAGGTTATATTCTCCATAGAATTATTCCAACTTTCTTCAATTAGTGACAGCCTAATAAATATATCCTCTTTTTTTTTTTTGGAATTAAAGGAGAGAAGGATGCGGGATTATTAATGTTGCTATCCGAGAAAAAAAAATGATCCATTTTTTCATGGGATAAGAACAACAAAAAATTAATTATAGCAAATATAAAATTAATATAAAATAAAAATTTATACATTGAATACTACTGCCACTGATAATAATAATATTCTAAAAATAAAATAGAATATTATAATAAAAAATTAAATAAAAGAAGCATAATATTGTAATTAGAAACAAAATTTTCTATGATCTTCAATCAGTTCTATTGTTCAATATGATTACCAAATGCAAAAACTATAGGTGGTTTCCAACACTCAACGGCTTGATGGCTCAAAATTTTCTTGGTGGACCAACCCGCTTTGTCCACCGGTAGACCGATATGGGTACCCATTTTTTTTTTAAAAAAAATTATCAGGATATTTAGAAGAAATCATTCTCGTGTCAATAATTTTTATTGAAATACTCATTATTATTAGTAAGGAAGCATCAAATGAGAAATAGAAAATAATGAGAAGAAATTTCCAATCCACCTTCATAATTACTCACTGGTAAATACATCAATAGAGTGTCATTTTATTTTAAGCCAATTGTAAAAACTTTAAAAATATCGAATGTTATAACATTTTTTTTTTGTGTCTTTTGCCAATTTTTCACGGTTGAAAAGATTGTTGAGTCTGCTTCTTAATAGAAGTGGTGATATGCATAAAACACAAATTCTTTTTTGAATTAAGCATGAAGTACCATTCAAAAGGGCGGACGGATGCTAATGGACATGACCCCTGCGCCTTGCTCTTAAACTTACTAACTAGACTTCCCTTACGAACCTACTGGTTAGGGGTGCAAACGAGTCGAATCGAGCCGAGTTGAACATCTATATATTCAATCTTGAACTCGGTTACATTAAATGAGCTCGAACTCGAGCTCGAGTTCGATTCAAATACGAGCTTAAACGAATTTTATATTTCTTATTTTAAATTTCTAATCGAGCGTAATCGAGCTTAAACGAGCATAAAATAATTTAATATATTTATATTATATATAATATAAAACATAAACGAGTTTAAACGAGTCTGTAATTGTTTAACATATTTATATTATACAAAAATAAAAAAATATTTTATATTAAATTCGTTTAGACTCGCGAGCAGCTCAGCCTGAGTAATAAAAAGCTTGAGCTCAGCTCATTTAGACTCGATTCGTCAAAATTCGAACTCGAATCGAACTTTTTATGAATCGATCCCGAGCTACTCACGAATAACTCAACTTATTTGCACCCTTACTACTGGTGTTATACTTAATTTTAGGTTTCATTTTAGGTGTTTTCCATACTAATTTATAAACTATCTAAAATAGGTTATAAACTCTAATCTAGTAGGTTACTTAAAATAAATTATAACTTATAAATTGCTACTACTTTAATTTTTTTTCAAATCTATCTTTATTCTTTTTATTAATTTATAACTAATATCCTTTATAATATAAATTTAAATAATTTTTATAAAATATAATTAATTTAATTTTAACATAATTATATCATAATTTTAAATTATAAATATCTAAAAATATATATGTAAATAAGTAATATTATAAAATATAATTAATTATATTTTAAATAATTATAATTTTATAATATAATAAAATAAAATTTATATAAGTAAATAAATATATAAGTTTATAAAATATAATTAATTAAATATTAAATATTATACTTTTATTTTAAACTTTTAATTACATTAATATAATTTAATTTTTAGATAAATATAAATTATTTTAATTATATATCTATTTTTATTAATATATCCTTTATGTTATTTTACAATTTTAACTAATTCAATATCTAATTTTGATAAACATTGTACTTAACCTTTTAACTATTAGTTATTAGTTATAAGTTATCAACTATCAATTAATTTATTAATTATCAACAAATTTATCAGCTATTTACACGAAATAAAATTTTAGTAATTATTAGTTTTTCAATCAATGCGATATACAGATATTTAGTTTCTCTTCAACATACAAATAAAAATAATAAATATATAATAAAAAATTATAAAAAATTTTAGTCTAATTTATCATATTTATTTTGCAATTATATATTGTAAGTAATATATTTTTAAAAAATATAATATGTAGTTAAATAATTCAATTAAATTATATTCTTAACTTATTTAAAATATTTTTGTATTAAAAATTTTTATGTTACATTCATATTATTCAATGATATTAATATTTAAGTTGTAATGCAAATAAGTGAATAAGAAAATATAGAAAAAATAGTAATAAAATAGTAGTGTGTGAATTATAAAAATTTTATTTAATTTAAAATATAATACTTAAAAATTGATATAAAAATATTAATAAAATTTAAATAAATAAATTTTACTTTAATTTATTAGCATTTTAATTTAAAAGTGAAATATTTAACTATATGGTTTGAATAGTACTTTCAAAATTAGCATATAAATTGCAGATAATAGAAATGGACAAGAGAAAAAAAAAAGAATATACAATATAACAAATAAAAAGAAGATAAATAATGAGGGAATTGTAAAGCAATATAAAAGGTAAAATAAAATAAAAAATTAAAAAATTAAAATAAATTAAATCTTCAATGTATTTTAAATAAAAAATAAAATATATCATATTGAATACATATTTCTTAATGATATTAGAGTTATAAAAAATATGGATAATATTATATCGAAAAAAGAAAAGAAAATATAATAGATCAAATAAAAAGAAAAATATAGAGTTTTGGTATTAAGTAATATAAGAGTTAAAAATATAATATATAGTTTAATAAATTAATTGCATCAAATTTTTTAATTTACGTAAAATATTTTTATAACAAAAATAAAATTATTTTATATTTTATCAATACTATCTAATGATATTAGCATATGGATTTTAAATTTTATTCACTAGTAGCCTAAAATATTTTACACTATAATATATAAAAAGAAAATACTTCAACAAAAAAATAATAGTAATTAAGAATTTTTACCTAATAGTAAATAAATTTTAACAATTTTTTATTGATATGACAAGATATTGATGAGTGATAGTATAAAATTAATTTATAATAGTAGTGAATCAAATTTAAATTCTAACATATAAACTATCAATAACATATAAGTGAACATGAAAAAAAATAATAACAACAAATGTAATAATGCGTGAGTTGTAAATTCTTAATAAAATCTCAATTAATTTTTATAATTTTAAATATGGTGACTAAAAAACAATATTAAGATAATATTGATGAATTTTAAATAAATAAATTCAATTTTAATTGTGAAATATTTTATTAAAGAATATAATATATAATTAATTATTTCAACTAAAAATTAATAGATTAATTTTTTAAAATTATGTAATTTTTTAAAAAAAATCCAAATTTATCATTTTATATCTATGCTACTTTGAAATATTAGTGTTCAATTGATAAATAGTATTAGAAGACATAAAAAGGAAATATGCAATAACTTATAAATAGAAAAGAGAGAAAATGATGAGTTATACAATAATAAAAGTGTTAAAAATTGAAAATATTTTAATTAAATTAAATTTTTATTTAATTTAAGATAAAAATAAAATATATTATGTTGTATGTATAATTCTTACTAATATTAGTATTTAAACAATAAATAACATAATTGATAATAAAAAAGAAAAAAGGTAAGATAGACAATAAAGTAAATAAAAAGAAAAGCATATGACTCTGTTAAGTATATAAGAGTTAAAAATAAAAAATATAATTAGGTAATTCTATTAAAATAGATTTTTAATTTATTTAAATATTTTATAATAAAAATAAGATATATTGTATTATATCTATTCTAATTAATGATATTAGCATCTAGACTATAAATAATAAAAGTAAATCATTAAAAAAATATATAATAAAGTTGTTAAAAAAAGTGAAGTAATGTGTAAATTTACTAACTTATGCCTCATCTGGCATATCACATAATATAGTATAATGATTCTTTGATAATGTAGTATAATATTGTATAGGATAAGGTAGTATACTATACAATGTATAATTTGTAATAGTATAAAATAAAGATTTATATAAAATTATCTTATCTTTTATTTGTTATCATATTTTATAAGAATGTATATATTTTAAAAATAAATAATTTGATAAAAAATACTCTTACACATATGAGAGAGAAGAGAGGAGAGAGAGGAAATTTTTTGATAAATGAGAGAAATAAAAATATAAAAAAGTTTTTTTAATTTTAACAATTTTATATTTATTTTAATACTATACTATCAACATTTATCCTCTCGGAAGGATAGTCTTATACATGACTAAACATATAAGAAGAAACTTTCAGATAAGTTATATAATCTATTGACAATCTCCAAATAATGTATTTGAAATCTTCAAATAATTTGTAAGTTTTGATCGTATAATTTATCTTATACCATCAATTCTTATTCTTATATAGTGTGTTAGGCAGGACCTTAAATAATATAGTTTATGCCGGAAAATGAATTTCATTATGATAACCATCACATCAAAGGAATTATATGATAGTGAAAACAGAACATTCTTTTAGTTATATAGATATAGAAGAAAGAAATAAAAGAATAAAGTATATTTATAATAAAATTAAATATATTATAATATATGTATACTATTTTAATATCAATTTTGTAAATAATAGTAATGGATATAAAAAAGTGAAAAAAAAAGAGGACAAACATAAAATAGAGCAAATATAAAGAAGAGATATAATGATTGAAGTGATTGAAGTGAAAAGTTATATAAGAATAAAAAATTGAATATATATATATAATTTATAAATTAAATTAAATATTTTGACTAATTTGAAGTATTTTTATAATAAAATTATAATATATACATTTAAGTATAAAAAATAGAAGTAACATAAATAAAAAAGAAAAAATGCAATAAAGTGAATAAAATATTGGATAAAATAATATAAGAGATAAAAATAAAATATGTAATTAAATGATTTAGCTGAATTAAAATTTTAACTTATGTAAAATATTTTTAAAATAAAAATATATAAAATATATTATATTATATTGTAGTGCTCAATAATATTGATATCTAAATTATAAATAATAGGAAAGGGTATAAAAATATATGATAATGGAGAGGAAAAAATAATATGTATATAATATAATAAAATAATAGAAAAAATAAAAAAGAATAAATGAATGAATAAAAAATAAAAAAGAAGAAAAATAGGGAAAAAAATTTTGCAAGAAAATAAAAATTACAAAAGCTGAGAAGTTGACACGTGTCTAACTTGGAAATATTTTGACTAAATTAAAGTATTTTTATTGGCATTTAAAGTAATGTAAATAAAAAAGAAAAAATAAAATAATGGATAAAATAATATAAGTGATAAAAATAAAATATATACTTAAATAATTTAATTAAATTAAAATTTTAATTTATTTAAAATATATTTATAATAAAAATAAAATATATCGTACTACTCAATAATATTGATATTTAAGTTATAAATAACAAGAAATGGTATAAAATATATAATAATAATAATAATATAGATGAAAAAAATATGCATATAATATGATAAATTAATAAAAAGTAAAAAAGAAAATAAATTATTAAAAAAGAATAAATGCTTCAAAATTAAAAAAGATGAAGAATAGGGAAAAAATTTTGTGGAAAAATAAAAACTAAAAAATTGGTAAGCTGGCATGTGTCTAACTTGGAAGAAAATAATACCCTGTTTTAATGATACGACGACGACGATGATGTTGAATTGATATGATATTGATTCATGATAATGATGATATTAATATTAATTTTAAGATAAGATTTTAATTGTTCTAGACAAATTGTGCTCATATCCTCTATCCTCTGAGATTCATGTAATTTACAACTAGACCCTCTTATATATTTTCATAAATATACACTTCCATTTACTTTGTCTTTGACTTTCTTATGAGTATAAATTCATCTCCCGTATTTCAAAATAAAAATAAAATAAAATGGTTGAGTATATATTAACTCTAAAAATAAAACAAAATGTAAATGTAGACAGGTTAAATTTATGTAATTTGCCTTTTTATTGGTTCTCATCTTCCTCTTCCCAAACAGATTCCATTGGTTTGATCTTTCTAAGATGTCTTTTTATTAGGATTAAGTCTGTCCAATTTACTTCACATCACACTAATTAATGAGAACAATTATAGGGAGACAAACGATTTAACCAACGACATCCTAAAGATCCATGAGACTCTTTATCATCTTTTCATTACCAGTCATCGGACGATCAAAATCTAAGGAATCCTACTTTCAAAGAAAACAACAACCAAGTAACCATAATTAAGAGCAACACTTCAAAATAGGGAGCGTCAAACATATATCAATAGTATTACACAAAGTTAATTAAAATTTAATAATTTAATTTTACTGATGCGCCATAAATTCATGTGTTTTAGTTTTTTTCCTCCAAAATATGAAAAGGCTAGCTCTCTTACTATATATTACAAAAGTTTCACAAGTTTTGCTGAGTGTAACGTAAAAGTTATAAAATTTGTAATCTTTTATATAAGATCTTGAAAAGGTTATAAATAAGTACGGATTTTAAGTGTGATAAATATATAAAAATTTATAATTTCATTGTTTAAAATTGTAATAATTTTTTTATATTTTTATGAAAGAATTATATTTAATGAACAAGTTGTAACTTTTAATTAAAGAAATTATAAGAATGCAAATCAATACAAATTTTTCAAAGGCGCATTGAAGCACAATTCAAATTTCACATTTATTAGCGAAGTTGTGCAACTTTTTTCTGGTAGACGAAAATACTAAATACCAACTCAAAAACAAACAAAACAGAACCAAAAATCACAATTAGCTGCACTCGATGGTCCTAGGAAAAGAAGTACCTGTAATATCATCCCTTAAACCAGATTTGATGGTGGCCGGTTGAAAAGATGCAATTCAATTTTATGGACTCAGCCAATATAATTAGTTCATTAAGAAGAGTCTTGTACTCGTATAATTAACATCGTTTAAGAGTTGTTTAATATGTAATTTTTCTAAAATTAATTTTATTTTATTTAAATTACATTAAAAATACATAAATTTAATTAAAAAGTAGATTTTGATAGTATTATGATAAATATAATGTTAGAAAAAGGATAAATATTTTATATAATATGTGTTTTAGATCAAATGAAATAAATTCTAATAAAATCCTTATTAAATTTGATGGATTCTATAATAATACAAATGCAATTAAAATAAAAATTATAAATGAAATGAAATTCTTTTTACTTAAAATTAGATATCATTTTAAAATGAAATTTATTTGAAAATAAGATAACATCTTATTTTTTACTATATTAAATAAATTATAAAAAATATATTTAAATATTGTTACTTGTGCAATTCAATTACAAACAATTCCTTCACATAACTTTTGGTGGTATAAACAACAAGTTTTTTGGAATATCATTAGTCCGTACTTACCTTAGATTGTTATCTATCTCCCCAATTAGTAGTTTCCCCTTCCTTGAAAAAGCAATGAAAAGAAAATTGTAATGCAGAAAACTCTCAAGCAAAGCAACCAAAATCATATTAATCATGTAGCTGTAAGATGAGATTTCATTTCAGTTTGCGAAAAGGGAATGTCACATCTGTTTGAGTGGAAATACAAATGGGCTCTTTATGTAATTTAAGTTAAGCGAGTAAAAGAAAAAGAAGTTCTTATAATGTCTTTATAATATCCAATGAAGCCCCCTTTGTTGTTGTGTTGGATTGAAATTTTAAAGATTCTACAAGTCATATTACTTCAGTTTTTGTGGTAAATAAAAGGTTTAAGATTATAATAGCTAATTATTATATTAAATGTTGGAATATTCTATCAATTTTTAAAATTTTAAATTTATAATAATATATATCATTTGACTTCTTGAACTAATTGAATTTAAATGAATGAAAATAATAATCATAATTGGTTTAAGATTTAGGATTTAGTATATGTATATATTATTATAATTATGAGTTGTTAAATTTAATATTATTTTATTTACAAAAAAGGGAAATGAATTAAAATGCCCAATATAATTTTTATATTATTTTTATGATAGGAATGGAAATAATTTCTTGTCAAAAAATTATGCCTTCAGCAATTGGAGGAATATACGTGCGTTAATGTCACTAATTAAAGGAATATGTGGGTATGAATCGTATCAAATTATTGTTGAAATAAATTTTCATTTATAATAATTCTCAGATCTTGGTTATAAATTATAGCATAAGATAGATAAAATCAAATAACTCAAACATGTAATTAAAGAGGATTTAGGTAAATAAATATTTAATACATATGATTCTTTGAATGGTCTCCTATTTATCTCTAATGTTACCTTCAATGGATCCTAAAATTTGTATCATAAGAACATTGTTGTAAGGTGTAATTTGCCTTTAACATAACCTTCTTTTTCCACTCTCTCTCTTAAAAGAATATTAGGTCTAAGTATTAATGTGACAACGTAGGATAAGGTTATTAGAGTCAAGGGACCTCATTAAATAATTGGGTTGAGTTATGAATCCTACCTATTATAGGATCCATGTCCAATAAACCTGCATTTGAGCTATAATACCATACAGAGTCTAATCTTTTAATTGTCACTTTATTTGAGCTCACATAATATAATTTAACATTAACTACCATTTAATAAACTAATGTGAGGTTTACAATAAAATTTCTAACAATCTCTCACTTAAGCTTACATTAATTTATAAATGATAACTACTTGGAAGGAATTAATGTTAAATTATTATTATTTCACTTACATGTTTAATTAAGATTATAAGCATCCAATAATACTAAATATTATATCCCAAAGATATCAATATTAAACATGTTGAATGCCTATACCTCACCAATTAAATGATTAAATATAATGTGTATAACAAGATTTATATTATCTTGATGTGACTGGATGTAAATTCTCCATATAATGATTTTAGCACTTACCCAAGATACCCATTAAGAATTAATATTTTCAACATATTAATGAGATAGGGTCTGAATATCTCTATTCATATGCCATAACCAAAATGTATATAATATATGGTGAAAATATGAATATTTCATTATGAGTATTTCATTTAAACGTATCATAAGATATCAATGGGATCATATTAATAAAACTCCCACTAACTTAAAACTCTAAAAAAAGGTTTGAGTAAACTAATATTATTCACATGATTATACTTTTATATTTAACCTTAAATCTTTGGTTAATAAATTCATGAGCATATAATTTATGGAAATTAAGTAATATACTCATGTATTTTCTCTTTCACAAATAGGTACTTTAATTTAAAATTCTTTACATAGGCAAATTTGTTATTGTTGAGAGAAGATCTATAGTAACAATATTATCATGACATAAATCTAGTTAAAGCTAGAAAACCTTTAAATTGTCAACTTGATAAGGAATTTATTGCAAGTGACATGCCCTGTTCTTTAATGAAGGTTACCGCAATTGATTGCATAATAATTTCATGATACAATGCCTCCTAACACGTCTAGTCATAATTTTATGATTACTAGAACAACTGATAAAATAAGTATAAGTAATCTGTATATACGAGATCTCCTGATCTTTTATAGGTTAGTGTATAATTATTTGTACCACTCAAATACAATATTATTTGCAATCGAAAACCACTTGACCTAAATTAACAACAAGTTACCTATGATTAATGGATATGGGATAATCCTTATCACTTAGAAAACATAGGCCTAATCATTTTTTATTAATAGACATGAAAGCATATTGATATGTTAGAATCTTTTGGTATCAAAATAAGATAAGTTAAATACTTCTAAGACTTATGCATTATAAGCTCATCACATAAATGAATTTATGCTTACCATACTTTACTCCTAAGCTTCTAACTAGGTTTAATTTAATTATTTTATCTCAACTAACACATTCATACAATAACTAACTTAGAGGAACATTATTGTCATGTAGATATAAAATTACTAAAATATTTGAATTCATTATACAATAATTTGTATTGCTCTCCTGATGTTAGGTTTTCGATCAGCATACGTAGCGAAAATTAAAATTTTTTATCCAAATCTTGCCAAGGATCCATGCAAAAGGGCATAAATCAATGTTAAGGTTATACTTTTGTGTATTCACATTCTTTCTGAATAAAACTTTAAAAGATTGAGATGAATCACAAATCAAACACTAGTCAAACGGTACAACATCTTGACGGTATCCACACAGAACGAATTAATAACTTCTAACCCTCTACAAATCTGTTAGGATACGTTTCTGTCACTAGGATTAGGATTAGTGGATTTTTTTGAGTGATTTAGGGTTTAATGGCAACTAATGTGTGTTTTTAAAGTGCTACCTTCAAGTTTCTTTTATAAAATTAAGGCATACTACATTCCTAATCCTACTAGGATAATGCTTCCAAAATTCTATTTTCACTTAACAATTATCACATTATCCTTATTATGAAAAGAATGATAAAAGATAGGATTTATCCATTAATTATCTAATATTAGATAATAACACTATCTTATAATATAATTATCTAATATTAAAATCGTATATAGTTATCTTGTATTAGAAAATAATATTATCTAATAATATAATTTTTTAATATCTAATAATATAATTATCTGATATTACTTTAATATCAAATAATATCACAAAATATATCATATGTATTATGTGAAAATATATTATTATTTTAATAATATATATATGAACGAAAATAAGCCCAATAATTGAATTTTAGTCTAACTAAAATTCAATTAATTATTATCTCATTCCTACTCTTTTTGTGTAACCCTGTAGGTTCTTACTACGTTAATAATAACCCATTTGTGGATCATAGACAGTGAACGATATTTAGTAATACATCACTACCACTTAAGCAATAAAAATATCTGTGACTCAATATTCACTTAATGTGTGAACAATACTTTATAATATAGTCCCTTTTGTAATGATATCCATATTGAACTAGAGGCATGGAATGCATCATCTTTATTGATGTTTAATTTATGTTTCTTAATACCAAATAAACTAACTTAAAAAATGATCAATATCTCATATTGATCCATTTGAGCATGACTATGTATTTTTTAATCTCACTCAATCAAGGGGCCCAAGAATATCACTCCTACTATGTAATAAGAATAAAATTCTCATCTACATCACTCATATCTCTTTGCATGATTCATAATACACTCAATCAATGTCCTATAACACATCCTAATTAAAAATGATATAGGACGACATCAAAGTGTGTGACTCCTCGTGTAGGGAACCATAGTGACTTCAGGTCAAAAAACTATGTGCATTGTGATCTCATGAGAATAACTAATGACATATGATAATCCATGTAGTTTTCTAATTGCGGGTCAGTCCAGTACATCTGTTTACTAACAATATACTCATAGATTAACTTGATATCACATATCCATGATTCATAATCATTAGTCACTATACACACTAGTCTCAATATATTATTACTATCCTTTTCACAATAATACTTAATTAGGGGCATTTTAAGAGTAGTAAAATTATTCCAGGGATAATTATTATATTAAGTTATAAATTACATAGATATATAAAAAAATAAAAATAAAATATGATAATTATATTACCTCAAATAAAATATAATACATTGTGTATTATTACAATCATCTTTACAATTGACTCTTAGAATACACATCAACACCTAATATAGAAATTACAATCTCACTAAAATAAGATACAATTGTGTAAAAAGGCATTTCTTATTCTTACTTTTAAAAACTTGTCTAGCTATCTTCTCTAACTAACATAACTCCCACTAAAATAAGCTACTTTAGACCATAAGTGAGTTGTAAAATGTTAGGAGAAATATGTTTTTGACAAATTGCACTTTCCTTTTAAAAGTAGTTGTTAATTATCAACTGATTTAATCTTAAATCTATAACTTATATGAGCATTCCCATTAAACTTAAAATCATACTTATTTTTCTAACTCCCACCTTTTAGAAAATTTAATAGTCTCCTATTATCCCAGAACATTCTTAACTGAATAAGTCCTATTAAGCCCTAAAGATGGTCTTAGGGTTAAACTTTGAAATTTAGATTTTTGTAAAATCCCTAAATAACCCCATCAAAAAACATGTGCCTCAAAAACAATTCAAAAAATTAAGTTTTACTTGCTAAAACTTTACAAGTAGTTAAAATAAATTTTCATAATTAGAATTTTACAAAATAATATGTTTTTCTAGTACAACATAAAATACAAACAAAACTCCATCTTTAGTTTTGAAAAACTTTTTAATAAGTCAACAAAATTTAGTGGAAAATATTTAGTATATACCGAGCTAAAAAATTAAAATTTTATATTTTTTCATATTAAACTAAAATAAAATCTATAATGATTTTCAACAACCATTTAGCCTCATTATTGACCATTCTCCTAATTAAAGAATATTTCTTATTTAATTCAATTTTATAGATTCTTTTTTTAAAAAAAATAAATAGCTTAAATATTTGCCAAATCAGGGATGCTTCATTTGATGGTTTAGTTCAAAATGACCACCAGACTAACTTAATTTAAGTGTAAATAAATTATTATATTCTAATTTTATCTTATACTTGAATTTAAACTCACAATAGATTTTATACTTAAAATCATCAAATACATTATCTAGAACTAGACCCTAACAAACATAGCTTGTCCCATTTTACATCTTGGAATTTTAGTGCATAGACATTAAATTTAGAAAATATCAAAATCATCTGATGCATGTTAAAAACTTAATCATGCTAAGTCTTTGCTCATAAAATTACACTATGTAATATGAGCCAATATCATATTATAAAGACCAATACTAAAAGGCATTTAAATCTTTATAACATAATACAAGAGTTAAACATCATACTTCTAAAACCCAACACAACACTAAAGGGCATTTAAAATCCCAGAAATATAATATCCAACCTTACACTCATGTTATAGCTAACTCACTATGTCAATAAAATAATATCGAAGAATATTTAATATCACCAATATAGTCTCTCTTTTATAGAATTTATAATAAATTTTGTCCTTTCTAGATTTTGGATAAAATTTCATACAATTAATCCCATGAAGGTGAGTACACATCTATATAAAATTTTTGTGGCAAAACATGAGTATATAGTAATTAATAATTAATGTAATAATCCTCTAAAATTATTACATCATATAAACAATTTCCAAAAATGCTACAACAATTAAATTAGGTAGTTAACATGTAGGAATTATCTAGCAAAATTTTTAGCTTAAAATTATTTCAGGCAAGTATCCAAATAAATTGGGCAAATAATAATAAAATAATTTTTATTCTATAAAAATATATAAAAATGCCTAAAAAAAATGCTTGGAGAGTAGAGCACATCTATATAACTTTTATCACTAAAAAAATATACTTGGATTACACTCGCCACCAATATGATTGGGCATTATGTGTGGGTTGGCCCAAGTCATCTTCCTTGCTCATTTCTTTGTAATTTAGGTTAGGTTGACTTGGTTTTAACTTGCAACGCAACTTAGCTTTTTCTTCATCATTTTTGAGGGCTTTCACATAGGTTTTTATGTAGAATCCATCCTCTATCCAATTTTTACTTAACCTAATGAGATTTATCCTAAAAGTATGTTGAAAAATGGTTTTTATTTGTCCAATATTTTTGAAAAAAAATGGTGTAAACTCAAATTGCAGTTCCGAGAATTCTACTGCATTTTTAACTTCTAACAGCTAAGTTTTTCTCGCAGATGCTACCTAAATTTTTATTGTGATGTAAAAATTTATAACCCTAACAAATCTTGTCGTATAAAACTGCATCACACCCACATTCAATATTTAAAAAAATTTAAAAATAACTGATCAAAGATTTTAAGAATCATTAATAAACAATTTAGTTAACCAATGAACCATATTCTTGAATGATTTCATCTTAATATCATGGCCTACAACAGATGGAAAATTGAATTTCAAACACCATGATCAACTTGTTTTATGTATCTTAAGAAAATTAGTTTATCAAAAAATCACTTTTACCCATAATCACATATCAATTTCTAAAAACTAAAATAGTACCCCGATGTACAACAAACATAAGAGAAGTTGAAACCATTCATGAAGCAATGCGTAATATGAAACTTCATAGGCTTACAATGTTCCAGAAACTAACTTAGCATATAAACATGCATTCATCTAGAAGGTATTAACATGAAACATGTGTCCATTTAGTTCTAAAGTATAATAATGCTTCTAGTAAAATTATTTTAAGCATACTTGTTAGGCAAATAAATACACAATTTCATATATGTGTATATACTAAACGGAGACAACCAAAAGCAATTACAAAGAACACTTGCTTGTGCATGGCAATAACATGTATGCACAACAATAGCAAATAATTTATCATAAAACATACATCATATCCATAGTTGCATAAATATACATATATATCACATAGCATCCAATTAGGAGAAAAATAATAGATTACATAATTTTTAAAAAAATTTCAAAATTCTTAAAATGTTCAGCTAAAATTCTAAGCCCTAAATATAGCTATAATACGAATTGTTAAAATAAATTTTCATTTATAACAATTACCAGATCTTGGCTATGAATTATAACATGAGATAAACAAAATCAAATAACTCAATCATATGATTAAAGAGGATATATGTAGTTAAATACCTAATGCATGAGATTTCAATCTCAATTTAATACATATGATTCTCTAAATGTTTTCTCTTTGTCTCCAATGTTTAATAGATCTTAAAATTTATATTATAAGAACATTATTATGAGGTGTAGACTGTCTCTATCGTAACCTCTTTTTACCATTCTCTCTCTTAAGAGAAGACTTAATCTAAATACCAATAGAACAATATAGACTAGGGTAAGGTTACTAGAGTCAGGGGATCTCATTAAATATACTGGATTAGGTTATGGATCCTATTCATCACAAGATTCAAATCCAATGAGCTCATATTTGCATCAGAATATCATGCAAAGCCTAATCTTTAATTGTCATTTTGTTTAAACTCACTTAACATAATTAAATATTAACTAATATTTAATAAATTAATATAAGGTTTACAATAAAATTTCTAACAATAATAGCATCATTCTCATATGAAATTGAAAGGAGTTAATACACCCTTCTTAATTTCACTTATATATATATATATTATGTGAAACATAAATTAAACTTTAATTAGAGAACTAAGTAGGGAAAATATCAAAAAATTCTTGATCTTTTTATTAAGGATTTTAATACCATGCTATAATTAAATATACTATTTATCCAAAAAACTTGAAACATTAAGGAAAAAGCCATGAATAGTTTTGATTATACATAAGGTTATACCTCTAAATATATATTTGAGATTATTTTATACTTTTTATAGCTTGTTTTAAGTTGTTACTCATAACTTCATATAAAAATGAGAAATATTGAAAGTTTTTTTTATAACTTCATATAAAAATGATGTTTGATTTCAATTTATCCTTGAACCATAAATAGGATTTCTCATCAAATTTATTATACTTGTATTATTACAATAAATTAGAATACATGATAATTTCAAATCATAATCTTCAAATTGTCTTTTCATTCATAGAATTTATATAATAACTTCCAACTATCATATATTTTGTTTTAGCTGTTGATAAGGCAATTGAAGCTTTGTTTTTATTATGCCATGATACAATTATTTATCCCACAAATTGACATGTTCCACTAATACTTTTTTTTGTCCAATTTGCATTTTGCAAAGTCAGCATCTAAATGTTAAATTAGGTCCAAAGAACTATCTTTGAGATACCAAAGGCCATAGTTTTTAGTTCTTAGTGGATATTTAAATATTCTTTTAATAGCATGTAAATGAGATTCTTTGGAATTTGATTGATATCTAGTATATATATAAACATTGAATATAATATTTAGTCTACTTGTGATTAAATAAAGAGTAACTAATCATATCTTTATATTATTTTTCATCAACTAACTTACCATTTTCGTCTTTATCCAATTTTGTGGATGGATTTATAAGAATGCTAATAGCTTTTGCATTTTCTATCCTAAATTTCTTTAGAAGTTCATTTGTATATTTTGTTTGATTTATGAATATTCCATCTTTTATTTACTTTACTTGAAGTCCAAGGAAAAATGTGAGCTCTCCCATCATGCTAATCTCAAATTCATTTTTCATTAGATCTGCAAATTCATTGCACAAAAAGTCATTAGTAGATCTAAAAATATTATCATCTATAAAGATTTAGATAATAAGTATATTATGCTTGATGATTTTAATTAAAAAAAGTTATATCAACTTTGCCTTTTCTAAAACTATTTTTAATAAGAAATTTACTAAGCTTTTCATACAAAGCTTTTGGAACTTATTTTAAACCATAAAAGGCTTTAATGAGTTTAAAAACATGATTAGGCTTTTCTTCAATTTCAAATTCAAGAGGTTGTTTTCCATAAACTTCTTTATTCAAAAAATCATTTAGAAAAGCACTTTTCATATCCATTTGATATTGTTTGAATTTTTTTAAGTATGCAAAAGATAATAGCATTCTTATATATTTAAGTCTAGCAATGAATGCATAAATCTCATCATAATCAATACTTTTTTGCTGATTGTACCCTTATACTACTAACTTTGCCTTATTTTTTACCATTTTATCAAATTCATCCAATTTATTTTTAAATACTCATTTGGTTCCAATGATTGGCTGATTTGAAGGCTATGGTAAAAGTTTCCATACTTTATTTTTTTCAAATTATTGTAACTCTTATTTCGTTACTTTGACCTAACTTTTATCATTGAAGGAATCTTGTATATTCTTGGGTTCTATATGTGAAAGTAATGCCATGTTAGTTTTATTTTTTCAAAAAAAAATTTAGTTTTCTTTAAGATAAATTACCAATGATAAGTTTATTTAGATAGCTCGAGTGATCTCTTTATCCTCTTGGTAGACTTCTTTTATCCTTTTGAGTTGTATATTAGTGCTTTTTAGTTGGATCATCATCAATTTCATTATACTATTCTAGATAGTAACCATCCCATTTATTTTTAGCATTTTGCTTGAGATAACAACCTCCTTACTCTTCCAGGAGAAGAATCGTAGACTAGTTTTCTTTAGTTATTTCTATTTGTTCCTTTGACATTTGCTCTTTTGAGATTATTTGAACTTCATCATTGGCTTACTTTCTAAAAAAATGCATTAGATTCGTTAAAAATTATACGCATAGTTTCTTTAATTGTGAAGATTCTTTTACTGTATACTTTATATGTTTTACTTGTGTTAAAATATTCAACAAAAAAATTTCATCACTCTTTGAGTCAAATTTTGTAAGGTTATCTTTTTTATATTATTTAGAACAAAATATATATATCTAAAGGCATGAAAATAACCAATATTGAGTTTTTTTACCTATCCATAGCTCATATGCAGTTTTCATCAAAATAAATTTTATAAAGTATCTATTT
Source organism: Sindora glabra (assembly GCA_020226215.1). Lineage (NCBI taxonomy): Eukaryota > Viridiplantae > Streptophyta > Magnoliopsida > Fabales > Fabaceae > Sindora > Sindora glabra. The sequence goes on along the minus strand of CM035235.1, from coordinate 38,952,791 downwards.
GAAATATAACATGATGTATTAATAGCTTTGGCCTAAAAATATTTTGGCAAATTATTTTCATAAAGCATAGTTCCAACCATATCTTATAATATCCTATTCTTTTTTTTCCACAACCACAGTTTGTTGGAGAGTTTTGGAACATGAGAAATTATGATGAATACCATTTTCATCATAAAAATTTTTAAATTCATCACCATGGTCACTTTTAATATTTTTTATACAAGCACCTTTTTCATTCTAAATTTTCTTGCAAAATGTATTAAATATTTTAAAAATATCATCTTTATGTGTAAAAAATACACCCAATTATATCTAGAAAAATCATCAATAATTATCAAATCGTACCCTCTTTCTCTAAAGCTTACCATTTTAGTAAGATCAAATAAATCTATAGGTAGAAGTTTTAATGGTTTTGAAGTTGAAACTATATTTATAGGTTAAAAAGATGATTTTACTTGTTTGCCTTGTTAACATGCATCACATGTATGATTTTTTTCAAAATTTATTTTTGAAAGACCTATTACTAAGCCCTTTTTTAAAAGGTTTGAAATGAGATAGATATTAACATGACAAAGTCTTCTATACTATAGCTAACTTTGATCGTTGTTAATGCAAGATATTTTAAAAAGTTTGAAGAAATATCTTACATATTTGAAATATAAATATTATCAACTCCTTTTCCAATAAAACAAATCTTATTTCCCTTTTTGTTTTAAATAAAACAATGTGAAAATTAAAAAATCACTTAAAGCTAACAACTAAACTAACATTATCAATAAAAATAAAATACATACCTATCTTATCTATAATGATAATTTTGCTTTGATGTTGTTTTTGAGTGTGACAAATTCGCCATTTTACAAGTTTAAGAAATGAGAATTTAATTTGATCCCTGGTCATGTACTTTGAGCATCTATTATATAGAAACTAATCATTCTTTTTTATTGTAAATTTATGATACCTTTATAATAAAATATTAATTTTTCTTAGGTACCTAAATCTTTTTAGGTCCTTAGGAGTCAATTAATACCTTATTTTTATTATTTTGCTTTTTGGGCATCCAATCTTAATTTTTCTTTATAAGTATTCTTTTTCTCAAGTAATAAAAAGAGGTAATATGCTATTTATCTCCACAATAATTAGAAGCTATATAAGAACTTAATGAATAAGAAGCTTTCATAAAAAAAATTATAATGTTTATCATAATGTGACTAAAGATATCCTAATCCTCCTTTTTTTCAAGAAATATTTTTAAATCTCTAAAAAAGTATTCAAATTATTTTTTTCTTTGACAAATTTTACAAAATCATTTATTAGAGTATTTATTTTCCTGTTTAAGATTTGAACATTAATGCTCTAAATTAGATTTTATTTTGTGATTTTCTATTTTAAAAAATTTAATATTACTTCTAAAGCTTAATTTTCTTTCTTTGAAATATCTTTTTATTTTAGCAAATCTTGTTTTTCTTTTTTTAATTTTTTAATTCATTTTGTCATAAAATGAAAGTCATTTTTCTAAAATTTGATTTTTTATCAAGGTTTTAAGAGCTTTATTCTCATTTTTCAAAGTTTTTAATCCTTTATCAAAAATTAATTTTCCTTTTTAAATAAGTTTGAAATTTCTTTTTCCTTTTTGAGAAAATTATTTTCCTGTGTCAAAATTTTATTTTATTTTCTAGGAAAACATATTTAGTTATGACTTTGTGAAAATCTTTCATCAATTTATCATAAAATAAAAGAAATTCAAGTTTATTATTAGTTATCTCATTATCTTTTTCACTTTTGGTTATGAAGCAATAGTTGACAATGTCTTTTTCTTATTTTTTTTAAGATTTTCTTGGAATGAAACATTTTTGGTATTCTATATTACCATTATAACCTTCTTTTTTTATTGATTTCTTTAGGGGTCTTCTTTTTAATTTAGCAAAATCATTTTTCTTATATCTTAACCTTTTACACTCAAAGCAAACTAACCAAACTAAGGGTTAGTTACTTGTTTCTATATTTCTCTCTCTTTTTTGAAGTGGTTTAAGTTCAAAATCACTTTTTTTGTACATTCTAAAAAATCTTTTTATAAAAAAGGTTACCTTATCTTCTTGTTCTTTTATTTCTTGATTAAGATCATCCTCTTTTTCATTTTTATTTTGTGAGGACATTTTAAAAGCTATTATTTTCCTTTTCTTTTCTTAATCATCTCTTATGTATATTTTTTTTCATATGCTAAGAGTTATTCTCTTAACTCATCATAAGTAAGTATAAAGAGATTATTTTCTTCTTGTATGGTATCTACTTTGAATTCCTATATTTTTAAAAAAGTTTTCAGCACTAGTTTTTCATTGATAATGATTCTTTCTAATGCATGAAGATCATTGACGATGGTTAAGAGCCTTTCAGACATAGGCTCTATCTTTTCATTTTTCTTTTATCTTAAATATTTCATATTCATGTACAAGCATATTAATCCTAATTTTTTTACTTGATTAGTTTCTTCATAGGTCACTTCAAAATTTTCCCACGTGGCTTTTGTAAAAATATATTTAAAGATCTTTTTAAATTCACTAGGTATTGCAACATATATAATAACATTTATGGTTTTAGCATGCATTGTTTCCTTCTTTTAATCAGCTTTTGTCCATTTCTTCTTAGGTTTAAGCTTTTTTATTTCTCTTTCAAGTTTTATAAGTATTTTATAATCTTCTTTGATAACTTTTCATACTTAAATGTTAGTGAATTTAATGTAAATCATCATTTTAACCTTCCAATAGTTAAAGTTTGCACCATTAAAGAGTGGACGTCTAAATATAAAATGTCCCTCCAGTTTATGATTTTGGTAAAAAAGGTTCATTACCTATAAGATCTTAATTCATAAATTTGTTAGACTTTAAAAATATGAGAACAAACTTTGATACTAATTGATAAAATTTATGGACTAAGAAGGGGTGAATTGGCTTCTTTAAGAATTAACAAATAAATCTTATGATACTATTTTAGTAAAAATCATGAGATATAATAGAAAAATTCTTGAAATTTTGATGAATATGTAGATTAAAAAATATGAAATATTTCAATAATGATAAAAAATATTTAAGAATTTTTAAAAATATTTTGTATGATCAAAATGATGAAAAATTATGAACCTTTATTTTCTTAATGAAATAATATTTTTGAAACAAAATTGTAAATAAAAAAGTGGAGAAAGAATACCGAGCATTTTTCTAAAGGTTCAATTTTTTAAAAGGAATGACTTTTAGGTTTACTTCTCTTTTCTCAAACTACTAAGTATTATTTGAAGTATCTATTAACTTTTCACCAAGTTACAATGCCTAATTTCATAATCTATACTAAGATTTTCATAATCACCTAACTTTACAAGATTTTTTCAATTTTTATTAAGATTGTAGTCACTACCTAACTTTATGAGATTTTCTTGATCTATATTAGGATTTAAATTAAGATAGAAGAAAGATTTTTCTCACAATCTTTTAAAGAGACTTCGTAAACTTTTAGAATAGATATGTAAGTTTTGATTCTAAAATGAGAGGTAGAAGAAAGTTTCGATTTTTCTAAATGAAAGTTAGAAAGAATTTATAAGTTGTAGTGCAATGCTTTTTCTTCTCATCTTTAAAGGCATGCAAATTATATATAGACAAAAAGATGATGAAAATAACTTTAGTTTTAAGTTATCATCTCTTTAGCTTTAAGTAGCCTTTAGTTGGCTCTAAGTCATATTCATGTTCCAAATTTGAAATTTAAATTTTTAGTTCCAAGGCACTTTTTGGCTCTAATGTTTGAAATTGAAAAAATGGTTCTATAAAAGATTAGCTTGCTTAGGAAGTTCCCTAAAATATTGCATCTACTAAATGTATCAAGTATGTAATATAAAAGTGAGAGTTCAACCACTTTTTCACCTTTTTTTTATTTTTATTTGAGATAGCAACCTAATTGCTATTTTGCTGAAAGGAATTTTTTTTCTAAAAATTCAATCTAACTAGCTTGTATTGCATAAATATTATTTGAAACAATTCTTTTAGTTGTAAAAATGGTATCTCAATAATATATATCATTTTTTTTATTAATTTTAGCACATGATGAATAATTTAAAAATGAAAATTTCTTCTTATTTTGTATTTCTCTCTTTTTAGTGATCAAAGGCTTACAATGATTACTAAATATTGACTATTGAATTTAATTATCTTTTTTTTAAAATAAATATTAAATTGTAACAAATAAGATAATAACTTAGAAGGCAAGTTTGACATTTTCAAAATAAAGATAAATGAAAAATTCTAAAGTACTTTTGTCATATGAAAAGTTATATTTTTATGAAACAAGTTAGGTTTTGAAAATATGAAAATGTGATAACCCAAGGTTTATTAAATATATGATTGGTTTGAAAATTATAATCTATTAATTTTGTACCAAAATAAGTTGAATATAAAATAAAATTAATAAATCCAAATTTCAACTTATATTTTGTAATTAAAATACTTTATAATTTAATAAATCTAATCTATTTTCTATTTGATTCTTCAATAATTGTAACTTTTTTTACTTATTTACGCGAAATTTGTATAAAATATAACTTTTTAAACATAATTATAAATTTTATATATAAATTTATAATTTTTATACCAAATCATCGTAAAACATGTAATTTTTTTTTATATCGCGTATATTTATAGATATATATATAACCGCAGAGGTTAAAAATGATGGGACCCTAAAAAGCCAAACGACCGAAACCCTAAAACGACTAAAGCATCATGCATGTGAAATGCACGTGCACGCCTCTTCTTATTAATAAATTAATAAAATAATAATTAATACAGTCCCCTAAAAGGCAATAAATTATATTCAAGTCAACCAATGATCAAGGATCCAATCGCGATTCTCCGCATAATATTTTAGGTTAAACATTTCTAGAATTAAATAATTTATATAAGAATAGTTTTAACAAAATTTGTATAATACAATTACAAAATTCTTAAAATTTTAGAGGAGAAAACCCCTTGATCCCACCTAACGCTCCGCCACTGCTGTTGTTGCCCACCTACTTAACATTCTTTTCCATGGAATACTACACTATGTTTTAGTTTTACTGTTAATATTAATATTATATAATACAAAACTTTGCTGGCTACGATCGTTTTAATAATCTTCACTCCTGTCAAAGGGAATTTTTAATTGTAACAGTACAAGTTATTACATATATCTATGTATTGTAACTTAAAAAATTTTCTACTTTTAATATCTTGGTTTTAAATTTAATATATGATTCTACTTATTTTATCAAAAAATATTTTTCGTAAAAAAATATTATTTATATATATATTAATAAAAGTATAATATGATACTTATAATTATAACTGAAAAAATATTACTTAAAAGTTTAGAATTTTTTTAATTTTTTATATTTAATATTAAGTAAGTAAAATATTTATTCTTTATTTTAATATTTTATAATTATATTTTATAGAAAATATTTTTTGATGAAATAAACGGAATCTTAATATAGGTTAATTCTACGTTGCAACCTATTTATATATTATTATATTAATAAAATATTATTAATTTTTTATTACTTTAAAATTTTTAATTAGTATTAATTTTTTAATAATGTACTTTTTTATCTACTAGTAGGACAAAATATTTAATATTAATAATGAATTAAATTTAAATTTTAATTAAAAATTACAAAAATTTGTATTAAAATTTTTTAATTAAAATAATAGATTACAATGTTTTAATAAAAAAGAATGAATTTCAAATTTTAAAATTATATTTTTCCTCAAAATCGAAAAAATTAAAAATGTAAAAACGTGGACTTGGTGGCAAACATAGGAAGAAGAATATGGGCAATACTATGAATAATGAGAGTAAATTAGAAATAGTACGGAAATTGAATAACAAGAGGAAGTTGTTACATTTGACTGTAAAGGCAATGATGGCATCCTGGTGAGTTTACGAATTCTTATTGGTTTGTTTAGTACGATATTGTACGGATAACAGTGACGTCTGTCAGACATTGTACTATCTCCGGTTATTTCTTTTCTGAAAATTAAAATAATGTTGGTAATGCTTGGGCATTTTTGACAGAGGTACGTACGAGCAAAAATTGCCCTCTTTCGAAATTTTATTTGTTTGGATTTGAAAATATTTTTTTAAATATAATTATAAAATATTGAAATTAATAAAAAATATTTTATTTATTTAATATTAAATATTTAAAATATTTATTTTTATTATTTTAATTTTAATTATTACTTTTTAATCATAAATTATATAATATATATCAATTTATACTAATATATATATGTTTGTGTAAATCACATATTTATATCAAAAATATTTTTTGAAAAAATAAATAAAATTTAAAATAGGATATCAATTTTGAATTCATTTATTTTAATAAAAATGTTTTTTATAAAAATATAATTATAAAATGTTAAAATAAAAAATAATTTAGATATTAAATATTTAATATAAAAATTTAATAAAATAATTTTTTAAAAATAAATTTATTTTTTTATTATCATACTTTATGTAAAAATATATGATATTCTTTTTTAATAAAAAATAAGATTTTTTTATAAAAATATCCAAAAAAATAAATAAAACTAGAATAAAATGAAATATCATAATTTTTATTAAAAATTAAAGACAAAATTTAAAAGTTAACAATAAGTTAAAAATATAAATTGTAAATTAATAATTATTTTTCACTTTCTTATTTAAAATTATGATATTATTTTTTATTCTTTGAAATATATGTTTTGTCCAAATCCATTCCAAACAATAGTTGGGTCAACTAATTACGATGATTTGGATAAAAATTTTATAATTTCTTACAAATTTAATTAGAATATATATGAAACAAAAAAATAAGGTAAAGTTTTTTAATTGTTTATTATGAAAATTTCTGATTAAATTATAATATGTATATTAATTATTTTTTTAATTATTATTAATGATTATAACAATTTAATAATTAATTTTATGAATAAAATAATTAGCGCATATATTGTAATTCGATCAGAGAACTTACATTCGTAAAAAAAGTCTACTAAAATTACATATCCACATATATTTCTATAAGCTTTTATTTTATTCTTAAAAATTTTTATTTAAATTTATAATTTTTTGATAAAAATTTTTGAAGAACTTTTTGTTGTAACTTTAAATAATGAAATTGTAAAATTTTATATATTTGTTAATTCGTAACAATTTCAAATTTTTAATTAAAAATTTACAAGATTTTGGATAAAAATTTCAACTTTATAATTTTGATATTAAATTTATAAAAGTTTAAAACTTTCTTATTACGGAATTCTTACTTTTTGTAAAGGAAAATTATATAAGAAATTTGGTTTATTTTCATTGTTGGCTTGTGTTTTTAGTGTTAAAATTGGTATTTTTTATTTTACTTGTTCACTTTACAATTAATAAAAAGATAATTTACTAATGAAAAAACTCGATTCCCTATAATGTAAAACTTTCATATAATTAGCGTGAAGCCTTGTATAGTCACCCTAAGATTGGAAAATTTACAAGATTTTTTTGTGAATTTTATATTTTTAAGAAAAAATTATAATTGATTAATTCCTTAAAAATTAAAAATTAATACAAAAAGTTTTGATTAATTATATTTCAGCTACTTTTGATACTTCTTGTTTAACTTTGTTCTGGTACTCGAAGTCATACATGCGCAGCTGCTTAGACATGGGCCCTACACAAAATAGAGTATAAATTCTGTGTGTTTATGAGAAATAAAGGCAAATTAATGTGTAGAATTTTGAGAAGTTCTTCGTCTTTTATATTTTATTTTTTATTTTGTCATAAAGTAATCTGAACTTATTATTGTAAAATTCACATGCTTGATCTCAAACTGTGATATTGCCACATCAATAAATATGCTAAATAAGACTAATTAAAATAAGTAAATAAGATTAAAATAAAAGCTAAGGGTTCAAACCTTAATTTTTTTTCCAACCTAATTTAAATTAAATTTCACACAAGATAAGTGGATTTATGACTATATTTATATCTTTGTTTTTAAGTTTAAAGGATTTTGCGTGGGGGAATGTGATAGAAATATATTAATTAACAACGTTATTTGTATTTTTATTTTTATTATCTCATTCACATCCTTTCCCTTATTAACGAGATTCAGGATTTTGAAGTTCAAATACATATGATTATGTGTGAGTGTGAGTGGAAGTATGGGGTAAGATTTATTCTACAATAAAATCGTTCGTCTAGTTTTTTTTTCCCTAACAATTTAAACTCGTGAAATCATGTGAAATATAATTTGGGGAGTAATTCGCAAGAATATCTTTAATATCTATGAAAACTTAATTACGCTAGGAGCCCCATTATTATTTTTTAAATTATGGGCATCATAATTTTATCAGATTTGTAGATTTTTTTTATCCTTTATTATAATAAATCCGTTTCCAAAATTGCACCCACAGAAAAAGTACAAATGCATTTAGATGTGTTTTTGTTTTTATTTTAAAAATTATTTTTGAATTTAAAAAATAATAAATGAATGATGTTTGATGAATTAAATAAGTAAAAATTTTATTTACTTAAAAAATTATTATTAAGAACAAGAAAAACTAGTTAAAAATATTTAAAATTTGTTATTTTTTATTGTTTTTAAAATAAGAATTTTAGAAACTATATTTAAAAATATATTTTAAAAATAATTTATGAAAAAAATTTTACTTTCAAAAAATTAAAAAACAAAAACTTATTTTTAAAAAATAGTAAATAAACAAACTCTACCTTCATTTTCTACTGCTGTGAGCAGAACCTTTTTTCCTTTTATTTTTTTAATTTTTGCAATCACCCTGTCACTCCCTCTAACTTTGTTATTAACTTAAAACCACTATTTTTTTTTACTTTCAACTATTCCAATAAATTTTATAATAATATTAAATATCTTATTATGCCAAAAATTATAAATTAAAATTTTGTCTTGTAATATATTATTACTTTCAATAATAACACTTCTTAGTTTACAACATCGTTAATTTTTAATTTGTAATATATTTTAGAGGTGTATGAAACTAGTGTTACAAAAGATACTATTAGTTTTTATTGAGTACATTTAACGAATGAATATGGGTGAATGTAGTAATTTTATTGTAATTATTTTTATCATATTTAAACTAATTAAACATTAGTTGATGACTAGTAAGTATAATAAAAAATGCTGTTTTTAGTGAGAACTTTTTTTTAAAGAAAATTATTCACTATTAAAATGAGATAATTATTCACTTAAAACAATCTTGCATATATAATTAGGAAAACACTTTATTACTTATATACTACATTTAATCAGATAAATAAAATTTTAACTACTAAAATAAATAGTTTCGAATTGGGTATAATTTTTTTTAGAAATTAGTTTTATCTATTTATATATAATATATCAAATGTATAATAATAATTCTAGTATGATTCACCTTACGACTATACAAAGTCCACATTTTTACTCAACAATTCGATTGTTTTAACTTTATTTCTTTTAAAAAGGAAAATGACATAACTTATTTTAAAATCTATATAATTTTTATAATTTTTTATTACAATAAATTATGCATTAACATATGCGTGGCACCAGCCTCTTTCTAATATACAATATAATATACTATAAATTACTGGCCTTCGTGTATTTTACAATAAATTGGATAATTAACTTAAATTAGAATATATATATAGAAGTTATAAACAAATAAGCATATTGAATATTCTTCCATTCATAACCTAAATAATATTAGGAGTCATTTGGCTCAAACTAGGAAAAGAAAATGAAATTAGGAAAGAAAATTATGAGGAAGGGAAATAAAAGGAATAATTCTTGATTACCTGGTGTATTTAGTTCAAATAGAAAAGGAAATTAAGTATTTTTAATTTATTTCATTAACAATTATTAAAATAAAAAATAATTTACTTATAATTACTATTAAAATAATTATTATAATTGTTATCTTATTATTTTTATTTTATTCACTAATATTATAATTATTTAATATCTTATTAATATTATTTTAATTATTACTTTTATTATGTAACTATTATTAATATCTTAATAAAAATTATCATAATAATATTAATTATTATTTATTTAATTATTATTTTTAAAATTTTTTATTATTTTATTAATATTATTAATTATCAATAACATAAAAAAATTATAATATAAAAATAATAAGTGTTAATATTAATAATATTATTAATATATAATTATTTATTTATTAATTAAATATTATTTAATTATATTATAATTATAAAATTAAATTTATTATTATCTATTTAATTATTATTTTATTAATATTATTAATTATTTTTATATTATTAAATTCATAATTATTTAATTTTAATTATTAATATTCAATTTTTATTATTATTTCAAATATTACTATATTATTTTTTTTTGTAACTATGATAGTTATTATGTTATTATGAATATTTATTATTTTATTATTATGATTAAATTATTAATATTTTATATTATTAAATATTTTATTATATGATTATTTATTTTTATTTAATTAATTATATTATATTATATTTTTTATTATTAACTATTATTGAATAATTATCATTATTTTTATTATTATGATTATTATCATTATATTGAAGATGATAAATTCAACACTTAGAACGAGGGAATTGGATTCCCTTAAAATTTAAGGAGAATCACCATTTCTTTAATTGAGATAATCTCATTAAGAAAATATAAAAAAATAGAATAAATTTTTTCTAAATTAAATAAAAATAAAGGAAATAAACCTACAATTCTCTTTTCTTTTTTTTATTACTCCTAACTAAACAATTCCTTAATCTCTTATTTTCATTCTTTTCAAAGGAAAGCTCGTGCTATTTATTTTGTTAAAAAAATATTTTTTTAAAAAATTATTTTAATTGCTTTAACAAAAAGCAATATTAGAAACACGTATTAATGTCGATTAAAGTTCAGCCCCATTAAATTAGAAGATTCCGTCGTCCTTTAATTTCCGTTATAATTTTTAATTAAATATTATTTCTAACAAAAAATAAAGAACTTTTGCAAAATTTTTTTTTTCTGTTGAGAAAAAATATTAAAATAATAAATAATAAAAATAACCAAATAACGAGAACTGGTACTATCAATTGCATTTCAAAATTGGATTATCTCTCTCTCTCTCTCTTTTAATTTTCTACAAAAAATTTTAAAATAAAAATTTCTATGAACCTATCACATAAAAATAAAAATATTTTAAATTTCATCTCATTGTATATTAGTATTTTATTTATTTATTTCTTTATTTATGTATGTTTATCTTTCTTATGTCACTGAGAGAGTTCTAAATTAATGAGAGTTCTAAATTAATTTCATAGTTCTATGATTTTCTCACATCAGCTAAAAATTTCTTTTTCGGGGCCCGAAGGTTGATTTGTTTTACCAAAACGAGCAATGGATGATGTTTCATTATTTTATTAGGATATTCTCTCTGCTTTATGGAGGGGCTTTGCAGCAACAAAGGAAAAGAAAATTGGATGAGTACGGAAAGGCGGGTCTTGTCCATGCCTTCTTTCTCTACCAAAATATAACACAGCCCCCCACCTGCCTTCACTTCTTCACTTACATTTTTTCTCTGCTGCGGTCTGCTCTTATTCTCTTTCCCTTTCCTTTTTTTTTCTTCTAATTTTATTTTTGATTTTAAACCTGGTTTTGTTTTCCTGCTCTTTTCTTTCCATTTTTATGCAAAGCTAATTCCCAGTCTCTCTTCTATCTGGGTCCTAGTGGTTATTTCTGGGTTCTGATGCCTTTTTGGTATGAGTCTCTTTCCTTTCCTGGCTTCTCTCTTGTGTATTGAAAGTTCTTTAATTCTCTGTGGTAGAGCATCAATCGAAGTCAAGAAAACGCAACTCTTGGTTCTTTCTGTGTTTATTTATCATGCCCCATTTTGTGGGTTTTCATTAAAGTCTGTTTCTTTTCTCGTATTTTGACATATTTGTTCTCTGTCATTTGAAAGCCCGCCATCTTGATTCGATAAATCCTCCTTGTTTCTATAAAAACCTCCAATATTTCAATCTTCACTCCATTCTCACATCCTTCATCAGATTCAGAAGCAAAAAACTTCAAACTGGGTTTTAATTGTTGTTCTTACTCTTTTAATAAATGAAACCCTCTCTCTTGCATTTTCTATCTGCAGTAGCTTTCTGGGCTTGGATTTGTTGCTACTGCTTCTTCTTCCTCTCTCTCTTTCACTTTCTCTGAAACAAAATTTTTCTGGGTTCATATTTATTTCACTTGGTAAGAACCGTTCGCAGACTATATATGCTCTGAAATCACTGTCATTCAATTTCTTAAGTATTTTCCAGTGTAAAAATGATTTCTTGTTTCATATTTTCTGTAGAGAAATGGTGAGAGGAAAAACTCAGATGAGGCGTATAGAAAACGCCACAAGCAGGCAAGTGACTTTCTCAAAGCGCCGAAATGGGCTGCTGAAGAGGGCCTATGAATTCTCAGTGCTTTGTGACGCTAAGCTGCTCTTATCATTTTCTGCCCCAGAGGCAAGCTTTATGAATTTGCAAGCTTCAGGTAAGATATATTTATTATTGACAAATTACTTTCCTGTAATTTCATGAGCTTTCTTCCAAGGCGAATTATATATCACCTTCTTTTCCTTCTTACATGGGTTCATTTTCTAAAAATGTGATATATGCTCAGTCACATCACTATTTGCTGGTGCAGAAAATAGTTTCTGAATTTGCTTCGGTTATTTAACCTTCATATTTGAGGGTTTCTGCTATTTTAACCTTCGTATTTGAGGGTTCATTTCAAATTCGATATGCATATATAGTATTATGTATTTTTAGACCATTTATGCGTAAAATAGGCAATATATTCTTCAAAGCTATAAGGGGACCTTGAAAGTTTCCACTTATAGAAAGAAACCAGAGTTGAAGCTGATCAGTTTTGAACAAAACAAGAAGAAAGACAACATTTTTCCCCCGTATCTTTCTTTTTGTTTTGTAAAAAATTAGGATGTGCTGGTTTTAAGAAGCCCTGAATGGTTTCATGAAAATAGATATATGCCTTGATTGAGCATATGAAGCTAATCCTACTACCTATCTTATTTGCCTCACTGCAGTTATATGAGCAGTTTTAGATATACTCTCAAATAAATAAATAAATAAATAAAGGAAAATGTAAGATTTTATTTTTTTCCTGATACATTGACATCAAGAAGGTTCCAATAAAAAACTTCTAATATATTATTCAAGTCTGGCAACTAAACCACCATCTTAAAGGGTGGTCATCTTAATGAATAAGGTTAATTAATTAACTTATCTAACTAGAACCCCATCTCTCCATCGAAACATTGATAAATGAGGGGATAATCTTATTTGATTCCCTTTCTCTAAGAAAGGTCATGAGGTAAAATAATATTACTTTTGGTCTTCTCAGTTTCTCGGTACATAGTGAATAGAAAGCTATCACATGCAGTATATAGGGCTTTCATGCTTTGAATGTACTAATAGCTGACATACAATGTCCTTCAAGAGTGTGAAAGTGGAGAAAAATCATAATGATTCTTGTTTGCCTTCTTATTACCTATTCCTTTATTGGTTATATATATTTTATAACATGATTTTCATCAAACCAATTTTTGAGTTACTGGTAATTATTATATTCATAGTGTATAGAAAATTTTAGGATATTTGAACAATAATATGCATACAATCAAAGTGTTGATACTTTCTTATATTTTATATGAAATTTTAAGTTTATGAATATATCATACTGATATAAAATTTTGTGAGAATGGTCTGCATATAATTAATTTAAAACCAATGGTATATATTGTGAAAAACATATATATTCTATAAAAAATTATGCAATAGTGTAAATATAAACTTCAATTGACACCGGTGTAAGTTGATTTCTGCACAAAAGCATCTATAAGCATTTGTCACTTCCAAAAGTTTGTGAACTTTGTGAAATTGATGCTACAAAAATTATAAACTCCATCTGCTTATAGAAGCTTGTGATGGTCCATGGAATAATGCAATTATCACGCTTTTTAAATGAATTAAGAACACGTTCTAACCTCATTCCGAAGCTATTTGTGTTTTTATTTGTTACCTTTTTAACAGTGGAAGCTATCTAGAAGTTTATATAGTCACAGTCAAAGTTCTTGTTAATAGCAAGAGTGATTGCTCTTTCATTGCTTTCTAGATATTAAATGAAAACTATCTACCTATCTTTATTTAAAGTTCTTGTCAATTAACGAATTACTAAAAAAAAAAAAAAAACTATTTGTCTTTAATTTTTTTTCCCATTGTTGTTGTTGTTGTCTAGAAAGTTGGGTTAAAAATTAATGATCTCTTGAGCAACTTCTCTTTCTTTAATAGGTGCACACACTTGAGGTTGAAGGTTTCTCAATCAATCAATATATAATAATATGCCTTGGTAACGGTGATTTGCAGGGTTGATTAAAGTTTAATGACATTTTGCACATAATAACAAAGAAGGGAAAGAATTAAAATAATATCCCCTCCCTAGTGAAAAAGATGTAAGAACAAGATGATGGAGAATCAGACATGCAATGAAGGTAACTTTTCAATGCCTTCTCTAGCTGTCTCAATATTATACCGAGAAATAACTCCTAGAAAATGAATGAGAGCAATATGCAAGCTCTTGTAACTTTTTATTGATTTTGAAATTTTTATATAAAATATTGCAACATTTTCATAGAATTTCACATTTTTGTTGTTGTTTGTTGTATGCAAAAGCTATATACATTTTCAATTATTTCATAAAAAGTTGTAAACTTTTATAGTTATATGACTTTTGCGTCAAACTTTGATAAAAACCTACAACTTTTTTCAAGGGCGTACCATAGCAAAACTCATCCTTAATGTCAAACAATCATAGAGCATCTCCTAATCCATATTAGCCGAAGCTTTAAATATTTATTATAACAGTGGTTTATCCTTATGAACCGTTCATTGTAAGTATTTTTGAGAATTAATATGGTCTGTCTTTATTCGAATTAAATTAAGCAGTAATGTTTTCCTTGTACTATCTGCTTATACAATTAAGGGTTCCTTGAAAATTGTGAATTTATTAGAAAAAAATATTTTCACATTTTGAATACTAATACCTTGCTTAAGTTTCCTTTGTGCTTCAGAAGTGGTAAAAGCTCAGAAATTCATAGTTTAAGTACTGTACATGCAGATTTTACTTCTGCAGTTGGAACTTTTGATTGATGGGATTAGTCAATTCTCTTTTGTCCCCCCAAAAGATTAAAATGATAATTAATTATTGGGCAAATTACACTTAGTTCCTTAACATTTAGTGTAATTATACTTATGTCCCTTTTATTTTTAGAAAAATATGCACTTGCTTCCCTATTTATATACACTCACCTTCTTCTCTACTTTAAACATAAACTCACCTCCCTCACTTTTAAAAAATAAGGGTATTGAGTGTATATTTTTAAAAATAGAAGGGATGTAAGTGTAATTAGATTAAATTTCAAGTAGGGGTGTTTAATGGGTCAGCCCACACAACTCGCGGGCCGGCCTATGCGGGCTAGGCCTATTTAGGCCTGATCTGCTAGGGCCTGCATTTTATATAAGCCTATTTTAATTGGTTCGGTTTGCAAAAAAGTCCACAAAACCTGCAGACTTTACATTGTAAATAGGCTTGGCCCGTAGTTTGCACCAGCCTGCACCGCACGGGCTTGGCCAGTTTAGGCCTGCATTTTTTGCGAACCTAATTTTAGCAAGTCTAGTTCGTGAAAAGCCCGCAGGCCAATGGCTTATTAAGCACCCCTAATTTCAGGGGATTTGAGTGTAATTTATCCTAAATTATTAAATAAATGTAAAACAACTAATAAAAAAAAGGAGGCATCGTCCACTAAATAAATGAACCAGCATGGTCTATCTGAAGCTATAAAATTCAAGGTTTCTTTTAGTGTAATTAGGGGTTAAATTGATAATAATTTAATTGCAAAGATAACAAGTTTTAACAGTAGTTCTATGTATATAACACTGAAATCTCATAACATACCCATTTTCTTAGCTTTTGATCGCTTTTCCTCTGTGTGGATTTTTTTTTCCATTTTTTAATATATTGATTCAGCTCCAAGCTCCCCGCCCCTTACCCTAAAATTATCCTCCTTCTTGCCTTATGAAAAAAAGTGGAAAGAGGAGAAGAAGATGGAAGGAAACGTGATAAAAATGGGAAGCTTCCCTCTATCTCTTTCATTTGCTTTCAAATTTTTTTCCTTCCAAACACTATTAATCATAGAACACTCGTTTATGTCATGATCTCTAAGTATATTCTATTCATCTCCTTATCTAGTTAAACATGGAAGGTAGTACTATTTTTATGGAAGGATTTCTCACATAGTTCATTGTATTGTACACGATATAATTTAAGTCAAATTTTATTATCTATCTCTATGGTGAGACCGGTTCGATATTATGTTATATATAATAAAAGGTTTATATTTTATCTATTTCCCTTTTTTTTTCCCATCCTCTCACTTTTAGTTACCTTTTCTGTTGATAGTTTCTTGGATGGTGTATATACTCAAGGCTCAAGGTTTCTCAATGGATAATACACCTAACTAGATAATAGTGCGTTGTACGGCTCATAAGTGTGTAAACAAATTTTGCAAATAATAACATACTAGGGAAAGAACTCATAGAAAATGTGAAGTTAACTTACACTTCTGAGAGGTAACACTTAGAAAATGTAATTCTTCTGCGTTAGAAATTTTATATGAAAGCGAAGCAATTACTTAATAGTTATAATAATAGGAGACATATAATTTGCGAAATCTTATATTTTGGGAATTTTAACATTTTTAGAGATGTGATTCCTTGATTTTAAATATTAATGCAAAACACAGATTAAAGTCTTTTCCTTCGTTTTTTCATTTTGAGTAAATCCAAGAACTACAGTTGAGCATCTATTTTTGCTTTATAAATAAATAAGACAACATTTCTCTAATTCCTGCTTTTGTCTTCTGTGTGGATCAATTACATGGGAAATTAAAGTTCAAAAGATTCATAGGTTAAGAAATGATACGAAGGAGCTTATACTGGGGGAGTCAGACCTTATTGATTCATGTCACACGTGAATATATAATTAAATTTATGTAAAACAACCATAAAGGAGGGCTTCTTCCACTAGAATAAGGGGAGCAGTGTGATATATTTGAAGCTATAAAATTCATGAATCAGGGTTTATTTTAGTGCATATGGGGTTTAACTCATGATAATTTGACCACAAAGATAACAATTCCTTTTCCACAAAGAAAAGGGGTCACGGAGTTCTAGATAACAGTTATATCCCACTGTGCATATATTCTTCTTAATTTTGATTGCTTTTTCTATGTTGTTTTTGTGGAGAGGAAGGAGTGTTTTGATTTTCATTGATAAACTCATTTAATTTGGCTTACATAACTCAGTATGCCTGACCTTGATCAACTCTGAACACAACAGGGTATATATGATTACCTAAGTCATTTTTTGAGAACTAATTACATAAAGTACATATACTTTATAGTGGTATCATCTTTTTTTTTCTCTTTTTCCATCATCAAAGATGGGAGCAAATCATCGCATGTGATGTTTGCTTTTTTCTTTTCAAAATCATGACCTATCTCCTCTTGATTCAATGTATCGTTTGTTGAAATCCTCTTGGTTTCTTGTTTCTTTCCTTTCTTCTCTCTCTCTTCTTTTCTCTTCTCTTCCATGAAAGGTCTTTTTGTAACATCTCCCAAGCTTGTTTTGTGTTGGTTGCATTGCTATATTCACAAATGTGATATCATCAAAACCTTGATGTATAAAGGTGAAGTTAAGGGTTAGTTGATTTTTCTACTTAACCTTTGCCAAGCATCCTTTTTCTTTTGAAGGAAAATTCACCTCATCATCCCAAACATCATCTACTCTTAACTATACCTTCATGTGACTACACAAACATTCATAACTCTTTCTTGTAAGAGGAATTAAGACATGACACATTTTATCACTATTCATTTCTCAACACTAGGGAATTAAGCTCTGATGGCACTTTGTTATAAGGAAAGAATGTATTTGATTTTCAATGATAAACTCGCCAAACTTGGCTTACATAACTCACTATGCCTGGCCTTCATTGCTTTGAATACAATAAGGCATGTATGGTTATTTAAGTAACTCTTTGACAACTGCTTACATAAATCTTACAATACATGAATCAATCATATATACATAATTATACTTTATCATTAAAAGTATATACTTACACAAAATGAACCCAATTAATATCAGGTAATAACATACATGAACTTAAGACACACAAAAATTACTATTTCCAACCATTTCAGTTTTTAAATAACCTGAGTCAGGTCTAAGCTTTCTTTGTCCTAACATTGTTCTTCATTTTCCCTCCATGCATTTTTCTTTCTCCCAAAAATAGTCATAATTAAATTACCCCACTTATGTCTGGATCTCTTGCTCTCATTCATAGTTAAAGAGAGAAAATACTACTTCCATGCAATGATTTCCACGTGTCTTCTGGTTTTCTTCATGTTATAATCTAACTCAAACTAATCACACTAGTTTTAACACATGGGAACAAAATCAGACTCAGATTATAACACGTGAAAAATATTGAAAAACATACCTAGGATCATTGTGTTTAAGAGTTCCGAGTTATTTAAAAAATTCATCTTAACTAGCTTTTTATTGATGATTTAGGTCAAAAACAATATGTATCAGGAAATAGGAAATGATCATTGCTAACTTTCAAATTTTAAGACAAAGGGTAATTTTATAGGGAGGTTAACCTCATAAAAAGTTGAGTATTTTTATTATTAGATTGTTCTTTTTGCACTAAAACTTGAATTTTTTGTTTGACTTATTCACCTTGAGATTTTAAAAAAGATAATCTAACTATAAAAAGCTTATCCTATTAAAGGTCAAACACCCCGTAGAATTACCCGAAAATGAAAGCTATCTATCTTTGTTAAGAGACCAATCTGTGGTCATATTATAAATAGAAAAAACTATATTTCTTTACTTTTCCGTCCTTGTTTAAGTTGTGTCTTGAGCACCTTCTCTATTAATGGTTTCTCTAATAGTGCAAAGCCCAAAAATTTCTTGGTTAAAACTTTATTTTGGTCTTTGAAGTATTCGGTTTGTATGAGTTTAGTTTCTAAAGTTTTAAGCTTAAAGCTTAAATAAAATTTTAGTTTTTAATTATGAAGACTAAAATTTGTATTAATTTGATCTTTATGAGAGATTAAAATTTTATTTGAACTTAAAACTTCTAGAATCAAATTGATACAAATCTTATTTTAGAAACGAAATTAATACAAATCAAATATTTTGAGCATTGGAATAGGGTTTTAGTCAAGTTTTCTTAATTGACACACAGCTAGGAAATAGTACTGTTTTATTGAGGTTTTATATACGTACATGAATACTTAGAAGTTATAACTAAAAAAACTACAGATCTTCTAGAATGTTTAAATGCTTTAATTTACTTATGAGCATGCAAGCAATTCTCTAACGTTCAACAATCATACAGTATCCCTTTTATCAGTAAAAGCTTTAAATGATAATAATATTTACAGAAGTTGTCATTGTTGATTCATGTTACTAGTGCTTTAACACCTTTTTTGTCCTCTACAAGATTAAATGAAAATAAATTATTAAGTAAAAGAACTAAAAAGGGGGGGAAAATCAGCAGTACGGTTCTATTGGAAGCTTTAAAATTCATGACTAGGGTTTCTTTTAGTGTACGGTACACATAATTAGGGCATAGCAGCTAGTAATCTAACAACAGAGTTAACAGAACTTTGCTAAGAGATTTTCCCTCAAGAGGTACTCGAAACTTGTGCCCTCTTTTGCATTCTCTCTATTTTTTTTTTGGTATGATTCTATTAATTTTGTCACTCCTACTATAAAAATAAAAAAATAGCATTTTTCCAGAAGAAAAAAGAGAAGAGGTTTAATATCAAAGTTGTCAATTTTGAGATCCTACCAAAAATCGGAAAGAGGGGTAGGATCGTAAATCATAGGATAGTAATAGGATTGTAAGATCTTACAATATTACAATATGCATATATAATCAAATTTTAGGATTCCATCCACTTCAAAACAATGATCTCAATCCACATCTTCCTTGAAATTTTTTCTTTTCACATTAAATCTAGTATAACTTGAGGAGACCATTTTTTATATTCTTCAGCTAAAAAGCAATTAACAAACACGCCAATAGAACAGCCAAACAAGCCACTCAAATACCCAAGTGAAACAAAGAAAGGTAGCAAATCAGCAATAAACCAAACAGCGCTTTCATTATAATTAAAAGAAATTTTTGATTGAAGTTGCAAAGCCCATCGTTCCCTTCTCCTTGACTTTGTGCATCTTCTCACTGTTCAGTGCCCAAAGAGCAACCTAACTCTATCCAACAACTCAGCAACAGCCAGGGAGCAAGGCGGAGGCAGCAGCGACAGTTAGCGGCAAGCAGTGACAGCAGCAGAGCTTCGTTCTTCCCCCATTTTGAGTCTTATCTCAATATTCTCTCCTGAGTCTCCTCTGTTTGACACTGTTCTGATTTTAGGGTTGAAAACTACAAATCTCGGTTGCAATTTCTTACTTTAGCAGCAGCTGGGAATTGATTTTTTATTTTTTTCAATGGGTCTTCCTTTCTCTTCTTCCTCTTTTTTTTTTGAAAAAAAATTTCAGCTCAAATCTGATTCAGAAAGAGTAAGGATCGGACAACTCGGTAGGATTGTGCGATCCCACTGATTGAACTAATCCTCCGCTTATGAATCAGCAATCCTAGCCATTTCTGATTTAGATGGTGTTTCAGCATGTTTTGAGGAACTTTAATTGTGAAATCATTCCATGAGTTTAAACGCGATACTGAAAACATTGTTCAATATTATCATATTAAAATGTCATAATAAATGCATTTTCTTAACTTTCCCATGTTTTTCATTTTTATAGGTTTTAAATTATTGATTCAATTTGTCCTAACATTGTCCTTCTCCATCGGTTTATGATGTATGTGTCAATTACACCTTCATCCCTGAATTGTAGCAAATGATCTTTACTAATTACTTAGCACATATAATTAGGGAAAGAGGGGAGGGTGGTTATCTAACCGAAAATAATATAATGTTGATTAATTGAAATTGAATGGGGTATTTTATGAAGGTAATGTAATTGTTTAAGATATTTAAATTACCACTAACTTTGTTTAGAGTACTAATATAAGGAAATTTAGAAATTCTGAGAATTTTGAAAAGGCATTCTAATCCAGAATTCAAAATCCTTCCACCAAGCCCTGACTATTTCGTTTTAGCCTTCAGTAGTTCACTGGTTCCTTCTGTTAGTCGTATTGGACTCCTTTTTCTTGTCTCATTTTGCTTCTGCATTCTAGTTGTATTTTCCTTTTGTAATTATATACTTTTAATTCCAAGAAAATTGTATATAAATGTTAAAATGACATCAGTTTTTATAAATAAGTCACAACATTTTAGGTGAACTTATTTTGAAATTGAGTCTGTAAAAAAATTTCATGATATAAGAATAAAATACATGAATTAAAAATAATTAAAATAATTTTTAAATATATAAATTACAAAATAATAACACAATAAAATAATATACTCACCTAAAAAAAAGATTTAATAAAGTTGTACTAATATTATTTTAATCATTTATTAATTTATAAAGATAAATACTTAAAAAAATTACCTTAACATAAGTATTATCCAAACAAGTTAATTTTGAAATGAAAGAAATTGTAATAAAATTATTTCAAATGCTCGAATTTAAGAAATTGTAATAAGTATTATCCAAAAAAGATTTTCCATTTTTTTTTCCAGCACCAGTAACACTATCTCTGTATGCGTCTGGTTGAAGATGTCATTATTGTCAATCGGAATCCTTCGTTTCATGATTGAGATGTCATTGTCAAATTTAAGTCTGAACCAAAAACCTTAGTGGATGAAATTGAGGGCCTCCAATTAATAAGTGGCTGACATTCCATTTAGATCTTTCAAAGCCAACAAGTCTGACATTCCATTTTTTCATAGTCCTTTGAACCTGCCACCTGTTTACCTGTGTCTGGCCTTAAGCTTTAGTTGTGTTGACTACTAAATAAAAAAAGTATGCAAAAATTTAGGTTATGATTTAGCAACTCCTTGAAAATAGTCGTATTAATACTAGTCTTACAAGGATAATTCTATGAGAAGTATAATCGAGTATTTTTATTGCCAAATTATCCTTTTTATTAAGATTTGTGATTTTAATTTGTCTTATTTACTCTAAGAATTTTTTTTTTTGATTTATTCAGTCGGATTAAAAAAAAAAAGAAACAACTCAATAGTGAAATTTCAATATCTTAAAAAGTCAATCTCTTTTTAATATTATCCTTTATAATCTAAATTTTTTTTATTACAATTTTAATGGGTGGAGTTGTAACTTTTTGGGTAGTATTTATTGGACGCAAAAACACTTACAATTTTTAATGAATTTTATATAATAAGTTATAAAATTTATGATTTTTATATTAAACTTTAATTAGATCTCACCAATTTTTTTTTTGGGGGTAAGATGCACCATTGCAAAACCTTAAAATTTTTAGTGATTAAAACAATTTTAGAATGGCACAATAAATTTGTTTGATTATTTAGCCGGTCATATTTAATCATTAATGAGATAGCATTTTATTTTTTTGTAAAATACTGTGGTTGTGTGCTCAAGTGAAGTGTGATAAGCCAATTTAGTTTTAGTGTGTCCATTTGCTGTCAAATTTACGAAAAATTTAATACCAAATTAACATAAAATTATATTCTTAAATTCATCTCATTGTTTTACAAAGTCTCATGCCCTTAAATCTTTCCCTTACTCCATTCTCCATTCTCCATACAATTTCCAAGTCATATTTGTAATCTCTTGTAAGCAGTCCTTTTACTTTAGCATTTTTCTTCCTTCCCCTCATACTCCGTCAATTTATTTGAATGGTAATCCAGCTGTCAATCCTCTTCAAATTTACAGTAGTTTTGGGCTTTGAAATCTATGATATTTTACTCCAACCCTAGCTCTTCATTAACCCTAAATTTGTAAAATTTCCCAAGTTTTCCCAACCTTAATTTGTTGGGATACCAGAAATTATACCTACAATAATATATTCTGTAATCTCTCAATTTGATGTTGATAAATATTTTTCATATCCTATATGTATGTTTTAAGTCAATGAAGTATGATCATGTCAATTAAATTTAATGGTCCATGGTTAAATTGCTTTTAAGATAAAATGTTGTCTTTTGTGATGGGAGAATGGTGAGCCACTTAATTCAAATAGGCAATGTTCTATATTCAGGGGAAGGACATACATTGAAAACTCCAAAACTATATCATTGCATTATTGAGGGTGTGGGAAAGTACTGATGTTATAGTGCACATAAGGTAATTCTATGGGGAGCTCGACCTTTCAGGTGGGTGAACATTTTCACCATTAGATTTCCTTTTCTCAAATCTCCATAAATAGATTGAATGTTCTCAATTTTCACTCTTAATTCATATTATGCCCTTGCCAAAGTTAGGCTAACTACTTTTCTAGCCTTCTTGGAACTGAGATTGAAATTTATCTGCAACACATTCTAATTTCATTTTTCTAAGACTATCCTTAATTGTTGAGGATGAAGGGTTCTAACAAAAATCATTGTTTATTATGTTCATGAGAAGACTATAAATTATGGAAAATTCAAATTTTCAGTTGACTGTTGTTGTCAGTTTAGGACTTCTGCACTAACATAGTAGTCAACTCATACTCAGAGTACATGTCACGAAGTACTAAGGTCTATCTTCTAAAAGGTGAATTGTGTAAAAGGAGCTATGGAGGAGAATAATATTTTCCATAGCCATACAAAATCCAATTGGGGTTTTAGCTAAGTATACATTATAAAATTAGGTATATTTACAAAATAACTTATAATGACTTAAATACCATTCCAAATAAATTTAGACTAAACAAATAATATATTTTAACATTTCACCTCAAGTTGAAGTATAGATATTAATCATGTTTAACTTATTACAAATGTAATTAACCCTTTTCTCATTGAGTATTTCAGTGAAAATATTAGCCAATTGCTCCCCAGTTTTGACATGTCTTGTAGAAATGAGTTCTTGCTGAACATTTTCTCGAATAAAATCATAGTGAGCCTCAATATGCTTTGTTCTTTCATAAAACATTGGGTTTGAAGCAATATGACTGGTAACTTAATTATCACATTGTAGTATTATAAGTAAAGAGTCATTGAAACTAATCTCATCAAGTAAATGTCTTACCTATAAAAGTTTATATATGACTTGTGCCATTGCACAATACTCAGATCCTGCACTGGATCTTGATATAACATTCTGCTTCTTGCTTTTTGAAGGTGCTAAAGGCGTGTTTAGATACGCTTTTTGTTTTAGTGTTTTTAAAAATTGTTCAAAAAATTTTTTTAAAGACTATTTTTTTCTTCTTAAAAGTTGTTTTCAAATTGAAGAAAAACAAAAAATAGAGGATGATTGATATTGTCATTTAATTACAAAATTGATATTCAAAATAAGAAAATAAGTTTAAAAAATAATTAAAAGTTATTTCTTTTTTTTTCATTTTTAAGTTACACATTTAGATGATATTTTTTTAAAATAAATTTTGAAAATAAGTTGTCAAACAAATTTTTCTACTTTTAAAAATAGAAACCAAATAGGTTCTCAATTTCTACCAACAAAAGTATAATAGCTTGTCATTGGACCTCCGATCTAATGGGAGCCAACCCAATCTACATTAGAGAACCCTTCCACACTAAATTGGTCATGATCACCATAGTAAGTCCTAAATCTTGGAGCCCTTTTTAAATAGTACAATATATCTAGCATAGCATTTCAAAGAGTAGTCCTAGGGGATGCTATAAATTGACTTACCACTCACATTAGAAAGGCAATATCTGGATGAATCCTAATGAAGTAATTAAGTTTACCAACCATCTTTCTATATCTTTCGACATCCTGAAACACATCATCATTGGTTGTGAACTTAACATTGCGATTCATTGAAATTCCGTTAGGTTTAGCTCTAAGTAAGCCAACATCAGTTACAAGATCCAAAATATATTTACTTTCTAACAAAAGAATGCCATTTTTGCTTCTATTTGCCTCAATCCCTAAGAAATACTTCAAATCACTTGAGTTCCTAGTATCGAACTCGGATTGAAGGAAAGCTCTTAAGAGTAGAAATACCATCACTTCCAATTACCACAATATCATCAATGTACACACCTAGTAAAATATATCCACTTTTAGATTGTTGAAAGAATGTTGGGTAATCATAATTGCTTCCATTTAATCCAAATTCAAGAATTATCTCGCTGAATCTCCCAAACCAAGTACAGGGATATTACTTTAAGCCATATAAAAACTTTTTGAGCTGACAAGCTTTTCTATTCTCCCCTTGAATAGCGAACCCAGCTGGTTGCTCTATACATTCTTGCAAATCACCATAAAGAAATGCATTCTTGACATCTAATTGATGAAGAGGCCAATGATACGATACTGCCAAAGAAATTAATAACCTGACAGAAGTATGCTTAGCAATAGGGGAGAGAGTTTCACAATAAACAATCCTATAAGTTTGAGCATATCCTTTGGTAACCAACCTAGCTTTCAGTCAAGAAACAGTTCCATCTGGATTTACATACACCCACTGACACCCAATAATTGCTTATCAACTGGAGGCTGAACAAGGTCCTAGGTATGATTTTGTTCTAATGCCAACATGTCTTCCTTGTTAATAAGATATAATCTGTTCTGACCTATCCTGCCGCTTGCCTCTGTTAAGTTGAATTAATTCTAACTTTATTTTTACTCTTTTTAAAATCGGTTATAAGAATATATCCGCTTTGTAATCCCTGGATGGATGGAGGACAAGTTAACCCGCCGATTTAACAAGACACGAATTTTCTGTCTTAAATCAGTAAGCAAAACATTCTTTTAGCTCTGACTGTAGCCTCAATGACAGTAGCTGGCGACTTGTAAGTTCATGAGCTGTTTGCATTGTTTGATAATGACAATGAGGGAAAAGTCAGCAAGGATGATTTTCTTTCTTGCCTCCAGAAGAAATTCTCTGCTCATAGCACTTTTTGCATCTCAGCTTCAAAACAGATTTACTAGTCAGTAACGGGAGAGTAGTAGAAATAGTATGACGGATAGAATTTTCATGGGCTTGCATAGAAAAATATAGGGAGTTCCTTGAAATTTCCAAAAAGTTGGGTCAGGGGCCTATATTTTTTCATCAACCTTGCCCTCGCATGGTCATAAACTCAATTATGTTGTGTTTTCCAGCCGGATTGGTTTTATACAGCTAGTGTTTCATTTAGTGGTCGAACTGATCTAACTGGTGAGTGAGTTTGAGGGATCATATTGGCACCAATTGTTGTGAAATCCTAGTTTGTGACAGACATTATGCAGATAAAAGAATTTATACATGATAAAAAGTAAAGAGAATTGACAAGATTTCTTGAAGCTGTAGAATCTTCTTGTATTACTTTTGGGGTTTGTTGTTGTTGTTGTACATGACTTTGATGGAATTGTTTTGATGTTTGTAGAAATGACTGTCTACACGTCATTCCTTTTCTACTTATCTCTTGAAGCTTCTCCATTTTTTTGAATATAGATCCTTCTATATCTTCTTTGACAATTTTGTTCAATTTAGAAGAAATAGGCACCTTTTTCAGAACCTACAATTTTTCATGTAGAACTCACTATTTTAATACAAAAAAAAAGATTTATATATTTCTCTTTTTTGAATTTTCACCCTCAAATTTCCAAAGAAATGTAATGTAGGGGATCCAAATTGTCCATTTTTAATTCATGTCGATGATAAAAACTAGTAATGAGATTGTATGCTGCTGAAGCAGCATCAAGTTACTATGTTTTACTGCCGTCACGGCTGAAGGAAACAGCACACCGGAATTATGGCTTGTGCTTGTTAATATGCCACACTTACATTGAATAATCTTAGTT
This sequence comes from Sindora glabra, assembly GCA_020226215.1. Lineage (NCBI taxonomy): Eukaryota > Viridiplantae > Streptophyta > Magnoliopsida > Fabales > Fabaceae > Sindora > Sindora glabra. Next base: position 38,925,701 of record CM035235.1, on the reverse strand, counting down.
TTATTTATTTTTATTCATTGAATATTTGAGCAAATTTATACAGGTAGGGTAAATATCTCAGTTTAAATTAAATTCTATTAAAAATGAAATGAGTAAATTAAAATAAATGTGATTCACACGGCAATACCCATTATATGAGTGGTGATTTAGATGAATGAACTCAAACCAAGGCAGAAATTTAGTGCTGGCGTTGCTCTTCATACTGCCTTCAGTAATAATCTTCTAGTTTCCTCCCGGAAAAGCAAGAATTGCTTCACATCCTGCTGAAGTGATTGAAATATTAACAAATCTTTCCTTTTAATAAATATCGTCTCTGAGATTTTAGTAAAGTTCATTTAGGACTAACATATTTTCTATTGATCCAACACTTATATAGATACGGAGGTTAATGATAAGACTTGAATAGTATATTGGTAATTTAAACTTTTGTACTGTGGATCTAGAAAGGTAAAAAATTCTATTTTTTGTTGGGGGGGGGGGGGGTTCTTGGTCAATTACCGTTGTTTAGTGGTGTATGAGCCTCCATAGTCAAATAACAATTTCCCCTTCTCGTTAACCCTCTGAGAACTACTATATGAGTTTCACTTCAATACTCAAAGGAAGTAATGTGATTTTACGTACAGCTTTTTCGTAAAAACTGACAACTTATTATATGAAATTTGTGACGTTTTACGAAACTTCTCCATAAAAAAATTAAATAGTTAGGTTATGGGATCAAAACGTTTTAATGAATTATTGCAAAATTTTCACAAAACTGCCAACATTTTCATAAGAAGTCATAATATAAACTATAATAATAATAATAATAATAATAATAATAATAATAATAATAATAATAATTAAGGATCCTGTGATAAAGCGGCAAAGTTTTATTTAAAAAAAAAGTTATGTAATTTTAGAAAAACAAATTATAATAAATCATATTGAGTGTCCCATTTTTCAAGAAGGCATCGAAACAACTCCGTGCACATATTCGCTGGATGTTTTCAGATTTTCTTGTCATTGGATTTTAGAAAATTAAAGTACCTCGTGTTAGCCTTGGCTATATGCGATGTGTTTTATTGGCCACAACATAAACTCGAGACAATTTGATACCACAATTATTGAATCAATTGAATCAAAATAAAGGAGAGCTCGAGTAAATCCTAGCATACCAATTACAAAATTGTCTACACAGGTTTAAAGATCAATAATCCTTTGAGAAAAAAATTATAAATTTTCTTATTTAGTTTCAATTTTCTAAATCTTTTTAATAAATGTGTAAACTAATATGTAATAATTTTTAAATAAATAAAATTATACTTATTAATTAATTTGAGTGAAATCAGCCTTTATTCTAAAAGTAAGTGTATGATTCCAAAATTATACAATGAAGTATATAATGTAAGTGATATCATAAATTATTGTTCTGCTATCAATAATCATCCATTTCTTTGCATATAAAATGCAAGGACAAATTATATTTACATTCTTTAAAATTTAATCTAATTATATTTATATTTTTTCTATTTTTATAAATATACATTCATCTTTTTTTTTTTTCCAGAAGAAGGGAATGTGAGTGTGTGTTAAAAATAGACAAAAATGGAGGTGAGTGTATATGAAAAGAAGGTTAATATACAATTTTAAAAATAAAGAAGATCTTAAGTATAATTTCAATAAACTTCACATGATGGGTGTAATTTGCCTAAAATACAATTGGATTTCTATCAAAACATATAAGGAAGTTCGATTTCACATGCTAATGCCTTTATTTTGTAGTTTTACTTTTGAATTTGAAATAAATAATAATTAATAAATTTTTCTATGTGGCTTTTCATTAAGAAAGCTTTTACTACTGTTTTACTAAGTGTTTTTTATGAGTGTTTATGGTGAAAAATTATAATGCTGATGCAATTCACTTTGCATTATCTTGGGGAAGATGGCATAATTTTAAAACTTGAAGCTCTCACTCACTTTTAGGGATAGCATTTTGATCACAAGAACTTGCAAATAAAAATGAAAAAGAGACAACAAAGTACTATGTGTAAAGCTAGCAAAGTATTAAAAATGCAAATAATTCTTGAGTGGTAAAATTGGTAATATGAGCCTCGAATCCTTTGGAATGCGGGTATTTAAAAGTTCTAGATGCTAGAAGTTATGTGCTACCATGTTTGAGAGCAATTACTTCTATCTTATTTGGTCAGGCATGTTTTAAGCTTTAAGGAGTTGAGCACATCCTAGCAACCACTTGAAATAGACATGGTCCTATTCTCCATAAATTGCACCTTACTGCCTTCATGATATCAAGCAACTAACTACCTTTTATGGTTCTATCACAATTTCCCTAAAAAATTCACAAGTGATGTTGCTTTAGGTAATAATTTCTTAACCGTCACTAGCAAGATGACTTTTTAAAGAGGTTGAAACCTTCCTTTTTTTTTGTAAAGTTTCTACTTCATCCTTGCTTTCATTCAAAATTAAGAGACTAGTGTTTCCAAACCACAAAAAAGAAAAAAGAGATTAGGGCACTCATCAATCGAATACACTATTAGTCCAAACTTTGTATGAAATAGGCTAACAAATTGAATTAGTGAATTTGTACTTTTTTTAATTTTTGATATTTTATAATAACTAGAATCTAATAATATAATAATGAGTGTTTTAAATGTATTATATTGTTTTTGGATTTTACTTTCAAGTGGCTCATTCCCTTCCCATTTTTTTTTATACACATATGTTTATATTACTTTTTAATAAATTATTATATTATATTATATGATAGGGTGTAGTGTTACTTTAAAGTTTTTACTCCTTACCATGTTTAAGTGCAAACCTTAGACTTTGCATGTGTGTATTAAAAGGATTATCACTTTTATCATTATCAAAAAATACTATATTATACTACTTTTTAGTTTGCTCATTATTTCCTTTCTTTTATTTGCTCCATTTCAATTTTTTTTATGTCTTACTCTTATTATTTATAGATCAAACACAAATATTATTGATTAATATAAATATAGCACAATATATTTCATTTTTATTATAATAGTATTTTAAATAAATTAAAATTTTAATAAAAATATTATTCAATAAAAATTATATAATTACATACTCCATTTTTAATAAAAATATTTGAAAATAAAATTTTATAAATATTTTCTTGATATCATATTTTAAGTTCTATTTCAAATTAAATATACATTAATTGAGATTTTATAAAGGCTTTATAGATCGTGTATTATCTTATTTTTCTTTTATCTATTTGATTACATGTTTTTCTTTTTTCTAATCACTACAATTTTTTATAATTTCAATGTCCATGAATAGTATAATATAGCATAAGTTTTTTTTTATCATAAAATATTTTAAATAAGTTTTTCCCTATTTCTTATGAAATACTTACATGAAAGGAATAGGCAAATTTGACAAACATGAAGGTACCCAATAAAGAAAGAAAGAAAGATAAAAAGAAAGACAAAAAGAAGGAAATCTTATCCATCTATATTTCATGGTGGTTGTCCACAATCTATGAACGATGCAGTGTGCTATCTCAAATAAATTAAGTCTAAAACATATGCTTTGTCTTTCTTATAGAAATCTAAATGAAATGAGAGAATTAGGTGCAAGTCATTCTTATACGCTAACTTCATTTTGTCACAAAAATGTCCAGAAGTATTCTTGCTCTTCGGTTGTTGGGTGAGGGTGCCTGGCAATATGTCTTGCAACTTGGTGATGAAATTTGGCTTCTGGGAGGAAGAAAATGTTGTGGTTGCCTAGATGTTAGCTTGAAAATGATTAAGGATTCACCAATTAGATATTGCTTGCATATGTAAATTGTATAGCTTCCCAAGCAACTTTCATATCTCGAGTATTACTAAACTTTGCATTATCTTGGGTAAAAAGTGATTTTCAAGATTCGAGAGGGAGGGCTGTAAGCTAGTAGCTCTATATGGAAACATGGTAGTCTATTTCATAGGATTGATTCGAGCAAGGCAATCTAGATGATCATATAACTAAGGTCTCAAAAGATTTTAAAGATAATAAAAATGACAATACTAGAGATTATTTGCCAAAACACTGCCTTTTTTAGGTTGGAAACATTTAATTGTAATATCTCTAACCTATTTACAATTGGAACAAACTTGCACTACCTTTTTTTTTTCTTAAACAAAATTAAGAGATTTTTACCATCATTTGATGACACAAAGGCTCCAAATCATTTTGTAGCCACTAACTTTCTCAAATTTGTTTTAGAATGACAACAATTATGCTTTTCAACGTTGGGTTACTGAGGTCAGTCCAAAACTTTCAATTATCCTTTGAGTTCTACTATTTTGCATTTTAAGCATTTTACCTCCTCCTTTAAATGATGAATAATTTTCTGCTATTCAACAATTGTAGTTGCCATTACTTGATTTTGTTCCTCCATCTTAGTTGCTTTTATCAAAAACACTTTACTTTTGTTAACTTCCTCATTTTTTATAAGTTCCTCGTAGCAATACTACTCAAAGGTTGTTGGCTCCATAAAAATGGAACTTTGTACCTCATCAATGTCTAAATTGTCATCCTAGATATCTCCATCAAAACATAGTTGCTTGAAGATTTTCTCTTGCTTCAAATGGTTAACCTTTCCATCTTTATTGTGACCATTAGAAATACATAGTTTTTAACTTCCTTTATAGTTACATAAACCTCCTTATAAGTACCTATAATTTATTGGCCAGGAATCCTTTTTTTAAACCCATGTTAAACACCATATAAAGTATTAAAGCTCAACACCAATTTCACTAAAAGGCAGCATCAACAAATTAGCTAGGTAGACAAATTAATAGAATTATCCCAAAAAACAAAGTAATAACAAGTATGGTAACAATGTTGTCTTAATTCTTATATCACACAACTAACAAGGTGCGATCACAATTTACTATATAAATTGTAGATAATAGAGTTAACATATGAAGTAAAATCAATCATCAATGAGTTAAATTTGGTACCAATTGCAACTTGTTAAAGCAACCATTCACTGGGTTGTAGTTATCAATTGCTTAGTTAAAACTACTCGGGAGTAAGATTTTCAATTGGCGTGAGAAACTAGAAAATCCAACTAGCACCATCATTGATTCATAGTTGTCAATTAAGCCAATTGTTTGGGGTTGAGAAGGATAAATATAACCCTAAAGTACCAAAAATAGAAACTAGAAACAAAACAAAAACAACTATTTACCTTTACCACTTACCTTTGACAAAGACAAAAATAAAATTGAAGGAATAAAAAGTAATAAGAGTAAGATTCAAGAACTAGAAGGTTGAAGCAAATGGAGTGAAGTAGAAAATAGTGAGTAGAAAATAATGCTTTCAACAACAAAGCAATGGTTAGAAGTTTTGTCTCGGTGCTCTTTTAGGAAAAAAAGGGAAAAGTATAGTTTAGCCACATATGATATAATTCTATTTGTAATTTACTTGCTTGTGATATGAAATGTTAAAAAGAATTCACCTACGGTTTACATAATTGATACTTTGTTTACATATGCTTGTTTTTTGTTCAAATGTAACAAAATCCAACACATATCTTTCATGTACTTTTCTTCTACATTTATTAATCTAAATTGGAACTCTAAAAATTTAATATATGCCATCTTTCCCTTTATTTTTTCCTTCAATATCAAGCTCCAAAACCCTAATTTCATGAAAGTAAATTAAGAATAATGGGTGAAATCAAGAATAAATTAGGATAAAATTAAATGAAATTAGGGATAATAAAGGAATATGTGACTTGCATATAATAATTTTTTGATAGATTTGGATTAGATCAAAACATACGCATGCTGAAGTGTGAATTATGCAAATTATAGGTGGGTTCTTTTTAATACTTTATAACATAAGTGAGCATATTGCAAATAGGATCATGCCATATGTGGATAAATATATTTTTTAAAAAATAATATTTTAAATAAATTAAAATTTTAATTAATTGAATTAAATAACTATATATTTTATTTTTAATTCTTATTACTTTGCAATTCACATAATAATTTTCTTCATTTTATTTGTTATATCGCATGTATTTCTTTATTTTTCATTTTCTTCATCTTTATTATTTACAATTTAAATGTTAATATCATTAAGTATAATATAATATATTTTTTTAAAAATATATTTTAAAAATATGTGGGTAAATATATTTTTTTTAAAATAATATTTTAAATAAATTAAAATTTTAATTAATTGAATTAAATAACTATATATTTTACTCTTAATTCTTATTACTTTACAATTCACATAATAATTTTCTTCATTTTATTTGTTATAGCGCATGTTTTTCATTATTTTTCATTTTCTTCATCTTTATTATTTACAATTTAAATGTTAATATTGTTAAGTATAATATAATATATTTTATTTTTATTAAAAATTATAAATAACTTAAAATATTATTAATATAGATAGTACTAATCAATTAAATATATTTATTTATATTTTATTGATATCAATTTATAAGTACTTTATTTCAAATTAATTTTACATCAATTAGGATTTTGTTAAGATTGTATAATTCGCACATTATTTTTCTTATTTTTTTTTACTCTACTATATGTTTTTCATTATTTTTCATTTTCTTCATCTTTATTATTTACAATTTAATTGTTAATATTGTTAAGTATAATATAATATATTTTATTTTTATTAAAAGTTATAAATAACTTAAAATATTATTAATATAGATAGTACTAATCAGTTAAATATATTTATTTATATTTTATTGATATCAATTTACAAGTACTTTATTTCAAATTAATTTTACATCAATTGGGATTTTCTTAAGACTGAATAATTCACACATTATTTTTCTTTTTTTTTCTACTCTACTATATGTTTTTCATTTTTTTATCCATTTGTTATCCATAGCTCAATAGCTAATATTATATAATAGTATAAATATAACATAATGTATTTCATTAGTGAAAATTTTAATTTAATTACTTCATTGCATTTTTTTATGCAATGAATTTAAGACATGCTTTTGAATTTTTTATTTTGATATTTTTGATGGCTTTTTAAAACTTATTTGTTGAATTCATAATTAGGTATTTTTATAGTTAATGCATGCTTTTTATTGTAATAAAATTATAACCTAATACATGTGATATGTCAAACCATTTTTTTTTATAATGGTGAGAGTGATTAAATGATTAAATGCATATACACAAAAATAAATAATTAAATTTTAGATATAACAAAAAATTTAAAATTTTTAAAAAATATTAAATATTACTTAAATTAAAGCATTGGTCTATATCAATTTTTTTTAATTAAATACTAGTTGCTTTCATTGGGCCATATTCAAGCACTAATTGTTGGTCCTCTCTACCACATTATCAAAATATAAGCAGTGGCGGGGGTCAAAATTAAATATCATAAAATTTAGGAGAGGTCATATAAATTTTGATAATACATATTATATTAAAATTTTAAGATAAGAGGTTGAGACCTATGCTAATCCCCTAGTCTTCGCCGTTGAAGGTAAGGAAGTTTGATTATTCATCTCTTCTTCCATGTAATTGAAAAATCAAACACTATAATCCAAAGTAAACAATTACCCTTTCCATAGTGTATCTTTTTTATAACTGCAATTAATATATAAAAATTTTAACTAATTTAATTCTTATCACATTATATTAAATTTTTTTGAAAAACTCACATAATATTTGACATTTAGTAATTTTTTTAATAACCTACGAACTAATCTTAAACATGAACCAAATTTGAATTTAAAGAGAATCATCTTTTGCTCCAAAATTTTTTTATCGGTGTATTTACTAAAAATTGTGATAGGAAATTTGGAAGAATGAGCCGGGGCGACTAATAAATTGTACTTAAATATATTTGTACTCACCCTTGAAGTGAAGTGACGATAAGGTTAGAAAAATTAATAAGTTTTGAATTGCGCTATCAGTGATTTTAATGAATTGGACAATTTGTAATTGTAATTATTATTATAAGCCTTGAAAAAAAAGTTGATGGTACTTCGAAATACAACAATATATTTTACTTTTGAAAGTTTTTGTTAAGAAAAAAAAATATAAAAGAATTGAGATCTTCACTTGACCACCTAAATGGTTACCCACAATAATATACTAATTAAAGTGCCTATTGCAAATGCCAAGTAAAAAAAAAAAAACTAAAGATGAAATAATTTAGAAATTTTGTTGTCATGAATGTGAATAAATAATTAAAATGTAATTAATTTAATTTAAAGTGTTATTTATATAAGGATAGTCTAAGTTATTACTATATCAATAGATACATAAAAGTCTCAAAAATCTTACTTCGTATCACATTTAATTTTAAATATAAATTTACTTCATTCTATTGTTACAGTGTTCCGAAGATCCGTGGATGATAAAAATATATAGTGTTTGGTTAAGGGTTATTTGGTGAGCTTTTAGCTAATTTATTAATGTTTAGTTCGAGTTAATTAAGTAATTTAACTGTTTAGTAAATAGTTTATTTAATTAATTAATTAACTTTCAATCAACTAATTTAAAAAAATTAATGAACTCAGCGTTTTTAATTATCTTATTAACAATGAGTTTGTAAAAATATGAAATTATCCTTACATAATATATGTATTTTCATTTATATCCTTATTAAAAAAGATTAAATAAATTTATTAAATAATAATCATTAATTTCTATAAAGTATTTATAAAATATAATAATTTGTTTATTAAATAATATAATTATTAAGAAAAATAATAAATTTTTAATTGTATTTTAGATTTATCATATTTTTAAACAAATATGACTAAAAAAATTATTTAAAAATAAATTATATTTTTTAATTATAAATTATTATATTTTTTAAATATAAATCATGTGATAAATTTACATAAACAGTTAATAGGAAATAATTAATTTTGTCAAATATTTTTACTTAAATAACTAATATTATCAGTTGGTCAAATCATTTAATACAATTAGTTATTAATTAATAGTTAATTAAATTAGTTAATTATTAAATAGGCCATAATTAACCTTTGCCTTGAAAGTGTGTGTCTATATATATATATATATATGAGTGTTTAAATCTCAATATATTTTTTTTATAAACTTTAGTTTCTTTAAGGCTATGCTATGATGTGCTAATAATAATTAAAAAAAAAATCCAATCAATACATATTCTTATAACTTATTTATTGAATGTTGCAATTTTTTTTGTAAAAATACCTAAATTTCTTCAGAAATTTTAATTCTTAATTTTTTAATAAATATTTAAAGAATAATTCTACCATACTTACTATAAAATCATGAGTACCTATGATTACAGATAGAAAATTCAATCTGAACCGTTACATTCTACTCAATTACATCTGACCCATTTACACACAATAACCAACAACTTGTTGAAGTAAGTCTAAAAAGGAAAGTAAAAAGCCAAATTTGCCCTTCTTTTGTTTTTTTGGGGGATCGAAGGATCCGAATATTCTTATTGTTTTTATGTTCTTCAAAAGACTGTTCACAAAAATTATTTTTAAATTGAAGAAAAATAAATATTATAGAATGTTTGATATTATAATTAAGAAAATATTTTATATAATTATAAAATAAATTTTAAAAATAAATATGTAAGTATATTCTTTTATTTTTAAAAATAAAAAACTGTTTTAAAAAATAATAAACATATAAATCCTTCACCCTTGCAAAGGATAAAATGCTTATCCAGCGGCGGAGCCGCGGGGGTGACTCTGCCCCCTCTTTTTTTAAATTTAATATAATATATAGTATAAAAATTTATATTAATCCCTTTTAAATTTTAAAATATTTTACTCTTGCCCCATCTTAAAATTTTTACCTCGGCCACTGTGATTATCATTTTCAGGCCGTTTGTAACTCGCTGCAACAAATTCGTCGGCCATGAGCCAGCAGTTAAGCTCATCAGTGTGAGTACCCATGAGCATCATAATAAATGCTTGCCGACTCTGCCGACCTCCTTATTTTAATCATAATTTGAAATGATGAAGTTATAATTTTCATGTATTTATTACATTTATTCAATTGCTCCTAGTGCTGGGCCCACCCATGAGCCATAAATGGCTTATATGGTTCGGCCAGCCATTTATAGATGGACCATACTGTGTACAAATTATATGGTCCACTCATGGTAAGTCATAAATATGAATGATGATAAATGTCCATATCAATCTCTTTCTTTTAAAATTTTTAACCCCATAAAAATGGCAATAAAATTATCAACATCCTTTTCACATTAAAAAATGGAAGCAAACTTGAATTTTTCATGCCAAAATTTGATCCACTTGGATTCTTAACCTATCATTTTTCATTCACATGCACTTCATTTTCTAATATAGTGGGCTTCTTACACTGATGCTTCTGCAGAACGCAACCAGAACTGAGTTTGTTTAGCCCTTTAAATTCCCCCCCCCCCCTCTTTTTGGTATATTTTCATAGAGCAGGATTAAGGAGAGGAATGGACATTTCTAGTTATACTATTTTTTTAATAATAAAAATAAAAATTTATTTAATGTATATACAGTTATATATAATTTTAAATTCAAAATTTAAATTTGATGGAGAATAAAACTGAGGATAATATTTTAAAATAATATCAAGTATTATTATATTATTAAAATATTGATACTTTTAATTATATTATTAATGAGGTTAATTCTACAATATTCTTGAATTTTGAGATTCCAGTTATTAGATTAAGGTTGTTGATTAGATTTACTTAAAAAAAAAAACAAATATTATCAAACAACCCTAATTTAATGACTCGTAATTTCGCCAATCATAATTATTAAATTTTATGCTAATAAATAAGATAAAAATATAATACTTAAAAAATTATTTAAGTTTATGTTTTAATCTTCATCATACGATCACGTTAAGTTTTTTAGCAAATAAAGTTAGAAGTTATAAATATTAATATCAGAGAGCATAATTTATATATTTTTTTTGTTTATTTATTTGGTATAATATTAGAGCCCCAAAGCCTACTGGGAATTAGGGAAACGGAAATGACCTGACTCTGCAGCACACTTGGTTCGAAAACCAATTAGGCTTGTACAACTGAATTACTTGTCTTCTTGCAAGTATAAAATTTAATATTAATATGGCATAATTTTTTCAATTATAATTTTGAACTTTTTAATAAAAAAATCAATCGTATTTAGTCTCCAAAATAAAATATTTTGTTTTCTTTTTTATATAAATTGAATCAAAATTAATAATTTTTGTGAAATTTAAAATAAAAAATTCTAATTGACATGTAAATTTTCAATATTTGCTCCAAAGTTGTATTGTTTTGGAAGAAAACTAGTGCAACTTACTTTATTCTAAAAAAAATGTACAAATCACATTACTCATCTAAAACAAAATAATCTCTGGATTTGTTTTAAACATAAGAGTGCTTAATTTATTAAATATGTACATATAAAATTTTAAAAGTAGACACAAAATATATAAAAAAGTAAAGTTTTTTAAGTGAAATATTCTCGACAAAAAATATCTAAATTTGATGATTAGTATCATAAATAATTTCTCCTGTGACAATTAATAATTTAAAATTTCATTGAAATTGTGCGCAAATTAAGATTTTGATTCAGTTTGACTAAAGTTCCTAACAAGAAACAAATTTAATCCGATTCGTTATTAGAGGGATTAAAATAGGGTAGTATATTTAAAGGAATCAAATACAAAAAAAAATTAATATTGATGGAACTAAAATTGTTGTTAAGCCTAATAATTTAAACAAGTAGGCCTCCATGCCGCAAGTTTCTTACAACTCAATTCTCAATGCAATGAATTAATATTTTCACGTATATTTGTTTTAGAATTGATTTCATTTCATTTCAATAAAAATAATTTCAATTTATTTATAAATAAATTTTATTGTTTGACAATTTTGTTAAAGGTAATGATTTCAATTCATTTGTAAATGAATTATTTTATTTGTGATATATTGAAAAATGTATAAGAATCAATTAAAAAGTAGATTTTGATAGTGTAATGGTAAATATAATGTTAGATTAAGGATAAATTATTTATATAATATATTTTTTTGATCAAATAAAATGAATTCTAGTGAAATCTTTACAAAATTGGATGGATTTCATAATAGCAAAAATATAATTAAAATGAAAATCATAAATGAAATGAAATTTCTTTTTACTTAAAACCAAATACAATATTAAAAAGAAATTTATTTAAAAATAAAATAAAATCTTATTTTTTATTATGCCAAACAGGGGATAAGAGTGTTAGCCTCAATTATCTATATGATAAATTTTAATTAAGATAAATTAGTGTTACAATAATATTAGACGTCCCTCCTCTACCATCAAAAAATAATATTAAATTTCTTAAGACTAAATTCTCAAATGCAATTAAAAGTACTAACCTCAATTATCTATACGATGAGTTTTAATTAAGAAAAATGAGTGTTACAAATATTGAATATCCTTATCCTTAAAATAGCATTAAATGTCTGTGCTAAAGTAATATGTTTAATAGATGAGTGATGCTAGTTAAGCTGGAATGTGCAAAATCAAATACAACCCCTGAATTTATTAAGTAGTAGTTTATAGGTGGCAAATCAACTAATATACACTCTTATTATTTTCAGAGCACAATTTCAGAATTTTGCATCGGTGCATTAAGAATTTTTCTTTATATAATCATTAATAAACATGCTATATTATGATTCATGAATATATTTGATATGATTGATATGCATTCTTTTGTGATAACTTGTTAAATTTTTTATATATGAATCATGCATATCTATATCTTTAAATATTAGATCGAACAAATTATATAATGATAAATTCTTATATATTTTAATTATAATATAAATCTTTACTTTGAATTAATGGAAACAAACTACTTATAGTTTTTAATACATATAGTTATATAGAATTGATAATTGACTTCTCTTTGTTAATAGACATAAAAAATGCTTGAAATTTGAAAATTACAATTGCTAATAGGATACTTTCTTTTACTTTATTGTTAAACTTTGTGGGTGATCAACACACTCGAACAATACTCTCAATAATGGAAATAAACCGTCCACATTTTCTATTCGTATTTTGGTGGCAAACAACTTAGGAAGAGTGGATCACTTTATGAAATTATTTTGGTTTAAGAGGGCAAGGATGAGTTGCTTGTTTGTTACTGCATAAACCACCAATAGCTTATTGGTCATGGGTCCTCACAAAATTTTACAATAAACTAAGATGAAATATTCAATTAGAAAAATAAAATGAAAATAAAGATTAAATTCAAAATTTTTAAACAATAGGAATCTAAATTAGAAATTGAGTGAATCTATGGCAAATAACAAAGGAATTTAACCTGCTACAATTATGGCTTTTACGAGCGAATTTACAACTTTCGTAGTTTAGGTTCCAAACTGTTATAAAAACCTCAAACTTACCATTTTTTTTTTGGGGCACTATATTATTACAAAATACAAACAATCTTGTAAATCATCTATTTTTTGTTATAATTCCAAAAAATATAAGATATCAAAAACCCATCTTGCAATGGTTTTATTGTTCACTATAATTATTTAGTGAGCCATGGAATGTATAATTCAGTATTAAAAATTTTGCTTAAATCACACAACACACAATACATAGTATTTAAATTTGATCCATTATCAGTATAAATTAACTTTACAATATCATCAATTCATATATTTTTCTGTTAATAAAAAATTGTTAAAACTTCTTTATTACTATTAAAAGTTCTTAATAATCATTAATTTTTAATAACATGCTTTTTTTCTCATAATATTAGTGTAAAATATTTTACATTAATAATGGATCAAATTTAAACTCATATATATATATATATGTATATATATATATATATGTATATATATATATATATATATGTATATGAAACATATCAGGTAAAAGAAATATTTTATTATATGAGAAATGATGGGAGTAAATCATGATTATTAAATATTACATTGATGATTAAAATTAAAATATAATTGGAGGTGATATAATCATTTAGAAAAGTCATATGATTATTTAAAAATAAAGTGAGCTGTATCTCTCAAAACAATCTGCCAAAGTTTGGGTTCCAAAAACATTTCAATGGTGACATTGAACTTTTTGCAACATTAATTCTAATTCTTTAATACTAAATTTAATAATCTTTTACATAAAAACACCTCTCTCATTTAATATAACCTTGTGTGTGTGTGTGTGTATATATATATATATATATATATATTGTTGCCAAATATTGCAACAAACTAGGCGTGTGAAGACAACTATTTAGCCATCTTACATAACGAAAACAAGAGGGTGGTTTTAACAATATTGCCCAGCTTAAATCATGTCAAGAGGACAAAGCAAAACTGCCAAGTCCATTTCAAAATGTAGAGAAAACAAGTTCTCGAGTAATTATACTTTGACCTCCTATAATGTTTTATTTTCATCGTTGGACTAATTTTTTTATTAATATTTATATTTTTATTTGATTCATTTGCATTAAAATTTGAAAAAAAATCAATTTAGTAATTAAATTACTCAACTTCTTAAGATGTTATATTTTCCATAGAATTATTCCAACGTTCTTTCATTAGTGACAGCCTAATTAATATATCATTTTTTTTAAATTAAAAGAGAGAAGAGGTGGGGTTATCAATGTTGCTATCCTAGAAAAAAAAAGATTCATTTTTTCATGGGATAAGAACAACAAAAAATTAATTATAGCAAATATAAAATTAATATAAAATAAAAATTTATACATTGAATACTATTGTTACTGATAATAAAATATTCTAAAAATAAAATAGAATATTAGAATAAAAAATTAAATAAAAGAAGCATAATGTTGTAATTAGAAACAAAATTTTCTTTGATCTTCAATCAATTCTATTGTTCAATACAATTACCAAATGCAACTGTAGGTTGTTTCCAACACTCAACGGCTTGATGCAACAACTGAGCCCGCTTTGTGCACTGGTAGACCGATATGCGTACCGATTTTTTTATTTTTTCCTATCTTTTCTTTGATCTGGATATTTAGAGGAAGTCATCCTCGTTTTAATATTTTTTTTATTGAGGTAGCACCTAATAAGAAATAAAAAAAATAAGAAGAAGAAATTTTGAAGCCTGCTTTTATAATTATTAATATATATATATCAATAGAGTGTCATTCTGTTTTAAGCCAATTTTAAAAATTTTACAAAAAGTCAAATGTTAAAACTTTTATTTTTTGTTTTAAGCCAATTTTTCACGGTTGAAAAGATTTTTAAGTTTGCTTCTTAATATATAATTCTTTGAACTATGATATGCACAAGACACAAATACCTTTTTGAATTATGCAGGAAATACCATTCAAGAGGGTGGAAGGAATCTAATGGACATGACCATTGCATTGCTCTTAAATTTACTAACTAGACCTCCCTTAACAACCTACTCAGTGTTATGCTCAGTTTTAGTAATTATTAGTTTTTCAACCAGTGCGATATATGGATATTTACTTTTTCCAACATAAAAATAAGAATAATAAATATATAATATAAAATTATAAAAGTTTTAAATCTAGTTTATCATATTTATTTGTAATTATATATTATAAGTAATAAATTTTTAAAATATAATATAAGAGTTAGAAAATATGATATGTAATTAAGTAATTAGATTAAATTATATTCTTAACTTATTTAAAATATTTTTGCAATAAAAAAAATTTATGTTACATTCATATTATTCAATGATATTAATATTTAAGTTGTAATGCAAAATAGTGAACAAGAAAATATAGAAAAAAAAGTCATAAAGTAGATAAAAGGAATAGAAATAGTGTGTAAACTATAAAAATTATATTTAATTTAAAATATAATACTCAAAATTAATATAAAAATATTAATAAAATATAAATAAATAAATTTTATTTTAATTTATTAATATTTTTATTTAAAAGTAAAATATTTGATTATATAATCTGAATAATACTTTCTAAATTAAAATTTAAAATTTTTGAAATATTTTTATAATAAAATTATATATATGTGTGCATACAAACAAACACATACACACCATTCAGCGATATTAGTGCGTAAATTGTAGATAATAGAAATGGAAAAAAGGAAAAAAAAGGAAAATATGCAATATAACATATAAGAAGAAGAGAAACAATGAGTAAATTATACAGTAATATAAAAGGTAAACTAGAATAAATAATTAAGAAATTCAAATAAATTAAGTCTTTAATATATTTTAAATAAAAATGATAAAAGAATCAAATATATCATGGTGAATATATATTTCTTAATGAAATTAGCATATGAGTTATAAAAAATATGAATGATATTATATTGAAAGGAAAGAAAATGTGATAGATCAAATAAAAAAATGTGTAGCTCTGATATTAAGTTGTATAAGAGTTAGAAATATAATATATAGTTAAATAAATTAATTATATCAAAATTTTAATTTATTTAAAATATTTTTATTATAAAAGTAAAATATATTTCATTGATATTATTTAATGATATTAGTGTATGAATTTTAAATTTTATTCATTGAAAATTTAAAATATTTTACACTATTGGTGAATAAAAAATATTTTATTAAAAAATAATAATGAAGAATTTTAACTAATAGCAAGGGAGTTTTAATAATTTTTTTATTAATATGACAATATATTAACGAGTGATAATATAAAACTAATTTATACTAATAGTAAATTAAATTTAAATCCTAGCATATAAACTGCCAATGAATATGAAAAAAATTAATAAAAATATGTAAAATAATGTGTAAATTGTAAAATTTTGATAAAAATTTTAATTAATTTCTATAATTTTAAATATAGTGATTAAAAATGATATCAAGATAATATTGATGAATTTTTAATAAATAAATTTAATTTTAATATTAAAATATTATTTTAATTAATATAATAAGTAATTAATTACTTCAACTAAAAATCTATATATTAAATTTTCAAACTTATGTAATTTTTTTTAAAAAATCAAATTTATCATTTTATATCAATGCTACTTTGAAAATTAGTGTTCAAGTGATAAATAATAGTAGAAGATATAAAAAAAGAAATATGCAATAGCATATGAATAGAAAAAAAGAGACAATTGGTGAGTTATACAATAATAAAAGAGTTAAAAATAAAAAATATAGTTAAGTAATTTAATTAAATTAAATTTTTAATTAATTTAAAATAAAATATACGATGTTGTATGTTGAATTCTTAGTAATATTAGTGTCTAAACTATAAATCACATAAATGATAATAAAAAAAGAAAAAAGATAACATAGACAATGAAACAAATGAAAAGAAGAACATATGACTCTTATGTTAATTATATAAGATTTTAAATAGAAAATACAATTAGGTAATTCTATTAAAATAAAATTTTAATTTATTTAAAATATTTTTATAATAAAAATAAGATATATTATATTGTATCTCTTCTAATAAATGTATTAGCATCTAGGGCATAAATTATAAAAGTGAAACATTAAAATAAATAACATAATAAAGTTGTTAAAGAAAGTGGAGCAATGTGTAAATTTATAAATTTATGCCTTATTTGGCACATCATATAATATAGTATAATAATTGTTCGATAGTATGGTATAATATTGTATAGAATAAGGTAATGTATCATACAATATTTAGTCTGTGATAGTATAAAATGAAGGTTTATATAAAATTATTCTATCTTTTATTGTTGTCATATTTTATAAGAATATATATATTTACAAAATAAATAATTTGATAAAAATACTTTTACATGTATGAGAGAGGAGAGAGAGACAAAAAGAATTTTTTTTAAATTCGAGAGAAATTGTTTTTGATAAATGAGAGAAATAAAATATAAAAATATTTTTAATTTTAATAATTTTATATTTATTTTAATATTATACTATCAACTCTTATTCTGTTATGAAGTGAATAACTTATACGAAACTAAATTTATAATAGGAAATTTTTAAATAAGTTATAGAATTTATTTAAAATCTTTAAACATTATATAAGTTATGATTGCATAGTCTACACTATACAATCAACTCTTATATTATATGTTAAACAAGACATTAAATGATAGGATTTATATGGGAAAATGAATTTCATTATGATCTAATAAATTGACGCATCACATTAAAGAAATAATATGATAGTGGGAGATAGAATACTCTTTTAGTTATAAGAAATAAAGGAATAAAATATATTTATAATAAAATTAAATATATCATGTTATATGTATACTATTTAAATCTTAAATTTGCAACTAATAGTAATGGAAATGAAAAAAGTAAAAATAAAAAAAGACAAACATGCAATAGAGCAAATATAGAGAAGAGATACAATGATTGAAGTGAAAAGTTATATAACGGTTAAAATTGAATATATATGTATATATATGATTTACTAATTTAATTAAATTAAATATCTTGACTAAATTGAAATATTTTTATAATAAAAATTCTTCTTAACAATATTGGCGTTTAGCTGTAAAAAAAAATAGAAGTAACATAAATAAAAAATGCGATAACGTAAATAAAGTAATCGATAAAATAATATAAGAGATAAAAATAAAATATGTAGTTAAATAGTTTAATTAAATTAAATTTTAATTTATTTAAAATATATTTATAATAAAAATAAAATAAATCATACTGCTCAATAATATTGATATTTGAGTTATAGATAATAAGACAGGGTATAAAAATATATAATAATATAGATGGAAAAGAAATAATATGCATATAATATAATAAAGTAATATAAAAAATAAAAAATAAATTATTAAAAAATAATAAATGCTTAAAAATAAAAAAGATGAAGATTAGGGAAAAAATTTGTGGAAAAATAAAAACTAAAAAATTGAGAAGTTGACAGTGTCTAACTTGGAAAAAAACAAAACCCTCTTCTAATGACATGATGATGATTATATTGAATTGATATGATATTGATTCATGATAATGATGATATTAATATTAATTTTAAGATAAGATTTTAATTGTTCTAGACAAATTGTGCTCGTATCCCCTATCCTCTGAGATTTATGTTATTAACACTTGGACCCTTTTATATATTTTCATAAATATACAATTCTATTCACCTTGTCTCTTATTTTATTTTGAATATACATTCATCTCCCCATATTTCAAAAAATAAAATAAATTAAAAATAAAAGAGTTGAGTATAAATTAATTCTAAAAATAAAAGTATGTACACGGGTTAAATTTATGTAACTTGCCTTTTTATGGATTCTTATCTTCCTCTTCCCAAACAGTCTCCATTGGTTTGATCTTTCTAAGATGTCTTTTTATTAGGATTAGGTGTGTCCAAATTACTTCACATCACACCAATTAATGAGACCAATTACACAGAGACAAACAACATAACCAACACATCCTAATGACCCATTAGACTCTTATCATCTTTTGGAATGGGAGCATCATCACCAGTTCTCAGACAATCAAAATCCAAGGAATCCTACTTTCGAAGAAAACAACAACCAAGTAACCATAATTAAGAGCGACACTTCAAAATAGGAAGCGTCAAATAATACCAATAGTGTCATGTATCATTGCATTTAATGATTTAAATTTATGAATTTATATAGTATTACGCAAGTTGATGAAATCTAATAATTCAATTCCACTGATGTGTCATAAAGCTAAGTGTTTTAGTTTTTTTTTTCCTTCAAAATATGAAAATGTAGCTCTCTTACTATATAGTACAAAGTTTCACGAGTTTTGCTGCTGTACGCCATTGAAAAAAAAAAGAGCTTTTTATGAGTGTAACGTAAAAGTTATAAAATTTGTAATCTTTTATATATAATCTTGAAAAGGTTATAAATAAGTACGGAATTTAAGTGTAATAAAATATATATATATATATATATATATATATATATATATATATATATATATATATATATATATATATATAAGTTATAATTTCATTGTTTAATATTGCAACAAATTTTTAGATTTTTATGAAAAAGTTATATTTAATGAAGAAGTTCTAACTTTCAATTAAAAAAATTATAAGAATGTAAATCGATACAAAATTTTCAAAGGTGCATTGAAGCTGCGCAACTTTTTTCCAGTAGACCAAAAATTGAAAAAAGACTAAACACCAACTCAAAAACAAACAAAATAGAACAAAAAATCAAAATTAGCTGCACTCGATGGTCCTAGGAAAAGAGATATCAGTAAATAAATAACAACAATAATAATAAAGTCTTATTCCACTAAGTGAGGTTTGCTGTATGAATCGTATGATGTCATTGTATTTTATCAGAAAGTAGATTTTTAGTAATATTATTCATAGAGAGATCTTTTTTTATAACTTCTCCCAATGTTCTTTTTAACCTCTCTCTACATCTTTTCATAGGACTAAAGGTCATGTGATTGACTCTTCTCATTGGTACCTCCAATAGCCTTTTTTGCATATAATCGAACCACCTTAACTGATTTTTTATCATCTTTTCCTCAATAACTGTCATGCTAATATGCTTTCATATGCATTCATTTCATACCTTGTCCTTATTTGTATGACCACATATCTATCTTAATATTCTCATTTTTGTTATCCATATTTTTTATTCTTATTGTCCCTCCAAAGTTCAATATTCACTACTATAAATCATAGCTAGTCGTATGGTAATCTGATAAATTTTTTCTTTAAGTTTAGTAGGTATTTTGTAGTCACAAATAACTCTTGATGCCTTTCTCAATTTTAACCATCTAACTTGTATCCTGTGTGTGATATCTCCATTAATTTTTTTATCGCTTTGTAATATAGATCCTAGATACTTAAATTTAGATACTTGTGGTATAATATGTTGGTTGTATGGCAATCCGATAAAATTTCTCTTTAAACTTAGTAGGTACTTTGCAGTCACAAATAACTTCTAATGCCTTTTTCCATTTTAACTATCTAGCTTGTATTCTGTGTAACATCTTCATTAATTTCCCTATCATTTTGTAATACAGATTTCAAATACTTAAATTTAGATACTTGTGATATAACATGCTCTCCAATTTTTACCTCCAAATCATTTTTATCTTATTTCTTGTTAAATTTGCAATGCATATACTTTATCTTAGTACTATTTAAGTGAAAATCCTTTGATTCCAATGCTTATCTCCAAAGCTCCAATTTATAGTTAACTTCTTTCTTTAATTCCTCAATCAAACTATATCATCTGCAAATAGCATAAATTTAGGGATAGTATCTTGTATGTTCCTGATAAGAACATCTAAAATTAGATTAAACAAGTAAAAATTCAAAGTTGAACCCTGATGTAAATCTATCCTTATAGTAAAATCTTTTGTCTCTCTTCTTAAAGTTCTTACACTTATAGTTACTCTATCATACATGTCCTGTATAGCCTAGATATATGCGACACGAACTCTTTTTTTTCCTAAAACCTTCCACAACACTTCTCTTAATATTCAATCATATGCTTTTTTTAGGTTAATAAAAATTATATATAAGTATCTTTCTTTACTTTGATATTTTTCCATCAACCCCTATAGAAGATAAATAGTCTTTGTTATAAACCTTCTTACCATAAATCCAAATTAGTTCTTTGCAATTTTAGTCTTGTTTTATCTCATCTTGTCTCTTATTCTGTACTCAATTACTTTTTCTCATAATTTTATAGTATGACTTATAAGTTTAATCCCTTAATAGTTTATACAATTCTGGATATCTCATTTGTTTCTTATATATCAGCACCAAAATACTTCTCCTCCACTCATTTGGCATTTTCTCAAGCTTCAAAATCTCATTAAATAACTTAGTGAGTTAAAAGATACCTTACTTTCCTAAATATTTTCAAACTTCAATAAAAATACCATCAGGTCCAATGGTTTTATCATGAAGTATTTATAATTATATCTATTTTTTACCTTCACTTTTTGTTTCTATTATATGAAAGATTTAGAGAGTTACTTAAGCATTTTTTTATTTTTTATTATATTTCATTTTCATTTTTATAGATTAACCCATTTGCAAGCGCTCCTTCATTTGCATAGAGGCCTATTTTACATAAAAAGATTAAAAATTTTAATTGTTGTTATTAATTATTGACTATAAATATAATTTCTATCATTAATTTTTATTTCTAAAAAATATTTAAATTATACAAAGAAGTGCTTAATAAAATGATACAAATTGAATTTTATAAAAAAATGCTTGCATTATTAATGAATAAATATAATTAATTGAAACATAATTTAAAATAAAATATTTTTTATGAAATTAGAAATATCTCATTGCTACATTAATGGAAAAATTAAAGATATAATTATAAATACTTCATTATTTAATAATAATATTTAAAGTGTTATTTGTCAATTTCTTCAAGATAATTGAAGTCCTTGGCAACATTAAAATTTGAAACCTCTCCATTAATGTCAATATATTAGGATGAATTCTATGGTATCCTCAAGATTTCAAAATCCGAAAAGATGTGGTAATTTAAAAAATTATCAAATTAAAATTATTTAGTCATATTTATTAAAAAATGATAAGTTGTAATTAATTAATTTCAATTTGATGATTTCAAAATTTATCAAGTTGCTATAAATTTTAAAGTTTTAGAAGTATCATAGCAACCACCACATGTTATTAAATTTTGAATCTTTGGTCACAAAATTTGGTAAAATAAATTAAAAAATCAATTTTTTAAATAAAAAGTAGATATTAAATTAGTTAGGAAACTATTGAGGAAGAGAGAATTAACGGGAAGTTACACCTATTTATGGATGGAGGTTATGAAACTCTCATGTAAATTAGAGAGATGATAATTTTTTTATCGTTAAATATGTAAAAGATGTTTATAAAATACCTGATATTTCAGGGAAAGTAAAAGTGGATAACAAATCTGCCGGTCGCCTTTATATGGTAATAACATGTAGATGATCTTTGTTTTTAATCATATTGAATATTTTATTCAAAATGTTCTCTTTAAGCACTTGAAAATTTTATATAGATCTCTCTAATCACACAAAGTAGAAATAATTCATTTTTAATCATAGTTATTATTGGTCATTTCCCATAATTTTTCACTTATGTTCGCTTAACTTTCTAAAAATATTTGAATCATTTATGTTTTATATTTGATTGAGCATTTAAAATTCCTAAAGTTATAAGTTTAATTAAATGAGTATTCATAGTTATGACTAACCACTAATTTTGTAAATATTTTTCTCCTTGATTTATGTAACTCCCTACAATTAAGTGAATAATTTCTTTTTGTCAATATATACTATTTGTATTGGACTAAGAATTTCAAAATTTTAAATTAACTAAAAATATTCAATTAAAAATAGTGGAGCAAAAAACCATATCCTTATGGAAATTTAATTATTTTATTTTAAATGATTTTTAATCTTTATAGAATTTTAATACTATAATTTAACATGATTTTAGAATTTGCACTTTAACTTCAATTTATATATTAATATTTAACCTTTAAAATTTGTTAAGAAAATTAAAATATTTTAAGCTAATGTTATTGGGAACGCAACCTCTCAAAGCTTGAATGTTTTTATGTTCAAATTGTCTTTAATATATTAAAATTTATATTTTTAATTTTAATTTATTTAATTTAAAATTTGAGAAAAAAATCTAACAATAGAAATATTTGAATTCTTAAAAGTAGGACTTTTCATAATATTACTCTTATATACTTAAGTTGGTACTATAAACTGATTTTTTAAATGTTTTTTATTCATTTGATCATTTTCCATATAAAATTAAAAAATTTGTGTCTATAGAATTATATATATATATATATATATATATATAAAATTGTTTATTCACCCCTGCGTTACGCAGGCGTAAACTCTAATCTAGTCTTGTCCAGATTAGTTCACTTACTTGAAACATGTGCTTCCCTCCTCATGGGCCACCTCCTCATCTCCTGTTTTCTGCCCAAAACTTCACCCCACCCTATTTTTTTTCTTTTATGTAACTAAGCAGAATATTTGTGTAATACATAGGTTAAAAATTTATCATTATATATAGCACACATCATAAGTTTTTAATAATTTGAATTCATAATTAAATAGAAATCTTCAATATAAAAAGAATCATAACAGAAAATAAATAGAAACTAAATAAATGAAAGCTTCCACAATTTATTTTACTCCTAATCTTTTATATACAAATTATACTTGAAGAAGAATTGAATTTAAAAAAACTTCCTCCAATTTATGTTAAAAAGGCAATATATAATCTTGATATATATGCTTTGAGTGAATTTCTATTTTAGAAAATATTATATATAATGAAATATGGTCTCAATTTTAAATCACTTAAGTCATATTTAAATTTTAAAAAAATTGCTCTCAAAAGATGGTTGTTATAAAGGTGTGAATGAGAAATTATAGTCAAGCTCAATCTAATAATATTTTCAACTATCTTTTCGTGTTTCTAAAATTGCTTATGAATTTATTGAGTAATTATATAATATAACAAAATATAATTTACATTTATATTCAAATATAAGAGTATTATACTTACTTTTATGTTAAAAGATAAAACATGAAAAAGAAGTAACAGCTACAAACAGAACAGGTATGTTAATTACTAATATTTATTTAGACAAAATTTTAGTGGTAATAAAATTAATAAAAAAAGAAATAATTATAATTTTTCAATTATAAATAGAAACAAAAATTACTAATATTATAAATGATATATATCTTTTAAAATAAATATATCATTATGATTTATTATACTTATTTAATTTTCTTTTAAAAAATAAATAACTATAATTTTTCAATTATAAAGCTCTTATAATATTTGAATAGATGTAGTAATTATTAAATTTTATTTTGAAACTATTTCAAATATAAAATATAAAACCCATATGTTTATTATTAAAAATATTAATGAATTACACATTTTAAATATAAATATCTTTCACAAGTATTATTATCCGTTGTTTCCTTCTTTTAATATGTATTATTCTTTAATTCAAAAGATATTACTTTACAAAATATTAATAATTTTCTCAATATATTTTCTATTGTTCTCTATAAAGTGAAATGTATAATTTTTTTGGTTTACAATTTGATAGAAAAAAAATATGATTGTAATTATGTATTTTTATTATTATGTAAATATTTTAATATAATTTACTATACTTATTTAATTTTTGAAAAATAAATAATTATATTTTATTATATGTATCAAAATTTCCTCTAAGATATAAATAATTATAATTTAGAGTTTTCTCATTTATTGACGATAGAAGTGTTAAAGATTATATAACTATGGATAAGAATATCTTTTATTATACCAAATGCAAATTAGTTATTTCAAAAAATACTAATCTTAGCAGATAAAATGGTTAATTAAGGGTTGATAAGCTAACAAAAATACTTATATACTAAATACTTAAATCAGTTAATTAACTTGATTAAACAATTAAAAGTACTTAAATTAATGAAAAGTTGATCAAAAAGTTATTTGTCAAACACTCTCATTTTTATTGTATTTCTCAAAATTACTACTCCCATCATACCTTTTAAGTATTGTTAAGGTTAATATATAATGATTAAGAAATATAATAAATAACCTTAATTTTAGAATAAATAAGATAATTTACTAAAATATCCTTTACTTAAAGTTAATTGATAAGTAAAATTATTGAACATTTAATTAGGTAGTAAAAGTAGTATTTGAAAGAAGACAATAAATATAATTTTAGTTTCTTAAAATAAAATCTAAATAGAAAAAAAATTTTAAGCAATACTTAAAACGAAATGGAGAAAGTATTTAGTGCAAAATCAAAATTTATTCCTTCTTATTTCTCTTTATTCTCACATATCTTGGACTTTGTGATACCACAAAGAACAAGAAGGATAAGAATGAAAAGAAAAATATGATGGAATAAATTTATTAAGACATTCTAAAATAAATGTATAAAGTAATAAAGTATTTATTAAAGAAAAATAGCGATAAAATTGGAAAAAATAATAATTAATGTTTCATTAGATTTCTAAAATAATAGATAAAAATTAAAAAATTTCTTTTAAGACTCTATTTTGTGCAAGTAGTAAATAAATTAGTTAATAGTTGATAAATTAGTTGATAGTTGATAGTTGATAATTTATAATTAATAACTGATAAGTTAGTTAAAGTATTTCATAAAAATTAAATATTGAATTAGCTAAAATTACAAAATGATATAAAAGAACATAAGAAATAGATATATAATTAAAATAATTTATATTTATCTAAAAATTAAATTATATTAACATAATTAAAAAGTTTAAAATAAAAGTATAATATTTAATATTTAATTAATTATATTTTATAAACTTATATATTTATTTACTTATATAATTTTTATTTTATTATTTATTATAAAATTATAATTACTTAAAATATAATTAATTATATTTTATGATATTATTTATTTACATATATATTTATATATTTATAATTTAAAATTAGGATATAATTACGTTAAAATTAAATTAATT
Organism: Sindora glabra; assembly: GCA_020226215.1. Classification (NCBI taxonomy): domain Eukaryota; kingdom Viridiplantae; phylum Streptophyta; class Magnoliopsida; order Fabales; family Fabaceae; genus Sindora; species Sindora glabra. The sequence continues at coordinate 38,899,186 of CM035235.1, read as the reverse complement.
ATATTTTATAAAAATTATTTAGATTTATATTACAAAGGATATGGGTTGTAAATTAATAAAAAGAATAAGAATAAATTTGAAAAGAATTTAAAAAAGTAATAGCTTATTGTTGAGAATTCGGATTATTATACGCAACGAAAATTCAAAAACTTGATCCGAATTCTACCTAGGATCCATGCAAAAGACATAAATCAATTATTAGGGTTTACTTATTGGGCACTCGTGTTTCTACTGATCAAAACTTGAGAAAAAGGATGAATCAAACGTCAGCCGGAAGGTACAACATTTTTACGGTATCCACACGGAGTGAACAACGACCTCTCACCCTCCACGAATCTGCTAGGATGCGTTTCTCTCTCTAGGATTAGGATTTGGTATTTTCTGAGTGATTTAGGGTTTTATGGAAGCTTATGAGTGTGTATAAAAGTGCTGCCCTCAAGTCCCTTTTTATAGAACTTAGGCAAGCCACAATCCTAGTCCTACTAGGATAATGCCTCCAAAATCTTAATCACGCTTAATAACTCATCTTATCCTTATCTTAGAGAGAGTGAGGAGAGATAAGATTTGTCTATTAATTATCTAATATTAGATAATAATATTATCTCATAATATAAATATCTTAATATTTAGATAATTGCATATAGTTATCAAATATCAAAATAATATTATCTCATAATATATTTATCTAATATCTGATAACATAATTATTTGATATTACTTTAATATTAAATAATATCATATAATATTATATATATATTACGTGAACAACACATTATTATTCTTAATAATAATATATATGCACGAAAATAAGTTCAATTAATTGGATATTAATATAATTAAAGTCCAATTAATTATTGTCTTATTCTTACTTCTTTTGTATAACATTGTAGGTTCTTACTATGTTGATAATGACTCATTATTGAGTCATAGATAGTGAGCGGTATCTAACAATACATCACTGTCACTCAAGTAGTAAGAATGTCTGTGATTCGACATCCACCTAATACATGATCAACGCTTTGCATCATAATCCCTTTTGTAATAATATCCAAATTGAACTGGAGGCATGAAGTGTGTTATCCCCATCAATGTTCAATTTATATGTCTTGATACTGAGTAGACTTCAAAACAAATGATTAATATCACATATTGATCCATTTGAGCATGACCATGCATTTCTAAATCTTACTTAATCAAGGAGTCTAAGGATATATCTCTTTTTTTTATAAGAGTAATAAAATTCCATCTACATCACCACTTCCCTCTGCGTGATTCGTGACACACCTAGTCAACGCCTACTCGTCATCCCAATTAAAGATGACATAAGACGACATTAAAGTGAGTAACCCCTCATGTAGGGAACCGTAGTGACTTCGGGTCAAATGACTATATGCAATTATGACCATATGAAAACTACTAATGACATGAGCCTTATCCATATAGTATTCTCATAGTGGGCCAGTCCAGTATATTTGTTCACTAATAATGTACTCATATATTGACTTGATATCACATATCCATGATTCATAATCATCAGTCACTATACATATCAGTCTCGATATACTATTACTATCCCTGTCGCAATAATACTTGATTAGGGGCATTTTAGGAATAGTAAAATTATTTCAGGGATAATTATTATATTAAGTTATAAATTGTACAAAAAAAATTAAAAATAAAATATAATAATTGCATTACCTGAAATAAAATATAATACATTGTGTATTATTTTAATTATTTATATGATTGGTTCTTAGAATACACATCAACACTTATAAATTATAAACTACTATAAACTATTCTATGTTGCTTATTAAATCAAAGTTTATAAGTAGGAGTGCAAATGAGTTGGGCGGCCTATCAAGGGCCTATGGCTCGGCCTAATTTAGGTCTCGACTTATTTAGTTTAATGAATTAGATTAAGGTCAATATAAATTTTTTTTAATTAAATAGGTCAGGCTTTTTTATTTTAAGCCTAGCATACAGACCTATTAGGCCGACCTATTTAATATTTTTTTATTTAAATTTCTTTATTATAAAAGCAATGACATATAGGATTTTTTTTTCAAGCCTATTATATAGATTAAATATTTTGAATGTTTATTGTATAATTTATGATGAACTAATTTACCTTTATTGTTAACCTTTGATATTATGACAACTTGATATTATTTTATTTTTAATTAAATATTAAATATTTAAATTAGTAATTTTGTATTATAAGTATATGAATTTATTTTTTTATTAATTAGTTCTTATATAAAATTTTATATTAATTTTAGTATTATTAAAAACATCTTAAGAATATATTGGTGCAAACTTATATAAGTTATTGACGCAAACTTATATAAGTTATTGACTTATTTAAATCCTTTTTATAATAGATTTTTTAAGTTTTAAGTTGTTAGTCTATTTAAAAACTTGTATTTATAAATAGGATTTTAAATAGGTTAATAAGTTAAGCCAAACTTTTATAACAGGCCAGGTTCGGGCCTAACATAAAATTTTATATAAGCTAATAGGTTAGGTTCGGGTCAATCTTTTACAATATAGATCCTGCCTATTTAAGGTAAAGTCTAACCCAGCCTAATCCATTTGCACCCCTACTTATAAGTTACTTTAGGTAGGTTATAAGTTAATATAAAAAATACCTCTAGAGGTTAATAAGTTATAAGTTAACTTATTTGTTACACAAAATAGTACCTAAATATAACTGATAAAAAAATAGAGGGAGAAAAGTGTCAATAAGAGACAACATATAAACAATAATAATTAATGTTTCAATTAATTAATTAATAATGTATGATTTACTAATTTAAAAAAAATACATTTTACTACATGCAGTCTGATTTTGTTTGTAATCCCCTACGTATGTGATTTACTTCCTCCGTTTTTTTGTTTATTCGTCAATTTTAACCGTTTTATATAGAGAATGTGTAAATAGTTTACTATATTTATTGATCCTATTTGACAATTAAGGTTTCATTTGTTCCATCAGAAAGTATTTTTCATAGGAAAATATTATTTTTATATATCTTAATGAAAAAGTAATATGCTATTTATATTAATAACTAAAAAAATTAATGCCCATAAGTTTGAAAATAAAGAAAAGCAAAATTCTTCTTAAAATAGAAAAAAATATTTTTGTCAAAATTTTTATATTTAACATTAAATAAGTAAAATACTTTCTCACTATTTTAATATTTTATAATTATATTTTACATAAAATATTTTATAATAAAACAAACGGAGCCTAAATATTAATTTGGATAACCATTTTATATTTGCTCCTAGTTAACTCATTGATTCCAGTTTACTCTTCCAATAATTGAATCTTACAATTTAATTCAATTTACTTCTAATTTCACTGACTGCTCCTAATTTACCCAACAAGATTAAGGTGTGAGGATTGAGATCGAGGAAGAAATGAAAAAAATTGATAGTATAAATTAAATATTTATAATTTTATTTTAATTTAATATATGAGGAAGATGGACTATAAAAGGCATGTGTTAGATTCTATTATATTTTAAGGAAAAATAAATACATATGGATAAAGTATTAATAATAGGAATCATAAACAATCTTTTTTTTATTACTTTAAATTATAGATGAAAAGGTTACAAATAGAATTGTTTTTTGCTTAATTTTATTATAATAGATAATGATTTCTATTCCTGGAAGGTGCGGTCTGAATCCTCCTATGTTTTTTATAGAGGTAGCGAGTTACTTAATGTATATATAAGATATTGAGTTCAATTTTAGGATAGAAATGATAGAAGTCTTTTATGTCAATCCGGTGTTATTGCACTAATGAAGGTGCTAACATGTCAATTTCTTTTAATTTAAAAAAAATAGAGACACAATCTTGCATTTTAAATTTCAAAAATTATTTTATTGAAACTCGCTATTTAATACAAAAAAATTTATGCAAGTCACTTTCTTAAATTTATACCTTTAACTTTATATTATATAATTTTTTATATTTATTATTTCATATTATATTATATATTAATATGGTTATTTTATTTATTCTATTTTAAAATTGTTAAAATTACTTTAAAATATTATTGTTGCAAAATTATTTAATTTTGATATATGACAACCTGTAAATAAATAAAATTGTGTATTTAATTGAGGCATGTCATTATTAGACATAAAAATTGATTTTAAATCCATGCTCCACAGTAAAATACATAAAATACAGTAAAATACATAAATAACTACACTGATTAAAAACAATTCAATATAACATATAATTATTGTTGTATATTTTGATAACTGTTTGTAATTATATATCTTGTTCTTTTATCAAATCAAATAAAAAATATTTATATAAATTGAGATATATATAAAAAGGTAGTTAAAGAAAATCAGTTAGATATTAAAATATTAGAGAATATTAAGTATTATAACGTGGTTAAATTATTTCAAATGTATAAGTATTGTAGCCAATATTCTAACTTTTAATAGGTATCACTAATTGAACTTGTTCATACCGAATCTTCAATAATTATCCTAAATGAAAAATATAATAACAAATAGAAGTTGCATCATTTTCATAGTTTTTAAAATTGAATTAATCATTAAACTGATCAGAATACTAGTTCATCAGTAGTTCAATCACTAATTTATTGATTAAATCGATTTTAACTTTGAAGAGATGAATTACATATATATATATATATATATATATATATATATATATATATATATATATATATATATATATATTATAGTGATATATATTTAAAATAATAAAATATAAGTAATATAATAATTTATTTAAAAAATAATTTAAAAATACTAATTCAATTAATGTAAAATAGAAAATGTATTATACCTTAATTGATGTGAACTTGTTAAAAATTGTTTTTTTTAAAAAATAAGGTCTTGAGAAAACCTAGCTGGTTCACTAATTTTTGTCAGTTTCTACCAATTTTGTTCAATTCATATGCATTTTCAATTCAAATGGCTTAACGAACCAGTTTATTGACCGATTTATCAATACAATCATCTAGTTTGATTTTCAAAATTATAATGATTTCTAATTGCATGACAAAATTCTACAAATAAAGTAATTATTAGATGTTGATGTACAAAAATAATATTGATTATATGTACAATTTTCTACCAGTAACGTTCATTATACCATTAGTGATATTATATCACTTAACGGATAGTGTCGAAATAAAGTTCCGAACAAACATCACCCTTAGATTTATATCACACACAACATTCACTGTTACATAAAAAACAAACAAATTATTTTGTTTAGTTTGGAACTAGTTTGACCCTTATTCGTTGGCACGTCTTGTGTTTTCCTTATACAATAAATATTTAATATATCTTGCTAATTTAAACAATTTTTTGTAATTTAATACAAATATTATTATTGCAAAAAAATTATCTTATAAAAAAAGTTATCAATTGATATCTTAAGAATAATAATATATAATTTAAAGTATCAAAATTTCCCATGAATTTAAGATTTTTTAAATGTAAAACATTGCAAAAAAATGTTAAGTTTAGGAAAACTTTAAAATTGGAATAACTGCAAAAAGTTTGAAGAAATTACGAATGCATTTCATTGAAAATTAAGATTCTTTAAAATTATTTAAATATCACAATCTTTGCAAAAAAAAGTTATAATAAAAGATAATTAAAGCACCACAATTTTTTTCTAATTTTTTTAAATATAAAATATTATTAAAAATGTTTTGGAAGAATTTTTTTAAGAACTACCAAAAACTTGTAAGGATTATACAAGGCTAATGCATTTCAAAATTCAACAAATTTTCTTATAAAAAACCTAAAATAACATATTTTACATGGTTAAATTTTATAAGGTTAATTTGAACAAAAATATTCTATAAATATAAAATAATTAAATGACCATGAATTTAGGATAAATAAGTAGGGTATAAAAGTCCTGTTGTATAGGACAAGTTATTGTAGCATTAACTAGTTTAGGTGCAAGTAGGGCAATTAAGATTAGATTTAAGTGTCGGGGCCATTAATAATTCAATTAATTCCTTATGTAGTTGGTAAAACTCTCGAAGCGGCTACACGATCGCAACGAAAAATTTCACTGCCAAACACAACCTTCGTCACCATTGTTTCAAAATGTTGCAAAGAAGCTTCAAGGGGAGCTTAGTATTCCTGTTGCTCCTAAGTGACACGCCTGCTAAGAGCTCCTTTTAATCTGATTCTATTATAATCAAATGATGGAGATGTGAGAAAGATCAGTCAAATTTCAAGTGAGGAAAAAGATTTGTAGACACAAAGCAAAGAGAAAGTTAAAGGTATAGAAGTGGAAGAAGCTCATATGGATGATTTGATGGAGGATAGAAATGTTAATTAATGACAAAATCTAAAGTTGAATCTAAATGGAGGCCAGATATTTGAGGAAACGTTTGATAGAAAAGATAATGAAACTTTTAATCATACTATTATTTCATATAAAGATACCTTGCTAAGGTTTAATGGAGGCATGGATGAAGAAGATGAAAGTATGAATAAGAAGGAGGAAAAAGAAGATTTGGAGGAATTAAAAAAAGATCTAGAAGAAGATGAGAACAAGAAGGAAGATGGATATTGCCCAAATGCGGTAGTTTATAAAGAGGAAAGATATGAATTGTGTAAACCATGGAGAAGAGCTCTAATAGTGAAATTATTGGGGAAGAGATTAAGGCTAAAATTTGTAAAGTAAAGATTGCAGAAGCTATAGCATATATATGGAAATTTTGAGTTCATTGATATGGAAAATGATTATTTCCTAGTGAGATTTACAAACATTCAAGATTATAATCATGTGCTCAAGGAAGGCCCATGGATGGTGTCTGATCATTACCTAGTAGTGCAAAAATAGAGATTGGATTTTGATCCATTTAATGATGAATTTAGGAAGGTAGTGATATGGATGCGAGTCCGTAGTTTTCCAATTAAGTACTATAACTAACATTTCCTCTAAAGGCTACAGAACCATTTTAGGAGGACTTTGAAGGTTGATAACAACACTTTGAAGAGAGGTGAAATTATGGAGGATTTTGTGGTAAAAAGAGTTAAATTTGCTCATATTTGTATAGAGATTAACTTACGAAAACAATTTCTATCTAAGTTTAAGTTGCATGGAAAAATTCAAATGATAGAATATGAAGGATTACATGTTATATGTTTCAATATGGTAAATATGATCATAGAAAGAAGGTTTCTCTATTTAGTGAATAAGCAAATTCTTAAGGACAGGAGGATATTGATGTTCATAGATTTTCTAGAAATCTACAAACTAATAAGGTTAAAGTGGAAAAGGAGGCCTTTGGAGCCTAGATGATTACTCAAAAGAACAAAAGGAGAAATAGTAGAGTTGGAAGGAGAAGTAATAAAGAGTAAATCAGTAGAAAACAAAACACTATCTTAGAAGAAAGAGAGAATATGGAGTTTGTATTTAAGGTTCTCAACTTGATGTGTTAGCTAATGATGAAGAGGTTAGTGACATGGAGTTTGCTTTGAATGCTGAAACAACATTGTAGGCTTTGAATAAGTAGGGAGACAAAATAAGAGAGGCTAGTTCATGACAAGGGAAAAATAAGAAGAAATGAAAATACAAAATCAAGTGAGCTCAAATATGGGGAAGGCTTCTAAGGGAAGAAATGTAGCAAAAAAGGGAGTAAAAAATCTTCAGATTCAAGGAAAGAAGGAAATTGTTAGTATTTAGAAGAAACAAACTAGTTTATTAAGAGTTAAACCTCCTCCGATGTTATCTCCTTCCAAGAATTTCAATAATAGGCAAAACACTCTGGCATCCTGAATTCCTCCTCAAATTAACTTGGCTATGTGGATAATCATGTCTCTTGGGCTTGAATTTATGAATGTGGATAATCATCTCTAACTCTAATGTGTTTTCTCATGTCTCTTGGGCTTGAATCAATTAGCCTTTCATTGTCTCTATTATGTGAGAATCTTCCATGGTTGTTCCTTAAATACTCTTTTCTTGAAGTCAAGTCATAAGACACAAGGTTAGCGATATGAACCTTTTCCTTTCTTATTTCTTTCCACACTTGATTAATGATGGATATTTGTGCATTGACTATTTACTCTTTTAAGTGTCTTATGAGATTTTCATAATGATTTCAATGCATGCCAAATAAAAAACTATCTTTGAAATCAATCTTTATACTCATAAGCTCATAGTAACATGCTCTTGCATTCAATCGACCTCATTATAGGTCATTTTCTAAAGCAATGAGAGATACTAACCTTTTTCTACTTTATTTATTTTCATGCATTTTCCCTTATGAAATGAAAAAAGAGGTCAAAATATTCACAAACTCAAGGATGCTTTATCTAATGGTTCAGTCCGTAATGTACTTAATGATCACCAAACCAACTCAATTTAATTGCATCCATTTTTCATGTTGCTCTTTTGCCCTTTTACTTGAATTCACACTAATAATGGGTTCCACTTTAAGATTGCCATATCTAAATTCACAATCACTGAATATTATTTTGCAAATTTGACTCATTCTTTATAACTTGTTTAATTTAGCATCTTTATGAAATTTTGTTGCATAAGCTTAGAAACTAAGGAAAAACATATTAACCATTTGATGCATGTAAACACTTTAATCATGCTAATGTTTTTTTCTCATAAAATAAACTATGCAACCACATTTAGTATTATATTATAAGATTTAATACTAAAAGGTATTTAAGATCTTACAATATAATACAAAAGTTAAATATTATACTTCTAAAACTTAATACTAAAAGAGTGTTTAAAAATTTTAAAAATATAATATTTAACCCTATACTTATATTATCGTCAATGAACTATATTAATGATATAATATCCAAGGGTTTTTAATATTACTAACAGTCTCTCACTTTTACATTTTAAAAGAACTTTCATCACTAAAAATAATGCCAATTTATACAATTAATTAAGACATATGCAAACAACGCTATATGTACTAAAAATGATATTAGAAATTAGATTTTGAATGCAAATAAGGACAATCGTTAAATACAAGATAGTAAAAAAATTATAAAGCTCAATTCCAAAAATATAAAAAAATTTAAAACTTAATTTCTAAACTTATTTTTAGTATTTATAGCATCTTTGTAAATTTATAATCAATTATTTTCATGCTTTATAATCACTTATCGGCTGTGCCAATGGTTACCATCCCTCGATTTTCGAATTTCGACATCTTCAATTGTAAGATTCGAGGTGTAAGTTAAGGAAAATATATATATATATATATATATGACGGGCTTCTTATAAAAGAAGTTATAAATTTCAGAATAGAAAATTATGTTTTAAACTTTTTAAATTTAAAACAATTGATAAATACAAACTCAAAGGATTATCCATCGATTAGCTCACCTTCTAACGAAAACTCGTACCAACAAATTGAAATTAAAATTAAAATTAAAATTTGGATTTGAAATATAAATTAAAAGTTGTCAATTAAATATATGATGATAAAATAAATTTGTAAAATTTAATTCAATTAATATAAAAAATTTAAAACCAATTTCAAATATTTCTTTTAATAATTTTGAACATATATATACGTGCATATTTTGAGTTTTACTTATGAGAAAATATTGTAATTAATAATGTATATCAATATTGCATATAAAATTTTTTGCCTCTTCGGTGCATGTGTTAACTTATTATTAATTTTTACCATTTTTTTCATCACCTCATCTCCTTTTTATTTATTTATTAATTAATTATTATTTATTTATATTTATTATGTAATATTTTTTTCTTAAAATCTAAAAATTAAACCCTAGCCACCAAAGCCATCATTCACCTCTTTGTCCTCCTTTTTCTTCTCCTTTTGTCCCCTTCTATCCTCTAATCACTCTTTGGGGGAATGCTGACTTACTCTTTTTTTTTCTCCTCCATCTTTCTATTTCTAGTTATTATAGGTCTCTTCTTTATTTTTCATTGTCACTTTTATCTCTCTTATTCATAATGTTAGATAACATTCGATCAAAGTCTCTTATGAGTAAAGGTGTACATGGGTCGAGCAACCCGCCCATTCGCCCGATGAGTCCGACCTGAAAAAATAGAGTATTTAGACTATTTTTTTTTGCCCGATGGGACTTTTTTTTATGGCCTAATTAATAATTGAGCCGGGATCGGGCCAAAGCCAAAAAGCCCGATAGGCCCAGCCCGATTCAATTATAATAATTTATTTTTAATAATATAATTATATATTAGAAAATATAATTATATCTAATTATTTTTAATATAAAAAATATTAATTTAACATAATTAAATATTATATATATTTAAATATTATATTATCTTTTTAAATATATATATTTTTATTTTAAAAATTTATTTTTTATTAAAAAATAAAAAAAATTATGTTTTCGAACTTTCGGACGGGGCTTCAAGTTTTAATTTAAAATTCGGGTCGAGTCGGGCCAAATTTTTTTAAAACATAAACGGGTCGGGCCAGATTCAGGCCTTCAATTTTATATGATTTGGCTTGGATGGCCCGGCCCGAAACCCGCCCAACCCGGCCATGTACACCTTTTCTTACGAGCTACCAATTCAATCAAACTTTCACCATTTGATGCTTTCTTTTACTTGATGGTACCTAAACTACTCCTCTCTTTCTTTGTTTTTACCTCATCATACCCTATGCCCAACACATCCATCGTATTCCTCTTTGTTTCACTTAACATTTGTCATGCCATTATGTTGTTGATTAACTTACGGATTTTTTGAAGAAAAAAAATATGTCTATGTTGCATAATTAATTGATTTTAATTTTCCTTTTGATGGGAGTTCAGAAATATTCTAATAAGGGTTTTGTTTTCTCGAATTTGTCTTAAATAGGTATGTTGGTTTTCTTCACATTAGATCATAATGATTTTATAGGCTTTGTTATATTTTAACAATTATATAGTTTGCTATTTTATTGTGTATATTTGATATTTGTTACTTTTATATTTTACATCACTCAAACATCTTTTTTATATTTGATATTTGTATATTTTTTAATTTTATTTTATTTACTTTAAATTTTTTATATATTTCCTTCTTTAAATGATTTTTAAGTTTTGACTTTGTATGCATAAATTGGAAATCAGGGCTAAGAGTTGAATTCAATAAAATGGTGGATACAATATTAAAAGAAAATAGTGCATACAATTTTATATGTATTAATCTGATAAATACTTATAATTACCTGTTATTTATTAATAGTGACTATTAATGTAATTCTTGCTAATCATTAAATTTACATATAAATTATTGTTGATAACTTACTTGTCTGACACCAATTTTTAGTATTTTACACTCAAGCATCGTTCAACGATAACTATTAATTGACATATTAAAATAAATACTCAATTTCTTTCCTATTTTTGTCATATATTCCCTTATTTTAATTATAATTATCGTTGGTTATTAATTTTGCAAATACTCACATTTTTATATTAATGTTGCCCACTAATATAATTATTGCTAATTATTAATTACACAATTATGATTATTATTGGTTATTAATATTATTTTTTTTGTTTAAGAATAATTAGAATGTTAATTTTCTTATTTTGTTTAGTTTAATATGTTTCCGATACTTAACATTATAATGTAGCCGACTTTGATCATTTTCCTTCTGGGATTATTTATTATACATTCCACAATTGAAGTTGTGAAAGATTAATTTTTAACATTTTTTCATTCTAATATCTTTTAATTATTATTATTTAATGATTAAATTAAATATTTGTTAATTCATACCTATTTTTTTTACATATTTTGCTATTTCCAATATAATTATTTTTTACCATTAATTTCATAAATACTTATATTTTTGAACTAATGCTGACAATCATACTCCCTCAATTCATTTTTAATATCATTTAAGGTCAATAAATAAAAATTAATGAAGAAAATAAATAACCTTAATTTTAAGAAAGATTAGTTATAATTTACTAATATATCATTTATTAAAATTTAACTGATAAGTAAAGTTGTTAAACATTTATATAAATAGTGAGAGTAATATTTGAAAGAAGACAATCCATGCAATCTTGGTGTCCTAAAATGAAAGATAAATAAGAACAATTATTTTTCCCAAAATAACATTTATAAAGAAAAGGAAGAAGTAATAATTATTAGTGAGCATTAATTTCACAATTATTATTATTATCAATAATAAGAATTAATAAAGATAATAAATAACCTTAATTTTAAAAAAGAAAAGTTATAATTTACTAAAATATTCTCTGTTAAAAGTTAACTGATAAGTAAAGTTCTTAAATATTTATTTAGATAGTAGGAGTAATATTTGAAAAAAGATAACAAATGCAATCTTGGTGCTGTAAAATGAAAGATAAATAGGAACGATTTTTTTCCCAAAATAACGCTTATAAAGAAAAGGAAGAAGTAATAAATATCAATGAGCATTATTTTCACAATTCTTATTATCAATAGCTATTACTCCCTGCATTCCTCATTATTTGTTGCAACTAATTGATTTCATAAATATTAAAAAACTAGTTAAATTTATTTATTTATTTTTAGACTTTTCAAAATTATGTTTTATGCATAAAGTTTAAGATAATTGAACATAAAAAAAGAAATATAATAGAATAAATACAAGTAGATTAAGAGTATAAAATAATAAAGTATTTATTAATAAAAAATAAGGATAAAGTTGAAAAATAAATATTTAATATTTCATTAGAATTATAAAGTAATAGATAAAAATAAACAAAAAATTTATTAAAAATGTGATAAATAATAAAGGATGGGAGAAGTAATATTCCAAAATTTATTACTTATTTAAATGTAGATTGATATAATTAGTATGTTTTAAGGAGTTTTTCTTTTTAATCTTTCATTTTCAATATTTAATGATTTAATGGAATTGACAATGACATCTTTTGGTAAGAGATTGATTTTATATATTTGACAATAGAATATGACAGTGAATAGTTACGTATTATAAATGTTCAAAGGCAAATTTTAGTATTTTTTATTTAAAAATCTTTCAACAATTACTACTAATTAACACATTACAATAAATGTTTACTAATTTTTTTACATATTCTCCTATTTAAATTGTAATTATTGCTGACTATTAATTTTGCAAATTTTGTCTATACTAATATTGACCATTAATATAATTATTGGTAGCAAATAATTTCATACTTATAATTATTTTTTGTTATTATTATTTTTTAATTTTTTTACCTATTTAGATGGTTAGAGTAATTATTATGTTATAAGGAGTTTTCCTTTTTTTAATTTTATGTTTCCTATATTTAATGATTTAATGGAATTGATTCTAATTTTTTTATTGAGAAATTAGTTATTATTTATAATGTTTGAAATTTATTATTGATTATTTTACTTAATTGTGATGGAATTTTGTGCCGTATGCATTTTATTTCCAAATTTTATATTTATTGAATATTTCAACCACAACTTATTTATTTTTTAAAGTGATTGAAAATAATATAATAATATATTTTATAAAATAATATTAAGAAAATAAATAAATAGAGTTGTACGAAATATGGGTAAAAGAGTCTAGTTTTTATTTGAAGTTTATAATTTATAATTTCTTCATAAAAAGTTCTAGGTGTTTAGAGCTAGAAGTTGTAACTTTATCGGTCATACTCGAAACTTAGAAATATTTGGAGGTTATAAAGAAAAGTTATAATATTTTAACAATGGAATTTAAATTTTATTAATTATTAGTGTAATTTTCTTTTAGATTATTAATGGCAAGAAAATAACACAAATATAAAAAAGTAATATTTTTCAAAAATTTAATAATTTTTATTGATATAATAATATAAAAATAAACTATAATATAAAATTAATGTACGTTAATAATAAATCAAATTTACACCCTCTTATCAATATGCAACTTTTATTTAAAAGGATTTTTATTTGATTCATGTCAGCATAGATATATTTTACATTACAATCAATTTATATACTATCATATTAATAAATTATTAAAAAAATTTATTATTTTCAAAAAAAATTAATTAGTACTAATTTTTAAATAATGCACTTTCTTTTCATTCGTAGTATAAAATATTTAATATTAATAGTGAATTAAGTTTAAATTTTAACCAAAAATTACAGGAAATTGTACTGAAAATTTTTTAATTAAAATAATCGATCACAATGTTTTAATAAAAAAAGGATTGAATTTCAAAAATTTTAAATTATATTTTTTTCTCAAAATAAAAAAAAATTAAGAATGTGAAAAATTGAGTGCTCCAAATTTAAAAACGTGGACTTGGGGGCAAACGTAGAAAGAAGGATATGGGCATTACTATGAATAATGGGAGTAAATCAGAAATAGTACAGAAATTGAATAGCAAATGGAAGATGTCCTTGAATAACTCAGCTCCGGTGTAGAATTACTTTTGTTAAATATGTATTGTCATGTCTTACTCTCAAAGACGGAGCAGACCAGAGACAGATCGGTCCATTTTAGTTCGGTTCATTTAGATCTGGTTAGTTAATACTTATTAAAAAAATGGATTAAATGTTAAAGAGTTCGTATTCGATCCGTATCTTTAAGTTTGCGGATCGGTTCGTGGACTTTAACTATAAATCCGCGGACTGGTCCGTATCCGTTTAATTTGTACGAATTTTAATTCGTTCAGACCGGTCTATATTACCCATAAAAAAATGAATCAAATTTTAAATAATTCAAATTCGTAAAAATTCATAAAATCCACGGATTTCGATCTGTTTTATACCTCTATCTCAAAGTCATACATGCACAACTGCTTAGAGATGGGCCCTACACAAAATAGTATAAATTCTCTTGTGTTTAAGAGAAGAAAAGTTGAATTAATGTGTAAAATTTTGTAAAGTTCTTCCATCTCTATATTTTATTTTTTATTTTGTCAGATCTCAACTTATTATCATAGAATTCACATACTTGATCTGAAAAATGTGATATTACCACATCAATAAAAATGTTAAATATGATTAATTAAAATTCAACTCACACTTTTATTCAAAAATTTTGTCTATGTAATAAGATTAAAAGGTTAAGATTTAAAAAAAAAAAAGAAAGTTAAGGGTTCAAACCTTAATTTTTTCCATCCTGATTTAAATTAAATTTCACACAAGATAAATGAATTTATGATTACATATTATATATTTATTTTTAAGTTTCAAGGATTTTGCTCGGGGGAACGTGATAGAAATACACTAATTAACAACGTTGTATGCATTTTTATTTTTATTATCTCATTCACATCCTCTAGATTCATAATTTTGAACTTCAAATACATATGATAATGAGTGAGTTTGAGTGGAAGTATGGGGTAAGATTTATTCTACAATAAAATTGTTCATCTAATTTTTTTCGAACAATTTAAACTTGTGAAATCATATGAAATATAATTTGGGGATTAATTTGCAAGAATATCCTTGATATCTATGAAAACTTAATTACGCAAGGAGTCCCATTGTTATTTTTTAAATTATGAACATCATAATTTTCATCACATTTGTAGATATTTTTTTATCCTTTATTATAATAAATCCATTTCCAAAATTGCACTCACAAAAAGAATATGAATTTATTTGAATATGGTTTTATTTTTTATTTTTAAATTCAAAAAAATAATAAATATATAATATTTGATAAAGTAAATAAGCAAAAATTTTATTTAATGATAAAATTGCAGTTGAAAAAAATTAGTTCAAAAGATATCTAAAAATAATTTTTTAAACAAGAATTTCAAAAATAATTTTTAAAAATAATTTAACAAACAAAAATTTTTATTTTTAAAAATAATAAGCAAACAAACCCTACCTTCCCTTTTTGTACTCTTGTGAGTAGAACTATTTTTTCCTTTTATTTTTTTTTATTTTTGTAATCAACCCCCACTCCCTCTAACTTTTGTTATTAATTTGAAACTATATTTTTTTAAAAAAAAATTACTTTTCAACCATTCCTTTACCGCACATTACATTTGTAACCGTCTTTATTCTCAATTTTGTTTTCTCCTTCATTTTTTTCAACCCCCAACTCTTTTTGTCTTGACATTTATAATTATTTTTAATTTAAAATAAATTTTATAATAATATTAAATATCTTACTATGCCAAATATCATAAACTAGAAATTTGTCTCATAATATACTATTACTTTCAATCATTCCACTTCTTAGTTTACAAACTTGCGCTACAAAAGATACTATTGATACTATTGATTTTTATTAAATACATTTAACAAATGAATATGGGTGTATGTAGTAATTTTATTGCAGTTATTTTTATCATATTTAAACTAATTAAACATTAGTTAATGACTAGGATATATAATAAAAATGCTGTTTTTAGTGAGAAATTTTTTTAAAAAAATTATTTACTTATTAAAAAGAGATAATTATTCACTTAAAACAACAATCTTGCATATATAATTGGGAAAACACTTTAGTACTTATATACTATATTTAATTATATAAAATAAAATTTTAATTACTAAACTAAATAGTTTTGAATTGATTATAAAAATTTTCTGAAACTTATTGTATTTATTTATATAAATGTTAAACCACTAATATTCTGATATAATATATTAAATGTGTAATAATATTTCTAGATCTAACAAGCCATTCAATCGTTAAGACTGTACAAAGTACACATTTTAACTCAATAATGCAATTTTTTAATTTTATTTCTATTATAAAATAAAATGACATAACTTATTTTAAAGTCTATATAATTTTTATGATAAATTATGTATTAACATGTGCCTGGCAGAAGTTTCTTTCTAATATACAATATATATATATACTATAAATTACTGGCCTTCACGTATTTTACAATAAATTGGATAATTAACTTAGATTATACATATATATGTATAATAAAGAGAAGCTATGAACAGATAAGTGTATTGAATATTCTTCAATTCATTCACCTAAATAATATTAATGTCTCATCTCTCATTCTTTTCAAAGGAAAGCAGGCGATATTTATTTTGTCAAAAAATATATTTTTAAAAGAATTATTTTATTTGCTTTAATAAAAAGTAATATTAGAAACACGTATTAATGCCAATTAAAGTTCCACCACATTAAATCAGAAGATTCCACCATCCTTTAATTTCGGTTATAGTTCTTAATTAAGTATTGTTTCTAAATAAAAATCAAGAACTTTTGAAAAAAAAAATCTTTCCAAAAAAGTTGAGAAAAACAACCATTGAAATAATAAATCATAAAAATAACCAAATAACGAGAACTGGTACTATCAATTACATTTCAAAATTGCATCATCTCTCTCTCACTCTCTTTTTTAATTTTTTTTAGAAAAATAAATTTAAAATAAAATTTTTTATGAACCTATCAAATAAAAATAAAAATGTTTTAAATTTCATCTAATTGTATATAATTATTTTATTTATTTATTTAGGGGCTGTTTGGTTCAAACTGGGAAAAATGAATGGAATTAAGAAAGGAAATTATGGGGAAAGAAAAGAAATTACTCATGATTACCTGATCTGTTTGGTATAAACAGGAAAAGGAATCAAGTATTTTTAATTCACTTTATTAATAATTATTACACTAAAAAATAATTTATTTATAATTATTATCTTATTATTTTTATTTTATTTACTAATATTATAATTTTTATAATTATTTAATACTAATTATTAAAATCTTATTAATATTATTTTTATTATTACTCTTATTATTTTAACTATTATTAACATCTTAGTAATAATTAATATTATCATAATAATGTTAATAATTATTATTTTTAATATTTATTATTTTATTAATATTATTAATTATTAATAATTTAAAAATATTATAATATTTTTATTTATTCAGTATTTAATAATAATAATTATTTATTAATAATATTAATTTTTAATAACTTAAAAATATTATAATATTATTAATATAATTAAATAATATTATAATATTTATTATTTATTTAATATTTAATAAAATTATTTGTTTATTAAATAAATATTAATAATATTATTAATATATAATAATTATTAATAATATTATTAAGAAAGAATAGGAGAAGAGAAAGAGATTCCTTAAAGAATTGGAAAAAATCACCATGAGATAATTTTATTAAAAATAAATAATTTTTTTAAATCAAACAAAAATAAAAAAAATAAAATTTTTTAATTCTCTTCCCCTTTCCTAAATACTCCTAACCAAAC